>JASJET010000380.1:1502500-2235000 GCA_034092305.1 Diaprepes abbreviatus | reverse complement strand
AAAAATTCAATTTGGCAGATCTAATATGACAGTCTAAAAATGTCTCGTAGGTTACGAATTTTTTACAATTTAATATGACAGATAAAACATGGAGGACTGAATATTTAACATTTTTCCGATTTTGTTCAAACTGATATTGGGGGTTCGGGGGCATATTAGGGATCTTAATTTTTTAAAACACAATATGTCGGATAAAATATATCGCAGTAAAAAATTTATGTGTCTTAAGTTCTTTAAATATCGGTATTGAGGGGTTTTGGGGGCCTAGGTTACGAATGTAAAATTTATTTCCTAAAAGGGGATTTACTATAGTAGACTAAATATGTTTCGTCCGATTTCATTCAAAATTGGTATTTTGAGAATTCTCAGAACATTTTTTGTATAAAACACTTGAATCGACTTCTAAGTCGGTGCCAAATAACTATTAACATGAGATACAAATGAGCTACGATAAGAAAGCAATTACAAAAACGTATTTTTCAACCTTTTTATATTAACTACATTTTGTCAAGTATTAATTTGAAGCCGACTTCAAAAATGTCAATTTCACATAAAAATTTATACCATTCTTAGGTTTTTAGCGCTTTTTTAAAAGTAGGTTCAATTTTTTGAGTGACGGGCGGTTATTGAAAAATAACTGGTTAAATTTTTGAAAAAAAAATAACCGTTGACAAATAACCTACAGTAAATAACCTTTTTTTTTTCATAGAACCAAAACACTGAATAAACTTTATTAGATAAGACATATGACATTAGAGACAGTCCTGAATCCTTCTGGTTTATATAAGTTTCATCATTTGGTTGCAACAGACTTTAAATTTCCTTCGCCATCTTCTGAAAAGCATTAAATAGGTAACGTGCTATATGATAACAAGCGACAATCACCTTTAAAATAATAAAAAACTAATAAAAAAAAATACCAAAATGAAGAGGTAAAATAAAACGGATTAAATATTATTTTTTAGGTTATGTTTACGGTTATCGGTAGGAAAATCCATGAACTTGTGTGTCGTTTTATTCCGAAGAAGCAATAATCATCAAGTGTGCTGTACTTATTGTGAACTCGCATCCTTTCTTGTTCTAGGGCATCCTACAATCTTTCGGGAGTCTAGTGTTGCTTATTGTCATAGACATATAAAGATATAGACTGCGGATCTTACAGAAGAGCGTTGCCTCTCGCTTAGAAGTAGCATCTCAATATATATATATATATATATATATATATATATATATATATATATATATATATATATATATATATATATATACATACATACATACATATTTATTTTGGTTGGTTGTTGCTGTCAGGCGAGAGGGGTATGATGCATATGAGGTCTTAGCTTCACCCATATAAAGGCGGGTACTACTGACCCATTTCTCTCTGTCTCTTTCTAAGCAAGATTCAAAGCACTTTTAGAGGAGCAGCGATCTATATCTTAAATGTCTACGAGTCTAACCTATCAAAAAAAAAAAACGTATAGTAACCGGTTCGTTGGCAAATTTACCGATTACTACAATAACCAGTTATTTTTGCCCATAGCCACCTGATGGAAAAAAAGGCAATCTATTAAACTAATTCTACGACCGTAAAGATTTCTTTATATTTATTTAATTTTCAAACGTCTTACTACTCCAGTGTTTGTATAGATGTCGTTTGATGATTGATATTTTACAGTCGCATCAAAAATATCTGCAAGTATAACATCTTGCCGGCATGTCTCGGAATGGGGATTTTATATAAACACGTTCTTTTGTGTGGTGTGTGTGTGCGCATAATAAAGACGGTTAGCATGTTTACATCGGGGACCGCTGATCTAAACAAGTAATCTAAAAATAAGATATGGGATATATTAAATTAGAATAATAATAAAATAGAAGAAGATATAACGTTCAATTATTTTTCGAGTGGATTGAGTTGTCGCGATGGAAACATACTCAATGACTAAATTTGGAGTTAAACTACTTGTTTATTAACAATTTTTGAGAAAACTGTTGAAGAAAGAGGCAAACATATTCATACATAGCAATTTAAAGAGAAATTTATACTCTATCGATATATACCACTAGTTACAGGGTGTTCATTAAAAAAACAAAATTGAACTATCAATATTTAAATAACAATTTTGGACATCCTGTATAGAAAACATATTGTACTATTGTGAGATAACATGATCTCAGCATTTGTCACAAATTTTTACAGAAAATTAAAGAACTGTGGTGTGAGTATTAAAATTTGAGTGAAATACTGATTTCGGTCAAAAAACTTAATTTGGTAACATCGCATTTTAAAGTAAAAAAAATAAAGGTTGAGGAGAGGGTTCAATGAGACTACAACTTCGACACAAAAAAAAAAATAAAAATTTTACGCCACTCTTTTTGGATACCTTGTATAAGCTAAAATATTTTTAAAATATCTCCTTTTATATCATTAATATTCTTCCAATTACATTTTTCATCGATCTAACGATATATGACAGCTATCAAATACCGGCGTACTAGTCGACTGCTAAAAATGTTAAAAAATATTTAAATCGGGCATAAAATAATTCTTTGCAAGTTTTTACGATTCATAGCAGGGTAGTTGAAAGCTAACAAAATGACCTGGCCAAAAGATAGAGTACGTTCGAAATAATTGGCCCCCAGCGCGGCCGTGTCTCAGCAAGCACAAAGTAAAATCGTGGCTTCATTAATAAGCAATGCGGAGAATGCAATAAGAGAATCATGAATGCCGATGCACCGGTACGGCGCATCCTTGCAAATTGATGCATTCGGCTCTCTTAAGAATTCTCAGTTCGGAGAAAATGATTTACAGGTAGAAGACGAGGCTATGTTGGTGCCGATTTTGTGCTGGTATAAATATTTTCTGGATTTTCAATCATATAAATGTTAAATTTTCGCAAAGGTTCTTAATTCGACACAGTCATGTTATCCATTTTGGTAATAACTAATATTTTAAAATAGTTTTTCAGCGAATTTTAAAGTTTTGGTGTATTATTATATCTCGCACCAGTGAGGGTCTAGTTTAAATATTTAATTTAGATCTAATAAGAAATTTGGACCTGTCACTGTTTGTTTCGTTATAGATCTCACGCTTTTTAAATAATTAGTTTAATTTTTTTTGGTGTCTTTTTTAAATTTTTCTATGCATGATTAGATATTACAAAAGAAAAAGATATCCCAATAGCCGAATATATAGCCTCAATTGAATCTGTTATTAGCAATGAGCCAGATGACAAGAAGGACACAATAAGAGCTGAAGTAACTAATGTTTTAATTAATCATAAAATCAAAATAAGACACCAAACAATAAAAAGTAACAGCCTCCAAAAAATTTCAAAAAAGAAATTGAATCAAACAAAAAAAATTATAAAAAAACAATTCTCAAATCATTGTTCTAAGGCCTGATAAAAGCAATAAAACAAGGCAGATTAAGAGACAAAAATGAACAACTTACTAAAGGACGAAAATACATATAAAAATATTAAGAGTGATCCAACGAACTTATATCAAAAGAAAAATAATACCTTCATAAAAAAAATGCTCAATGCAAAAGAACTAACTGAAAAAGATGCAAAAAGGCTAACCATTCACAATGCTATTCCACCAAAAATATACGGCCTACCAAAATTACATAAACAAAATATACCACTAAGACCTATTGTTTCTTGTATACATTTGCCATTCTATAGTTTACCAAAATTCTTATCGGATTGCATTTCAAATATTACAGGAAAAAACGATTTTTTTATTAAAAATTCATTCGCCTTTAAAAAATTTATTGATACAATAAACCTACCCGAAAATTACAGACTCATTTCGCTAGATGTTATATCTTTGTATACAAACATACCAAATCAACTTGTCCATACTATTTTAGCTGAAAATGGGAATTTTTAAAGAAACATACATCGCTATCAAAAAATAATTTTATGGATGCTGTTGACCTCGTTCTAAATACAAATTACTTTCAGTACGAAAACACCTTTTACAGATAACTCGATGGATGTGCTATGGGATCAGCAATTTCATCTACCATTGCTCAGTTAGTAATGGAATATTTAGAGAAAAAAGTTTTAGAAAAATTAAATTTTAATATAATATTTTTCAAACGTTTTGTCGATAATTGCATAGCAGTCGTGCCACAAATAAAATAAATGAAATTCTCCAAGAGTTTAACAGTTTCAATGAAAAATTACAATTCATGTCCGAAACAGAAAATAATAATAAAATAAATTTTCTAGATATGACACTTATACGCAGAAAAAACAAAATTTTAACTGAATGGTAGACCAAACCAACTTGGTCAGGTAGATATCTAAACTGTTTCTCTAATCATTCAAAAACTCAAAAAAATATTGTTATAATCGGTCTGTCTGATCGTGCTAACTCCCTAACGTCTCCAGAATTCCGACCAAAAATACTGCAAAAAGTAAAAAAGGCACTAATAAATAATAATTTGAATGAAAAGACTATCACCAAAATAGTTAATAAACGAACATATAAATTTTATAATAACGTAATAACAAAAAACATAGAACATAAACAGCAAAAATATGTAGCATTACCTTACACTAGTGAGCTGTCAGAAAAAATAAATACATGATATTATCGAATGCCACAGGTCACATAATAAATTAAATACATTGTTAACAAATTTAAAAAGTAAAACTCCTTTCATGAATAAATCAAATGTAATATATTCGATCCCTTGCACAAATTGTCCTAAAAAATTTATAGGCATGACGAGCTAATTGCTGAAGAACAGATTGAATGGCCATAAATATTGCCTCAACAGCGTTAAACAAACACACACAGGACGAAAGACATACTTTTGATTATAACAGTACCATAATAAAAAGCAAAAATGAATTACCAAAAATTACAGATAAAGGAAATGATTAAAATTAAAAAAGATAAAAACACTGTTAACGACAGAACAGACATGGGAAATTTGAGCCACATTTACACAAGCCTAATTAAAACAAAAATATTAAGTATCTGATCCTGTCAAATAAGAATCAAAAATTGAATATCCTCTTAAACATAAAAGTAACGTAAATGTTTTTTTTGTGCATTGTAAAATATAAAAAAATAAAACACACTCGCATTCCATGTATCCTCAATAGACGATGTAAAGATGAAATTATTAATAAAGTAACAAAATGTCAAGGTGTGTACGGGTAAAATTAAATATTTTTAAAAAATTTAAATACTGTTTTAAAGTGTTTTGTTTGTTTTAAAAAATTGTAGATATGTTTCTTGTGTGAATGTTTTAATTATACAAAAATATTTTTAGGAAGGAAAATAAAATAAAAATTTTGAAAATGCCTTTAATAAAGGGCGAAACGTCAATTGTTTTGCATTTTTTGTTAAATAAAGAACCTAAACCCAAGAAAAGACAAAATAAAGAAAAAATGATCTAATCTATGGTTCAAGAATCAAGAAAATATAATTATATATATATATATATATATATATATATATATATATATATATATATATATATATATGTGTGTGTGTTTGTGTGTGTGTGTGTGTGTGTAAACAACTTCCAAATATTCCAAAATTTTGTCACCCAGTATATTTCGCGAAACGAATTAAAAACTTCCGCATGCTCGTGAAAATGCATTTTGCAAAAAGTGGCCTAGTCTAAAAAACCAGTTTTATATCAACAGGTGCTACAAAAGAACGGTAGCATCGATCAAAGATAGACAAGATAGATTTATTACCGCTCGTATTTCATCAGTCTATAACGCTTATCGTAACATCGAATAAAAAGTTACAAGTAATATTTTATATAGATCTATGGCGGCAATTAAGCTATCTATATTCAATATTTACGGTTAAAGGCAATTTACTCGATAGTATTGTATGTTCATGATGGTATTGTTTTTTACAATGTAATTATTGATCGAATTACGTTTTTATATCAATAACGGCAATATTATTGAGTTTATAACGAGTTTGTAAAATGTAGAAAAACTCCTATGCAAGAATGGCACAGTTAATGCTATTATATATATCTCGAATCAGAGTACAGTTAAAATAATCAGTACGTTAACTCGGCTTCGTATCAATTGAAACTTTCGGTGTTTTCTAAAAGATCTAACCCCAAATTAGGCCCGAAAATAGCTTAGTATTTTAGTAATTGTAAGAACGTAAGACGTAAGACACAAATGTGGTCCTACAAGCACTCAAAATGTTGAGCGACAACAGAAGAAGTCGTCACAAAAGCCAATAGAGAAAAATAAAGAAGATTATGTCACAATTCATGCATTTTCCTGTTAGACCAAAAACTTTTCTTCCCATCTTTGCATTTATTTGTTTTTTATTGTAAAATCTTACGATTAACAATTCATTCAGTTCGATAACATTAATCTCTAGTTTACAAATTTTGGTCTAACTTTAAAACTGTTTGACAACCAAGGATTTAAACGAAAAGGAATGCAACAATAGATCAGTTAAGATTTGATCCCAAAAATACCACAATCTTTCATCAACATGGCATATTCACTTTATACATACATATATATATATATATATATATATATATATATATATATATATATATATAAAGATAAGTTTTCGTCCGTGTAATTTTAAAATAAAATAGGAAATTTTCGGCTCTGCGGACATAAAGACCGTTGACTCATGTTAAAAGGATAGAGGTCGCATTATTCGGCATCGGCAACTAAACCAATCACGAATTCCGCACTTTAAGTAGTGTCGCACCAACGATCTCCCTAATATAGGTGTGTGTATATCAGGCGCGGATCCGGGGGGGGGGGCGATCCCCCCCCCCCAAGTGCTTTGAGTTTGGGAAAATGGACCCGATTTTTTCTCCCATACTATAGTTTATTCAAGAACTAGAGAGAGTAATAAATCATTTTTTACCCTTTTTCTCTTCGCAAACTACCTGTGTTCTTTAGTCCGGTGTTTTTAGCAAAATTTGTTAGACAAATATATTTTTCATAGGAATGGGTTAGAAATAAATACCGGTCTATAATAATAGAGTAAAACGTAGGATTATTCTCTCAAAAAATTCTAAGTTATAATTTAAATACTTACAAAATATCCATTGTCAAAAATACAAAAAGTTAAACATATATAAAAAATAAATTCGTCCATATAATAATAAAATATTTTTGGGGCTATCGGTCATTTTATTATTAATTAAAAATATTTTTAGGGTATTTGACGTTTTAGTTTATGTATTTCTTAAACCATCTGCAGAATTACAATTAAACACTAAAAAGGGATTCAAATGTAATTACTTTTTTTTTAAGTTGTAATTAAAATTAGACCTACTTATTTTTATTTTTATTGTACTGATATCTTAATTTAATTTATTTTTATATATGGAAATACGATAGCCCCAAAAAAATAAGATAAACATGTTAACAAAACGCTTAAGAAAAAGACACAAACACAATAATAAAAAACTTACGGCTAATTAGAATTAAATATATATATAAAATTAAAGAGTGGGACACACTAAAATAAAAATATATAAAAAAATAAAAAAACATATAAACAACATTAAACAATAAAATACAACAAAAACAAAAATTTAAATAATAAATTGTGTTTACACTAGTAAACATTACGTATCTAATTCTTAATCAAAGTCAGTGAAACTATCTTCGCTAAAATTAATTATAATTGGTTCCTCTATTTCACCGATTATGAGATGGAGTTCTCACATTTTGTTTTATTCTTTTATTATATGGATTTTTCCTAATTTTCCGCAGTAACTTTATTCAAAAAATCTTTCAAAACTTTAGTTAAATTACTAATTTTATTAATTGTGTTATTTCTAGCAACTCTACCTTTTACTTGAGAGAGATTTTTACATCTCCAACGGACAGTTTCCGGACGATTTATAAGAACAGATTTTCTATCTGGTTTTTTCCAGCAAAAATTAAGTTCTCTGAGCAATTTCCAGAGCTCAGTTCTTTTAATTTCAGGTAAATCGCGATCTTCAATGATTTTAGTTAGAATTTTGTAGATGGTTGGGATCTGTTTCTCATAATAAAATGTATATACAACCCCTTTAATTGCAGTTTTCATCTCTGCTTCCAACGAGGTTTTTCGTTTGCCTGTGATCGAATGTGGCTTGGGAGTATTAACAATTCCAGTCGTTTTTTCCCCTTCAGTATTCGGTACATAGTAGATTTTCTAACTCCTGTCATGTTGGAACATATCTCAACAGAGCTTTTAACATTATTATCTAGATATTGATATCTTAAGGCATCATAAACATTCATCGTAATAAGTTTTTCGTTGAGGAAAAAATGCCCTGGTTTAACGATTTTGGAATAAATATAGAGGTGAAAGCCATATCTTTTGGGTATCTCATTAATCTCAAATAATATATAAAAACAAGCGCAAACAAGATAAATCACTAAGAAAAAACTGTAAGTTGTACTTTACTCACTGACAGAAATTAAATTAAACTATCAGAAATTCTATGTTGCAGTAAATTTATAAAATATATTTAAATATAATGAAATATAATTAGATTTACGGCAGGTCTCAGTTATCTGCGACACTGAAGCAGGTACGTTAGAGGTTTCGGTAATAGTTTTATTATTTTCTCTAGTTCTTGAATAGAGTATAGGAGTCTGTATGCTTGCACCCCCCCCCCCACCCGTTGACAACTTGTTTTTCTTGCCATACTGTACTTTTGTGATATCACCGCCCCCCCCCCCCCCAAAGAGAGAGGCTGGATCCGCCCCTGGTGTGTGTGTGTATATGTATGTATGTATGTATGTATGTATATATATATATATATATATATATATATACATACATACATATATACATACATACATACATATACACACACACCAGGGGCGGATCCAGCCTCTCTCTTTGGGGGGGGGGGAGCGGTGATATCACAATATAATTTTCTTCTTATTTTGTCTTTTCTTGGGATTAGGTTCTTTATTTAACAAAAAAATCAAAAACAATTTGACGTTTCGCCCTTTATTTAAGAAATTTTCCAAAATTTTTTGCTTTTTTAATTATTGATCTTCCTTGACGAAACGTCAAATTGCTTTTGATTTTTTTGTTAAATAAAGAACCTAATCCGAAGAAAAGACAAAATAAGAAGAAAATGATGTAATCTATGGTTCAAGAATCTGGAAAATATAATATACAGATTTATATATAATGTGATGAGAACCTCCTTTTTTATTGTTTCTAAATCCTTTTTTCAATGATCCTTGTGAAATATCGGTTCTTTGTAAATCTCTCTAGATTACATGTAATTTTCGGCTTCTAGACGTACATTTTTTTATTACTACGTCACTAAAAATTGTAAACATTACTAGATTTATTTTCAGTCTTTTATTTTCACAATTAGAGGTAAATTAAGATAAATCTAACAGTTGACTGCACGTCTATTCGCTATTATTACAATTAAAAAGTCTCACACATTTTTTTGGTAAGTCTTTTCCCATTAAATTGAACGTTTAAAATTCTCCTTCTGGATTATCATCTTTTTAGGATAAAATCGGCTACGCCAGCAATAGCGCCGGCATTGGAATTGTAAATCCAGACTCAAGTTTAACCATTGGGGAGTACGGAGTGATTCCCCTAAGAGACTGGCAAATGGTGGAACATCTTAGTCACTTTCACAGGTAAGTTGGTTGATTAGGTTAGTACAGACTATTATTTAAAATTCTTGAGAGAAGTTTGTGATCCACAATTACAACTTGGGATTTGGGTCAAGACCCTAAAATAATAAAAGGAGAACAGAGATATATTTTTGAACTTTAATTCTGTCATTGGTTTATAACAATACATTCTTTTTAATCTATGTTACATTTCATTTATTATAATTTTCTATATCCCGAAAAGATGCGTTGTTGAATAACCTTAAATAAGCCAAAAAAACGCGAAAGAAAAATTCGAGTTTTCCGATGATTGACCCAAATATCAAATATTTATTTCAAATAAATACGTGACAAAGCCTTGTACGAGGGTCGTTAGAAAAGTCCGTGCAAAAACTAAAACTACTTAATTTTTTTGGATAAACCTTTTTTATTTTTCAACATAGTCTCCTTTTAGGCTATACACTTCGTCCAAAGCTGCTCTAGTTTGTTGATCCCTTCCGAATAATACGATTTGTCCAACTCTGTAAAATAGTCATTCGTTTCTGCAATCACCTCCTCGTTTTCCCGCCAGACATTCCTTCATATTGGGGAGCAAATAATAGTCCGAGGAAGCCAAGTCTGGAGAATAAGGGGGTTTTAAAACGAGTTGGAACCCTATTTCCATTAATTTTGCGGCCACAACTGCTGAGGCGTGAGCTGGTGCGTAGTCGTGATGGAAAAGGAATTTTTTGCGGGCCAATTGTGGACGTTTTTCTTGCAGTTCGGTTTTGAAACGGTTTAATAACGATGAATAATAGTCACCTGTAATAGTTTTACCCTTTTCCAGATAGTCGAGGAAGATTATTTCTTGCGAATCCCAAAAGACAGTCGACATAACCTTCCCGGCCGACGGAATGGTCTTCGCCTTTTTTTGCAGATTCCCCCTTGGCAACCCATTGGTTAGATTATTCTTTGGTCTCAGAATTATAGTGATGTATCCATGTGTTTCATCCACAGTGACGAAACGATACTTAAATTCCTGAGGATTTCGCTGAAACAGTTGAAAACCGTTCTTGCAATACTTCACACGATTTCGTTTTTGGTCAATCGTGAGCAACTCATCTTGCTGATAGCTTTTAAATGTCCAAATGTTGGTGTAAAATATTATATACCTGTTCATTCGAGATGCCCACAGCACTAGCAATCTCACGCAATGATTTCTGGAGTAGTAACCTCAAAAGCTTCTGTTAAGTCTCCTGTAATGTTTAATCAACACACGAAATTATTTTTCGTCCATTTTTGGAGAATCACTCGACTTACTCGTGTGTGTTCTTCCAAGAGACGCTACTAATTGAAAATAATCTCCATACGCACCAGTACTGCCATCTCACTGACTTTGCACGGACTTTTCACACCAGCCTCGTATTATAAGAATAGACGTGGAATCAAAAGTACTAACTCAGATTGTAAAGAACTGCCAGAAAACGGTGGAAACTTCTTCTACTGGCAGTGTACCAGATTGGTTCCGAACTCATTAGTTCTCATCAGTACAGAGTAGATAAGTACACCTAGCCACAAGAAAAGTGAAACGGGTTGCAGGTGGTGGTACTCTGCCAATAAGAGAGGTTTTCACCTTGTTCTGCAGAGCACGTGTCTCCTTATAATATGTTTTTTTTTCAGTTCGTTTCTCCTATATATAGATTTATTTATATATATATATATATATATATATATATATATATATATATATATCATCTATATATATATATATATATATATATATATATATATATATATATATATATATATATCATCTACAAATATATTGATTCGTCATTCACCATTATTTAAAATAGTTTATATTTTAAGGCGTGATTATTAGCGACGTAAAAAATATTAATTTCGTAGCAGGAATTTCCAAACAAGATTTGTTTTCATGAACACAATTTGTAAAATTGTATTTGGAAAATTTTTTATACCATGAAGCTCATATTCTTGATACGATGGTGCAGTTAAGTAATTTTTTCATCATATGTTTCAAAATATTACATGAGCATGATATTCAGGAGTCCTAACCATAGCGGGATTGAGATCTTAAATCAGGCACAGAGCGATCGTTAAGCATATATGTCTAAAATAATAGCTATGTCATTTTGTATAATTGTTTTAAATAATGCGTAATAAAAATATGAATATAAGTTATATTAAAAAATTGATATGCAATTAAATGAGAAACCTGTCATTTTAAAAATTAATTTCTCCAGGGAACGTATTCCAGAAAGAGTGGTTCACGCCAAGGGTGCTGGTGCCTTTGGCTACTTTGAATGTACAAAAGAACTTAGCAAATACACATCGTCAAAGGTCTTTGAATCAGTAGGAAAACAGACCCCTATAGCAGTTAGGTATTATTATTATTTTTCAATTACAATTTGAAATGTATTAATATATGTTTTATATATTTTTTTTTAGATTTTCGACTGTAGCTGGTAATATGGGGTCGGCTGATACAGTTAGAGATCCTCGAGGTATTTTTTATAGATATTTAAGATACTACGCCTAAATGTGGAGTAAAATATATTTTTACTTCGTCTCTATAATTTTTATACACAGAAGCATCATATAATATTGGAACATCATACTGTTATGATTTCTTTGCAAAATTTGATATATAAAATACCCTCGTGCGTACAGTGGTAAGGAAATTAACAACAAGAATGCCAAAACTAAAGAATGGGAACCGCCCGCCATACGTGAAAATTAAACAATTATAAAAACAATATCTGACAACTTTGTGACTGTCATTATACTTCGGAAACGGCAAGCAACAGGTCGTTTTTATTTTTCTTGACCACTGAAAGTAAACATACAACCAATCTTCAATAGTAGTCGCTATATATCTTATTCTATGACCCATTTAATAGAACTACGAAATATTATAGTATTAACGGTAATGATGTGTCACTTTATTTACCTCAAGAGATTGGCAGAAAATAGATTTTTAAAATTAATTTTTTTTTGCAAACATAACGCTCTCGTATAGAGCCATGGTTTGCACTTTTGCCATAACCTGCAATAGTTGAAGCAATACCCTAAATACAAGTTGCTAAATTCTTTAAAATGATCGTATACAACGTAAACAACAAAAAAATATTTCAAGGAATCGTCTATTCTTGAGTGTTTGCGTCCTCGCAATAAAAATTCATTACTTCTTAGAAAATATAAAAACTTGATTTCTTTTGTTTATCACTGATTTCAACACATTTCGATTTACAGCACAGTTAACTTCAATTAATTTTCATGTTTTGCCAACCTGATTACATTTGTGTTTTTTTTACATTTTATTTCATAGGTTTCGCATTGAAATTCTACACGGAAGAAGGAATATGGGACTTGGTGGGCAATAATACTCCTATTTTCTTTATGAGAGATCCAATTTTATTCCCCATGTTTATACATAGCCAGAAGAGAAACCCTGTTACGAATTTAAGGGATTGGGACGCCTTTTGGGATTATTTGTCTCTGACTCCGATGAGCGTTCATCAGGTAAAATGTTCCATTTAATGACATTTATAAAATATTACTCAGGTGCTTAGCTAATATTGCAAAGTATGAGATATAAACTAGCACAAAAAAATGCTATTTTTTCACAAAAATTGTAAGAAAACTCTGCTCTCAAGAATAGATCAACAAAAATCTACTAACAAGAAATGTCCACAGTTCAAATTAGAAAAAAAAAGACAAAATATAAACAAAATTATCATTTAAATGTAAACAGTAAAATAATTTAAAAAAAATTGAAGGTATTGTTTATTGATTTCTTTGTCCTTATTTAAAGAAAGTCTTTGTTAATAGGATCATCGAACTTCATTATTAGCGCCGATGCGCTTGAAGGTCGTTCACCTATTTAAAATTTCGGGACTCTAGATTTCATTGTTTCCGAGATAAACAGCTCTGTGTGGTCTTATAATCAAATTTAATAAATTAAAAAAATAAGACAACACAATAAAATATTAATGAATACAACCAACATTTATTTTATTGCTTGGATATTGTTGATAAATTGAATACGTCGCAATTATCATTTTGAAGGTAGCCAAATAGTTTGGGGATTTTTAAGAAATAGTTTGTTAATTAATTATCAGTTCTATACGGAATTTAAGAAATAAACTTAATAATAATAGATATATAGATGGATAAGCTTTTATTTATTCTAATAAGCAAAACTCACTTATAAAACACCCATATGGGCATGGAACTGCGGAAGGAGAAAAGTCACTAACATAATTAGTATTAAAAAAACGAAATAGAAAAGAGACCTGAGCAATATTTATACAATTCAAAATATTCTTCTTCTTCTTCTTAAAGTGCCTATCCTCTTTGGATGTTGGCTATCACATTGGTCCATATTACTTTATTCACTGCTGCTCTGAACAGACCTGCTGATGTCCTTCCAGTCCATGTTCGTAGGTTGCGCAGCCATGATATTCGACTTCGTCCAGCTGATCTCTGGCCTTCTATTTTCCCCTGTAGGATAAGTTGGAGCAGGTGATATTTCTCATTCCGCATGATATGTCCAAAGTACTCCAATTTTCTGCGTTTGACATTTGTAAGGTATTCCAGTTCTCCACCGATACGTTGTAAAATGTTTTCGTTTGATACGTGGTGTATCCAAGGAACCCTAAGCATGCGGCGGTAGCACCACATCTCAAATGCATCTATACGTTTACATGAAGCATCGGTAAGGGTCCAGGTTTCTGCTCCATATAAGAGAGTTGAGAGTACATAGCATTTCAAAATCCTGATCCGCGTATGTATATTGAGGGATAGGTTGCAGAGTATGTTGCGCAGCTTATTAAAAGTACCTCTTGCTTTCTCGATTCGGCTTCTTATTTCTCGAGAGTGGTCCCAGTCCTTATTCAACGTGCAGCCTAGATATGTGATCGTCTCGGCCATTGTGAGAGTTACGTTGTTGGCAGTAAATTGTATATTGCCGACGTCGTTTTTACTAACAATAATCGTTTGCGTCTTCTTGCAGTTTGTCTTCATACCATATCTGTTGCAAGCTGTCACTATTCGGTTGATAATTCTTTGAAGTCCCTCTGCAGTATCGGCTATAAGAACGGTATCATCCGCGTATCTTAGGTTGTTTATTACTTCTCCATTTACAATAATTCCATCTTCTATGTTGCCCAGTGTTTCTTTAAAGAGATGTTCTAAGTATACGTTGAATAGAAGTGGCGACAGTATACAGCCCTGGCGTACTCCTCTCTTTATATTAAATTCTTCTGTTGTCTCATTCTCAACTCGTACAATAGCCTTTTGTTGTGAATATAGCTTTGATATTATCTCTCTGTCTCTGTCGTCGATTCCTGTCTCTTGTAGGATTGAAATCAGTTTACTGTGCTGCACTTTGTCAAATGCCTTTTCAAAATCTATGAAGCATGCAAAGACGTCGGCATTGATGTCACGTGCTCTTTGAATCAGAACCTGCATGGAAAATAAGGCCTCTTTAGTGCCAAGTCCCTGTCTGAAGCCAAACTGCGTGTCACTTACGTTTTCATCGAGTTTTCTATATATTCGTGCTTGAATGATGTTAAGAAAAGCTTTTAAAGCGTGGCTCATCAAACTGATTATCCTATGATCGGAGCATTTAGTTGCGTTCGTTTTTTTGGGAATAGGAATGAATGTCGACAGTAGCCAGTCTTTTGGTATTTGACCGTTCATGTAAATTTTGTTAAAGAGGGTGGTCAGTAGTTTTATTTGTTCTGAGTCAATTAATTTGAGAACTTCTCCGTGTATCTGGTCTGGCCCGGGGGTTTTGTTATTTTTGAGTCTATTTATCGCAGATTCCACTTCCGCCTGTGTGATGATAGGCCCCTCCCCGCCAACGACTGTATTCACAGTCTGTTGTTTTCATCTCCAAACAATTCCTCCATGTATTGCTTCCATCTTACAAGTTTTTTGTCAGTTTCGGTGATGATGTTGTTGTCCGAGTCCAAGATTATTCCAGGACTCCGTTTACGGTAACTTCCTGTTGCTTCTTTTATTTTTTTATGGAGGTTGAAGCTGTCGTGTTTCGCTTGTAATATCTGAATTTCAACACATTTCAAAATATTATTCTTCATTAATTTTATCAAAGTAATGCAGCAAAAACAAACAATTAAAACTTACAATAAAAGAAAATGTTAAAAAAAACTTATACAAATTTAGAATTTAAGGGTGACAATTAAAATACTGTTACAAAACAATGCTGCTTTTATTACAGTTGTAACACTCATCCACTCTTACATAAAAGATTTAAGGATCTATTTCTTGGTAGCATATGCACATTTACAGGTACATAATTAAAAATCTTTATGATAGAAAATTCGAATTTTTCTGCAAATAACTAAAGTTATATTTATCAGAAATCAGTTTTGTTTAATTTCTAGAGATATAGTATCGTTTAATAGATGCATTTCCAAAACATCCCTGTTATTTATAACATACATATCTATAAACGTCAAAATATTGATTTTTTCCGAACAAAGACGTTTCTAAAGCTCTCGTATTACTCGAACTACCGATACAAATTAGATCATATTTAAGTCTAGACTATACAAATACATGGTCAGCTGACAACTGCATCGATTCTAACTCTCTATGAAATAATTCTTAATGCAAAACAATACTGAGACATTTTAGTAGTAACTCCCCCGATGCGGGCCCTCGTTCTATCGCGGTTAAGTCCTAAAACCACAAAGCCCTCTCTTAATGCAACTGTTTTATCGTTATGTGATAATATAAACTGAATATTTCATCTGTTGGCAATTCCGTCGTGTGTTTATTGAGTGTGTGTTGTATCACCAGCATACAACCAAGCATGGAACCTTTAGAGATGCCTCTCTTTATGTTAACCCTCTAAGACAATATAGTCCTACCAAGGAGATCAGACTTCATCACCCGCCGAGACCTACCAGTTAAATACGGTTTTATTAATTCTAGAGCATTATCCCTTATACCCTACTCGTATACCTCAAGTTTCAATAACTGTTTCTTACGATATACAGTATGAAAATATTTGTTTTTTGTTATTTGGTGACAATTATTGTAAGTGTTTGGTACAAGGCTCTTACTGTGGTCTTCCCCTTTCTGAAGCCATTTTGTTTAAGTGACATTACAGAGCACCTATATAAAAATGTTAAAATTTTCCGATTCTTCAAAATATTGAATATTCAATTCTTAACAGTATCTTTAAAATGGTGTGGTATCTCGAATTAACAAAAATGTAACATAATAAAAAACTGAGAAATACAATATGTTACGATAATTTACAGCCACACAGGAAACGAGAAGGTAAGTTTAAGATCAATTACTGCAAACTCTTCAGAAAACCTCATCTTTATAAAATTAAAAAAAAATTATTTCGGTGAAAAAACCACTTTAAAACATTATTATTACAACATCCGCGATCAAACGTCACCAAAATAAACACATCATTATCCCACGTACTAGTTATTGAAATGATATTTTGCAGGTGATGTTTCTATTTTCGGACAGAGGCATTCCTGATGGGCACAGACACCAACACGGATTCGGTTCGCACACCTTTTCCTTAATTAACAAGGACAGACAACTCATCTGGTGCAAGTTTATTTACAAAACCGATCAAGGTAAATGAGTACTTAATCACCCACAAAAACAATATTACAGATTGATTTTTCGCATAAAAAGAGTGGGCATAAATTTTTCGATTTTTTTACACAAAAAGCAATGTGGGTCATTCCGTTAGAAATCATCGAATGAGTCGAAAAATTCACTTATCTTGATTTCGGTCAAAGAAGAAAATTCACCTTCATTTAATTTTTTTGGGATCTGAATTTCATTCAGCTACAATGTACGAGTTAAAGAATGCGATTTGTATTCAAAATCGTTGATCTTTGGACGTTTATGGGGGAGATTTGAAAGCTAGAAAAATATAAATGGCATGATAGGGCTCTAAAAATATTTTTTTAAGGGTTTAAAGAAAATTCTCCTCAAGTACTACGAAATCCAAAACTAGTCAGACAACCACTTTTTTTTACTTCATATAGAATGACCCAGTATAACATAACTTTAACTTTGAATTAGAATAAACTGTTATGTAATTCAACATATGTTCTAAATTTTGCGCAATTTGGGCGTCAAACTGTCAATTGTTCAAACAAAAATGACAGTATGAACTTTTGAAATCGTTTGTTTTTTAATTATATTAATTATGGGCAGGTACGAATAAAACAATGTAAACCGCATTCAAATGAGACAATATGCTTTTTAATCACAGAATGAGTCAGTAATTACTGCGTTTAGTGCTACTGACCTTCTTTACCTAATTACCCATATATATATATATATATATATATATATATATATATATATATATATATATATATATATATATATATATATATATATATATATATATATATATATATATATACAGGCGCGGATCCAAGGGGGAGGCGGTGGGGGCGATCGCCGCCCCCTCCCCAAGAACTTAGAGTTCAGGAAAATACATCCGATTGTGCCTCTTACACTAGGAATGTGTATGCTGTTGTGCTTCCATCCCCCCCGTCGACATCTTGATTTGTCTTGCGATTGCCCCCCCCCCCAACAAAAAAAAACCTTTGAGTTTAGAAAAAAATAGATCCGAATCTGGCTCTTATACTAGGAATGTGCATGTTGCTGACACCCCCGCTGTCCTGTTTCTCTGGTGTGTTGTTTTTGTTTGGTTTTGAGTAGATCTTTCCATGTATTTGAAATATTTTGCGCATCATCTCTCTTGTTAAAGTTTTTAGTGCTTTCTATTTCGAGAGCTTCTCTGATGATGCGCGTTCTATAGTGTTTTATGGGTGCGATCTGTTTGGTTTCCTGGAAATTTATAGTGTGTGCTGTCTCCAGATGATGTTGGAGTAAAGCTGATGTCGTTTGCTTATTCTTTATGTTATTTTTATGTTCTTGGACCCTTGTAGAGATTCTTCTGTTTCCATCCCTCTGGAAACGTTACGCGGATGACATCTTCATCATATGGCCACAAGGAAGATCCAACTTAGACATATTCTTAGAGGAACTAAACAGCATTCATCACCGCATTCAGTTCACATTGGAGGTCGAAGTTAACAAGCAGCTACCTTTCCTTGACCTTCTAGTCACCAGAAACGACGACCTAAGCATCGATTATATGGTCTACAGAAAACCCACACATACAAACAGATACCTGAACGCGGAATCACACCACCATCAATCACAATTGCAATCGGTCGCCAACACACTGATTTCCAGATCCTTGCGACGAAAAAAACCCACGAACTGCCAAAAAGAACTCAACAATATCAACAAGGCCATAAAATAGAACACGAAAGCAGTAGCAGAGAAAAAAGAAGAAGATGACAAACCAAAAACCTCACTACTGCCATACATAAAAGGTGTAACAGACGTAATTGGAAGAATTATATATATATATATATATATATATATATATATATATATATATATATATATATATATATAGGGTGTGCGGAAAATACGTGTATAACGTTTAATGACGTCAAAGTTTTAGGGAAATATTAATTAGTTACATAGTTTGTAGAACTGTTACGTCTCCTAAATACCATCGGATTTTCAAATATCGCCTGTGAAATATTCTTATATACATGTTTATTTGACTGTAAACTCTTCGAATGATTTCAATACAAGAAGTTCGAGATCAATACTCAGACTTTTCAAAATTCAAGATGGTGGATTTAACTTGGAAGATCAAAAATTAAATATTTAAAAAAATAGGTAAAATTCAATATCAGGATTTTATTAGTCCCAGTCAACTAATTTCAAGATGGTCGACCCAATAATGACACAAAAAACGTGGAAACAACCCAATAGCTTGAAAACTAATGGTTGGGGGAAAATTGTTCAAGACAACAGCTACAGAATTGGAAAGATCATAAAAAAGTATAAGAGTATTCAGGATCAAATTGATAAATCGGCTCTGAGAGATCGATTGGCAATGCAAGCAAAGACTAGTTCAGATAAAACAAAAAGTGAAGTCTCTAGGCTGGTTAAAAAAAAAAATAAGTCCGAAATGCCCGCAATGGCCAGCTTCTAAGAACACAAATTTATAGAAAAAAATACATTTTTACAGGAAACATTGCTCTTTAAATCAAACATTAACGAGACTTTTATATACCTAAAAAAACGTGCCAATTTTGACAAAATGTTGCGAACAATCCAATTCCAGATAACTGCATTGAAGGTCGTCCATTGGAACGTCTACGTCTCAGTTTGGATGACAGTCATACCATGGACGCAGAAAAGTTAATAAATGTTATGAGTTAAAAGAATCCTCTGTGGGAAATGAAGGATAAACAGTACCATTTAATCGTAAAACTTTCTATTGTCAACAGATCAGAATATAAATGGAAAAAACGCCAAAAATACTTATTTTGCTTAATATTGGATTAATCCAGTATTCTAATCAAATAAGGATTGTCCAAAAAAAAGTAACTACCAGCATCCAAAATGTCTGATTAAAACTGATGCGATTGACTGAGGCAGTGGACGCAATAAGACATGATTTCTGATGAAAAAATTGGTCAGAATTCGCAGTGGACTAGTCTACGGCTAAAAATCTAGAGATAAAGCCATGAAATTGGTAAAAAATTTTTCTACATTATTTTTATGGTTCGACATATTAATGAATTTTACATTGACTGTCAATTTAAACCAGTTTTAAAGTAAGACCATGTTAGTAACTTACGGAGTTAGTTTTTCCTGCCATCAAATGGTTTTTTAGTAAAAACTATTAAAAATTTCCTTTTTTCTCACTAACACGCGAATGTCCCTTTTATGATTGCGTGCTCACCAACAACAAATCCGACGGACCAGACGATCATATTGATTTGTGTGTCTAATGCTTTTAATTATTTGGATTTTTTCTTTAGAAAAGAACAATCGACGAAACAATTTGTATTGGTTTGTTATTTTGATAATAAAAAATGAAATTTCCAACCCAGCTGGGAAAAATCCAGAAAGCAGTTCGGTTTTTAGATTAATCTCCAGTGACAGCTGGGTTTTAAAAAAAAAACTATAATTTTTTGAAGTTGTGCGTCATTCTTAACGTAATTTTTTACACTAGTTTCAAATATAGTCTCCGAATTTATTAGGTTTCTGAGAAAAAAGTGCCAAATAAACCGTCTAGCTTTATCTAAAATAATAAAACATGATCAACATGAAGCATTTTCATATTTTTCCATAGCAATGCTACGGTTTTAGGGCACACTACGTAATCAAGAGAAAATAGGTTATGTATTTTGTATTCCTTAATTCGTTTTTGCGCCATTTGCACACGGGCACACTTCCATAAGGATTGAGAGTAAAGTAAGTCAGGCGAATGAAAGGCCAGACGTGAACAACTGAGCACGAGAGAGACTGTGGTTAAAGTTTTAGTAAATACACATCTTTCCGTTGCCAACCTTTAAATGCTCCAAATGATTTTTCTTAAGATTTCCCTTTTGATGCCCGTGAAGAGGCCAGTTTCTTTGTATTTAAAACGTACAACATTTTTCTTTATACTTTTTTTTAGTTTTATTTTAAGGGTCTTTTTCTTCTTCTGTTTTGATACTTTTTGGTAGTGTATCTTACGACATGTCTGAGTAGACATTAATTTTTTTTTTGTACCTTACTATGGTGCCTATGATCAGGGGTGTGATATCACAAAAGTACAGTATGGCAAGCGAAAGCAAGTTGTAGACGGAGGGGGGGGGGAGAGACATCAGCAACATTCCCATTTCTAGTATAAATGGCAAGGTCGGGTCTATTTTTTTGAATTTAAAGTTCTTGGAGAGGGGGGAGGGCGATCACAAGAAAAGGCAAGTTGACGACGGGGAGGGAGGATGCGGGCAGAATACACATTCCTAGTATAAGAGGCAGAATCGTGTCTATTTTCCTGAACTCAAAGCTCTTGGGGGAAGTGGCTATCGCAAGAAAAACAAGTTGTCAACGGGAGGGGAGCGCTAACAGCATACACATTCCTAATATAAAAGGCAGAATCGGTTCTATTTTCCTGAACTCAAAGCTCTTGGGAAGGGGGGGGGGGCGATCGCAAGCATACACATTCCTATACTCTATTCAAGAACTAGAGAGAGTAATAAAACTGTTACCGAAACCTCCAACTTACCTGCTCCAGTGCCGCAGGTAACTGAGAACTGCCGTTAACTTAATTATATTTAAACATTGTGAGGTTTTATAAATTTACTGCAACAATATAATAGTTTCTGATTTCTGTCAGTGAGCAAAGTACACCTTACAGTTTGTCCTTAGTGATTTATCTTGTTTGTGTTTGTTTTTATATATTATATAAGATTAGTGAGATACCCAAAAGATATGGCTTCCACATTTATAATTATTCTAAAATCGTTAAACCTGGGCATTTTTTCCTCAACGAAAAACTTATTACTATGAATGTTTATGATGCCTTAAAATATCAATATCTAGATAATAATGATAAAAGTCCTGTTGAGATGTGTTCCAACATGACCGGAGTAGGAAAATTTACTATGTACCGAATACTGAAGGAGAAAAAACGACTGGAATTGTTAGAATTCCCAAGTCACATTCGATCATAGGCAGACGAAAAACCTCGTTGGAAGAAGAGATGTAAACTGCAATAAAAGGAGTAGTACTTTCATCTTATTATGAGAAGCAGATCCATACCGTCAACAAAATTCTAACTAAAATCAATGAAGATCGGGATTTACCTGAAATTAAAAGAACTAAGCTCTGGAAATTGCTCAGAGAACTTAATTTTTGCCCGGAAAAACCAAATAGGAAATCTGTTCTTATAGATCGTCCGGAAAATGTCCATTGGCGAAGGAAATATCTCTCTCAAGTAAAAGGTAGAGTTGCTAGAAATAACACAACTTACAAAATTAGTAATTTAACAGAACTTTTGAAAGATTTTTTGGAAAAAAGTAACTGCAGAAAATTTGGAAAAATCTATATAATAAAAAAATAAAAGAAAATGTGGATACTCGATCTCATGATCCGTGAGGTAGAGGAACCAATTATAATTAATTTGGGCGGAGATAGCTTCACTGACTTGGATTACAAATTAGATACGCAATATTTACCAGCGTAAACACAATTTATTATTTAAATATATTTAACATATAAAAATTGATTACATTTGAATCCCTTGTTAGGGTTTAATTGTAATTCTGCAGATGGTTTAAGAAATAAATAAACTGAAATGTCAAATGTCCTAAAAATGTTTTTAATTAATAATAAAATGACCGACAACCCAAAAAAATTTTCACATAATATGGACGAATTTATTTTTTTATATATGTTTAACTTCTTGTATTTTTGACAATGGGTATTTGGTAAGTATTTAAATTATAACTTAGAATTTTTTGAGAAAAAAAGGCTACGTTTTATTTTGAATGTGCCTAAAACGGTTTCTATGCCAAAATTAAGAATAATAAAAATACAGTTGTGATTTGTGTTAAATATGTCAAAATTATTTATATTTTCTAATGTATGTGAATTATTAAAAAATCATAAGAAATAAAATAATATTATAAAAACTTTTTATTTTAAGTTTATTACCGAAATAATATTCTATGCCATAAATACTTAGTGATAAAATAAACCTCCATTCGACGCCTATGACAAGGATTAAAATCCTTTTTAATACTTCACACTTCCAAATATCTATTGTTATCCAACCCAAATGGTCCATTATTATAGACCGGTATTTTTGATTATAAAATCTCTAACCCATTTCTATGAAAAATATATATGTCTAACAGATTTTGCCAAAGACACCGAACTAAAGAACACTGGTATTTTGCAAAGAAAAAAAGGGTAAAAAATGATTTATTACTCTCTCTAGTTCTTGAATAAACTATAGTATAAAAGGCAAAATCGGGTCTATTTTCCTGATCTCAAAGCTCTGGGGGGGGATCGCCCCCCACCGCCCCCCCCCCCTTGGATCCTCGCCTGCCTATGATTTTAGTTCCTGTAACGACTAAACAAAAAGAACACTTCCAGTACTTCGTACTTTGAGGTTCGTGTTTCTCGGAAATCAGACATTATATGCAAGTTTTAATGCTTTATAGATTTGAATGTATTGCTAAGAATACATTTAATGATTTAATAAAGAAATTATTACTTCGCTAAATACTTTGTTACATTTAATACATTAAACTTGAACACTATTCTCCTAGCCTTTATTATTTATCACACATACATCTTTCAGCAAACACCTAAAGCTAACAATGACTTGATTTATATGTATCCATTTGCAAAACCATAATGTTTTTAGTACTTAAGACAAAATCAAATATTAAAACCGTAAATATATTTACGTGCCCGTATACATTTCGCCGATAAACCCAATAGTAAGTATGTAAATTTTCAAAAGCTTATTAAATTTCAATTATTTAAAGCTACTTAATTAAATGCGTTAAATTCATATAGGCATGCGTATTGTCTGTTCATTAACCTATATCATTAACCTTATACACGGTATTAAAATTCTGTTTACCCAGGCCATATATTGAAAATAATATAAAATAGAATATAATTTAAAAAAAAATTAAATCGACTTTTAAACAAGCGCTAAAAACCGAAGAATAACAATATAAATTTTTATATGAAATTGAAATTTTTGTCCGTGCCAAATTAATACCTGACTAAAGGTGATTCACAAAAAACAATTGAGAAATACTTTATTTGTAATTACTTTCTTACCGTAGCCTGTATGTATGTATCTCGCATTAGTAATTCTTTGTTTCATTTGGTAATAATTTAGCGCCGACTTCAAGCATTTCATTTTCATATAAAAATTTATAATGTTGTTTTTCACTTTTTATCACTTTTCTAAAGTAGGTTCAATTTATTTATAAAAATTTTATTTTTCAATTTTTAGTTTGGAATTGAACTGAGTTTCTAAAGTCGCAAAAAAGAGCCCATTTTATTCACAGTTGTAGACCACATAAGTTGAACAACAAAAAATTCTTTGATTCTGAGAATACCAGTTTTGAATGAAGTTGTACCAAACAAATATTTAGTCTGCAATAGTAAATCCGTTATCTTGAATTTTAGGAAATTAAAAATTCCATTCCTTCTGATCATGATGTTCTCCTTACTCACTGAGTAATGAATCATCATCAGTATATTACACTAAATTGCTTTCTGTGAAGAACAAGCATTGGAAGTCTTGTTTCTGTCAAGGAGAGCTACTAAAATCTGGTAGCAAATTTGGTTGGGCTTAATTTTAAAACTTCATCGCCAGAGTTTTCTGAATAAAAACTCCAATTTTCAAGTGGCGCTGGCATTGGAAGCTCATAGCTGTCAGGAACAGGCCTAGTAGCTCAAGGGGGGTTGGCATATTTAATGATTTTATTGGTTTTGCTCGTGATCCCAGCAATTTTAGAAATGCATAAATACCAGTCTGTGGAGTGGTTCTTTGATTCTCTCTATATTATTGGAACTGTAATGACATATATCACGAATTTCCGTTAAACCATTAAGCCAACCACTAGCTAATGTCACACAAGACGTATTGCAAATATGAGGGGCCCAAGATTTGTCCTGATCACCGATCATACATCCAAAATAAAGTTCATATGCCTCTTTTTTTTTATCAAGGGAGTAATATTCCTTCTTTGGGACTTCAAACTTAGTTTACTACACACATAACAGAAATTGTTTGGATAGTTTTCAAATTGGTGGCATTTTAAGGAATCGGTTCGTACAAAAATAAACACATGAACGCAAAGTAAAGACGAGTACTTCACTATAAATTAATATAAATACCTTTCTAACTCTACGCGCATGTTTAAGCTAGACTGGTTTCACGCAAACGACGCGCCGAGATTATCAAATCGCTAGACTTCTTTTGACATCTTTATTGGAATCTATATTATCGTTGGAGATCTTTTTTTTTAACAAAACCGACAACAAAAAAGTTATATCAAACAAAACACTTTATTATCTGTGAAATATATAGTTTTGTAATACATGTAAAATAACAAAAGTTGAGACCAATGGACAACTTTTGTGGTATATTGGGGTTTAGCGTAGTAAGGTATATAAGAAATAGCTATAGTTATCCAATTACCAAAATTACTGTGGACCACTGTGATTATTCTATACATCAATAAAAAATTTTGAATTTTTTGGGTAGAATAGTACCACCATTTCATATTCTTGACACAAAGAACATGAAAATTATTTTAAAAATTTAAGATAGTACAAACAAGCGTGCCAATGAACTTGATTCCTATTCACCGTGCGTTGATAATTTAAAACACATATATCATTATCCAACATATAAAACATACACGTTAATGTCATGATTTATTTATAATTATTTAAGGAACAACAATATCATTATACAATTTAGTATTTAAACAGTAAATAATCTCATTTATATCATTTTATGTGTGTTGACAAAATTATGTTAACGTCAATATTTACCATAAACTTCTATTTTAATTTTCCGTGAATTAAATAATTATTCAAAGTTAATAATACCAATGAATTAACTTGTAACATTAACATTTATGGCAGTCGCGGGTTTTCCTTAGGTTATCAAGTTTGCGCAACCCCCCAAAAAAATATAAATTAAATTAACACTTACTAATAAATATAAGTACAAATATTTTTTTATTTCTACTGATAATTTAATGATTAAATATTTTATCTACACTATACGCGAACAGCAATCAATAACTGAAATAATTTACCTTGTCTCACCTAAATATCATTAATAATTTGTGTGTATTACAGTATTATGCCAGGAAATGTTAACGCTTTGCTGGTGTGCAATTTTAATGCAATCCAAGCTAATCCATTGGAGCGTATATAGAGTTGCCTATCTAAGACCTGGAGATTAATTTTCTCTCGTAAGCTACATGTAGGTTGCCAGTCGACTTGCAAACCTGTGTTTAATCTGCGCCACAAAACATCCCTCTATTAGAAAAATTTGTCTTATGCAAACCACTGGGCGAGTCTTTAAACTTAGGCTTCCAGTCGCATGTGGTAATGCCAGAATCAAGTAAAGGTTTCCTCTTCAAGCAGCAGTTAATTCATTGTTTTCAGGTTAGAATACAACCGTGGTGTTTACGGTGCTGGTATTTCTAAGCGTGATGTCTACTGTACCGATATTTTAATTTTTGTGAAAAAGCAGTTAAATGTAATGCAGTTTCCGCTCTGTATCTTCCCGTATGTGTAAGTAAAACCAAGTAAGCGCTTCTTTATTTTCTAGAGAACATAATACTCCAATTTTCCTATTTGTAGCGATTTCATGTAAAAATATATTGCAGATATCTGGAAGTTTCAAGTCGTAGGGGGAACCCAGTAGATGATAAATACGTAAAAAAGTACAGCTAGATCAGCCCTGATTTTTTATAAACAACATCCAAAGTCCGAAAATTCGATTTTTCGTCCGTACAATTTTTTGGTTACATTTTAAAGAAAACTTGTCCAAATGAAAGTGTGAAAAGACCCTTAAATATCATTTTTTATACGTCAAAATCGATAAATAATTTATCTAGATAATGGTGAAAAACCACCTTTTTGCACTATTTTATAAATGTTAATAACTCTTGCAAGAAAGGCCGAAAGTGATGTATAACCCCTCGATGATAAGGCCATTATGTGCCTTTATAACTGTGCGAGAGCTGGACCAAATCGGTTTGGTAGTTTATGAATAATCTTAATTTTTATCCCAGACATTGAATGTTCAAACAATTGTCCTTGCCCAGAGGATGATTCTACAGATATCTGCAAAAGTGGAATGGATTCTTTGAAGTTCAAACTACAAGTAAAGATGAAAAACGATTGATTTTTTAAAAAAAAATTGTTGTTAAAAAAACTGTACCTTTTTACGTATAAACAATTGGAATAACTTTTAATTTTAATGATAGAAGTTTGTGAATAAGTGGAGACGTTCTCCGAGTTCATTATCAATTGCAAATATGGTTAGGAAATCAGATGGACGCAACCAAATATGGCTGGCGAAAACATAACCATGGCTTCGAGCCAATTTACACATCTGAAAATTTGATATCCGACGAAACTTTAACTTTAATTACATTTAAGTGCACTACTGGGTGCAAAACAAGTAGATGCGGCTACAAAAAGCACGGTCTCAATTGCACAACTCTTTGTTTAATCTGCAACGATGAGGGAGATAAAAAAAAATGCGACAACTCCGCTGCAGTGATAATTGAAGACGGAAA
Organism: Diaprepes abbreviatus; assembly: GCA_034092305.1. Lineage (NCBI taxonomy): Eukaryota > Metazoa > Arthropoda > Insecta > Coleoptera > Curculionidae > Diaprepes > Diaprepes abbreviatus. Next base: position 2,207,135 of record JASJET010000380.1, on the reverse strand, counting down.
TGACGCGGGGGAAGATGACGATTTGCTACAAGCAATGATAAATGATGACGAAGAAGAGCCTCCAAAAAAAAAGAGCAAGAAAAAAATTATGGTCGAGTTATATAAATAAAAAATATAAAACACTGTCACAATACACACACACACACACACACACATATATATATATATATATATATATATATATATATATATATATATATATATATAGTGACAGTGTTTTATATTTAATATTTGCAATGAAATTAAACTGCTAGTAAAGTTTTTTGAAACAATATTAGTGTTAATATTGCCAAAAAATGTGTTTTCCGATGAAATGTCGATTTTCTGGTATTTCCCGATTTTCTATGATAATGAAAATAAGTCGGTTCGAAATATGAAGGCTCTACGTTATCTGGAACCCGAGATATCGTACAATTTTGTTGCGTACTCCAATTTGAAGTTTGAATTTCAGAAGCACACCGTGAGAAAGCCGAGCTTCCTCCACCACTCGCTACAACGCACTTGCAAAAGTACCTTCATTTCGAAGGGCTATAACTTTACTAACGATGCATGAATTTTATACTTATCAATTGAATCATAAAATATAGGTCTTCATTTAAAATCCGTGAAAATTTCGACTCTCAATGTTTATAAACAAAAGAGATATGATTTTTAAAAAATACTATCTTAGCTCCTATTGGTCGTACGAGACTTTTTTAATACGTGTTTTTCACCAACTTTCAAATCCACTTATTCACAAACTTGTATCATTAAAATTAACAAAATTATTCCAATTGTTTATACGTAAAAAAGGTACCCCTTTTTTAAACAGTTTTTTTAACAACAATTTTTTTAAAAATCCATCGTTTTTTCATCTTTAATTGTAGTCTGAACTTCAAAAAATCCATTCCACTTTTGCAAATATCTGTAGAATGATCCTTTGGGCAGGGACAATTGTTTGAACATTCAGTGTCTGGGATAAACAATTAAGATTATTCATAAACTACCAAATCGATTTGGTCCAGCTTTCGCAGTGTTATACAGGCACATAATGGCTTATCATCAAGGGGGTTATACATCACTTTCAGTCTTTCTTGCAAAAGTTATTAACATTTATAACATAGTGTAAAAAAGGTGGATTTTCGCCATTATCTCGATAAATTATTTATCGATTTTGACCTATAAAAAACGAAGTTAAAGGTCTTTTCAATACCCACAACTTTCATTTGAACAAGTTTTCTCTAAAATGTAACCGGAAAATTCTACGGACAAAAAATCGAATTTTCCGACTTTGGATGTAATTTTTTCACCTTCTTTCATAGGAAGACTGGAGCTCATCGAATGGGGTGCAAGCAATTATAAAAAAAAACCTATTAACATGCTGCTTACGTACATTGTTATGCATATCAATTAAATTTAGTAATGTTAAACACTGCATCCGCCAATAAAAATGTCTGCATATTCTTTTCTAAAGGGTTTTTTTTTTCAAAAAGTCCTCAAAATTGTTAATAAACACTTACCCCGTTCGGCCCCAACAAGATGCAATTTTAATAACTCCTTTTACAATTTTGTTCCAAGGATCCATAATATTCCAGGAAATATTTATATAACAGAACTCAAATACCTAATAAGCACAGAAGTTATATATTCCAAATCGTGGTAAAAATATCATAAAAACACATTATACTGTTTCAGGAGTTAAAAACCTCGATCCAAAAGAAGCCGAAAGAATAGCAGGAGAGGATCCAGACTATTCTCTCAGAGATCTTTACAATGCCATCGCCGAAGCTGATGGAGTAAAGAAAAAATTTCCTTCGTGGACTTTTTATATTCAAACAATGACACCCGAACAAGCGAAAAAGCAGAAATTTAATCCGTTTGACATTACGAAGGTAATATTATATATATATTTTTTACTTTGATGTTCTATCATAGGTTAACAATATATCAGGGATTCGATACAGATATAAATGGTGTTTTTTATAGAGGTATAGAACTTTTAAATGGAATAAAACAAAGATGAATTTTTTAAATTGACATGAAATTTACTTTATTCGAAAGGTAACCTTCTGGCATTATAATTTAAATATGACTTCTGGCATATGACCGCCACGGCTGGCTCGGACGTAGTCTAATCTGGAGGTCCAATTTGCGATGACTTTTTCCAACATTTGTGGCCGTATATCGGCAATAACGCGGCGAATGTTATCCTCCAAGTGATCAATTGTTTCGGGCTTATCGGCGTAGACTAGCGACTTCACATATCCCCACAGAAAATAGTCTAGCGGCGTTAAGTCGCACGATCTTGGAGGCCAATTCACGGGTCTGAAACGTGAAACTATGCGGTTACCAAACGTTTCCTTCAATAAATCAATTGTGGCACGAGCTGTGTGACATGTTGCGCCGTCTTGTTGAAACCACAGCTCCTGCACATCATGGTTGTTCAATTGATGAACGAAAAAGTCAGTAATCATGGCTCTATAGCGGTCACCATTGACTGTAACGTTCTGACCAGCATCGTTTTTAAAGAAGTACGGACCAATGATTCCACCAGCCCATAAAGCACACCAAACAGTCAGTTTTTCTGGATGTAACGTTGTCTCAACATACACTTGAGGATTATCATCACTCCAAATACGGCAGTTTTGTTTATTGACGTATCAATTTAAACAAAAGTGAGCTTCATCGCTAAACAAAATTCGCTTATGAAAATCGGGATCAACGGCAATCTTGTTTTGGGCCCATTCACCGAATCTACGCCTTGTTAGGTGATCGTGTGGCTTCAATTCTTGCACGAGTTGGATTTTGTAAGCACGCAAACCAAGATCTTTCCGCAAAATCTTCCATAAAGTGAATGGACACATATCCAATTCCTGTGCACGATGGCGGATAGACTGATTCGGGTCTTCCTCTACGCTACGCTTTACAGCAGCAATGACTTCTTATGTACGCACTGTACGACATCTCTGTGGATGCGTATTATCATTTAGAGTAAACGTGGTGCGAAAACGTTCCGTAGTTAATCGAATTAATTGCTCTGATGGACGATTATGTTGACCGTAAAATGGACGTAGTGCGCGATACGTATTTCGAACAGAACCATGATTTTCAAAATAAATTTGCACAATTTGGAAGCGTTGTTCAGGCATCAGTCTATTTATGTTGAAATGCCAAACCAAACTAAACATAAATCACTTGACAGTTGACAAAATGGCCGCTAGCTAAAAAAGTGTTGCCAACTTAAAGTTCTATACCTCTATAAAAAACACCCTTTATATATATATATATATATATATATATATATATATATATATATATATATATATATATATATATATATATATATTTAAAATAATTTTACACTACAAGGTTTAGTTAAGGTAATCGAGATTCTTTTTATTTTCTTGAAACTTCGGGTAAAAACTGCTACATTCAACATGGTCTACATGGGAAGGGCTATAGTTAATGTGACTTAATCATATATAAAGTGATATAATTATTACTCTAAAAAAACAAATATCTGGTGTATAAGTCATCATATACTACAAGATGGGGATGTCTAATCATTCCGGTAATTTACAGTTTTAATATAAAACTTGTTATCTTATAAAATTTTGAGCATATTGTCTGAGAAAATGACTTTAAAATGATGAAGTGGCAATGCTGTAACACGAAGCACGCGCGAAAAAGACAAATTATTCAAATTCGCAGCATGCCTTGTTTTCGCGTTACTTATCAGCACTAACAAAAGGCTTCCCCCAAAATAATTTTATTTTCTATTGTATCAATTGAATTTTTTATACTTCATTGATTTACATACTTTGCAATTTTATACCTGGTCAAAATAAGTGGGAAAAAGCAGAATTGAATACTCTGTTTTTTGTTACTTTGACATATATAACAATTTGATCGTGTAAAAACTCGTGCAAAATTATTAATGGAAGTTAATTATTTTAATATAGAAAAAATAACTTAAAATAACGTAACAACCTTTTATTGATTATTCCGTTCAATTTATATAATGAAACACTTTATCACAATGTCTAATAATTAGTAACAACGATTTGGGAAATTTTATTTTATTCTGCATATTTTCTTTATATCTACGCAACTGTTATATACGATAAGTTAATCAAAATGTTAATGCACTCCAAGATAGTCTAAAAGTTTTTTATATATGGTTATGTTGGGTTTACCATCAACCTTTTGAGATAACAATTCCTTAATTTTAATTTCACCTTCATTTCTGCATAATTGGAATAAAGAATCGTTCGTAATGTTAGCCATTTTCTTTAAAATGTGTACTGAAAATATACCGGGTGTCAACGAATCTATTAGACAAGTCATAATTTCTAGAGTATTATGTGTATCAAAATGAGAATTGGTACAGGTAAATGGTATGTGAAGGGGAGAGTTTTCGCATATTTTCCACTCTCCGGCCACTTCCGGTTTCACCGGAAATGGCCCCAGTTTTGAATTTTTAAATGGAACACCCTGTATATTTTAACATTTTTGGATTTCTGAGACAATTCTAGATCAGAATGTGACATTTTAAAAACTTTTTACGTCTACTTCATTTTTTTAGAGCCACTGATGTCAAAAAAATACAATCGCAAAGTTTTAGTTATTAGTATGAAAGACAGGAATAAGACAAGTTGACAAAATTACGTTTTCATTTCTAACTATTAATTTTCAAATGTGGACCCCTTTTTGACAACTACTTTTCGAAAAAAGCATTCTTTGACGAATCTAACGGTACTAATTTATTTGCGATTGGATTAGACATAAGAACAGAAATTAAATATTATTAAGCAAAATACTGGATAATTTATTTACTTATGACAAGTGCGCCATGGACAGCCATGATGCATAATAATTTGCAACTGTTTTTATCAAGTCTTCTTTGGAAAACAAAGCACTCACTTAAGTAGATAATGACATACGGAAAATACTGATAGGCTGGATGTTGCCGATTCGGATATCTATGAGCATACAACTCGGCAGCATTCCTTGAATTTCTATAACACTCTCCAAATATTAATAACATATCCACTTTTTCACTTTGAGTATACATTATTTTAACGAAAATTTAAACTAAACTTAACGAAAATTAAGAAACTTTTACGTCTGTTCTTAGAGCGTATGTCACTGTCATTATCTACTTAAGTGAGTGCTTTGTTTTCCAAAGAAGACTTGATAAAAACAGTTGCAAATTAATATGCATCATGGCTGTCTATGGTGCACTTGTCATAAGTAAATAAATTATCCAGTATTTTGCTTAATAATATTTAATTTCTGTTCTTATGTCTAATCCAATCGCAAATAAATTAGTACCGTTAGATTCGTCAAAGAATGCTTTTTTCGAAAAGTAGTTGTCAAAAAGGGGTCGCCATTTGAAAATTAATAGTTAGAAATGAAAACGTAATTTTGTCAACTTGTCTTATTCCTGTCTTTCATATTAGTAACTAAAACTTTGCGATTGTATTTTTTTGACATCACCTAAGGCCCTTAGATTAGTTTGCGTCCGATCATGGCCACCTAGATGCAATTTTAAAGTGGCTCTAAAAAAATGAAGTAGACGTAAAAAGTTTTTAAAATGTCACATACTGATCTAGAATTGTCTCAGAAATCCAAAAATGTTAAAATATACAGGGTGTTCCATTTAAAAATTCAAAACCGGGGCCATTTCCGGTGAAACCTGAAGTGACCGGAAAGTGGAAAATATGCGAAAACTCTCCCCTTCACATACCATTTACCTGTACCAATTCTCATTTTGATACACATAATGCTCTAGAAATTATGACTTGTCTAATAGATTCGTTGACACCCGGTATAATTGAAAATTTATAAATGTTGCAAACCTACTTTAATCTTGCTCTGTTAAACTTTTATGAAGAGACAATGAATCTGACAAATAGTCTAAGAGATTGAGCCGAAATTTTGTCGTTAACCGTAATATGGAATTTCTCCATTGTAATATGTAGGTTCAATACCGGTTGTTACAATCCCGCGCATGCGGACACCCTAGTGGTGACAAGAGGTAGCTATAAAGGGGGAAAATGGGCTATTTTTCCGGAAATTTTCAGCATCGATAATATGCTTGAAAATTTGCCTAGACAAAGGTCTTGACATAAATAAATACAATCCCAAAGGGTGAATACGTGTGTGGTGACCGAGGGGGTGGCGGACAAGGGTATAGGTCGCGAAAATTCATAATTTATATGTCCGGCATTTCTATCACGTAATATTTGATCCCTAAGGAGTCTAAATTCAAAAGGGTGGACCGCTTGATGGAGACAGAGGGCTATAGAAACAAAAAAAAAATGAGACCTTATCAGTACAAATCTGTCGAGTGGTTATCGAGATACGAGAATTCACATACGAAATATATGCTCCAGGTAAATGGTACATTTGACCTCATTTTGCAACTCTCTGTCTCCACTTAGCTGTCCGCCCTTTTGGATTTAGACTCCTTAGGGATCAAATATTATATGGTAGAAATTTTCGCGACCTATACCTAAATTAATAAAATTTTAATATTCGGATTACATAAAAGATATTTTTGATTTAATTTTAAATCTAAATATTTCAAAGGATCCAAAAGACATTTCCGTGTGAATTTCAGCATACTAAGCCTTATTTTATACTATGAAAGTATAGTTTTAATGCTTTCTGATAGTCCCAATCTCTATATACAGAGTGGTAAATGAAACAGTTCAATAATTTGAAATTTGATGGCAAGAACAGGTCTTTTTTACCTTTTTTTATATGTTTTCAAAGAGTTTTTTTTCAAAGAGTCAAAGGAGTTTTTGAATCATTCCCGTAGTTTTAGAAAAATTAGAATTTTATTTAAAAATTGTAGAGGGTACTTTCAAAGGAATCTCGTAAAAAATATTTACGCAAGGAAGCTAAAAACTAAAAAAAAAAATATTAGATGAATTTTATCTCGTTTATGTGTCTCTTTAAAAACCATCGCATTTTTAATCTTTCTCAAGGAAGTTTCTTTTCATTTTCATCGTCATTAGAGTCGTGTAACATTATTGTTAGGGCTCATCATTTTTCTTGTGAATTGCATCTAGAGATGAATGACTAATTTTACGTCAAATTAGCTACACAGATGTAACAAGATAATCAATTTTTAAAAAAAGCAATATTCCGCTGTCCTTGTACTTGGAGTACACTGAATTTTGTTTTTGGAACATTATAGACCATCACGAGATACTGTAGATTATCATGGGGAATAGTCAACCAACTGATATTGAGTATTGTGCTATTTATAGCTTTATTTTAATAAATAGTCCTTTTTATTGATTATACACAAAACAAAAATTTTTATTCTATTAGTCTAAGATCCGACTGCAAGAATCTGCAGGCCTCTGTATTTTTTTTTTTTTTGATAAAACTTAATTTAGTAGTAGAAACGATTACTGCAGGTTTGACTGGCAATATTTAGCCGCAATTACCTTTAATTAAATATATTGTAATTAATTTTGGTTAATAAATCCCAGACAAATATTTTTCAAGTAAATCAAACGTCATTTGAAAGAAAATGATTTAGAAAATAGAAAAAAAAAACGTTGCTAACTCCCAATCAGCTGCAACCTATGAGTTGCCAGGTGTAAACAAGTATCTTATTGTTAATTATTTACACTTATGTGTTTTTCAAGTAAATTATATATCAATTTAAAGACATAGTTGCTTGTAAAATAATTGCCACAAGTTGAGGTAGCCAGCATTTCTTCTCTCTCGCTCACAGTCATTCAGAGTGGAAGAAATGCTGGCAACCTCAATTTACGGCAATTATTTTACAGGCAACCATGTCCTATAGTGTAGAGGAAAAAATAAACTTTAAATTGATAAATGATTTACTTGAAAAACGGTCCACTGTGTCCATAACGCCAAATTTGATAAGAAACAAAACCACATATTCTTAATGTAATCTTGCTATCGTAAAAAAAGCTTATTAAATCTGATTTAACGGAAAAAATAACAACAAGCAATTTTAAAAGGCAATTCAGCTAAAAAGCCTAGTAAAAATATCTGAAAAAACCAAACTAATATTTGCAATTCGCGAAATCGTTGCATCATATCCTTCCTATATGAGAGGAGTATTGGATAGATCTTCAGATCGATTTTAGTAAGAATGCATGCATATCACCCATATATTGACGTCTATTCACTGAACTTCATGATTCACCATGCTCCATTTTTCCCTAATTATTACAAATGTGAACAGAAAACGTATACATTTCGAGAAAGACAACTCATTAAGCATCTGATTTTTTTCTTAGATATGGCCTCATGATGATTTCCCTCTAATAAAAGTGGGTAAAATTGTTCTAAACCGCAATCCCACAAACTATTTCGCCGATGTCGAACAACTGGCATTTAGCCCCAACAATGTGACACCAGGAATTGGAGTATCCCCTGATCGACTTCTTCAAGGCAGGCTTTACTCGTATCAGGATGCGCACCGATATCGCATAGGAGCTAATTTTCAGCAATTGCCAGTTAATCGGCCAGTAAGTGCAACGGTAAGTTATCAAAATGGGACAGAAAATCGATATTTCAAACAGGTCGAAACGTCTCGATGAGTATTTTGCATAATTCATTTTGTTAAGAAGACATGTCTAGTTATAAATTTAAAAAAAAAGGAGCATTTACAGTATTTTCTTAAGTTTTTAAAATCTGTTATCATATATATATATATATATATATATATATATATATATATATATATATATATATATATATATATATAGTATATATAGGGTGTCCCATAACTAATATACCGTAGATTAATTGAAAATACTAGACATCAAAACAGATCAATTAAGTAAAACAATACAGGGTAATCCAAGTGAAAATCTAAATATTAAATTATAGGTTAACATTGGCCCAAATTCCTTAATTAAACGAAAAACCATCATTACAACGCCAAAAACTTAAAAACTTTGTGTTTTTAAGTCAGCAAAAATCACACATGAAACGACGGCGCTCTGATTGGGAACATCTGATTTTAGGGCGTGCCGCCATCTTCAAAAAAAGAAAAACCTCAACCTGCAAATTCAGGACATTGAAAGTTGTTTTGGTAAAGACAACTTGTCCTTTTCTGATCGAACTTAGTTCCAGGGGCTACGAGATTGTAGGTTGTTTCGGCAACATAATATCTACAGACCTTAAAGATCGCGTGCGATGCTTTAATCCTTACTAAATCTTAATCGTCGGAAAAACGGCGAGAATTAGTGATGCGTCGAATTACTTTATATTTGCTGGAAAATTTAAGAATTCGAACATCTATTTAACTTACAAGCTTTCATATAAATTGAGGCGGCGTCCGTATATGAGCCGAGTCTCCCTAGGTAAAGGGTTAAAACAAAAATATTTCTTACCTATCCTGAAGGGCTTAATTAATCCCATAAAAATGCGTTTTAATTTAATAAAAAGAAGTCTTAGTCCAAATAGTACAAAATAATTTAATTCAAACTAATCCTAAACATACTGAACGTGTCCAAGTAGAAAGCATCCCGAAATTGACAAAATAATCCTGAACGTGATACACTAGTGAGTTAAAATCCCACATTTGACAACGACTAAAAGTCTGAAATCACGGAATATAAAGTTGATAAACTTAGGATAAATTACCGTAATTGCGAAGTGAAAAACATAGTACTACGAAATAAAAATAAATCGGATCTATGGATGAGTATTACATAGATAATTTCTTCCAAACACAGACTTTAGCTCATTCCCCAGATGCGTTCTTAAAATAAAGTTAAAATTAAGTAATCTTCTTGAAATCATAAGCTTCCCTCAATCCCTTCTAGTCCCAGTGAGCAAGAAGAATGGTGGGGCGGCTATGGTTTATAACGTAGTCAGGAGGTTTGTCGGGACATTATCAATAACCCCGTCATTTGTGTTAAATATCAAATTTACGCAAATAATTGAAAAATCGGAAAATGAAACCACGTAGTCGAATGAACTTAAGAAGTAGAATACGGGACGCACTTCGGTAATACAAAAATAAATGCGGAAATATTTACATTCATAATTCGGAGGAGGCGTGAGAGTTGAAAATTGAAAAATCATTACCTGAGTTGACGTTTCGTTAAAATCGTAAAAATCGAAAGATGGGAGTAAAATTAAAAATCAGTCGTACAACAACGCGTCGTCATTCCGTTAATACGACAAAGCCATACTGGAGGGCGTTAGTTATATTACTGGGTTTAATAAATCTAGACAAGTAGTTCGGAATCATCCCAATCAACGTTTTCCTTAAGATTAACGAAAGTGAATTTCCTTGGCTTCCTCGTAGCCCAGATGTAAACCCGCTAGATTTTAATATGTAGGGTCACATAAAGTCGATATTTTACACAAAATTCAAGAAGCTGCAAATATTTGCAAACACAATACACAACTTTCTATGGATATTTCGGACGTCGAAGAACTTATTTTTTAAAATTTATAAAAAAGCAGGTATATTACCATAAGCAGTTGATCGATAGCGTTGAATTTACAATTTCTTACTCTTACATTAAAAAACATATGTAGATATAAAATATTTTTGAATATAACATACTTTTACTGGATGACATTGCCTTTCACCGATATTATTTTAAAAATGTTCAAAAAATTTTTCTTTCAATAATATCCAGTAGTATTAGTACAGCAGACATTTCTCCACAATCATTGCGGGAACTAGGTCCATTTGAAATCAAATAACAAACCAAATTTCTTTACTATATTACATTTTCTTGTTCATTATTGGTTTTTGGGGATTTAAAATCAAGTTAAAGTAGCAGAAGTCAGAATTCAGAAGTTGTTTTTTTTTTGATAAAATTTTCTTCTAAAAGTATGCTAAAAAGTAAAAAAATAACTATAAATTTTTGTATGAAATTGAAATTTTTGAAGTAGGCGCCAAACTTATACCTGATAAAATGTGATTCGCATAAATAGATTAAAAATACTTTATTTTTTGTTTTCTTACCATAATTTGCATATATTAGTAGTTAGTTGTTTCATTTAGAAATAATTTGGCGCCGACTTTATAAATGTCAATTTCATATAAAAATTTCTAGTTATTTTTCCCTTTTTAGCGCACTTTTAGAAGTCGGTTGAATTTTTTTTTATAAAAATTTTATTTTTCGATTTTTAGTTTTGAATTCATTATGATATCTATAAATTATTTGAACTAAGTACTAATCGAGATTAGTGTACATTGTAATGACTCCAAGGTAACAAAAAGTACTAATTTTATCCAGAGTTGTAAATCACCCTAAAATGAACCACTAAAAATTCTTTGATTCTTAGAGTTCTCCAAATACCAGTGAAATTGTGTTAAGCAAGTATTTATTCTGTCATAGTAAATCCACTATCTTAAATTTCAAATTAAATTTTAGATTGGTAATATATACTCCAAAACCTTCCAATATCGGGATTTAAAGAACTTGAGATGTTAATTTTTTAGCCAGATATATTTTATACTGCATATTGAGTTTATATATGCCCCAAGAACCCAGCAATATCAATGTTCGACAAAATCGGAAAAAGTAAAATTTTCAGTCCCTCATACTGTATTTTATCAACCCAATACTTGTAAGAAATTAGCTTCATATTTGTAATACACAACCCCGAAAACCCCTTAATACCAAATCCGGAAAAATGCGAATAAGGTAAAATTTTCAACCCACCATATTGAATTTCAAAAAAGTAATTTTAACGTTTTAATCTAATCTAAACCCTTCAAAGCCCCCTAGTACCAATTTTGGATGAAATCCGGAAATTTAAAATTTCTAGACCATTACATCTGATATATCCGATTTTCTTAAAATAATTTTATATTCGATATTTACACCCTCAAAAACGATTCAGTCCCACCTTTGACCAAAATCGAAAAATGTAAAATATTTAGTCCGCTATATTGGATTTTGCCATACTGAATCCTGAAAAAATACTTTTAAATTCATAATATACAACCTGAAGAACCCCCTAAAATTTTCAGGGCGCCATATTGAATCCGCCAGAATCAGTTTTTCAAAAAATAATTTAAATTCGTAATTAACACTAATCAAAATACCTCAATACTTATTTTAGACAAAATCGAGAGATGTAGAATCTTTAATCCACCTTCGTAATGTGCGATCCTCAAAAATCCTCCATAGCAAATTTGAAAAAAATCGAACAAAATTAATTTTTTATCCGCAATATTGAATACGCCATATTGAATTTTTTAAAAATAATTTCATATTCGTTATGTGAGACCCTGAAAACTCCCCCAAACCAATTTTGGAGAAAATCGGACAAAATGGATTTTTTCGTCCACCATTTTATATCCGCCATATTGAATTTTTTTTTAAATAATTTTAGATTCGTTATGTGCGACTCCGAAAACTCCCCTGTACCAATTTTAGAGAAAATCTGACGAAATTGATTTCTTTGTCCGCCATATTGAATTTTTTAAAAATAATTTCAGATTCGTTGTGTACGACTCCGAAAAATCCCACATATAAATTTTGGATAAAATCGGACAAAATTAATTTTGTCATCTTGGATTTTACTGCACCAATTTTGTTCAAAAAAATATGGTACCACCGCAGCAACTTCCTGAACATAACGTAATAAATTTCATTTAAATCACCTTCTTTTAGAAGTCGATTAATGAAAAAATTATTCGAAATGGAACGAAATCAGTCTAATGGTTTTTGTGAAATTGCAGTCACCTGTTTGATAATTTAATGAATGATGGTTACTGTAACAAAAAATTATTTATGAATTCCATCCCCATTCGTATAGATGAGCCATACCAACATACCTGCCCCGAACATGTGCGTAAGACGGCTCTTCGGAGAGTTATAACTTTATCAATTTTCACTGAATTAACTTAAAATATTCACCTCAAGATGCACTTCAAGAAAAATGGTTTTTTCCTCAAGCTAGAACTAAATATTATGCTTCAAATATTAATCTCTGCAAGACGAATTTTTGCATACATCGAAATAGAAAAAGGCGCATCTATGGAAGAATAAAAACAATTATATATATATATATATATATATATATATATATATATATATATATATATATATATATATATATATATATATACGATTTCATAGCGTTCTACGCCTTCCGGTTCCCAGTCTCCATTGTTTTAGGTTTTCCGAATCCCATGGAAGTAAGTTTCTTTCGGACATGGCTCGGTTAATCCAGGTAACTTTTGGTCTTCCTCTTTTTATTTTTTCATTTGGTGTCCATTTTAGGATTTGCTTTGGTAGACGTTCGTCCGTCATTCTCTCCCATGGCGATACCATACCAGCTAACGTTGTTCGATTTCATCGAGAATAGTTTTCTTTCCGCCCATAATCTCTCTAATTCTCTCGTTGGTTATCCGTTCGATCCTTGACTTTCCGGCAGATCTTCGCCAAAAGTCCATTTCAAGAGCCAGCAGTTTACGTTCTAAAGTTTTATTCATCTGCCATGTTTCACATCCATATAATACAACGCTTTTTAATATTGCATTGTATAAAAGATGTTTCCTTTCCTTGGAGATGTTTGTTGACCATAATAGTGAGTTTAGGCATCCGACAGCTTTTTTCCCTTTAGTTATTCGCTCCAATATTTCTTCTTCGGTTCGTCCACTTTGACTGATCTTTGTTCCAAGGTAGGTATAATCAGAACAAGATTTTACTATGATATTGTCATCCACTTCCAAATCTGTTTCTTCTCCACCGATACACATATATTTAGTTTGACTGCAGTTGACAGTTAATCCCCATTCTGCGTATTCTTTAAATAGTTTCCTCGTCATAAATTCGAGGTCTTCTTTATCTTGGGTCACTACCACTTGGTCATCTGCAAAATGAAGCGTATATAAATGGGTGTCATTATTTAATTCTATTTCCATTCTATTGCATGATCTTCTCCAATTCTTTAAAGCTTCATTGAGGTAGATTTTAAAGAGAGTTGGTGATAGACAACATCCCTGGCGAAGGCCTTTGGTCACATGAAAGCTTTCTGATAAGTTATTGCCGATCTTAATTTTGGAGAATGCTTGGTCGTATAGCTGTTTGATGGCTTGGATCGCTGTATTGTTAATTGGAGACTTCTCCATCACGTGCCATAATTTTTGGATTGGCACCGTATCGTATGCTTTTGTGAGGTCGATAAAAAGCAGATGAACCTCTCTATTTCTTGCCACCTTCTTTTCATTAAGTTATATTATAAATCTACTACCATTAAAATCGGAAGTAATTAATATCAATGAGAGGTAATTTAGTCTCTCTTCTAAAAGTTCAATAACATCTAATTTAAATCAAAACAAAATCGAGCTTCCTTGGATAAGAGTTATAATTTAAAACAATAAAAAATATATAATATGTGCTAGCTAATACGGAAATAGAAATCCTACCACGAAGCCATTAAAGTCGACTATTTCATGTCTATCTGTCTGTATGTAATATAGTTATTTATTTTATTTGCGTAATCCATCAAACTAATGATATAAATTACCGCATACGGAAAAATAATTAAAAACCCGTGAATGTTAATCTGATATGGACTCCGATCTGATACGTGGTAAAGATATTTTCATTTAAATAAGCAGTGGCGTTATTTTGATTTTTTTCGCGGGAAATGAAGATTTTTTTTGTTTTAATCCAATGTTGATTACATGTCGATAAAAAACGATAGGTGGAATAAAAGGTGTACAAGGTATCTGGAATTCGTTGTTTTTGTCAGGTAGCTTCGTTATTTTTAGCGGGATGCGTGTTTTGCGAAGTGGTGCTACTTTTGCGTAAAACGAAAGATGCAGAAATACCCTTCGTATTTCGGTGACCTTTCTAGTTATCGAAAAGGTACATATTGACCCAAGTAAAGTTTTCACTTAAAATTTAGTGGCGTCATTAGTTTATCTCTAAGTACTACTGTTTTTTAAATATAAACCAAACTTGTGTGTTTTTTATGGAACACCCCGTATATTCATAGAATATTGCATTCTGCTTACTAAGAGCTTTTCAATGATATATAACACTTAATGATTCTTCTTTCGTTTAAGGCATTAAATTATACTTTTTTAGTTTACATGTTTTAATTTTTTTAGGAGATCGTGAAAAGTAGATAAAGTAGTTATATTTTAAAAAATATCTTGCCAAATGCATAACCAATGGGCAACACTTATTCATATTACTGAAAAAATGTAATTATACATTACAATAATCAATTATTATTAAATTATACATTATAAGAATAGTTATTAAGAATAATAAATGTTAAATATATTGTTCAAATTCTAAACTATCATGTTTAATACAACACTGGCATACTTTTCTTACTCTGCGTAAAGCATGGAGTAAAACAAGGGGTGGACCCACTAAATTTCTGAATTTCTTTTCTGTGGCATTTTTTAGATCCTGCAACGTACGAGGTTGAGCATTAAAAATTCTATTTTCTAGACTGCCCCTTAAGAAAAAACTCATTACCGACCGATCCAGGGATCTAGCGGGCCATATCGGACCTTGTATATCAATATAGTGCCCTGGAAAGTTATTTTGCAAATAAAGCCTAATGATTCGGGAATTATGGGCAGGAGCTCCATCTTGTTGCAAGAATATGCTATTTAACTGATTCAAAGGCACATTTTCATGAACTTCTGGTATAATATTTTCCAGTATTTGTATATAACGGTGTGCGATGAGATTTCCTTCATATCTGTGATATTTAATTATAGATCTAATAATTAAGCAAGAGACGCTAAATCCGTATCCCCCGTCGTTCGCGAGGAAATACAATGTTATGGTTTTCTTGTGACCAATATCTGTTATGTCTATGTCTCTATGTCAATAAGTTCTCGACCTGATAAAGAAAACAAATGATTTTTGAAAATGTTTTTATTTATTTTTCAACATAGTCTCCTTGTACTTCTATACATTTAGATCAACGATATTCTAACATTTTAATACCCGTAGTATAAAGCGATTTGTCCAACTCTGCAAAATAAGCGGTTGTCGCTGCTCTGACCTCGTTGTTTGAAGGTAATTTTCGTCCAGCGAGCCATTTTTTGAAGTTTGAGAAGACAAAGTAATCGCTGGGAGCCAGATCCAGCGAATATGGCACATGTGGAAACACTTCGAAACGTAGGTCATGGAGTTTTGCAGTAACAACCATAGATTTGCGTGCAGTCGCGTTATCCTGATGAAAGAGCACTTTTTTTTAGCAAGATGTGGACGTTTAGCCTTAATCACATGCTGCAAACGATCCTGTAGTGAAGCGTAATACTCCCCGGTGATGGACTTACCTTCCACCACGCCATATGAATTCCAAAAAACTGTTGCCATGACTCTTCCTTCAGACGGAAACGTTTTTGCTTTTTTTGGCGCACTTTCATCTGCTCCCACCTACTGTTTAAATCGCTGTTTTGTCTCTGACGTCGAAGAAACTCAGCAGGATTGCGTCTGAATAAGTCTAACACTCTTGAGAAGTGTTCATTCCAAGGTGTTTTTGGTCGACTGTTAACAAACGCGGCACCCTTCACGCAGAAAGCTTTTTCATGTCAAGAACATCATGTAAAATGTAGTGGACACGATCTATCGAGATGTTTGCTGTACCAGCAAGCTCTCATACTTTCAGTCGGCGGTCATAAAGTCTGACATTGTGAATTTTTGTGACAATTTCGTCAGTTGTAGCGGTTTTTGTGTGTCCCGAGCGCTCTTCATCTTGAATTGATGTACGACTATGATTAAATTCAGCAGCCCATTTTTTTACTGTCGAAAACGAAGGGGAAGAATTCTTTAAAGTAAAATCTAACTCATTTTTAATGTCCGTAGGAGTTAAGCCCTTTAAAACAAAGTACTTTACAACCGCTCGAACTTCAATTTTATCCACCTTTCACAAAATACCGAACCTTTGCAGGGCGTCATCTCAAGGTTAATGCTTACAAAATATTATAGTTATTTGATCCTACTAGCGCCCTCTCTGTTGCAGGCTGAGAACTTATCGAACCATCCTCGTATTTAATATACCTACACTGCTAATAAAAACTTCGTCAGACCATATGATTTTTTTTGTAAAAATCTCGATCTCTGTTTCTATTTTGCAAATACCAGTTACAGAAAATGCAAATAGTGTATGAGTTTAAATTTAAACGGTTTAAATTCATATTTCTTCAATATTTCCTGATCTCTAGATTTTGGCATTCCTAGTTCATTTTCAAGCCGATGACACGAAGTTGAAGGGTTATTTTTTACGCTTGCCAAGCCATTTATTTCCTGGATTTCTTGTTGTGGCTTATTGTAAGCTTTGGCCGTGGCTTGAAGAATGTTCCGAAATTTATTAAATTACTTTTAATGTGGTTAAATATCGTTTTATGGGGTTGCCTCCTTTCCGGATACCCATATATAATAATATGAACATAAAAATCCAAAAATATAATACTTAGTGACACACATACCTATCTAAATACATTCGCGGAACTTCATAACAATCTTTATTGCATTGTATGAAACAACAGAGCCTATCATATTTTTCGTGATTTTCAAAAGGCTCATTTGCAGTCATAGTATAGAAAAATAAATAACCAAATAATATATCAAAAACTGACAAAATAAACAATGAACTATGAATAATATGTAATAATAAGTTGAAAATTGACACCAGTAGTACATATACAAGCAAAAGCCTTATAATAAGTTGAGACTTTGACAGTCGCTTTTTGAAAGTTTTTTTAAATTTTGTTTTCTAGGGCCACCAAAAAAATTAAAACTTATAAACTAAAAAGTATAATATAACGGTTTAAACGAAATTATAAAGTGTTACAATCGTTGAAAAGTCCTTAGCGAAATGCAACGGTCTATGAACATACGGAGTGTTCCATTAAAAAAAAAACAGAAGTTTGACTTATATCTAAAAAACAGTAGTACTTAGGGATAAACTAACGACGCCACTGAACTGAACGTGAAAAACTTTTTTTTGAGTCAGTATTTATCTTTTCGATAACTAAAAATATAACCGATTTACGAGGGGTGTCCCAAAATGGCAAATTTTCAAAAAAAATCTGTATCTAAAAAACTAAAAGAACGAACGTTAAAAATAACGGAGCTACCCGGCATAAACAGCGAAATCCGGACACCCTGTACAAGTTAAAGATTTTTAAGAATTTTTTCAGAAATTTAAAAAAATATTTGAGTATTTTCCTCACATTTTTTAAAATGTAATTGTAACTTCAAAATCTACGGAATTTTTAGATTTTTACGGGACAAGAATTTTCGAATTTTTAAAATATTTTACTCTATTTATTAATTAAACTTCTCACAAGTTTTAAAATTTTTGTTTTAATTTTCGGGATTTAGGGGATTTTCTGTACCTGAATAAATTTTTAAGCGTTTTCAGGATTTTATAGAGATTTTAAAATTTCTATTGATTGTTTTTCTTTCGGGAGATTTAGGGAATTTTAATACTGACGGTGAAATAAATCTGTATGTGGAAACATACACATTTATTTCTTTGGAAAAATATAATGAAGAAACGTGACCACATAATTGAAATAGATAATATGCAAAGAAAAACTTCTCAAGTTATATTTAGATACACAGGGTGCGCCATCTTTTATGTGGGTAAACATTGAATAACTTTGACATTTACCAACCGATTTATTTGGTTATACGTATTTTTGAAACATCAATTCAGTACAATTTTAACCATGAATCGCTTTACACTGAAACAATGTGCCGAAATAGTGACAATGTACGTTGAAAATAGTCGTTCAGTTGTGTTAACTCAACGTGCATATCGTCGAAAATATCGTGACCAACAGGCACCGTCTGATAACACTATCCGTCGTTTGGTTTCGAATTTTGTTGAGTACGGGACAGTGAGAGATTGTCAACATACCGTTCATCAACGACCAAGACGTTCAAATGAACTGGTTGAAGTGGTCAGAGAGAGAGTTGCCCAGAATCCAAAAGTGTCGTATCGTCACCGCGCTCAGCCTTTTGGCGTCAGTGGAATCACTTTGAGGCGCATTTTGAAGGACGATTTGCATTTGTTTCCGTATAAAGTCAAGTTAACATAAAGAATATTGCCGACAGACCGTCCATGTCGCTTGAAATACGGCCAAACAGTCGCTCGAATGGTTTACACTGAACCTGATTTTTGGAAGCAAATTTTGATGACCGACGAGGCCCATTTCACACTCTCTAGCGGCGTTAATAAGCAAAATTGTCGCATTTGGGGGACGGAGAATCCACACAAGATCCACGCAATGCTATTGCATTATGAAAAAGTGACTGTTTGTGGGGTTATTTAAAAAGCAAAGTGTACGCCAGCAAGCCTCAGACCATTGAAGAGCTCAAGGCAAATATTCGTGCCGAAATCACCGCTATACCACCCGAGATGCTTGAATAGGTAATGGAAAACGCAGCAAAAAGGTCACATTTTGCTTTGGCCAATAAAGGTGGCCACTTGATCGATGTAGTATTCAAAAACTAGTCCCAATAAATTGTAAAGGACCAAATTTAATAAAAACACCTCATATATAGAAATCAGTTTTTTTTTTCAGTTAGTCAATGTTTACATACCGACATAAAAGATGGCGCACCCTGTATTTGGCATAAACATACATATTTTTAGGTGGTAGATCAAAGCCTTATATTCTTGGACCCATTACACTTTTGGGCAGAAATCCTTTTCAGTTAAGACGATTAACTAGCAAGACAGTCTTCAAAACGGATCTAGAAATTACGAAAAACTGACAAACTTGTCCTTTTTTTTAAATAACCTTAAATTACAAAATACGCCACTGTAATGAAGAAATCATTTAGTAATATGCCGCAATTTATAATTGTTTTTATGTGCTAGTGTCATGTTATAGCATTTAATTCTCTTACCATTTAAGTAATGTAAATCTTTGCATGTTATGGCATATTTATTATAGAAATATTAATGATATAAATATATATGCTTCTTTAATTCCTAAACATATCCAATATTTCCTAGTAAGTAAAAATTTCTATATTGCATATTGACGTGAACATTTTGAGAAAATACTAATCAACAAATACAAAAAAAAAGCATCCTGATTGTGAATTCAACAATGAAAATTTTCCACCACGTACAGATTTTGAGTTATATAATGTATCAGTTATTTTTATTTAATACAAACATTTTTATATAATATTTGTACATAAGTTCAAAACAATAAGAAAAAACCAAGATATTTTAAGAAAAACAGGATTTATTTACAAAAATACTCATGAAATTAGATTTATAGTAAGTCTTTTGCACATAACTTTTTTGCAAATATTGACTTTCGTCTATATTCCTGATCGCTTTCTCTCATAAGAAACCAACAATAATCCTCCATCACTGCTGGATCTCATCTACCTTGGTAGCGTTGCTCCATTGTTAATATGTCTTGGTGGAACCTTTCTCCTTACTCATCACTAACCGCACCTTAATTTTCTGGGAAAAAATTTAAATGGGAATGCAAGAAATGTATTTTAAGAGAAATGCATCAGCCCATTTTGCAATAGTATTCAAGTAGTTCTTCTACACGTTTTTCGTAGTTTTCTACTATTTTGTTTCCTTAAAACTCTGACACAATTGTTTTAAAAAAAACTGCACGCCGCTAATTCAACATCACTTAATTTTTGATCAACCTGTTGATCCCTTAGTATTTTTATAATTTGAGGTCCAACAAATATATCCTTTCTTAAGCATCAGTTAGTTTGGGAAAAATTTGTTTAAGGTATTTAAACGCATTTTCTTCTTTATCTAATGCTTTAACGAAATTTTTAATCAATCCCAGTTTAATGTGTTATAGAGTACTTTTTTGGGGTCAACAAGAGATATATTCTTTACGTTAGCTTGACTTGGAATATATTGATCTCTCGAAAGCCATTTCTTTATTTGGTAAAAGCTCTGTGTTGTTCTACGATTCCAAAGACAAAGAAAACAGCAACAAATCGTAAATCCACTCTGAAGCCCTAGTAATAATCCTATGATTTTTAGGTCACCACATAGTTGCCACTTATATGTATCATAGCTTATTGCATTTAGAATAAGTGACATACTTTCGTATGTTTCCTTCATGTTAACTGCATGTGCAAAAGGAATAGAGGGTCTTTTGTTGCCATCATGAAGCATAACTGCTTTTAAACTTATTTTAGAAGAATCTATAAATAAGCGCCATTCGTCCGGGATATGTGCAAATCCTAATGTTTCCATAACACTATTTGGATTAACACAAACACATATTTTATCCTGCGAAGTAAAAAACGAGGATAGCTCCTATTTACGATTCCTAAATATTGTAACTTTGGTTCCAGTGGCTAGTAAATTCCATTGTATAAATCTAGACCATAATACTTCAGCATGCTCTTTACACGAATGGAGTTTCCGAACTAGATCATTAATTTCAGGTTGTTCAATTAAATGGGGTGCTTTTCCTTCACTTTCGGAAAAATAAGAATCGTCCTTTGCTGATACATTATCAGGTTCTGCCTTATCATCATACATTTCTAAAGCTTCCTCCCATTTTGCCGGGAGCGCTGGAAATGGTAAACCTTCTCCATGAAAAACCGGTTTTATTGCTGAGGGAATAGTCGGATATTTAATACTATGTTTGTTCTTTCTTGAAAAACCAGGTATTTTTGTCATGCAAAAGTAACAGTCGTTAAAATGATTTGTTGGTTGTCGCGAAATCATCGGAATTGCAAAAAGCATAGAAGAGCGTTTGCTATTTAACCAGTTACTTAGACTGCTGCACACAATCTTAATCGTCAACAAGACATCCAAAATACTTATGGTAAGCTACGTTGATCATTTTGTTAATTGTATTTTTCTGCCATTTAGGAGTGAACTCACCACATATGTAGCGAAAACTATTCGCTGGGTTAACACAACCAAGTTTCTGTATGTTAAAACATTTTTGTACTGTCGCGTACGCCGGTTCAGAGATGCGATACCAAGTTTACAGGCGTCAACTAACTTTATTTAACATAAATATAACACTAATAAAGGCTCTTACTATTGGCTTGTTCGCGTACTTTTATAGCCGTTCCATACTTCTGATATTTTCTAGAAACATCGGGTATCGGGAGTTCGAAAAGCGACGGGTTTAAATGATTACTTCCGTTATTTTAAATCCTAAAAGATTGAGACTTCGTGGTTGACTTGTCATCCCTACACATCCCACGTGTTGCCATATTGTGCACAATTTCCCTAACTTACGGAAAATGTAAATTTGGTAACGTCGTGCTATGGTATATTACAAATTACTATTTAAAATAATTTGATTAAAATACTCATTCATTTTTACTGAAAAAGCATAACTCAAAAATCTTATGTGTTAGAAAGTTTTTTCCATCATTTTCGTGTTTAGAGACCAAATATTAACCAAAGACTGCCTGTTACATCACAGTCGCAAATTGGCTGTAAAGTAGTGAAATTAATGCAAAAGCTGAATGAGACCCATGCTATTAACAGTTAATTCAGTAGTTTATGTACGTCTTTTATAATTAAAGCTACCGACCTGAAAACTATATGAGAGAGATATGAGAAATAAAACCATTTGAATAATCTTCAAAATTCCCATTTGCATTATCTCCAATTAAATGAGCATATAGATTTTCAGAAACGTAACGTAATAGTAAAACAACGATTCATGGTCATAAACAAGATTATTACTGAGTAAATCTAAAATATTAATATACGAATTTTTTTAACTAATAATTAATAAGCTGTAAATTCTTATAAATAGTTGTTTATTTAAATGAATTGTTAGTTTACTACGCGTTTTAATAAAACTGCTTAAAACCAATTGTTTTTCCAAGTATATTTTAGAAGCAGGTTTTATAACAGAAAAAAATTTACTTACTCAGTCATGCTCGCTAATTTGAAAAAATGTGAAATAATTTTATTGAATATTAAAAAAAATCATTAAGCACTATTCAAAACCAATATTCTGACAGTCAACCACCACTATGAAGATATTTACTGATTTTGTACCATACGTTTGCCTAAGCAAACAAGCGAACAACCCATTTTAAAATTTAATTCAGGAATGAAAATACTCATTACAAATAATTTCGAAAATATTGAAAATACCATGAATGAATGAAGACGCTTGTTATATATGTAATTCTCCTTTCAGGCAGAGAATATGAAATGTATATATATATATATATATATATATATATATATATATATATATATTTACAAAGTTAAAATTTCATTAAGAAATAAAGAAATCTTTCTGCCGTATTTAAATAGTTTGTATATATATTTTTCAAATTCTCTGCCTGAAGGGAGAATTTACATATATAACAAACTATTTAAATACGGCAAAAAGATTTCTTTATTTCTTACTGAAATTTTGATTTTTTATAAATGAAGACGCTTGTCATACGAGGTCTGTTTCAAAAGTATCCGACCTGCGTTGATAACATGGCGCTGGCATTATTTTTCATCATCTGACTAAACAATACGCTCCCATGGTGAAGCAGCACGCGTTGTTAATTTTTGGAATGGATTTGAGTGCATTTGCCTAAAGTCGCAGGGGGCTATACCGAGACCGTATGGATGATTGCGAAGTTAAGTGATGTTATTTTTTTGCAAAAACGGTTGCATTGGGTTGGCCGAATGCGCTGTCACATTGCCGTGGTGAAAAAATCAGTTTGTCACTCTGCCAATCTAAACAATACGCTCCCATGGTGAAGCAGCACGCGTAGTTAATTTTTGGAATGGATTTGAGTGCACTTGCCTAAAGTCGCAGGGGGCTATACCGAGACCGTATGGATGGTTGCGAAGTTAAGTGATGTTATTTTTTTGCAAAAACGGTTGCATTAGGTTCCCGAATGCGCTGTCACATAGCCGTGGTGAAAAAGTCAATTTGTCACTTTACCAATCGTTTTAGAACTTCAAGATAAAATTTCTTATTATCTGACCTCTCGAAGTATATTCATGATGCATAACACCTTCATAATCGAAGAAGAAAACAATCAACATGGACTTACCAATGCTTCGACTTTGATGTGACTTTTTTAGCGTCGTGTCTAGTATGGAAACTTGCAGTGTGGAGACTGTTGTTTTGTTATGAGATCATAACCATATACCTACAGTTCATCACCAGTAATGACTTTTTTGAGCAAATTTTCATCATAAATGATCATTTCTAAGTTGTCCTGAACGACATGAAAGCGAAGCATTTCTACATTACCGTTAACAATTCTAGAATGAATCTCGCATCATTCTAAACTCCCATTAAAATTCTCGAAACGTAAGTTTCTAGAATTTCACGAATAGTCAAACGACGATTTTTTACAATCGCAAGTCGATATTTTCCGATGTTATTGTGCTGTATATCCAAAAACTATTTTTACTTTTATGCTTTAATCTTTAAAATGTACTATTTTTTTTCTAAAATTTCAATTAGGTCATTTTTAATTAGACGATATAAAGGCTCGAACAAGGTTCACCAAACTCTGCATTTTCACTTTCCACTTGTTCTATAATTATTCTTATTATCATGCTGGTTGGATTAATGAAAGTAGGTAAGCTATTAAAAGATCTATTTTTGGAGCCAGATGTACTTGATGGTCAAATAAAACGTAAATATTTTTAGTACAAACGCCAGTAGTATTTAAAGAGAAAATTTTAAATTTGAAGTCGCAATATTTAATAACTAATCTAAGGGAGAAAGTTTACAGTTCGACGTATGTATACACTGGGTCAGTTGGGAGCAAAAAATTCTAAGATTGTTATCCATTTTTATTTGTAACAAAATTTCTCATACATATTATTTTAATTGCAGTCTTTATATAATAAACGGTGCTGTCGTCACTTGTTTACAAATTACTGCATCTTAGAAGGAAGTTTTTTCAACTCGACTCCTCCGATTTCAATAATTTTTTGACGTATTGTAGGCCAAGACAAAAAAACTTTAAGGGAGGGAAATCTGTCCCCAAAGTTCAGGTGAATGAACGATTTTCTAATATATCTCAGGCTCCAATTGGAATTTTGCAATGAAACAAATTCATGAATCAATCGAATTAAGTGGTAAATTATCACACTGATAAAACATCAATTGTAGATGTAGAGGTTCAATTCGATTGATTCACAAAAATAAATTTACAACTGGTTTAGTTGCACAATATCGATAAGAATATGAAATATATTCAGAAAACTGTTTTCATTGGTGAACTTTCCAATAAAGGTCGTGTGAACGAAAAAGACATTAAAGAACAAGAAATGTTTACTTAATTATATATTTATGAAAAAAAAATCAGTTCATTTTTTACTTTTTATGAACGCGGGCACAGAAAGTATCAAATTTTAAAATTAAGACATAAAGGGTGGCAACACTCATAATCGAAAGTGTATAAAGAAGTTAAGTGTTCATACATTAGCAGTAATATGAAAGTTTTTTAATGGCAATTAGAATATAATATTTATTTCAAAACCTATATCGAGAGATAAGATTTTCGTTGAAGGGTATATTACCTAAATAAGGTCAATTTTGTTTTTTGTATTCCATTAATGAGAGGACTTGATCGAAATATTGCTAGCTCATTTTGAAATGTTCTTATAGCAATAGGCACAAACAAGAAGGAATTTAAAAAAAATTAAGGGTTGCAACCCTCACATTAAAATTGCTTCAGCCACTTTACTTTTCGCATTTAAAGTAATATACTATTTGGTTATTGGCAAAATATCAATTAGGATCTGAAGCATATTAAGAAATATTTTTTAGGGGATGAAATTTCCGTTCACGGTGGCTACAAACAAATTTTCTTGAAAAAATCAACTTCATTTTTGTATTTATTCAGTAAAAATACTTGTTCAAACCATTTCGAGCTCGTTTTGAGTTTTTTTTTATATACAAATAAATACAAATGGATTAGAAATTTTAAAATAAAAATTAGGGGTTGCAACTCTTACAGTTCAAATTGCATCAGATATTTTAGTTTTGCGTTAAAAGTAACATGCAATTTGCAAAATATCAGTCCGAAGCTAAAGCATACTGATAAACCTCTCTTGAGGAGTAATTTTTCATTTAAGGGCGGTTTCAGAAAATAATCTACAAACTTTATTTTTGTAATCAATTAGTGAACATATTTTTTACAATTTTCTTTCCCTCATTTGGCATTTTTTTACCCAAAGAAATTAGGTTTTTCAATGTAAAAAAATATGGTCGAAACTGCATCAGTTAGTTGCTCATTAATATCAGAATTAAAACGCAATTTGTTTCATTGCAACATTTCAGTTAACCTGAGATATATTGGGAAATCCATTTTCGAGGGTGAACTTTGAGGGCAGATTTCACCAACTTAAAGTGTTTTTCCCCAGATAAAAAAATCCCTTGTCTCTTATTTCATCGTAGCCTTCGACATATCAAAAATATTATTGAAATTGGAGGCGTGGAGTTCGGATACCTTCCTTGTTAGTAAAATATAAACAAAAATATCGCATACTTGTTTTAAAAAGTCAGTTTAGTTCCTCGTTTGTTATTAAAATAATGTATATATATATATATATATATATATATATATATATATATATATATATATATATATATATATATATATATATATATATATTTAGGCCTCGATAGGAAAAAACCATTGGTTGATACTGTCAAGCCTTCGAGAATTTATTTTTCTGTTCTTCAGGACATCTCTACAAAATTAATTACAAAGGTAAAATTTACCATAACCTATAATTATAAAGAAATCGCCAATGTGGGTTGAATATAAAACAGGCAAATATATGAAAAAACACGATATGAACCCCCCAATTAAAAATTTTTGAATTATATTTATAGCCATAATACAACAGAATTGTTCAAATTGAACCGGAAGAATTTCATAATTTTTCTTAAAAATCCACAAACAATAACATCAAACCCGATTATTTCGCCATTTTGTCGTGATAGATGTCAAGTGTCAACTAAGCAGTGGTGTATCTTACTAGAATAGTAAAATTAATGAAGATTAGTGGTGTAGCCAAGTGTGAGGTTCTGCAAAATAACTTAATATAAATATTTTTTTACTTGATATAAGGGCAAAAATGAAAAATGGTTATTCATCTGGAGAGGGACTGTAAATATGTGCACTGGTGTTTTTCCGGTTTTCAATCCGTTCGTCAACAGACTGGTATTTTCAAGTGATGTTTCCTCGGCGGCTGCTCGACTTGGATTCCACATACATCATTTGAAGGTCAATTTTTTTGGTCCATTTGTGACAAAATTACCCTATAACTAAGAAACAAAGACCTTTGGGATAAACTTTATATACAATTATAGGAAATAGAACGGGGCATCTCATGCCGACCCTAAGATTAACCTTATGAGAGACCTTGAAAGTTATTTCAAGGATCAGTTGATTTGTACGAATAGGAACTCAACTCTCTGCTATACTCAGACAGATATATTCTGATGAGAAGCTTTTCAAGCAAGTCGAAAATTTAAAGCTGTCAACTGAAGTATGTGAAACTGATTTTGCCGTAACAAGTCAAATGTCAAAATGATCTAGCCTTGACCAGATGGAACGACTATGGATCTAGCCATTCGACTTCCTATGCATCTCATAGGGTTTGATGCGGAATTATTCCCGCTTTCTATTTATGTGATACAAATTATAGATTTTCATTCAAGAAAAAATCAAATGACCAAGGTTAAGGAAGGATAAAAATATTATGGGGGTAAATGCACATTGCGCTTACGATAATCTAGAAACTAAAAAAAATAATGTCATATTTATGTAAGACTGAATTTTATTAATTAAATCTTAATCTTTGTTTATTATTTCTAGAATAATTTCCAACGTGACGGCACCATGTGCTATTTCAATCAAGGAGGCGCTCCGAATTACCATCCAAACAGTTTCGGTGGACCAAACGCTGACCCTTACGCTGCCAGTTGGACTCCTCCGCCACAACCCTTTGAAGGAATAGAGGACTACTATCCCGAATTCTTTGAAGAAGATAATTACTCTCAACCGAGAATATTTTGGGAAAAGGTTTTGAATAAAGAAGCTAAAAACCGATTAGTAGGTTATATTATTATTTTTATTATTTATATGTTAAAATTCAGTAGTCGCTAATGAAGAATAGATTTATACCCGCTCATTCACATGGTCTGCCTCTAAACCTAGTCTAAGTTGTGCCTCTTTCATTGGGTAGGATTATTCCTGATTCCTCTTTTGAAGTGGATGTCCAACAGTCTATCCAGTGCTTTGGTGATAGTCATGAAAGTGTTTTTCTAAGTGGTTTGTTTTATTTAGCTTTCTTTGTCAGTCTGTCCATTCGTTCTACGTGCTTACCTCAAAACTTTCTTTTTTTCTCAAAAATCAGGAAGGTTACATTGTTCCCTTAATTCTTCATTTCTTAATCTGTGTTAATGTTTTTCCAACTATTGCTTTCATCTCCATTATTCTCATCATTTGTATGGTTTGTCTTGTGGCGCCATATTTCAGGGTTGGTCCGACGATGATTTAATTTTTTCTTGTACTACTATAGTCACCTATTTATTTATTACTGCATAATATGTCTGTCACGCATCTTGTTTTTATTGTTTGGGTTCGCGCGTTTCTTCTAGATATGCATTACTTATGATTTTTGCAGAGCTAATTAAAGGTCATTACTTGTTCTATAAGGGTGTTCTTTATTTTCAGTTAACATCGTAGTGGATCTTTTGATATTATCATACACTTTGTTTCATCTGTATTGAAGCTCATTTTTAGTTGTTCTGCTGTCTGATTGAAGCGATGTATTAATTTCTGCAGACTGTTCTCTGAGTCTGCGATCATATGATGTTAAATAATGTATTCGCCATTCTATAATAGAAGCCTTTAGATAATTCCTTGCTTATTGTATTCATAATTAAATTGAATAGGAACGGTACTGTCCTATTAAATTTGTTGTTGACTTTAATAACATTCATATTGTCTATAATTTTTCTCCATTGTCAATCAATATCTCTTTGTTCTAGCGAGTTTTCAACTTTAAAAATACAAGAAAAAAAATGTTTTATTTTACCACTAAATCGACAAAAATGATTGGTTTGGTCTATTTTTGAGTGACAACTATTCCTCATCGAGACTCCAAGGCTTTCTCGCTAGATTTTTATCCACAAATTGTCTCTACTGGGGATTTTTTTTTGACATATACAAGGTGTCCGGAAAGAATACGTTCAACTCTCGGCTTAATAATCTAATTTATGACAATACCATATGCAAAATAAAAAAGTTAACTGGAAGGTCTAACTGTTGTAACAACTATAAAATGGGGCAAAGCAACTTGCTTATTTGAATTTGACGCCCTAAAGCGATGGTTGCTCCGATGTGGATGGAGATAGCTACATTCAAAAGAGCAGGGCGTAAGGTTGTAGCTCCGCTTGGTTTAGTTGGCATCATGCACTGGACGAAGGTGGAGGACACCTTCGATATGGAGGCCTACTTTTCTAACGGTCGCTCAATCATCGCCACGCAACGTGCATTCCGTACCAATTTCAATATTGCGTCTCGTAGCCGTGTTCCTGATCGGCAGTCGATTGTTTCAAGGGTAAACAACTTCAGGTAAACTGGTTATGTGAAGAAAAAAAGCTGGCTTTCCACGAACAGCACGGTCACCCCAAAACGTTGATATGGTAAGGCCTAAGCGCTCTGCCCGGAACATGCAGCTGCAATGGGTTGTCTGCTCATGCCGTGAGGCAAATCCTTCACAAAGAACTAAAATTTCATCCCTACAAATTGACTGCAGTGCAGGAATTTAACCGACTCGATTTTGTTGCTCGAGAAAATGCATGTGAGGTGCTTCTTGACATGTCTTATGACATACTTGTTTTTTTCAGAGATGAGGCTCACTTGCATCTTTAAGGATCTGCAAATAAGCAGAACATGCGCTATTGGAGCCCTGAGAACACCAGACAATTTCATCAGTGTCCCTTACATTCACAACGTGCAACTGTTTGGTTATGCATTATTGCGAGATGGAATAATTGGTTCATGGTTTTTTGAAAAAAACAAACGGGTAGTTTCGGTGACTTCTAACTGTTATGTCCACATGATTCAGGCGTTTCTCTTGCCAACACTCAACAAGATGGAGGTAAGAGATGTATGGTTCCAGCAGGACGATGCTACGGCACACACAGCGTGTGTGTCAATGACTGTTTTGCGGCAACACTTTCTAGGATGCCTTGTCTCCTTGAGGGGTGATCTGCACTGGTCAGCACGGTGGCCTGATTTAGCACCCTGCGACTATTTTTTTCTGGGCTATCTAAAATCACTTATTTATAACGATAGTCCTAGGATCCTGACTCATGTAAAGGACAACATTCTTCAAGCTGTCACCAACATACCCGTCAATATGTTGTTAAGAGCTGAACGAAACTTTCCAGTTCGATTAACGCAGTGTATGGAAAATAATGGACGCCATCTGCCGGATATCATCTTTAAAACACAAAATTTAGGTGGTTTTCCAAAATTTTTCCTCCGCAATACGTAAACAATGATTTTAGTTATTTGTAGTTTCAGAATGTATTATTTAATCCTTAATATCCTCTATATGCTGACCTGAACTAACCAAGATAATTTTTAGGTAAACAATCTTTCCGAGTCCATTAGCAAAGCTAAAAAGGATATTCAAGAACGAGCTATCGATATGTTTAACAACGTCAGCCCAGAATTAGGTTCAAGGTTGAAGAGAACTGTATTAAGACAAAGTAGAGTTGTTCATCTATAATAACGATGAGTGGAAGAAATTTACATATCATTGTTGTCAAATTTGCATCCCTATGGCCTTTAATTTTGAGTTTGTCAAAAATGTTTAAATCCATATTAAAGTTTAAATATATATAATGCAATCGTACTTTAATTTATAACTAGTTGGTGATTAGGCTTGCCATTCAATACGGGTTCCGAAGCACAGTTTTCATTACCTAACTAAGTTTTAAGCCTTGTAAAGATATCGATTCCGTAAAGGTGCGTGTAGATAAACAACATAGCTTAGTAACGTGACACCGCCCGCAACATTCCGTGTTGAACGTGAAATAGAACATTGCTGCGTAACATTGTTTAGCCTTTCAACTCAAAATTAATTGATACTTATCTGCAGTTATGACGGCTTCTCTAAGGAAGCCTGTGACGATTGACGAATATGGGCAGTCATCATCTCATTGCTAACTAGATGAAACTTTAGACCATTACGCAAAAAAAACAGAATAGTGAAAATCAGCAAACTTCAAGGTTAGGAACAATGACGAGTAAACTGAATCTACAACTTGGAATATATGACCTTGAAAATGAAATTTATATCCTAAATTTGGAATTTGGATTTACCATCTTTTATTTTAAATTTTGAAACTTAGTATGTTATTTGAAAATTAAATATTAATTCTGAATTTTATAATTTATTTCTGAATATTAAATATTAATTTTGACTTCTCAAAACCAAAAGGAAAACGGCATTACTAGCATGCAACTTTGTGGTTTAATACAATTGATCAAATTAACATAAATAGATTATTTTAACTTGAATTTGGTGTATATTCGATGAACATGGGAAAACATAAAGATATTTTTGTATTATCTTTGTTCCAATTCTACAACACTTTTCGCTTGACAAGTAACGGAGAAAAAAATCAAAGAACGATTCCCAAACATCAAAGGTAAAAAATCTTCGAAAATCAGGCTTTATAAGATTTTTAACCCTAAAATCCTAATAACAGGCTAAAAGTCTCTTTTATTCAAGATAAGTCATTTTATACGCAATTTGAGCTTCTGAATCCAAATTTCTTTGCAAAAATCACGTCAGAATTATGAGAGATTTTGGTATAAAAGTGACAAAATGGCAATTCTTTGATACATTTAGGTTTGAATATATAAAAAACCAAAATGTTTAGAATACCCTGGTATACCTTGAATTCTAATCTATAGTAAATCTATTAAAGAACTTGTGCTCAAAACTTTAATATACATATACCCAAAATATATGAACTAGCAAACTTAAAAAATGATTTTAGCCCTTTTGTGAATGGAATCAAACTCCACAAGTCTTGCAGAAATAGTTAAAAGGATCTTCAAGAAAAATAATTTTAAATTCGATGTCTGGTTTGCAAAATTTAAAAATGGCAGACACAAAAAGGCGGAAGTGAAATGCGTTTCAAAACACAATAAACAGAAACTAGAGATGATAAAAAAATGTATGAAAGAATAGTCGTTGCGCAACGAAAGAGATTGCTGATTAAATCCTGACAGTTACACTGTGACCAACGTTGCACTCGCGGTATTCATGAAGTGTTTGAAACTCTTTATAACAAATCCTACCACGTTAACAGCAATAGCAACCAACTATTCTATGTGAGGAAGGAAAGCAAGTTTTATGTCAAAAGCAATTCTCAAATCCTTGACAGACGCTAACCTGACCAAAACATATCATCAATGAAGAATAATCAAAAAACACAGGATACTGCAGATGATGATACAGTGTTTGTGCACGACTGCAATGCAAAACAATCAATCAGGGAATCAATTTGATAGAAGATTTTAACGTCATCAGCATAGTTTGAAATTGGATTTCTTAAAAAGATCATCTATTATTGAACAAAAGGGACCGAGATTTGATCCTTGTGGTATAGGACAAAAAGTATCTTTAAAACCCTAGATTTCTCATGAGCAGATATGATCTAAGAAGGGTAAGAAAGCTTTCATGTAAACCAAAGGAGTGATGGACTTTTTGCAATATAATATAATGGTTAATCAAATCGAATGCCTTGAGAAAGTCAGTACAGACATCAACCTGAGTCCTATCTCTTTATTTAGGGTATTACAAACACAATGCGAGAGTGAATAAATATTTGACATGCACGACCTCCTCAAGGAAAATTCAAGCTGATTGTGTAAAGCTGGAATTTGTGCAAGATAATTTTAGTATTTTGGATAAATTTGAAATGTTATTTTTAACTGCCGTTTGATCATCTTTTCTAAGGATCGAACACATCTTGGCTGATTTCCAGACAAAGTGAAATTCACCATAATGAAAGAAAAATTTGAAGTGGAAAAGTATACTGGAGGTATCACCCGCTCTTGAAGTAATTTTGTTTTTCAGAGATATACATGCTGTTAGAATGTCGTCGAGAATGATTTTCTGAATACTAACATGATCGGAGATTATAGGTAACCAGTCAATTTCTAGCGGAGTAAGAAATATAAAATATTGCTCAAATTTTAAAAGATAAGCCAAATAGTGCCTGCTTCATTTTTTAATTTGAAATTTAGAGCCATCTAAAAAAATATAAAATTTACAATATGATCACCATACAAAACTTGAACCCACTGACACGGCTTTCGCTATAACACTGAATCTCTTTCATGAGAGAATTAAGGCGACAACTTTTCAAGGTCACCAAATACTAAATCAGGCGCGAAGGCAAGTTAAACTACTGATTATTTTAGTTCTACTGTGGCTACTTCATGGCTCTTTTCCTAATTTGAAAATAAGATTTTTTAAACGTGTAGGGAATATGTCGCTGTCCGACCCAAAAACATCCTGGCTTGAATATTTGCATTTATTTCTAGAACAACCTACATGAAAGATTACTAGTTTTATATACTATATGAAATCTTATTGGAAGCTAATTAGCACTTTTCATTATTGACTTATGCACTTTAACGTTATCTTTTATTTCAAACAAAATATATAAGTATTCGATAATCTTTTTAAGAAAATAGAATTTTAACAAACAACAAACTCGTTATAAATGAGATAAGATTAAACTGAAAATCGACCAAAACTTATGTGAGAAATACATACAAAGAAATAAAAGGATGTTAAAATTTATTGGATGCAAAATGTCATTAAGAAGACTGATGCTGCTGATGAAATCTGATGATTATCGATTCAAGTTATTTAAAATGATCGTGTCAAAACTTTATTTAAATTAAAGCAGATTCAGAATAGCCTTTGTAAAGATGTTGGTTTAAACAGGATGTCACGGAATTTTTTGTAATTCCGTTGCTCTATTTTTTTAACACCCTCGTACACGCTTATGACTATTCCATCCGATCTGTCATAATTAGCTAATGCAGTATACGAGGTGATTATCTATCGCCAATAACAGTCGTTTAGTGAAGCATTTTTTTCACATTTGTCAGGAGTTTGTGTTCAAAAGAGTGTTTTAGTAAAAGAGAAAAAAAAAGCGTTTTTTTTATATAACGTAACTTATTTAGTTTGGACGAGTTTTGGATTATTTTTGTTATTTAGTCACCTTTTTGATTCTGTTGATTTGTTCTGCAAAATCTAAAAATCTATCAAACATCATTTGTTCGAAGGTTTTTTTTCCTGTGGTGGGAGACCGATATCATGAACTCTGAGTCTTTGCTTGCCGAGGTACGTTTATTTCTTCTCTAAAGATTTTTTCAAAATTTACCAGATTATTTTCTCTGAGATAAATATTACCTTTTGTTTTTGCGTAAGTATGTTTAAATCTTGTTTGTTATATATGTAATTCTCCTCTCAGGCAGAGAATATGAAAAATATATATACAAATAGATCATTTCCTGCAAATATCGCGCTGGTCCCCTCTCCATACGCGTTTCGATCACCTCATGATCTCGTCAGTGGAGCTGTATCGGACCGAGAGCAACATTAGCAGGAAATAACTGATATTTGAACCATAAATTTCAAGGTATGTCGGCAGGATATTGCACCTGCCATCTACAAACTTAGATGTCAGACTGAATTATTTCCTGCTAATGTTGCTCTCGGTCCGATACAGCTCCACTGACGAGATCATGAGGTGAATGAAACGTGTATGTAGAGAGGACCAGAGCGATATTTGCAGGATATAAACTCTGTGTATATATATTTTTCATATTCTCTGCCTGAAAGGAGAATTACATATATAACAAACTATTTAAATACGGCAGAAAGATTTCTTTATTTCTTTCTAAAATTTTGATTTTTTAAAAATTTCACGTTACTCCAATGATTCATAGATGTCGTTCGACTGGCGATATTTTTCAGTCTGACATCGAAGTCGGTAGATGGCAGGTGCAATATCCTGTCGACATACCATGAAATTTATGGTTTATATATCAGCTATTTCCTGCTAATGTTGCTCTCGGTCAGATACAGCTCCACTGACGAGATTATGAGGTGATCGAAATGCGTATGGAGAGAGGACCAGAGCGATATTTGCAGGAAATAAACTGTTTGTATATATATTTTTCATATTCTTTGTCTGAAAGGAGAATTACATATAAAGGGTTTTCCAATAAGAGGTGTTATTTTGATATTCAAAGAAAAATGCCATTTTTTAAGATAAATGATCGGATATTTATTACATTATAAAGAGGAAGGTATGCCGTTAATGATGGAAAATAACATCAGCCAAATGACCACCACGACCATGCCTACAGGACCATATCCTTTTCATGAAATTTTCCATAACCAAATCGCAAAGTGGCTGCCCTATGTCCTCGATAGCCTCACGAATTCCATCTTTGAGGTCTTGAATCGACGCTGGGCTGTTGGCGTAGACCTTGTCTTTCACGTGGCCCCAAAGGAAGAAATCGCAAGGTGTCACATCACAAGATCTCGGTGGCCAATTGTGATCACCTCTTCGAGAGATAACACGGCC
Source organism: Diaprepes abbreviatus (assembly GCA_034092305.1). Lineage (NCBI taxonomy): Eukaryota > Metazoa > Arthropoda > Insecta > Coleoptera > Curculionidae > Diaprepes > Diaprepes abbreviatus. Next base: position 2,171,530 of record JASJET010000380.1, on the reverse strand, counting down.
CGGAAACTTTTCCCGTAAAAGATCAATGGTTTCGTTGCTTGTGTGGCACGTAGCGCCGTCTTGTTGAAAGTAAACGTGGTCCAGATAAATACCATCCAATTCCGGCCATAAAAAATCATTAATCATCTCTCGATAGCGCAATCCATTCACCGTAACTGTTGTTCCAGCCTCATTTTCGAAAAAGTAAGGTCCAATGACCCCGCCGGACCATAAACCGCACCAAACAGTCACACGTTCAGGATAGAGAGGCTTTTCAACAATAACTCTTGGGTTTTCCGAGACCCAGATGCGACAATTTTGTTTGTTGACGAAGCCACCGAGGTGGAAATGGGCCTCATCACTGAAGATAATTTTTCGATGGAATTCCGGACCATTTTCATGCATTTCAAGAACCCAATCAGCAAAGGCACGACGTTGTTGATGATCGGCCGGCTTGAGTTCATGCGTTAACTGAACTTTATAAGCCTTAAGACCCAAATCTTTATGCAAAATACGGTGTAATGACGTTTGTGGAATCCCTAATTCCAAAGAACGACGAGGAATGGACAAACCTGGGTTTTCTTCAACACTTTCGGCTACAGCAGCAATATTCTCGGCTGTTCTTGAGCGACGTGCACGGGTTTTCTTCTTCACATAACTAACTTGTCCCAACAGCTCGAATTTTTTCACCAATTTCTTTATTGCGCTCCGACAAGGTGCTTCATGACGACCCAAAAATGTTCGAGTTTTACGAACCGTCTCTGCCAAATTTTCACCATTTTTATAGTGAATTTTAATAATTTCAATGCGTTGTTGAAGCGTGTATCGTTCCATCTTTATTTATGGCGTAGTTTCTACTTGTCAAACGTCAAAAACTTACAGCTTCAAAAGTGACATCTACCGAAATAGCGGGCTTTTCAAAATGACACCTCTTATTGGAAAACCCTTTATAACAAACTATTTAAATACAGCAGAAAGATTATTTATTACTGAAACTTTGATTTTTTAAAAATGTTTAAATGTTTTTGCAGAGTATATATTTATTCGGCATATAGCGATAATATTAATTTTACAACAAATTTTCCCAATTCATGTGTCGGCCATCTTGACAGCATTGCCATTCATGAAGTTGCTTTATTTTATTTCTTAAGGAGTAAAAATAAAAAATGTTGTTTTTGGAAGTTGTCTTCGACTACAAGGTTTTAAATGGAATCTCCTAATTCACTAACATGGTCTAACTTTAAAACCGGTCTAACAGTAGAGGGTTTAAACTGACAAGTGCAACAATACATCGAGCAAGTGTTGAACCTTAAAAATACAAGGATAAAAAATAATTTTCTTTCATTACTAAACAGCAAAAATAAATAATTTTGTTGATTTTCGGAAGGTAACTATCCTACTACCAACTTCACAGCTTTATCTCCATATTTTTATCCTTAATATATTTATATAGGCATTTATTTGTTGACATAAGAATTATAAATTGTCACTATATTATAGGCAAAATAAAACTGGCCACCTAGAAAATCTAACTTCCATGGTAACTAAGCAGGGTTTAAGTTTAAAAACCTTCTTAGTGATTCTGGCATTAAATTTTTACCCGAAATTTTCCTACAGATAAGTTTGTTTATTGATATGTGTCATACAAATTGCCATTATCATAAACTAAATAATCTAAATACCACGGAAGTTTTAACAATTAATTTTTTAATTGTAATGTTAAAAGTTATTTTGTATGTTAAAAAATTAAATATAATTTTATTTCTTTTTAAAACTACCCTTTATTGATAAATTATAATGGACAAAGATATCAGGAAGCGTTACTGACAACATACCTTTTTCCTGTAAAATCGGACATTTTTCTCAATTGCAATAGCCCATACAGGGTCCCTTAACTTTAGTGACCGAGTTTAGATTGATTAGAAAATGTTACAAATATTCAAAATAAAAACAAAAAAAAAAGTAAATTTTCTCTCTCTCTCTCTCTGGCCCAAGGATTTATACTGCTGTTTAAGACATAGTGATGCGATATACCTTTTTGAATTTAAATATTTTTGCTGTGAATGATATCTTATTTGATGTAAATAGCTACTTTTCAATACTGAGTCATTCAATTAGATTTTATCTTTATCGATCATTTAATACACCATACGTGTAATTTGGTAAAATGAAGTAAGCAACAATAAACTCTTGTAAAAGTGATAAGATTAATTTAATATCCGCTCAAATACAATACTTGATCCAACAAAGTAATGAAATGAAAGGCAATTTTTTGAATGTAAAAGCATATGACCCACAGAGGCTTGGAAAATCAAATGGTTACCGTCTGAAGTCTTTTAAAATAAATAATTGTGTCAAATAAATAAAATATATAGAATTTGGCGAAAAAATAAAAATAAAAAGAGTATACGACACATACATTTCTCATATATTTCAAGTTTTAATATTATTTATCATTTTGAAATAGTCCCGGAGTTTATTTTACGTTGTATAATGTACAGGGTGTCTATAAATGGTGTGAACCAAACCAAGGGCGGATCCAGCCTCTCTCTTTGGGTGGGGCGGTGATATCACAAAAGTACAGTATGGCAAGAAAAAGAAGTTGTCAACGGGGAGGAGGGGGGGGGGGAGTGGAAGCAGCGTACTCATTCCTAATATAAAAGGCAGAATGGGTTCTATTTTCCTGAACTCAAAGCTCTTGGGAGGGGGGGGGGGGGATCGCAAGCATACACATTCCTATACTCTATTCAAGAATTAGAGAAAGTAATAAAACTGTTACCGAAACCTCCAACGTACCTGCTCCAGTGCCGCAGGTAACTGAGAACTGCCGTAAATCTAATTATATTTCATTATATTTAAATATATTTTATAAATTTACTGCAACATAAAATTTATGATAGTTTAATTTAATTTCTGTCAGTGAGCAAAGTACACCTTACAGTTTGTTCTTAGTGATTTATCTTGTTTTTTTTTCCTCAACGAAAAACTTATTACGTTGAATGTTTATGATGACTTAAGCTATCAATATCTAGATAATAATGGTAAAAGCTCTGTTGAGATGTGTTCCAACATGACAGGAGTTGGAAAATCTACTATGTACAGAATACTGAAGGAGAAAAAACGATTGAAATTGTTAGTACTCCCACGCCACATTCGATCACATGCAGACGAGAAACCTCATTGGAAGAAGAGATGAAAACTGCAATTAAAAGGGTTGTATATATATTTTATTATGAGAAGCAGATCCCAAAATCAATGAAGATCGCGATTTACCTAAAATTAAAAGAACTGATCTTTGGAAATTGCTCAGAGAACTTAATTTTTGTTGGGAAAACCAGATAGAAAATCTGTTCCTATAGATCGTCCGGAAAATGTCCATTGGAGAAGTAAATATATCTCTCAAGTAAAAGGTAGAGTTGCTAGAAATAACACAATTAACACAATTAGTAATTTAACTAAACTTTTGAAAGATTTTTATGAATAAAGTTACTGCGGAAAATTGGGAAAAATCCATATAATAAATGAATAAAACAAAATGTGAGAACTCGATCTTATGATCGATGAGAAAGAGGAACCAATTATAATTAATTTGAGCGAAGATAGTTTCACTGACTTTGATTAGGAATTAAATACGTAATGTTTACTAGTGTAAACACAATTTATTATTTAAATTTTTGTTTTTGTTGTATTTTATTGTGTAATGTTGTTTATATGTTTTTTATTTTTTTTTTATATATTTTTATTTTAGTGCGACCCACTCTTTAATTTTATATATATTTAACTCTAATTAGCCGTAAGTTTTTTATTATTTTATTATTGTATTTGTGTCTTTTTCTTAAGCGTGTAGAATTATCATGTTGATCTTATTTTTTTGGGGCTATCATATTTCCATATAATAAAGTAAATTAAATTAAGATATCAGTACAATAGAAATAAAAATAAGTAGGTCTAATTTTAATTACAACAAATAAAATGTAATTACATTTGAATCCCTTTTTAGTGTTTAATTGTAATTCTGCAGATGGTTTAAGAAATAAATAAACTGAATGTTAAATACATATGTTTTTAATTAATAATAAAATGACCGATAGCCCCAAAAATATTTTAATATTATATGGACGAATTTATTTTTTTATATATGTTTAACTTTTTGTATTTTTGACAATGGATATTTTGTAAGTATTTAAATTATAACTTCGAATTTTTTGAGAGAATAAGGCTACATTTTAGTCCATTATTATAGACCGATATTTTTGATTATAAAATTTCTAACCCATTTCTATGAAAAATATGTGTGTCTAACAGATTTCGCTAAAGACGCCGGACTAAAGAACACAGGTAGTTTGCGAAGAGAAAAAGGGTAAAAAATTATTTATTACTCTCTCTAGTTCTTAAATAAACTGTAGTATAAGAGGAACAATCGGGTCCATTTTCCTAAACTCGAAGCTCTTGGGGGGGGGGGGGGATCGCCCCCACCGCCCCCCCCCCCCTGGATCCGCGCCTGAAACAAACGCTAGCGCAAATTCCTGAGACTAAAGTTGATATTTTCTGAAATACAGGGTGCCAAAATTATATTTTTTTTTAAATAAACTTGGTGCTTTGGGTTTTTTTACGATGAGACATCAAGATATGATTACAGTTTCTATGTACAATGCAGATGGCGCCACCAGTAACACATAGCTTACGTCTAAAACTTTATAACTTTTTATGTTTTGATATACGAAATTTCTAATTAAAAATTTTTATTCCTTGATATGTTTTATCCAAAAAAGTTATACCTGGTAGGTGTCCTTTTGAGCAGCCGTTTCTGAGATAATCGCATTTAAATGTATTACGTACTCGCCGTAGTCCTTTTTCACCCTTTATCTAGGATTAAGATTGTTCCAAGAAATTTGGAGCATGTTTAAGGGCCAACAAGTCAACAACAATAAAAATTTACATAGCAACTAGCTATCAATGTTAAGTATCGAGAAAGATTTTCAAATAGACGCGCGCCAAATCACCAAATATTTGTCATTATTGAAAGGCGGCTTCGAAAAAACCGGTAGTTTTGCTCCTGCAACGGTTGATAAGAGACGGAATCTTACTACTTACTCCATGTAAATCAGATCAAAAAAGAGCTGTTTTGTTAACAAAAATATAACATTGGTTTTTTTTCTGGAATGTGTTCATTTCGGCATCCTATAAAACATATCTCGATGGTAACTAAAAGACCTGTACAAAAGAAATGGCGGACCAAAAATGGTCATGATTCTCTATTTTTTGAGTTTATCTCGTTGTATCGAAAAATGTTTTAAACAAAAGTTGTAGAGAATTAAAAAACCTATCGATTCATCTAATATAAGTTATAGGTGGCGCCACTAGTTATCGAGATATATTTTTTTTCCGACAAAATTCACGGTTTTTGTTTTTTTTTAAAGACATTGATTAACAAATTACTGATTCAAAATTTAACATAAATACGTATTATCATTCTAAAAAAGTATGTCAAACCCGCAATCTGTGAGTTTTTTGTTTTCCTAGAAATTCGATGTCAAAATTGAAAATTCAACCTCAATATTCCGCTTTCCTAATTAAGATACAATGCTCAATTTTAATGGAAATTGTTTGTATTATTTTATATTTTGAAGATCTATTAAAAAAAAATTTCAATCGTGGGCCGAGAAATTTTGCAAAAACCAATTTTTGCACCAAAGAAGTTGGTAATTGGAACGTTTCTGTGTGGTAGGGGGCCATCGTATTGGTAAAAAATTTGCCTGCGTTCCACCAGAGGCAAATTGCTTACATATTAATTGTCTAACTATTCTAGAATATTTAAATATCTTTCTCCTACAAAAGTTAATTCATTACTTAAAATGAGGACATATCGTAAATGATTTTGAGTCTTGAATCTCGCTGACTACAAGTCTAGCTTTCAGCAGCTGAACACAGTACTAGCGTGCTAGTGACTCGACTCTACTTGACATCTCTTATGTAATATTATTGGAATAGGCTTCTTAACCTATCTGACGAGTTCTATAAGAACGAAACACTAGATAATGCCCGGGTATCTACCAAAACGCATCGGGTACAGAATACCTCGTGGCCTCCGGTCAATTCGCAGAACTTAAAGTGCTGACGATGCGGTTGCGTCGCGTACAGCCTGGACTATGTTTGGAACCAAATTTGCTTTAGCATACAATATGTTGGTAGTTCTTAAAAGTGCGTTGGCTGCGGAGTTCACCTTCCCCTGAACTGGTTTCGTCCTCATTTGGACTCATCATATGTAGAGATTACCACGTGACTATGTCATTTTAAAAATGATTTTTAGTCTAGCTTTCAGCTGCACACAGCGCTAGCGTGGGGACATAATTTGCCTTGTATTATTAATCACTCACCACTTAAGTTTTTCATAAAAATGTAGATTTACTATTCCACCATTTCTTACAATACAAAATACTTTAATGTGCCAGGTTTCTTGAAAATTCCACAATCTTACTGTGTGAGGATTTGAATCACTTCACAAGTGGGAAATGTGTATGTTAAAAAGTCCATTTTTAAATTTAAATAAGATAACATTACATTTAATAACAATGACTTTTTTCAAGTTAATATTTAATGTTAGTTTTTGATCACCCTGTATTTATTTATTTATTATTAAAACACCCATACAGTACACTAAAGTAGATTTCCTTGTAGAAGACCAACATCAATTAAATAATAAAGGCTTTCATATAGGAAAAATTGATAGTTATGTTTAGGCCTGCAAACGCCATTTTTGACGGCAGTTCGTATATCTACATCCTATATATAAGAAAAGAGGCTGCAACATCCATATCTGAGTTTAAAGTTTTAAAAATATGCATGATTTTTTATCAATGAAATTCTATTTGAGGCAAATAGCCATTATTTTACTGATGATCCATGCAATTCAATTTTATCTATTATTTTAAACACATTAAAAAGTTTACGTGTACTTTTGTGAAAAACACTAAACAACAACCTCTCGATAACGCGATAAGATTAATTTGAATTTGATATCTCGTCGGATATAATGTTAGATCTCGAGAACAATGAAATGAAACGCAATTTTTAGAATGTAAATTAACATCACTAAAATGTTTGGAAAATCCAATTGTTCTGGCGTGAAGCTGTTTAAAATAAATGACCGTGTCAAGTTTTTATTTTAAGAAAAAAAAAATAGGAACGGATCCTAAAAATGCTGGTGTTTATACAATGCGCCGCACAATTAACATATACTATTAAAACTCATTATAAATGGTTTTAAATGAAACAGTAATGAAAACATACACGGATTTTTGGTTAAAATTATAAACATGATTATGCTTTCCAGGTTGTTTTTTAGTACTACATTGTTTAAAATTGTTATTAGTGTGTTATTTCTCAAAAACTATTGAACCGAATTTTGTAAACTTCTAAATACATAGATATTGAGCCACTTCGCCAATATACAGGTTGGTTGAAAAGTTTTGAAAGCGACATCTATTAACCAGTACAGAAATCAAAATTTATACGCCATTTTAATATTTCATCTTCTATATGAACATACACAAAAGTTTATTTCTATCTGTCAATTCATTCCTTGTTTACAAGCCATTTGAAGTTGACGTGTCAGTGGATTTTTATAAAATGGATAAATAAACCCAATATCGTGGAGTGGTAAAATTCTTTGTTTTGGAAGGTTTATCAGCAACAGAAATTCATATAAAAATGGTGTAAGTGTTAAAGGAATCTGCTCCTTCATTTCCAACTGTGCATCGATGGGTTTTAGAGTTTAAACGTGGTCGTACAAGCGTTGAAGATGAACACCAGAAATCATTGGGCAAGTCTATGATATTGTTTGTAAAGATCCAAGTGCGACTAAGCGTGAAATTGCTGATACCATGGGCATCTCGGACGAACGAGTACTCTATATTTTACACGAACTACGTATGAAAAAACTATTCGTGCCGCATTTGTTAAAAACTCAACAAAAACTGAATAGAAAACAAATTTGTAAGCGTAATTTGGAGCGTTTTAAGCAGAATAACACCGATTTTGTGAGTCGTTTTGTAACTGTGGATGAGACTTGGATTTACCATCATGATCCTAAACTGAAACAAGAACGTTTACAGTGGACTGAAACTGATTGTTCAGCTTCAAAACAGGTCAAGTCAGAACGATCGGCAAAAAAGGTTATGGCATCAGTTTTTTTGGATTAAAAGGGATTTTGTTGATTGATTATCTTGAAAAAGGTAAAACAATTAACTCTGAATATTATTGCAACCTTTTAGACCAGTTGAATAAAAAAGTTCGTGAAAAAAGACCTGGCTTACAAAAGAAAAAAATCAAGTTTCATCAAGATAAAGCACGTCCTGACACAAGTGGTTTGACGAAGGCTAAATTGAAAGAATTAAAGTACGAATTGCTTGAACATCCACCGTATAACTAGATTTGGCTCCCTCCGACTACTACCTCTTCAGGAATTTGCAACAATTTCTTCGTGGAAAGCGTTTTTCGTCGAATGAAAAACCTATTACAGCCGTGAAACATTATTTTGCAGAGCTTCCGGAAAATAATTACAAAGATGGTATAAAATTATTGGAGGATCGTTGGAATACGTGTGTTGAAGTTGAGGGAGATTATATTGAATAAAAAAACTGATTTCATTAAAAAATACACATTCTTTTATTTTCGCTTTCAAAACTTTTCAACCAACCTGTACTAAAGAAATATTTATTGTTTGATTTTATATGAGCTTGCTCCTTACAGTCATGGTCACAACTATTTTAAAAATGTGTTGTTGGAGAAGGTCTGCTTTATTAATCCTACTGGATTTTTTTTAACGAAAAAATGTTTGTACAATGTTAAAATAACTACTATAAAATAAAATAATAGATTAAAAAATATTTTGGTTTTAAAAAAATGGAGTAAATGCCACTTCTTTTTACCTTATAGCTAGAGAAGTCCCATAGGCACCTATAAGTTGTTCTGAGATAATTTCTACTTACTCATTCTAAAGTATCAGTGAAGCAGTGTATGTTTTTGATATTGTATGTCTGTGAGACTGCCCACTTTGTTCGTAAAATAACACAATATATAAAAATACTGATCTGAACAAATAATTTGACATAAAAATAGCAGGATCTATAGAGAGCTTAGAGTATTCCATAACATAAATTAAATCTGAGAAATTTCAATAATATATTACAGTACAAAGTTCCGTTTTTTTGCGTAAAACGAAAACACCACTAACAAAGGGCCATTTTCAGGGGTCCGCTTTCCATTTGTCTCGTTCTATGATATGTTGGAGTATAACAAAAAATATGTAACGCCAATTTTTTAACATCCTAAAATACATTTTTAGGGGAGTGAAAACTACTCCTAACGTTCATCTCTAAAAACATTTTTTTTTTATTTATAATTGAAATGGTTTAGTTTTTCTATATATATATATATATATATATATATATATATATATATATATATATATATATATATATATATATATATATATATATATGTTAATGCGGATTTCACGGATTCCTCCGTGTGAGATGCAATAGCAGTGGATATATCCACATTATGCCGTTGTAGTGCTGAAATCACATTCAGCAAACATACAACTATATGCAGCTCCGCGTATGAATGAAGTAAAATGCGAACAGTAAATGCAAACTTCTCTCCATCATATCCTTTCTGTGTTAGAGGTTGCACAGTTAAAATAAATTGTTATAAACGCAATTTATCCTATTCCACCACCATCGAGATGATGGCCTACCTGTACCACCATACCGAGAAGAAAGTCAAAACTTACCCTCCCCGCCACAGTGATATGGCAGAGGTACATGTTTCGTCTCTACTAGACTCATCAGGGTACCGACATGCACCTGACTGTGCAAAGGACAGATCGGAAGGAAGCATGCACATACTGAACGCGGCTTCTCCGGCCTCCCGCCGGATGGCGTATATATGTTAATGCGGATTTCACGGATTCCTCCGTGTGAGATGCAATAGCAGTGGATATATCCACATTATGCCGTTGTAGTGCTGAAATCACATTCAGCAAACATACAACTATATGCAGCTCCGCGTATGAATGAAGTAAAATGCGAACAGTAAATGCAAACTTCTCTCCATCATATCCTTTCTGTGTTAGAGGTTGCACAGTTAGAATAAATTGTTATAAACGCAATTTATCCTATTCCACCACCATCGAGATGATGGCCTACCTGTACCACCATACCGAGAAGAAAGTCAAAACTTACCCTCCCCGCCACAGTGATATGGCAGAGGTACATGTTTCGTCTCTACTAGACTCATCAGGGTACCGACATGCACCTGACTGTGCAAAGGACAGATCGGAAGGAAGCATGCACATACTGAACGCGGCTTCTCCGGCCTCCCGCCGGATGGCGTATATATGTTAATGCGGATTTCACGGATTCCTCCGTGTGAGATGCAATAGCAGTGGATATATCCACATTATGCCGTTGTAGTGCTGAAATCACATTCAGCAAACATACAACTATATGCAGCTCCGCGTATGAATGAAGTAAAATGCGAACAGTAAATGCAAACTTCTCTCCATCATATCCTTTCTGTGTTAGCGGTTGCACAGTTAGAATAAATTGTTATAAACGCAATTTATCCTATTCCACCACCATCGAGATGATGGCCTACCTGTACCACCATACCGAGAAGAAAGTCAAAACTTACCCTCCCCGCCACAGTGATATGGCAGAGGTACATGTTTCGTCTCTACTAGACTCATCAGGGTACCGACATGCACCTGACTGTGCAAAGGACAGATCGGAAGGAAGCATGCACATACTGAACGCGGCTTCTCCGGCCTCCCGCCGGATGGCGTATATATGTTAATGCGGATTTCACGGATTCCTCCGTGTGAGATGCAATAGCAGTGGATATATCCACATTATGCCGTTGTAGTGCTGAAATCACATTCAGCAAACATACAACTATATGCAGCTCCGCGTATGAATGAAGTAAAATGCGAACAGTAAATGCAAACTTCTCTCCATCATATCCTTTCTGTGTTAGAGGTTGCACAGTTAGAATAAATTGTTATAAACGCAATTTATCCTATTCCACCACCATCGAGATGATATCCTACCTGTACCACCATACCAAGAAGAAAGTCAAAACTTACCCTCCCCGCCACAGTGATATGGCAGAGGTACATGTTTCGTCTCTACTAGACTCATCAGGGTACCGACATGCACCTGACTGTGCAAAGGACAGATCGGAAGGAAGCATGCACATACTGAACGCGGCTTCTCCGGCCTCCCGCCGGATGGCGTATATATGTTAATGCGGATTTCACGGATTCCTCCGTGTGAGATGCAATAGCAGTGGATATATCCACATTATGCCGTTGTAGTGCTGAAATCACATTCAGCAAAGATACAACTATATGCAGCTCCGCGTATGTTGTATGTTTGCTGAATGTGATTTCAGCACTACAACGGCATAATGTGGATATATCCACTGCTATTGCATCTCACACGGAGGAATCCGTGAAATCCGCATTAACATATATACGCCATCCGGCGGGAGGCCGGAGAAGCCGCGTTCAGTATGTGCATGCTTCCTTCCGATCTGTCCTTTGCACAGTCAGGTGCATGTCGGTACCCTGATGAGTCTAGTAGAGACGAAACATGTACCTCTGCCATATCACTGTGGCGGGGAGGGTAAGTTTTGACTTTCTTCTCGGTATGGTGGTACAGGTAGGCCATCATCTCGATGGTGGTGGAATAGGATAAATTGCGTTTATAACAATTTATTCTAACTGTGCAACCTCTAACACAGAAAGGATATGATGGAGAGAAGTTTGCATTTACTGTTCGCATTTTACTTCATTCATACGCGGAGCTGCATATAGTTGTATGTTTGCTGAATGTGATTTCAGCACTACAACGGCATAATGTGGATATATCCACTGCTATTGCATCTCACACGGAGGAATCCGTGAAATCCGCATTAACATATATACGCCATCCGGCGGGAGGCCGGAGAAGCCGCGTTCAGTATGTGCATGCTTCCTTCCGATCTGTCCTTTGCACAGTCAGGTGCATGTCGGTACCCTGATGAGTCTAGTAGAGACGAAACATGTACCTCTGCCATATCACTGTGGCGGGGAGGGTAAGTTTTGACTTTCTTCTCGGTATGGTGGTACAGGTAGGCCATCATCTCGATGGTGGTGGAATAGGATAAATTGCGTTTATAACAATTTATTCTAACTGTGCAACCTCTAACACAGAAAGGATATGATGGAGAGAAGTTTGCATTTACTGTTCGCATTTTACTTCATATATATATATATATATATATATATATATATATATATATATATATATACGCACTGAGCTCGAATATGAAAGAATATGAATCCTTAGTTCACGTTGTCAAGATATATGACATAACAGGAACTTCCATGATAAATAAGCGGCCTTTATTTACTAGAGCCTACTACGAAATGTGTCATCACACGACCTTTTCGGCGTGCGAGTATCGGATCAAGGGTCTCCGTTAAGGTACAGATCAGCGTTCTAGTAAGTCTCTAACGTATGTTAATAATATAGCTTTGTTATATTCGTTGTGAGGTAACTGTTGTATCGTGAAGATTTTTCACCTCTACGGTTAAAGAAGTATATTGTAACAAAGGACTAGGAGAACTATTTTGATGCACCCTAGTGGAAATATTATTTTAATGCGTCTTTATAGAAATATTAAATCGATGAATCATCGTTGTTATAACGTAACGATAGAAATATTCTAGTAGAGTCTACAGGTAAATAAATTGGGATAAAATAAGCGTAGTTAGTTTAGTTGTATTTGAAGAGTGAAGATGCTAAGAAGGAGTAATTAAAGCTTGTTATTTATTAGCGAAAAGTGTTGTGTGTTTATTATGTGAGTGATTTTAAAGAGATAAAATCCTAACAATAATATCTTTATTTTGTATACAAAGTGGGAAATCGGAGCAAGTGCTAAGCAGATATATCTAAAAGAAGAAATCAGTGATCAATTATTCTCATATACCGTTCGTGATATGACCTATTCCACATAGTTATGAGCTCCTGTATTTAAAACCCTGCGATACCGATTCCTAAAAAAGGTAGAGAAATTATTCATCACATAGCAGATCCTAATTTTGTACCGAGTGTTATAAATTTCCAGTCATGCATGATAACTCAAGTTGAATTAAAGGATTTAGTTAGAGACTATGATCTGGCAAAAAATAAAGAAGGGTTATTAGAATCAAGGCTTAAGCAGTTAAATCTATTGGAATACAATGTGTAGTCATCCGAAAGAGGTGATCCCGTAATTCGAAACTGACGGAGGTTTGTTTTTCACAGCAATGAAAATGGTTTATTAATAGCTCTCAATATAAATCACAAACCAAAAAAATGCAGACTGTAAGCTTAAAAGCCGTGTTAAGTGAATGGAACTCGAACGAACGAAATCTCGAATAATCAATTATTGATTATAAATAAATATAGTTAATAAGGAAGTTTTCTGAAAAATTTCAGTACTTCATGTCTAATCGAAAATGCATAATTTTTTTCTATTAAACATGAAGAGTAGAAAATTTCCAAAAAACTTTTTATTAACTATATTTTAATACCCAATAGTGGTTACTCGAAATTCAAAACTTTGTTACTCAACTTTTGTGACAGTAAACATAGGCGTGTGAAACATGAGGCACAACTTTGCAAATTCGCCAATCCCCCCAAATCTGCTTTGGGAATTCCAGCCAGGACTTATTTTTTAGGTAAAATCATGAAGCAGTGGCTAAAATTTCAAATATATATATATATATATATATATATATATATATATATATATATATATATATATATATATATATAAAGTTATCGTCCGTATAATTTTAAAATAAAATAGGAAATACTCGGCTATGCGAACACAAAGACTGTTGAAAAATATTACTCTCATGTTAAAAAGTACGGAGATCTCCAAGATAATGGAAAAGCGTCAGATTCGAAAAATGACGACAGCGCTGTTTCGTCCTAATATTGGACTCATCAGGCAATTGCGTTCGGTACAAATGTTGCCAACCTACCTGGTATGAAAAACGGTATATTTCGGAAAAAACGAGTAGATCTGCAAGAGAGACACTAAATAGAACTTTATATATATTATAAAGTTTAATTTTATCTTTAACAAAAATTGCAACATGTATGTAAGAAAATAAGTAAAATCATAATATTTTTATTATAAATTCGACATCAGATTACCTTAAACATAAGAAAATCAATATGAATACAAATCGGCTTTATTCATTTTTTAATTAATTGCCCTGCATTGACTTGCAGTTATAGGGTTAAAAATGTAGTGTCCACTCTCCTAGTTGGACTTTTAAAAATACTTTTGAAAAATCAATATATAATAGAGTGTGGGATTGTAATTGGTTGTGTTGTAATTAATTGTTTATTTAAAACAAAAATCTCTGTTCTTAATGAATCTTCCGATAAGCTCATTTGAAAAAGATTCGAAACGTCCTGATATATATATATATATATATATATATATATATATATATATATATATATATATATATATATTATAAGTATGACTACTTTATATATGTAGTTTTGATATACAAATGGACCATATTCTCAAGAAAACAGCCGGCTAAATATATATATATATATATATATATATATATATATATATATATATATATATATATATATATATATATATATATATATATATATATAATTGTCTAAGATACAGGCGGCTTCAATATATAAAAGTATGACATATGTTTTGCCTAACTTTCGACTAGATTTTCTGTTTTTTCAATGTTTCCCGATTTTTAAGTCAAATATAACTTTATTTTGGTATTAGAGACCTCGAAAACAAAAAAAAAAATCGATTTTAAGCACTAGAACGCAGTGGTCACATACTGCTATGTCGAAGCACTTTTTGGGGGTGTTCTGCTCACCTATGCTGCCTCACATTGCAAATATTTTACCATGAATTCTTTTTGGTCAAGCTATTCACATGAAGAAAACATGCAGTCCATTATACTCTCTTAAACACTCAGGTAATGCTGCAGAAAGATGATGTTTCAAAAAGGCAATGTAAATGGCGCTGTGAGTCATCTCCAGGGAAGCCCAGAAATTTTTCCTCCTTTAAAAATGAAGACATAAAAATATTTGATCTATCACACTAAATCGTCGAAAATTGTGACTTTCGCATGAAAATTTGTCGATCAACTAAAGAGTTTAATTAATATGTCACAACCACTCATGAACGAAAGACCAACAGAAAAACGTGAGATTCCAACAAAATATCTCATTTTTTCTTCAAAAGGATTACAAAGAAATAAACTGAATTTCACCTAATCGTATTATTTATACAATAACGACGAGGCCTGGAATCCAACAAAGGTGGGACCCTTTGTTTTCTCTAATCGATCTTAATTTGAAGTCCGTCAAGCGATCGACCATCGAACCGATGGTCATCGGTCCATTTCCTTTTGCAATTTCCTGTTTTTTGTCTTTGATTGACATTCAAAACCTGAAAAGCGTATAAAAATAGGACGAGAGAAAATTGTTAACTGAAAATTGACAATTGGTTTTTTCGAATATATAATACTATTGTATAGTTTGTAACTTGCGTGGAAAAATCATTCCAGTTAATTATGGAAGAGCACCGGTTTTTTGCTTAATTTTTTAGGATAACCATTTATTAAGTTCAATAACTGCAGAGGCAAATTACTGAAAATATTTGTTTGATACAATCCTAGGGAACAGTAATTTATTTTCTATGTGTTTAATTTGAAATGTCTTATTGAATAAAGCTGTTAAAACATGTCAATTTGTCAATTCATTTGACATAAGCTGTTAGTTCACAATTTATTATAGACCCATTAAAAAATGGTATGCCACAGTCTAAGTTACATGAAAGCATAATAATCAACTGCCAAAATAGGTATAAGGAAGAAACTAACTCTATTGAACCATTATATGCCATATTGATGAAGATGAATTAGTTAAATGCATTTTCTTCCTTTCTCGTAACAATTTATATTTTCACGAAGTTGAAAGGTTGATATGGTGTATTTAACGTTTAAAACGTTCAATTATAATGCGAAAATTGGCATAACAGGTCTTATGGCGAATAAACATAGATTGATATCATCACCATCTATAAAGATCTTTTTTGTTGAGGATACACTTGTAAAAGATGACGTGTCTAGGCTATTCAAATTAAAATCAAATTAACGGAAACATGATAATTAGTTATCTAAAATAATTATTAAATAGATTTGTCACATGAAATAATGTTTTTAAAGTGCTTAAAAGAAGTTTGTGACCACGGTAATAATTATCAGTAACAATTAGTTGGACTTTAGATCATGAATCGGAAAAAAAACAAAATTTTCTTTTGCCGACGTTTCGTTTTATTTTAAAGGATTTTCAAAGCTTGGGAAAGCATTTTTCTAACGATGAAGGTACCCGAAGCGTCCGGTTTTGATGATACTATGAAAATAAGAGATAAATGTTTTTTTTTATCGGCGGAGAATCATTTCAAGGGGGTAAAAACCGTGCTTAAAGTTTATCCCCCAAAACAGTTTTTTGTAAATATATCTAGTTCTAGTTTGTTATATATGTAAATTCTCCTTTCAGGCAGAGAATATAAAAAATATAATCATTCCAGTTAATTATGGAAGAGCACCGGTTTTTTGCTTAATTTTTTAGGATAACCATTTATTAAGTTCAATAACTGCAGAGGCAAATTACTGAAAATATTTGTTTGATACAATCCTAGGGAACAGTAATTTATTTTCTATGTGTTTAATTTGAAATGTCTTATTGAATAAAGCTGTTAAAACATGTCAATTTGTCAATTCATTTGACATAAGCTGTTAGTTCACAATTTATTATAGACCCATTAAAAAATGGTATGCCACAGTCTAAGTTACATGAAAGCATAATAATCAACTGCCAAAATAGGTATAAGGAAGAAACTAACTCTATTGAACCATTATATGCCATATTGATGAAGATGAATTAGTTAAATGCATTTTCTTCCTTTCTCGTAACAATTTATATTTTCACGAAGTTGAAAGGTTGATATGGTGTATTTAACGTTTAAAACGTTCAATTATAATGCGAAAATTGGCATAACAGGTCTTATGGCGAATAAACATAGATTGATATCATCACCATCTATAAAGATCTTTTTTGTTGAGGATACACTTGTAAAAGATGACGTGTCTAGGCTATTCAAATTAAAATCAAATTAACGGAAACATGATAATTAGTTATCTAAAATAATTATTAAATAGATTTGTCACATGAAATAATGTTTTTAAAGTGCTTAAAAGAAGTTTGTGACCACGGTAATAATTATCAGTAACAATTAGTTGGACTTTAGATCATGAATCGGAAAAAAAACAAAATTTTCTTTTGCCGACGTTTCGTTTTATTTTAAAGGATTTTCAAAGCTTGGGAAAGCATTTTTCTAACGATGAAGGTACCCGAAGCGTCCGGTTTTGATGATACTATGAAAATAAGAGATAAATGTTTTTTTTTATCGGCGGAGAATCATTTCAAGGGGGTAAAAACCGTGCTTAAAGTTTATCCCCCAAAACAGTTTTTTGTAAATATATCTAGTTCTAGTTTGTTATATATGTAAATTCTCCTTTCAGGCAGAGAATATAAAAAATATATATACAAACAGTTTATTTCCTGCAAATATCGCTCTGGTCCTCTATCCATACGCGTTTCGATCACCTCATGATCTCGTCAGTGGAGCTGTATCAGGCCGAGAGCAACATTAGCAGGAAACAACTGATATAAGAAATATAAATTTCAAGGTATGTCGGCAGGATAGTGCCCCTGCCATCGACCGACCTCGATGTCAGACTGCTCGATACAGCTCGACTGACGAGATCATGAGGTGATCGAAACGCGTATGGAGACAGGACCAGACCGATATTTGCAGGAAATAAACTGTTTGTATATATATTTTTCATATTCTCTGCCTGAAAGGAGAATTAATATGTATAACAAACTATTTAAATACGGCAGAAAGATTTCTTTACATCTTACTGAAATTTAGATTTTTTAAAAATATCTAGATTTAATTAAGATACAAAAAAAAACAAAGTTTCACCACCACCCATATCATATCATGGGGCTGAGTCACCCAAATCCTTTTTTTATCACTTAAGTTCTAATCAAGATAATGAAAGGAGGTGAATCACCCCAAATCTTTTTTATATATCAAGTTCTAATCAAAATTATTTGTTATTTGAAATAAAATGAGATTATGATGGGCTCATCCTTTATTTTTTATAAGGGTAAAGAAGGTTTCCATTATTTTACAATTTACAATCCCTAATACTACAATATGTTTTGTAAAATATTGTACTGTGTACTTATAATTTTTTCGAAAACCTTGAGACGTGTGAAGTTTAGTTTATAATGTTGTCCATAAAAAATATTTTTACAAATTTCCAATAGGTTTCGCAATGTTCATTTTGAATAAAATATGCAATTTTTAGAACTAACAACATGAATGAAATGCAGACTTACCCTTTTAAAAAATAAGTAATAATATCCGCATGGGTAAGCATTGTTTTACTCAATTTCCAATAACAAGTCATTCAAATTAAATAATCTGGGTTAGAACTTGAGATATTAAAAAAGTATTTAGGGTGACTCACTCTCTTTTATCAATTTTTTTCGAAGATTCTGTAACACGTCAATTTTAGTCATCTTTGTTATTTAAAAAAATTTTTTTCAAAGAATTGCATTTAATTTTATAATTTTTAAAATTAAAATACGTGAATGAAATGCAGGATTACCCTAATAAAAAATAAAGAATGGTATGAGTGGAGGTGAAACCACTACAGCTTTACTTCGTTTCCAGTAACAATAGTCCAAGCCAGGCGCGGATCCAAGGGGGGGGGGCGGTGGGGCGATCGCCCCCCCCCCCCCCAAGAGCCTTAAGTTCAGGAAAATTTTCTCGATTTTGCCTCTTATACTATAGTTTATTCCAGAACTAGAGAGAGTAATAAATCATTTTTTACCCTTTCTTTTCTTCGCAAACTACCTGTGTTCTTTAGTCCGGTGTCTTTGGAAACATCTGTTAGACACACATATGTTTTTCATAGAAATGGGTTGGAAATTTTATAATCAGAAATACCACTCTATAATAATGGACTATTTGGGTTGGATAGCAATAGATATTTGGATGTGTGAAGTGTTAAAAAAGATTTTAATCCTTATCATAGGCGTCGGAAGGAGGTTTATTTTATCACTAAGTATTTATAGCATAGAATATTATTTCGGTAATAAATCTAAAATAAAAAGTTATTGTAATATTATATTATTTCTTATGATTTCTTAATAACTGACATACATTAGAAAATATAGATAATTTTGACATATTTAACACAAATCACAACTGTATTTTTATTATTTTCAATTTTGGCATAGAAACCGTTTTAGGCACATTCTGGCTAAAACTTAACCTTTTTCTCTCAAAAAATTTATATTATAGTTATAATTTAAATACTTACAAAATACCCATTGTCAAAAATACAAGAAGTTAAACATATATAAAAAAATAAATTCGCCCATATAATATTAAAATTTTTTTGGGGCTGCAGAATTCAATTAAACACTAAAAAGGGAGTCAAATATAATTATTTTTATATGTTACAGAAAATTTAAATAATAAATTGTGTTTACCTTGGTAAACATAACGTATATAATTTGCAGTCAGTCAGGAAATCTATCTTCGCTCAAATTAATTATAATTGGTTTATCTATCTCACCGATCATGAGATCGAGTTTCCACATTTTGTTTTATTCTTTTATTATATGGATTTTTCCCAATTTTCCGCAGTAACTTTATTCAAAAAAATCTTTCAAAAGTTTAGTTAAATTACTAATTTTGAAATTTGTATTATTTCTAGCAACTCTACCTTTTACTTGAGAGAGATATTTCCTTCTCCAACGGAAAGTTTCCGGACGATCTATAAGAACAGATTTCCTATCTGGTTTTTCCCAGCAAAAATTAAGTTCTCTGAGCAATTTCTAGAGCTCGGTTTTTTTAATTTCAGGTAAATCCTGATCTTCATTGATTTTAGTGAGAATTTTGTCGACTGTTGGGATCTGCTTCTCATAATAAAATGTATGTACAACTCCTTTATTGCAGTTTACATCTCTTCTTCCAACGAGGGTTTTCGTCTGCTTGTGATGGATTGTAGCTTGGGAGTACTAACAATTCCAGTCGTTTTTTCTCCTTCAGTATTCAATACATAGTAGATTTTCCAACTTTTGTCATGTTGAAACACATCTCAACAGACCTTTTAACATTATTATCTAGATATTAATATCTAAAAAGGCATCCTAAACATTCATCGCAATAAGTTTTTCGTTGAGGAAAAATGCCATGGTTTAACGATTTTGGAATAAATATAGAGGTGGAAGCCATATCTTTTGAGTATCTCACTAATTTCAAATAATATATAAAAACAAGCGCAAACAAGATAGATCACTAAGGACACACTGTAAGGTGTACTTTGCTCACTGACAGAAATTAAATTAAACTATCAGAAATTTTATTGTTGCAGTAAATTTATAGCTTATAATATTTAAATATAATTAAATATAATTAGATTTACGGCAGTTCTCAGTTACCTGCAGCACTGGAGCAGGTACGTTGGAGGTTTCGGTAACAGTTTTATTACTCTGTCTAGTTCTTGAATAGAGTATAGGAATGGGTATGCTTGCGATCGCCCTTCCCCTTCCCATGAGCTTTGAGTTGATGAAAATGGAACCGATTCTGCCTTTTATATTAGGAATGTGTATGCTGCTGGCACTTCCCCTCTCCCCGTTGTCAACTTGTTTTTCTTGCGATAGCCATCTCCAAAGAGCTTTGAATTCAGGAAAATAGACTCGATTCTGCCTCTTATACTAAGATTGTGTATGCTGCTCGCATCCTCCAACCCTGTTGATAACTTGTTTTTTCTTGTGATCCCTCCCCCCCTCTCCAAGTGTTTCAAATTCAGAAAGATAGACCCGACCCTGCCTTTTACACTAGAAATGAGAATGTTGCTGGTGTCTACCCCCCCGTCGACAACTTGCTTTCGCTTGCCATATTGTACTTTTGTGATATCACCGCCCCCCCCCCAAAAAAAAAAGAGAGAGGCTGGATCCGCCCCTGGTCCAAGCCATAGGTAAATATAGTGAAGTAAATTCCGAGATGGATGTGACCTCCCAAAGGTGTTGGGGGCAATGTAAGAACAAACCTTATATAAAATGTATCTGCAAAAAATAGGTTGGGACCGAGAGAGAGGGGGTCAAGTTTGCTAAAATAGGTTTTTTGAATCTACAAGCCAACAGGAAAAAAGTTTTAAATAAAAGTAGAGATTTTAAAAACCTATAACTTGAGCTTTTGAGTGATCATTTTTTTTAAATTTGTTATTACAAAAAGGCCAAAAAACCCTCAAAATTGGCCATTTTTTTCCTACCAATTATTTATTGCAAAATTACCTTTTTTGCATTTTTTGCTTTTAAAGGGAAACCCTCGTCTTTCGGAACAAAATTATATCTTATAATAGTAAACCGGATAATTTGTTGCTGAGATATTGCTAATTGTTTATCCCAAGACGCAAAATTTTGATTGCAAAAACTTTTTTTGAGTGAACATTTTGAACTTCACAAAGGTTCAATCTCTTCGTGAAGGCCTAAATTTTCATATCTTGTTAGGGGCAAATGAAAAAATTAATTTTCAACCCCTTAAATATCGCTTTAAAAAAGAGGGTGTTTTTTTTATGCAGAAACAGAACTCTCTGGCACGCAAAAAAACTGAACTTGCAGCTTCAAATCAACAGCGCTCGGAACAATTTGTCATATTTCAGCAATATTGAGGTAAAAATATCTTTTCCAACACATTTTGTAGTTATATGTTTCTCTAGACATATTAAATCTTCAAATTTAAATAGATCGGAAAATAGTTAAATCACACACCATTTACTTACCAGAAAACCTTGAATAGAGTACAGATTTTACTAACATGCTTGCAAGATTGACATACCTGCAATTAAAGGAAAAACAACATTACAATTATATTGCAATTTAAAACAGAAACAATACAAAGAATACATTTATGGCTCTCGTATACATTCTAGGAGATTTATGTAATAATAGAGATTATTAAACTTTAAAAATATGGGGTAATACTAATACGGGATCGTTCTCCGTAATGTGCTGGAGTATACCAAAAAGTAGCTAGCATGTATTTCTTTTATACGTCTTGAATTGCATTTTATCGCGAAACAGGATTAACTGAGATAATGACTAAAATATGAAAACCCTTCTCATGAACTTCATAATATACGGGTGATTTTACACGTAAAAATCAAGCTTTTAAATTAAAATTTCAAAAAGAAATGTTTCCAGAGATGAATTTAGGGGTATACACTCCCTGGAAATGCAATTCAGGACGTAACATATTAAAGAATGAGAAAAATCGATGACGAATACCTGAGAATATTTTCTGGTAAGACAACCTATCAAATGTTAAAAAACGTGCTAAACAAACAAGAAAACGGTATTTTTTGGATCACTTGATACATTTGTGCTTTCTTAGCACTTTGATTAAGATACCATTATTTCTGTTTGTTAGTTAAATCGTCTGAAATAAAACAATAGATCAAATTTGTCTAATATTATGGGGGAATTAAAGAAACGTTGCGTAATTTGCTAGTATTTCTTAGACTTCATTCAACTCCGTTACTTCTTCCTAATTCTCAATTTGTTGTTTCCAAGTCTGTGTTTGGAATTAGCTGTAGCAGGTTGTACTAAAATATAATCAAAATAATATCTTAGGCATTTCCATAAATATCCATTTATAAAGTCGTTGGACTTTCTGTGACCTCGGTGACGCTCCAATGAATGAATTTTAACGATAATTATGAGAGTATTTTTATTTATTTAAAAAACAGTAGACAGCTGGAGCCAATTAATTACAAGCACTCAAGGCAAAAGTAAAACTTTTATTTTAATGCAGTTCCTAAGATACATATTTTATATATTCCACAACATTTTTTCAGTTGTTAGTTACCTACAAAGCGAAAAAACACCAAGGGGATTTACTTTCGCAAATGAAGCTACATCCCAAATAGGACAGACTAGGAATATCTAATACTTCTTCTTCGGTTGCCATTCCCAATTCGGGAGTCAGCGACGGATATGGGTTTCTTGTGCTTAAACCTCATCTCTAAACCAATAATCAAGTGGTAGGACCTTATCAAGAGGACGCATTAAATGAAAGTGAGGTTTGGATTAATACAATTATGTCAGTTTAACTCACTCCAGGTTTACACTTAGTTCCAAGATGAAATAAAAAAAGATGTTCAATTTCGTGAAAGACTGTAATACAAGGTTGAAAGGTGAAAGTGAATTTGACATAAAAATAATTGAGAAATTCCATTAAATAGTATAGTTCTGGAACAAAGAGGGAACTGGAAAAGTATGCATGGGGAACCAGACACTTCAAAAACTTGGGCAAATCGTCAAGTATTTTCCTAGCAGAAATTTATGCTGATGAGAAATGGGTTTAGTTCAGTAAGGAAAAAATGAAGACGAGCAATCATTATTGTGTCGGATAGTCAAGCAGCCATCATAGCTCTGAGTTCTCATGTAATCAGCTTCAAGATGGTTTGGAAATGCTTAGAGGAACTAAGCAAAATAGGCAAGGACACCACAGTTACTCTCCTGTGGGTGCCGGG
This sequence comes from Diaprepes abbreviatus, assembly GCA_034092305.1. Taxonomy (NCBI): domain Eukaryota; kingdom Metazoa; phylum Arthropoda; class Insecta; order Coleoptera; family Curculionidae; genus Diaprepes; species Diaprepes abbreviatus. The sequence goes on along the minus strand of JASJET010000380.1, from coordinate 2,147,769 downwards.
AAACATTGGATTAAAAGGAAATAAAACAGTAGACAAATTGGCTAGAAAAGGGGCTGGAACACCATTTCTGTGGCTTCAATTCTTGTGCGGAATTAGCAACATCACAATACTGCAAGTTATAAAAAGATAGACACAGAATAGGAGATCTCATTATTGGACAATTCTGCAAGAAATGAGACAAGCGCGAAGATACTTCTGAAGAAATATGATTAGAAGAAACTTAAGGAATGTAGTAAAAAGCAACTTAGAATTCTAACCTGAGGGGGCATCTTAAGAAAACTTGGGACTAACAGAGAGAGACTGGAATGCAGATTTTGCGAGAAAGAGAACGCAGGGACACAAACAGAAAATGTATTTGAATGTAAACACACCACCATAAACACCAAAAATCAAGGTTGGGAAACAAATCTCTGGAATTGAATTCTTGTTATGGAGCGGAGAATCTAGAACAGCATGGGGATTCATAAAAAACATAAGAACACACAAACAAATAAGAAATAACTATAAACCATATAAAAACACAGCAATGAGAAACATATTACAAATCGCAGGTAGTGTATGTTGTTAGACCTAATAGAGGTCACCAAAATATGACATATTTTACACACAATATTCTTAAAGTGATCCCACAGAAAGAAATTCATGAGCATAAAGTCAGGTGATCTTATTGGCCACTGGTTTGGTTCGCGCCTTCCAATCCATTTTTCCGGAAATACTTCCTTATGATATTCAACGACGTAATGTGGCAGTGTATCATATATTTTCTTTGAATATTTGTCTACGTGAAGTCATGTTAGCCTACTAGTTCTTTTCCTTGTACTGTGATCGAATTTTACCGAATATTAAAAACCTATCAAATTTCTGAAATAATCGGTACTTAGCCCAAAATGACCTTTTAGTCAACGCTGTCATTAAAAATAAATGTGCAATACATGAAATAGATTCTAAAAACTGGATCAAAAGTATGTTTATTATCCCTTAAAACTAATTTATCAAAAACATATTCAACTTCTTAATAATGCGTTAATTTTAAACAACAATTCGTATCGAACATCACTACTAAATCCATCCGTAACTTTTTGGAATTACAGATACGTGTGCAAAAGCTGCTGAATTGTCACGTTCTTTGTGCAAATCTGCGGGCCTAGCCAAAATCAGATAGCACTTCTTCGTTTCCATTGTACCGGTGTCGCAATTCTTTTTGATGCCCTTTTTGGACATTTGCGGGTTCTTGTTCTCAGACCGTATAAATCCTTAGGACGTCCGGTTCAAATGTCTTTATACCTGACATGGGTTCGTGTGCAATTAAGCATGACTGAGAAAGAAATCTTCCGATACTTTATAGGTGTTTATTTCAAGAAATTAATATGAATATAGAAAATATGCGCTGTGTTCATAACGTAACGCATAAATACATTATGTCGTTAATTATATTTGGTCGGCAAGAAAGTATTTTTGGTTGTCACATGTAGGGAGGACTACCATCAATGTTATGGTTTTTTCCTTTTGACATATGATATCAGTCACATTTACGTTACTTTAGAAGCAACTTGTGAGTAATTTCCTTTGTAGCCTTGAGTTTAGTATCAATTTCAACATGGAGTGTTATCGTGCTTCTACACAAAAAAAGAGACAAACTATAATGTTCTAACTATCGTGGAATATCCTTGATTAATACTGGATATAAGATCTGGTCACTGATACTGTTTGAAAAACTAACTCCATATGTAGATCAGCTGGGGGACTACAAATATGGATTCAGAAAAAAGCGATCAATCATAGATCAGATCTTCACAATGCGTCAATTAATGGAGAAGTGCTGGCACACCAGCTCTTTATCGATTTCAAACAAGCATACGACAACCTCTTGCGAGGAGAGCTATGGAATACTATGATGGAGCTCGGAATTCCAAGTAAACTCGTTAATTTAATGAAGATTGGCATGGCGGGCTCCTCAAGTACTGTAAGGATCGGAGGGAAACTTTCAACATTTTTCACAATAAATAATAGCCTGAAACGCTATCTCCCCACTATTTTTCAATATAGACCTAGGGAAGGTAATGAGGTGGGCAAAAACAAAGATTTCTATTCAGAGATCGGGACCTCCGCCTCATATTGGACCTTGTGGATGACATAAATATCGTTGGAAACACAACTGTGAACGTTAAAGAAGAATTTCTAAAAATAAAATCTGCAGTAAAAAATATAGGGTAAAAATAAATGAAAATAATTCAAATATCTTGGGGCCAGTATTACATCAGACAATAACATGACTAAGAAAATTAACATGCGAATATAAAGTATCAATTGTTGCTGTTTTGCATTATAGAAAATAATAAAATCTAAAAATGTATCTCTGCCGGCAAAAATAACAATATTTCACTTTATCGTACGACTGATTACGACATGCCAGTGAAACCCGGACCATGACGAGTCAGAACGAGAACAGACTAAGAATTGCAGAGAGAAAAATCCTACGGGGTATATACGAACCCATAAGAGATGATACAACACAGAAGTACAGTACTAGAATAAACAGGGAGCTAGAAGAACTATATGACCAACTGGACATTGTAAAAATAATTAAAGTAGAAAGACTGACATGAACCGGCCATGTCAGGAGACAGGAAGATGGAAGAGTAGTCAAATTGGTATGGAAGCAGGCTCCAACCTATAGAAGACCATTAGGAAGACCAAGACTACGGTGGAAAGACAACATAACATTAATGACCGTGAAAATCACAGATGCAGAGAAGCCCATTTTTATTTGAATGAACATGTTCATAGACAAAAGTGTCGCATTTGGGGCTCAGAAAATCCTGATGGAGTCACTGGACCCTTTCCTTATTTTTTTTTCTTCGAAGATGAGCGTGAAAAGGCAGTTAAAATGAATTCTGAGCGTTATCGGAACGTACTGACGGACTATTTTTGGCCAAATTGAATATGAATGATCTTTGGTTTCAACAAGACGACGCAACAACACACGTAACACGCAGAACAATGGGTTTTTTTGAGATTGAAATTCGGCTAACGTTTAATTTTTCGTAATTCTGATGTAAATTTGCCTGCAAGACTATGTGATTTGACATATATGAACTATTTTGGGGTTTTTTGAAAAGTAAAGTTTATGCCAATGCCCCACGAACAATTCAAGTTCTCAAACGTAACATTCAATATGAAATACAAGCCATTGAATTCCTTCTACTGGAAAAAGTCATCGAAAATTTTGATGATCAGATATAGACCTGCCAAATAAGGGTGGTGTTATGGTACTAACATCTTACCACCGCTTTCCGGCAAAACTGGACTTAAATAGAGGTTTAAGTTTGTGAAAAGTACAAAAAGGATGTCTGGGAAAGATACCGGTGGATCCCACTGATGAGTCCACCACCGGTATCGGGACGAAACATCAGTACATTTTAGGTGGTCGCAAATAGTTCGTTAGTTATATGCCCTTTCCATCAGGGGCATTACTACGACATGGCGCCCGAGCAGGGACGACAAGATGGAAGGCCGTCGAGTCGTGGCTTTGTGCTAAAGCCGGTACCCTACTTTGGAAAGACCACTTAGGATGTCCGTTCCACTTCCTTTTAACGCCTGTGCTTTCTAACGGCTTGGACTGTCCGACAGTTAAAGCCGGAAAGCAAATGCCTTAGGAGGGCATGTGGAACTAACATCTTACCACCGCTTTTCGGCAAAACTGGACTTAAATAGAGGTTCAAGTTTGTGGAAAGTACAAGGATGTCTGGGATAGATACCGGTGGATCCCACTGATGAGTCCACCACCGGTATCGGGACGAAACATCCGTACATTTTAGGTGGTCGCAAATAGTTCGTTAGTTATATGCTCTTTCTATCAACGACAGTGGTCATATGAAGAATATTGTTATTCATACATAATTGCCACAGATACATCTTTCATTTTCAATAAAGATTCACGAATTTAGTTCGTAAAATATATATTTAATTTTAACTTAAAAAAAAAATAATAATAAATGGGCCACCATGCACATTATTATCACTTAACAATTTTTTCAAGCTGAAGGTATTCTGTTTTCTTAAAAAAAGAGATTGAACAGTATTTTTGTGGTTTGTACTGAGTGATTACCTCGGAAGATACAATATTCCCTTAGTGATCAAATCATCTCCAGGTGTTCTGTTGTTTTTCACTGTTTTCAGTGCTGTTTTTAATTTTTGTGTGATATCAAATAAACGAATTTTTCCAGAAAGTCTCAGGTGCTTTAACTTTTGAGATACATGTATCTTTATAAAACTCTTTCATTATCCGAAACATCCATTCTAGATCGGAAATAACATTAGCATTTTTTTTTCAGTCTACTTACTTTTGTTTTACCAAACTAGAAGAAGTAGAAAGTGACCCCTTAAAGGAGTTCCTCAAACATCCTGAAAATATTTTTTTGACTATACACATTTTGTGTCACAAAACTGTTTTAAAATCATGAATCATGTAGATCTTTTTAATCTGTCAAAACTGTCTAATCAAAATAGTATTCCAAACTGATAACAGAATATTTTAAAATACCGAAAATGCTGAATAAAACGTCCAACATAAAATAGGGAAAAATCGCCAAAATATTCTTATAATATCAACATTAGCAAATTAAAATATTATTTACTGTAATTATTTCCATGCTTATTTCCATTTAGGCACTCTGGCACAGAACATGCAATTTTGCCGTAAATTAGAATTATTTACTTTTTTATAGCGGCCGTAAAAGTAATTTTTGTATCGGTGTTGCTGGCAGAACGAATATTTTTCATTTTATTAAATTAAATATCAAATTAAGGGAACAGCAAAGAATTCAGGCTTATAACGCGGAAAAATAAAAGAAATTTTAGAAGTTATTAAAATTAGACCAGTAGTCACAATAACTGAAAATCTCTTAACTGAACTGCGTTGCTTAGGTAACGTTCAATAATGACAATCGTTTTGAACTTGTGTGTAAAATTTTATTTCAATTTGTTCACTATTTTGGGTTTTATGAAGCGGCTTGTAACAAAAACTGAGTTTTCTTAAACTGAAACATTTTAGTGTCATCAAATTTAAAACCAAGGAACATCACTGTTCTAAAAATATTTACGAGCAAGTAATTTAGCAAGTCAGATCTCCCAGTCCATCTCAGATCTCTTAGTAAACAGTCTAATTAAATTCTTTCGGTTTCGATATGGATTCTGTTGGGATTGAATTCAGAACCTTCATATACTCAACAGACTCAAAGTCTGAGGTTTTTGTGGTTTCTAACTAGTTGTATTCATTATTATTGAAAAATATACATAGACAAATTCATTGGATAAACTTAATAATTGTTTATAGCAAAATAAAAATAGGAATTCATATTTGTTTGATGAGTGGCTCTCATAATTTGTTAGATCATACAAAAAGCTTTGTGAAGAAGCCCGACCTCAAAAACTTACTGACATGCTTCCTGTGTAAAATTTTCACGTTTTCCCGTATAAATACTATATTTTTAGTATATCTCGTAATCAGAGCGCATATTTTATCACTCCATTTTTCATAATTATTATTGGTTGTCATCAATTTGTTCGGTCACGACCACTCCTTTATTGTTAATGCACCTTATTGATCTTTGTCGCCGCTTTCCATTGCCAGCTTCCAAGAGTTCTTTTTACCTTCCTAGTTTCCGGTTCCGAGAACGTCTTTTTAGAGGGTTAGATTTATTCCTAGTCCTGGTCCTTTTTGATATTGATTGTTCTTGCTAACCTCTGCGTTTTTTACATTAGAACATCGATGTGTAGACACTTAATGGAGTCCAGCAACATAAGCAGACCTGTGTCCTATTATTAAAATTAATATTTTGTATATAAGCAAGATCGATACCCTATGCCTTGGCCTTCTTCCCTTAGCCTTAATATAAATTCTATTTAGTTAATTTGATCAAAATTTTACTTGCAAGGTTATATCAGTAAGAGTTTTTGTTGAGAGTTTAACACTAAAAACTTTTCAAGAGGTAAAAAAGCTTCTAAATACATGGTAATATCTGATAGAAATATCTAGGTTGTCATAACATTGATTGAAATTAGAGGCCATGCTTATAAGTGACGTCAGTTTTATAACACTTACACTACTTTACAGCATTTACTACATTAAATTCAGTTATCACGTTTTTAAAAAATTTTGATGTCTTTTATCTCCTAAATGAAGCAGTATCGGATCTAACTAATGTGGCCTAAATCGACTTTTTTGACTCTGTCATCAAACGTTTTAGTCGTATTTCCTGGACACCCTGTATATATATATATATATATATATATATATATATATATATATATATATATATCGTTTTTTCTTTATTTTGTCTTTTCTTGGGTTTAGGTTCTTTATTTAACAAAAAATGCAAAACAATTGAAGTTTCGGCCTTTATTTAAGGCATTTTCGAAATTTTTTTTGTTATATTTTTTTATTTTTCTTCCTAAAAATATTTTTATATAATTAAAACATTCACACAAGAAACATATCTACAATTTTAAAAAACTGTCGTTAACAGTGTTTTTATCTTTTTTAATTTCAATCATTTCCTTTATCTGTAATTTTTGGTAATTCATATCTTTGTTTTTTATTATGGTACTGCAAAAAGTAAAAAAAAGACACTAATAAATAATAATTTTAATGAAAAAACTATCACCAAAATAATTAATAAATGAACATATAAATTTTATAATGTAGCATTACCTTACACTAGTGACCTGTCAGAAAAAATAAAATACATTTTAAAAAAGCATGATATTATCGTATGCCACAGGTCACATAATAAATTAAATATACTGTTCAGAAATTTATAAAGTAAAACTCCTCTCATGAATAAATCAAATGCAATATATCGGATCCCTTGCAGAAATTGTCCCAAAAAATATATAGGCATGACGAGCCAATGCTGAAGAACAGATTGAATGGCTATAAATATACGAAAAACGCCTCAACAGCCTTAAACAAACACATACAGGACGAAAAACATACTTTTGATTATAACAGTGCCATAATAAAAAACAAAGATATGAATTACCAAAAATTACAGATAAGGGAAATGATTGAAATTAAAAAAAAATAAAAACACTGTTAACGACAGAACAGATATGGAAAATTTGAGCCACATTTACACAAGCCTAATTTAAACAAAAATATTAAGTATTCGATCCTGTTAAATAAGAATCAAAAATTGAATATCCTCTTAAACATAAAAGTAAACTATACCTTATTTTGTTTTTTTGTGCATTGTAAAATATAAAAAATATATAAATATAAAACACACTCGCATTCCATGTATCCTCAATATACAATATAAAGATTGAATTTCATTAGTAATAGAGTAACAAAATGTCAAGGTGTGTACCGGTAAAATTAAATATTTTTTTAAAATTTAAATACTGTTTTAAAGTGTCTTGTTTGTTTTTTAAAATTGTAGATATGTTTCTTGTGTGAATGTTTTAGTTATATAAAAATATTTTTAGGAAGGAAAATAAAACAAAAAAAATTTTGAAAATGCCTTAAATAAAGGGCGAAAGGTCAATTGTTTTGCATTTTTTGTTAAATAAAGAACCTAAACCCAAGAAAAGACAAAATAAAGAAAAAACGATATATATATATATATATATATATATATATATATATATATATATATATATATATATATAAAGGGTTTTCCAATAAGAGGTGTTATTTTGATATTCAAAGAAAAATGTCATTTTTTAAGATAAATGATCGGATATTTATTACATTATAAAGAGGAAGGTATGCCGTTAATGATGGAAAATAACATCAGCCAAATGACCACCACGACCATGCCTACAGGACCATATCCTTTTCATGAAATTTTCCATAACCAAATCGCAAAGTGGCTGCCCTATGTCCTCGATAGCCTCACGAATTCCATCTTTGAGGTCTTGAATAGACGCTGGGCTGTTGGCGTAGACCTTGTCTTTCACGTGGCCCCAAAGGAAGAAATCGCAAGGTGTCACATCACAAGATCTCGGTGGCCAATTGTGATCACCTCTTCGAGAGATAACACGGCCCGGAAACTTTTCCCGTAAAAGATCAATGGTTTCGTTGCTTGTGTGGCACGTAGCGCCGTCTTGTTGAAAGTAAACATGGTCCAGATAAATACCATCCAATTCCGGCCATAAAAAATCATTAATCATCTCTCGATAGCGCAATGCATCCACCGTAACTGTTGCTCCAGCCTCATTTTCGAAAAAGTAAGGTCCAATGACCCCGCCGGACCATAAACCGCACCAAACAGTCACACGTTCAGGATAGAGAGGCTTTTCAACAATAACTCTTGGGTTTTCCGAGCCCCAGATGCGACAATTTTGTTTGTTGATGAAGCCACCGAGGTGGAAATGGGCCTCATCACTGAAGATGATTTTTCGATGGAATTCCCGATCATTTTCATGCATTTCAAGAACCCAATCAGCAAAGGCACGACGTTGTTGATGATCGGCCGGCTTGAGTTCTTGCGTTAACTGAACTTTATAAGCCTTAAGACCCAAATCTTTATGCAAAATACGGTGTAATGACGTTTGTGGAATCCCTAATTCCAAAGAACGACGAGGAATGGACAAACCTGGGTTTTCTTCAACACTTTCGGCTACAGCAGCAATATTATCGGCTGTTCTTGAGCGACGTGCACGGGTTTTCTTCTTCACATAACTAACTTGTCCCAACAGCTCGAATTTTTTCACCAATTTCTTTATTGCGCTCCGACAAGGTGCTTCATGACGACCCAAAAATGTTCGAGTTTTACGAACCGTCTCTGCCAAATTTTCACCATTTTTATAGTGAATTTTAATAATTTCAATGCGTTGTTGAAGCGTGTATCGTTCCATCTTTGTTTATGGCGTAGTTTCTACTTGTCAAACGTCAAAAACTTACAGCTTCAAAAGTGACATCTACCGAAATAGCGGGCTTTTCAAAATGACACCTCTTATTGGAAAACCCTTTATATATATATATATATATATATATATATATATATATATATATATATATATATGAATATGATGGTTTGAATTATTAGTAGGTAGAATAGTAGCCTGAATTTTACTGAGTCAAAATTTTAAACCTTACTTAAAATCAATGTATTTGTTTTTCAATACCTCAGTCACTGCCTTATTTTTTACAGTAATCAGGCTTTTCTTTACTTTGTAGTCTCTTATTACGAAATTAATCGATTATTTTACAGGTTAATGAACTGTAAAGAGGTAATCAATGTCTGTTGATCATCTGCTAAGTAGATTGACTGCAGCTTATCGATCTTTTACGGTGTGCAGTTTTTATTTTCCTTTTTTGCCCTGTCGCCACGGCTGTCCCTCAAGAGTCAAGATGACGAATATAAACACTGATAAGAATACTCGTCGTGCACAACCTGGGGCATTTTCGAACGATCGAATCGAAAATAAACTTTCTTAAATGCGGCTTCGTTAGAGGCATTTGTCTTGGGGTAAGTAATTATAAATGTTAAATAAGAGCATCGATATCTTTCGGCAAGGGTTTCATCAAAATTTTAAATTTTTTACAAGTTTATATTTAAAAAAAATTAGATATATAAAAAACGTTTTATTAAAAAGTACGCGGTAATTATTCTGGGCATCTATCAAGTTTAATATAGAAAATTTTGCGGACTTCTTGCACTTTTAAAAGATACTCAGTTGCAGTGACATGAAATTATATTTTCATAATGTAGTTTTTTTGAGGATTCTCGGACTGATAACCATTGTGAACACGACACTACTCCATATATAGAAAGTCATAAGAGCTGATTAAGAAACTGAACTACCTGACACGTCAAATTTTTCTCATGAAGGTGTTGCAACCAACAATCATTAGACAGAATAATGCTATATTTTATTGGCATATGTAATGAAAGCAAAAAATGCTGTACAGAAATTGTTTGTGAGCTGTGGAGTCTGAAAGATACAACTGGCTTGTGATAAAGGTATACTACTCTCCTTTGAACGATAAAAATTGTTTTCTTAAAATTTTTTCCAAAGTCTTGGAAATTTTATTTTGGAACATCAATACATCCATTACATTTGATTGGTTTATTTTCATAAATGACAATAAACGATAACTGTACCTGTTGAGTGTAGGTCTTCTAGCAATTTGTTAAATAAAATATATAACAGATATGACCCCATGACCAAAATTGTAAATTAATGTTTAGGGGATGATATGTATCTCTCAACATCAAGGATTTCTAGAGTAATTCCAGAATATAAAAAATGGAATCGAAAGCAAGTACTAAATTATCGTCCTGCTTCATTGGTGACTTTATTTAGTAAAATTATTGAAAAGCTCTTTAACCAAATTACTCTGAACCAAAGAATCTATTAAACAAACAACAATCCAGCTTTAGAAATGGAACAGAAAGGGTCGTTGCAGATGGCAGACTCATTTTGATTATTACAGACCATTTTTTTGATGGACAATATTTTGTTGTTCTACCATGTGATTTTACAAAATTATTCGACTGTGTTTCACTTAAACGCTTTCAACAGTTAGAATACAATTATGATATTACTAGTTTGAAGCCTACACTCTTGGTAGTGCCTCAAGGATCAGTACTGAGCCAGCTTCTCTTCATCATATTTATGAATGATTTAGAAGCTGGCAAAGTCGAATTAATCGTGTTTGCAGATGATATCACCAATATGATAAGGAGAAACAATTTTAGTGCAAATAACTTGTTGACAAGAGAATTATCTGACTGGTTTCTTGTCAATAATCTTAATATGAATGCAAGTAAAACAGAGAGTGTGTTCGATTACTTGGCGTGTATTTGAACCAAAACTAACTTGGCATTGTCATATTGCACTTGCATCTAGCATATATGTATTATGTAATCTTGTGTAAAGTTTCTTGAGTGCCTCTCATGTAATTAACAAATATAGATTTGCAACAAACTATCAAGCTCTAAAAATGTTTAATGACCTTAAAAATGCTCGAGAATTGCCTGTGAAAATAAATAATGTTACGGTAAAATATTTTCCTCGAAACCAAGCATTTTACTCCCTTAGGGAATTTTATCATTTTAATTTAAATAAATGTCAATTTTAATTCACGATGTAGTGTCAGTTTTTGTTTTCTTTAATATAAGATTGTGTGTCATACTTTATCATTCATTGTTTGGCTGGTTGGTTTTTGTTTTGTCTGTATAGTAAATATTTACATATTACACTGTTTAATTTAATATGTCTTTGACATATTATTGGTGGTAACACATGTTAAACCTGAAGAGTGTAGGTATTTATGTAAAAGCATGAATAAAAAATTTTAAACATCGAAAATTTTTGAAGAAACTGAACTTATATATTTAATATTATGGCCAATTTACATGATAAATATACTTTTTATTTATAATTTTTCTCTTCTGGCAGTGTCTCAAATAACGAGGAATTTTCCGTCAAAGGAAGAGTTTTCATAACTGGACGAGGAATCTGAACTTGCACACCGAAATTAGCTGCCTTTTTTACAAACCTTACGCTTTAACTTCTTAACTCAATTAATACACCTTAATGTATGCCATTAACAATCGGGAAAGTTGTTTGCACGTAGATATGAATATCCTTTCAAAAATCAAATAAACAAGGATAACGATCGAATATTCTGGGATTCTCGGTTCACAATTGAACACTCTGGCCAATTATCATTAAGAGTTGGTTACGTATGGTATTATTAACGTAAACGATTGTTTTAAATTGGCTGATGATCATTTGGTTGCACACTGGCTCTGCACCATCATGTCCCCGCTAGGACTGACCCGGCATGTTTGGCACAACCGGTAATACATTTTGCATTGTAACGCAGTGTTATACTCGTCATCACTTTTTCTTATCTTACCACTGCCAGATTAGTTTCCGCATCAATCATAGTAATTTTCATAGCTCATTTCAAGCTTCTCATCACTACTTTGTTCATCAAAACGAGATCTATTTTCCTCAGAGGGACTCCGCAATACCTTTATCGGCTATGCTTTAAAATAAGCATAAAAACAACATAAAAGTCAGGTCGCGGGGAGCAAAGATTCAATCAAGACACCAGTACAATATCAAAGGGAAGACTAGAAGCCCAGCATAATAAAATGTTATGAAATATAAAACCGCATGTGCCGATTAAGTTATAAACTCGACAGCGAAACCCAACATGCTGGTAAAAAATTCATGTCAAACCACAAAAATTGACGTAGCAAGGTCGTAAATCAATAATATGGTACAGTATTTCGGTACCTAAATTCCTTCCGTATTTCAGAAAATCCTCAAAAATTTTTGTTCGTCGAATTTTTCTGAGAAAAACCCGTGTTTTTCCCAATTTTTACCATTTTTTTCCGAATGGTTAAATTCCTTGACTTTTCTACATTTCCCCAGTTTTCCATGTCTGTAGCAACCTAGATTTATGGATAGTATGAAAGTATCTAGTAAAATTGGCCTAATTGAGTACTAACAGCTGAGAAATTAAATATTAGTTAGATAAAACACCACCCGATTGGGGATACAAGTTTCTAAAAAAATAATTCTAGAAGTCTTTGTATCAACTGATGATTATTGGAGATAACAAGTAATTAATATTTATTATTAAAGAAAAAATTGAATAATTAATACACAATGTCCAGTTGTGTGTCCAGTGTTACATAATAATATAAAGCGTATAAATTAATGGAACTAAAATGTGCCCTAAAATTATAATTTTTGGAAATATGTAAGTGCATGTTCTTGTCAAGTGGAGATAAAAATGAAATAACTTTTTCGGTTTTTAGCCTTAACATTCTCTTTCCCCGGATATAAAGAGAATATGGTTTATTAACTTTGTTTTCCCTCCTGTCAGAAGTACCTTAATTTAATACCATTTTGTATACATAATTCGAACAAAATATAATTTCATACGCAGGATGTTCGAGGTATACTCAATCTCAAGAAATACACGGTATAAAATTTATCCAAAAACAAGCACCGTGTATAAATTTCGATCAGAATAATCTCAATTTCCTTATGTGGTTCTGGCTGGAATAGATAAAGCTCCAATGGCTGATAATTATGAGCAAATCGTTTGGTACACCATTTTGAGGCACAATAAGAGAAAATATCCAAAAATTGCTTTTATCAGATGTCAATGCTATTTTTCACTTCAAGTCGATTTAAAAAATGATATATACTGGAAGCCTCACTAAAAACCACACAAGTTTATATTCTATAACCACATGCAAAAAATATATCTTTTCGCTCGTAAATTTCGTAAATTTTTTACATTTTTGCATTTTTAACAAAATTTACACAAAAACCACAAAAAATGATAAAGGAATCTAACTTCCTGGGTGGAACCTGAACTGAGGTTTTGCGAATTATAGATGAAAAAAGCCGTACCGTATAAAAAAGCCTCGTCATCACCGCAACAAAACTTGCTCTAGATAAAAAATAGTTAAATGTTACAGGATGTTGAAAGAGTTTAAAAAATTTAAGGATGATGACCACCAAAATATGAAAAATATTTCCTACACATATCAGTTCCACAATGTTGTGTTAAGAGTATTTGCACAATTAATTTTTAGATATGGTATCTTCGTGATGTACTCTATTCATGTTCACTTTATCTGTTATTAAATCTTCGTTGATTCTTAAGTGGAAGGGGGCATTTCCATATATATTCGTTAGGAGATCTATACTATGAGAATCTGTTCTAGTCTTGCCCATTACATGCAAGAAGCTCCATGGCTAAACACAGTCGAATACTTTACGAAAATGTATAAATACTAAATGAAGGGGTACGTTATTTCTATCAACGATCTTATAGTTTGTAAGTGATCAATGGTTTCGGAAATTAGTCTGCTCCACTGGAGGATAAGCGCTGAATTTAGTTCTAAACTATATGCGATAATCTTGATGAAGAGTTTGTGCACGGCAGAGGGAGTAGGATGCTTGGTTGAATCATACAGCAGGCCAGGGTTGAGAAGCCCTTACACTGCAACCTAGTTTTTCTTTCATGCATATTCAGTCACCCAATTTCCCTCAGTTTAGCACTCACGCCCCTATCATAACTTCCTATACCACCAATTAAATATCAGCAATAGTTTTGTATAAGTTGTATGCGCCTAGAATCACGGTAAGTAAACTGTGATAAGACCAGATTTTCACACAACAATTTTTTCAAATTTGTATCAAGAAGATGTATTTTATTAAATATTAGTTTTAAGTTGGCAAAAACCTTTTTAATACAATTATTAGCATGTTCTGAAAACCTCAAAACCCGAAAAGAAGAACCTGAATTTTTTTCGGATTAATTTCCAATGGCTTGTGGACGCCCTAAGAAAGAGATAAAGATCACTGCTTAATCATTAGATTCAAGGATGTCTTCAGGACGAAACGACATATATATTTTCGTATAGTTTGCATATAAGACTACCGTTACCTGCATCAAATCATTTGTTAATTGAGATGATGTATATAAAATAAAAAACAGAGGAACCCTGATATGACAGTAACTATGTACAAATGGATTTGTATTTTATCGGGGAGAAGTAAGAAACTAAAACGCTTTGTGTAATCTGGAATGAAATCATGGCCAACATCAGTTTAAAACCAGCAGACACCTTAAAACAAGACATGCGGATCATAAGGATAGGAAAATTGGCAGGTAATAAAAAGTCTAGCCTTTCCCCTTTCCTAACGCATTTAAACAAATATAGTCCTGGTTCCCACACTTGCTAGAGGAATAGGGTTTTGAAGACAATCCGAGATTGGTTTTGATGTTATCTGATGACATGCAAGTGGTTTCGGTGCTGCCTGATTGAAAATGAGAACGGTCCTGTCCCTATAACCGCCCGTCAGATTCTCTCGAAGATAGGTATTGTTACACTATTAATTTAATTTAAAAAAAATAAAATAAAGAAAAACACTAGAGTACAGTTGAAGGCTAGTAGCAACACCAGCGAGAAAAAATGTCGAGCTAACCCCCTATGTCGGAGAGTAAGGGTAGGAAATTAGGGGCGCCACTGCATCAAAAGCTAGGCTGAATGCAGAAGCCTTCCATGATGTTGTTAGGAATTAGCTTTCAACTTTACTCTGCAGAAAGCACAACGAAACAAGAAAAGATACAAAATCAGGCAGCAGATGCTACAAGTAAAATTCAATAGTAGCTCGTTACAATAAAATATTTAATTAAAAAATTCAACTGTAGCGTAAGCTAGATGTAACAAAATATTAAAATAATATCAAACTTTATTAAATACACAAAGAAAAAAAGGAAATAAATACAAATGGTTGACAAGAAACCTCACACAATATAGCCTACTAATTTTAAAATTGTAAATCAAACCCGTTTTTTTTCTATGATCATAGATGGTAGATTCTACTGTAACGCCTTACAGTAAAAAAGTAAATCTAAACATAACAACGTTGTTACTGAATTATTAATAAAAAGATGCTAATACAAAGGTTTGCCTGTGAAATGGTGAGTCGACAAGTTGTTTAATTTTTAAGCTTAACGGCGTAGGCTCTGCCGTACCATCGACAGGAACACGCAGCTGACAACATCAACAATTAAACCCTGAGGTAGATATCGGTACAATATGTCCCGAGGGTGGATTTACAGGACGCCAATAATGAATTAATTCCTAGGGTGGATAACAATCACAGTATGCCCAGAGGGTGGATGCCTGTAGGGTGGACAACAGCAACAAAAAAAAATACCTTGAGGGTGGACCCTGATTTTCTGGGGCCTAGACTGATTCCTTATTAAAAAAAGTGCTCAAGACTGACAAAAAATCTGTTTCCAAGTTTTGTCTCGGTAACGCCAAAAAAACGCCAAGAAGGCAAAAAAAACTCAAATCAAATGATGCTAAAGTGATACCGGGACAAACTAACTAACACTCCAAACCCCAAAACCAGCAGTATGCTGCAAATCCAGCGGGATGGAAGTTTTCAGTCTTCTTTTGTCGATTCTAACAGGAAAAAGAGAATATGAGGGCAATATTTGCTCCATTTTATAGGTAAGCCCCAAGCTTGCGTGACACGTTACTTCCTTTAAGACTCAAAGGAAGAATTACAGGGGTATCAACTTTACAGAAATAGTACAAACTTGACCTGGAGGGACTCGGAAAAACAAGAAAGGACTGAAACAGATTTGCTAAATTTAAGCCGTATTCCTTAAAAGCAAATTACAGAATGATAAAGAAAATAATCGAGTTGGGAAGAAAATTTGCAAGGAAGAAAAATTAACCACAGGAAACTTAAGATGAAATTTTAACTGTGAGAGTACCATAGCGCGCATTTCTGCTTGGAACACCGTGATATGCTTCCCCAGTGCCTCACTTGAGAGAGCAGGCCGACTACTCCTATAATAAGATTCGAGAAAATAATTAATTTAAAATTTGTGTACAAAAAAATACTGCTTTATATATAATCATTCTGAACATTTCTGTAAAATTTCCCTTATAAATTTTCTCACTAATTAACGTATAAGCTTTTGAATTACAGGGGAATTAACTAAAATCTAAAATCCTGTAACCTTGTTTAATGGAGGTCGTAGACTAAATATAATTAAGAAATGTTTTGCTTTATGGTATTATGTATATAAAGTGTTGTGGGAAAGTACAAAACGTAAAAACAATTTCTTGACTTCCCCATTAATATGAAAATAAACACATAATTTATAATTCGATTCTACAATTGTTTACTTCTAACAGATACATTATTTGTAAATTAGAAACCTAACTATAACACACACGCAAAAGGGACTAATTACAGTTTACACTTCCTTCGTGCTTGATGTTTCGTGAGCCTGGGACTCGTTTTGAGGAATTGGATTAGATACATAAATGTAAGAGCCAAATTTGCTTTGGCAAATCCAATTTGCTTTAAGCAACTTGCTTTATACATCTTTTTAACATTTTATAGTCAATAAATATACAAAAATATCAACTTAATAAAAATAAAAATAAAGAGAAATAATTATGGTCTAAGAGATAAGAGTCCAGATTTCGTCGTCATCTGTAATATGGCAGTTCTCCATTGTAATATGACACCATAGTGATGACAGGGGGTAGATAAAAGTGGCCTATTTCTCGCGAAATTTTCGGCATCGATAATATGTATGAAAATTTGCCCAGATAAAGTTCTTGACTGGACTAAATGAATTCCAAAGGGCGGACACGTGGGTGGTGACCAAGAGGGTGGCGGACAAAGGTATAGGTCGCAAAAATTTGGACAAAAAATCGGCATAAGTAATATGTCCGCCATTTCTACCGCGTAATACCTGACTCCTAAGAAGTCTAAATCCAATAGGGTGAACAGCTAGGTAGAGACAGGTGGTATTGATTAAATGAATTTCCATTAAACTATAAATTGAAAGATTTCTTGGGCTGTCCATTAAGCACCAACTTCCACACTTTTATTTCTTGCAGCACTTGCTCCTTATCAAACCCACTGTAATTTGCTACTAGATTGTCCCATGGTACAGCCAGAGCATCATCGGAAGCTTCAAGTATAACTTTGTTTCAATATTTTGGAAAATTTTGTTGATTTCCTGCATGGCACTTCTTCTTGACTAGATAATCCAGCATCTTGAACTAGTTTACCCGCCATCATCGTATTTTTTAGTGCCAAAAGCAACAAAATTTTCTAAAATCGTAGTTCAGAGTTTTATTTTGATGAGTCCATTACCCAAAGTTATTTTTGGAGACCGTAGATTTTGTTAAACTAAATTTACTTCCTCTAGTATATTATGTCAAAATTTAATGTAGATAAAATCACATATAGCTAAAAGGAGTAAGCTCGTTGTTCATCTAGGTCTCAAGATTTGTTTAGGATCTTCCAAAGAGCTAATAATTGTTTCTACGTTTTCTTTGAGGACTTTGTAATGAACACTCTAGCCAGTATCAGACAAATGTTTCAAACTTTTTCCTATTTTTTCTACAAGTAATCTCCGTCTAAGTGTAGAGGATGAGAAGAATGAATATAATTTCTCCACAGTTCCAAAATAGGTATATACGTATCTACTAACGTTCACATTTTGCTACTCCAAACTGTCTCTTACTTACTGAACATGTTTAGGCCTTGTTTATGATTTGATTAAGAAGGACTTATCGAGATTTGGAGGATCAGAGGCTCCCCAGGATTAGAGACCCCCCAGGATCAGAGGCCCCCCTTAGTCCTCCACTGGAGAAGATCAAATCGCAACTAAAACTGTTAAGGTGGCGAGGATTTGCTAAGAGTTATAATATCAGTTACGTACGGCAACACATTAATGAAAACATCCTGTTTAAATATTAGATGAATATGAAATACTCACTTTTCGTGAGAATTACTCATATTTTGAAACTACCGCAAATATGACCAATTGTGGAACATGAAAAAAAAAACAAAGTAGATTAGCAGGGATTCAAAATACCTATGCCACTGGTATTGACGTTACTTATATCTTCGTAAGAAATAATCCAATCCAAAAGCGCGAACACGGGATCCTTTATAAAATCCTAAAAAAAGTTTCGTAAAAATTCACCTATATAATGCCTATCATGTGACTTACAAAAGCCCTTTTATTCACGAGAAGAAAATAAGAGCACAATGAAGACTGTAACCAATTTAACCAGAGTCGATCGGGTGGTCTGACAGACGTCCGAGTTGTTTACTGTCTTTTGTGCATTGTATTGTAGGAGGTCTTTTAATCAACTAAAACTCTTTAAATGGCGTACTAAGTCGCGGTTACGACCTAACAGTAATTACGTCTTGTAGCGGAAACGTCGCGCAGAGTGAAAGAACCGAATAAAAGAATGTTACTTTTTTATATAGCGAAGCATCAAATAAAGATGATGTTACAATATGAAAAATCTTACTTGTTCTATGAAAAGTTGAATATTAATTGTTTTTTTTTTTTTTTTTGCAAAAATACTTGAAACTTGAAGCGTGCGTTTGATTAAAAATGTTCTGCACAATACTATAAAGTAAATTAGGGTATTCCAATACTTTTGGAAAAATACCATGTATGTTTATTTAAGCATAAAATAGAGAAATGTTTTCAAAATAATATGTTCCAAAAGTCCCCTTAGGCTGTTTCTGCAGAATTGTTGGTATTAGCCATTGGCATTAACGTTTCATAATACTCATTTTCATGAAAAAATGGTTCCATTACATCTTCACTCGTAAGGACGTAAAGAGTTTTATTCAAATAGCCAAGAGTTTTCGCCTACAAATTTGACAATTTTGCTTGTTAGCATAACAACTTCCGAGATGGTAACCAGCTTCGTCGGAAATGATAATTTTATTGCAAAATTCTGCACTAATTCTGCTTTAAGACCAAATTAGCTAAAGCACGGCAATGTCCATGGTCTATGGACTTTAATTCTTTAGGTTTGAATTTTAGACACCTGCAGGACCAGATCTTAGGGAAAAATCGATGCAAAGAGCTTTTCTTTGTATTCAACTGTTGAGATCGGCGACAAACTTAGGTTTTGGAAATCTTGACAACATATTCATTTACTCTAGCGATATTTTGATTGGATCCAGAAGTAAGAGGACGCACTGTCACCTTTAGAGTAAGAAATGAACCGAACACTTCAAATTTTCTAAGATTGGAAATTGCCTTGTCACTTGGCAAGTGATAATGTTCAAAAATTAAACGAAGTTTACGTAGTTTTTACGCGAGAAGGCTAATTTTCGTAAAAGATTTGAACAATTTTAGCAAGTTCTTTCTTCGTAAAAGGATCCATAGTAAACTTCCCGGATACTCAGATGACACGTGAAAAATATATTAGGTTATGTTGTTCAAAAATGGTCCCAAATTTAAATTCTGAATGGGACTGACACTCACCATATGAACACATGTTTCCAAAAGGAATTTAAAATTTTTGTTTTAATATAGAGATTATTATTTGTGAAATGGCCAAAAGGTGACACACATTCTGTCATCGAAATGTACGAGGCTGGTTTGAAAGGTCCGTGCAAAGTCAATGAGATGGTACTACTGGTGCGTAATGAAAGACAAAACGCCTCAGAAGACTAAACAGAAGCTTGATAAACATTATAGTGACTGTGCACCTTCGATTAGGACAGTTTATAAGTGGTTTCAAAATTTTCGGAGTGGCCATATAAGCACAACAGACGCTGAACGTTCTAGACGCCCTGTTGAGGTTACTACTCCAGAAATCATTGACAAAATCCATGATATGGTAATGGATGACAGAAGGGTGACGGTACGTGAGATTGCTAGTGCTGTGGGCATCTCGAAAGAACGGGTTCATAATATTTTACACCAACATTTGGACATGAAAAAGCTATCAACAAGATGGCTGCCGCGATTGCTCAAGATTGACCAAAAACGAAATCCAAGAACGATTTGCAGCTATTCCAGCGGAATCAACAATCTAAATAATGGACTGCCAATGGGGAACTGCATCAAAAAAGGGGAAGACCATTCGGCCGGAAAGGTTATGGCAACTGCCTTTTGGGATTCGCAAGGAATAATCTTCATCGACTATCTGGAAAAGAGTAAAACTATTACAGGTGAACATTATCCATCGTTATTGGACCGTTTGAAAACCGAGCTGCAAGAAAAACGTTCATGATTGGCCCACAAAAAAGTCCTTTTCCATCACAACGCACCAGCTCACGCCTCAACAGTTGTGTCCGCAAAATTAATGAAAACAGGATTCCAACTCGTTTCACATCTCCCTATTCTCCAGACTTGACTCCCTCGGACTATTATTTGCTCCCCAATATGAAGAAATGGCTGGCGTGCAAAAGATGTCATTCAAACGAGGAGGTGATTGCAGAAACGAATGGCTATTTTACAGATTTGGACAAATCGCATTATTCGGAAGGGATTAACAAACTAGAACAGCGTTGGATGAAGTGTGTAAGCCTAAAAGTAGACTATGTTGACAAATAAAAAAGGTTCTTCCAAAAAAAATTAAGTAGTTTTAATTTTTGCATAGACTTTTCAAACGACCATCGTATAAATACAAAAAAAAAGTTTTCTGATGTACTTTCTTTATCGCCTGATTCTAATACGTATTGTAATCAAATTTGTTTATGCATGGAACAATAATTTTTACTAAAGAAGTAGTACATGTCGAGCTTGATTAGATATTTGTGTACAAAACATATATCCCTTTAGAGTAATAGTATAATGTTGACAGTCTGTAGTAATAAAAACGCCATCTATTAACTGCTGGGGAACTACGCTACGCGAGAACCTGAAATACTTATTTTCATTCATTTTCTTTATATTTTGTTAGAAAATGCCTTCAGGGTCTATAAAAATTAGAAATAAAGAAAGCAATATAGGAGATGAAGTTAAGCTGAACACTGGAAAAGAACCAAATAATATCTGAATTAGTGGAAAATAAAGAAGAGATCTTAGTAAAAAAGCTTAAAATATCGCATAACAAATGCCCCCGAGAACGGAAAATACTACAACAATGGAACAATACGATACTAATATTAGTACACAAAAACGAGGATAAATGAGAACTAAAAAAATATAGGCTAATAAATCTTCTATGTGAAGAATACAAACCGTTCATGAAGAAAATAACAAATATACAGTTAACATTAAAGAGAAAACTAATACTGGAAAATAACAAAGATCTATGTTTGCCCTTAGATTCAGTTGAAATATAAGCAATAGTAAATACAATGTAAAACTGTGGGATCGACTTTTACAACGAGCTCCTTAAAATTACACACCGAATCAGATCAGATTAAACTGGAAAGGGGCATAAGAGAAAACTAAATAACTCCAGATAAGCAGACGATGTGATACTTATAACGAAAGATCCAATAAAACTGAAAACAATGATAAAAGAACCAGAAGAAAAATCAGAAGAAATGGGGCTAACAGTGAACAGGAATAAAACCAAAATAATTAAACAAAAACCACCCAACTATATAACCAAACTAAATGCTTAAATGGAATATCAATAGAAGATGTAGATGAATACACATACCTAAGAACAGAGAAGGAAATGCAAAAAGGAAAAAAATAAGACAAATCTGGACAGCATCCTGTAGATTAAGACATAGATTTGAAACCTACATGAAGATGAAAATGTTGAAGCAATGTATAACCCTGGTCCTGATATACAGTTTTGAAATATGGGGAATCATGAAAAAGACCATGAACCAGCTAGAAGTCACCCAACGCCACATACAGAAAGCCATCTTAAATATTAGATTAATAGATAGGAAGTTAATCAAATGGATAAGACAACGCACAAAGATGGAAAATGTAAAGCAAATAATACTAAGAGCTCTTTGGCGTTGAATGGGTTACATTGCGAGGACGGACAGAATAAAATGGACAAGAAAAACAACCGAATATAAACCATGGGGAGAGGAGAGGAACCCAGGAGGTTCGACACTACGGTAGTAAGACACATGGACATGAAATGCCGAATAGAAAATAGGATAGAAAAAGAGAGAAATGCACCAGAAGCGTTAAACTTTTCGAGATGACTGATGGCGGTGCAATTTATATACTTTGTTTACTTACTCTAATTTCCTAAAATTTTTACGCTTCACCTAGAAAAGTTATTTATGTTAATGAGAATTAAAACATGTTAAATCTCAACTTAAACAATACTAAATTCTTAATCAGGTATATCTAAAAACTAAATTTATTTTTAACCTAAACAAAGATTACAGTTAAATGGTAATTTATACCGATTACTTGCGTGAAATGCAAAAGAAATGCATTGTTGGGACTGTTAAAACACCTACATTTTTTCACGCATGCATGGTTTTAATCCGATTCTCACGTTGTACTTTTATAAAAATAGGCATTTCCCAAGAAACCTTACTTAAAAAAGGTTTTGTTACCAACTAGTTCTACAAAGACAACTTATACGGTCTTGTTAATAACACATATTACAACAATATTGAAAGCCACAGCCATGAGACTAGCTCTTTTGAATTATATTTTTACAATGTTGCTATATTTATGGAGAAAATTAACGCAACCTTTTTGTTACCACCATTGCTTGAAAAAATTTTTCAGTTAGTGCTGTCAACGTGCTGATGTTATTCATCTCGTAAGTGGTTAGATTCACTTATTTTACAAATGTGGATATTTAAATTCACATTAATGGTGTGTATTGTCGTATTTTATTTTAAAAAATGTTTCGCGTTTGCGTTTTTCTCTATTTAAAATAGCAGTATGCCACTAGTTAGGCATTCTAATGGATAGCCTGTAAACTAAACATCATATACTCTATAGACTAACAGAGATAATTTTTTACGACGACAAGGGTGGAGAAGGTATACGATACAGGTCTATGCCGATAACCTTGTCATCCTGTATCTTAGTTGCAACATTCTGGACCGGCATGGGGGGGGGGGGGGTAATGATGCAAGCCCTCCGGATGTCGAAGCGATGGTGTCATAAGGAAAGCCAAGGTGGTGCTCTTTACTAAAAAGAGGAAAATGGAGAGACTACCCACAATTACATTGACGGAAAGCACTCTTCTGGACTCAGTTCTTAGCTGGAAGGGAACTGGAAATACTCATAAACCTCTCTACTTATATATAGAAAATGATGCCTTGAAGGCTGTTCATCATTTGAGATGTTAGAGCAACTTGGAGCTGGAACTAAGGTGGATCTTGACAGGATGATAGAGCTAGAACTAGGATGTTCGATAGAAGTATATTAGTCAGAGAATTTTACTCTCTCGGACAATATGCAATAGTCTTTCAAAAAGAAATTTATGCCATTATGCAATGTGACCATCTCTGTGAGAGGGACATAAACAGAAATAAGACTATAAACAAATGCTCAGACAGTAGGTCGCAATACTGACAATGAAGGCTAGTATCGTAGATTTATGATCAGTATCTGCATGCAAGAATGTACTGGATAATGAGACAAGGGACAGATGAATAATCGGACTGAAGAAGTAGATGGTCTGGCAAAGATGGGATCCGCAATTGAACTATTCGGACCTCAACCAATTCTACCTGTTCCAATTACAGATAAGAAGGAACTAAAACGGTTTCAGGAAAGTAAATTTATTGAATCCTGGATGGAGCCTCCTGGTACGGGTGTACCAAGGAACATAAAACATGACCTAATGGGTGATTTGACTGAAAAGAAAGAATTGCGAATTGTGGTGGGACTACTGACAGAATATTGTCACCTACGAAGTCATCTTCATAACATTGGCCTCCTGGATGATGTTTGAAAATGAAACTGTTGACCATTTCTTCAGAGAATGCCCAGCACTTATCGAACTGAGTCAAAGATACTCCAGAGATACTGAAGCCGTCAGGCAAGTTCAGTTAACGAGGTTGCTTGGATTCGCAAATGGGATTGACCTCGAATGATTCGCAGCCATGGTGGAATGGAATGGGCCCAATGAGACATAGGTATTGATAATCTAATATCACCACTCAAAGGCAAGTGAAGTTGGTGGAATGCAACCGCCATCATGGATACAGAGAGCTATAATACAAAAATGAAAGATACCTTGAAAAACTCTGCTTACAAACGTGTGTCGAGGGATCCTACAAAAACAATTAAAATCATGGACTCATCGACAGAACTGGATGTCAAATGGAAACTGATACCATGGGAAAAATCCAGCAGGTGTCCCAGACTCAACGAACTTCCAAAGATCTTATAACTCTCTCATTCAAAAATTAGAAAATACTTTTCATATATTCATTCATTTAAAATTCAAAAATAACTATTGAGATGATAATTGCTTTTTGATATTTCATTCTCCATGAATTACATTTTGAAAAATGAACTATTAAATGCAAGTCAAATTAGTGTAGGGACGAAAGCAGTCAGATAAAGATTAAGAAAAAGATTTAAAGCCAAGGTGGCCTCTCAAAGGTTGATGTCTTTGGAAAAGTTGTAAAACTCGTCGATTAAATGTGCCAGAACACATGTTCAGTGAATTATGGTAAAAATAAAACTAATCTGTACACGGATTCAATTATGAAACTCAATGACTGGTACGCCGGGTGTAATCTCCTATAGACCGTAACTTTTGGAGAAGAAGACATACTGCTTTGGGGATATATTAGCTGGGAGGGACCTCATGAAAAAGACTAGAAGAATGATTTGTTTTATAATGAAAACATTTTCAATGTTTTGCCATATATCGACGATATTGGAGCATTCCACTAATTACGGCGATGCGATCCAGATTCAAAAATTAGAATGGTCGCCGTATAGCTAAGACCTAAATCCAGTAGAGCATATGTAGAATTAACTAAAAGGCCGCAAAAACAGAAATATAGTTCCAATTCGATGTCAGTTATGTAATAATTTAAATTAATATTTTTATCTAAATTGGTTAAAAATACAAAAAAATAAAGATCTGAAACAACAAGTGCCCAAAGAAGCAGTTTCTTCTTTATTGTTTCTACTAATACTTAAGCTTATAATTTTACGAAAGTGATAATTGGTGGAATCATTAACAGAGACTCGCCAAAAATTGGGGTTATTTTCAGTTCTTGATTGTATTAATCTTTAAAGAAAGAACATCCGGCATTTCTTTCATTTTGATTTCACTTCTCTACCAGGAATTAAAATAGGAATTACTGAATCGGTTTTTTCTTCAATCGGCATTTTGCGTTGTGTGTCATAAACATGAAAGTTTAAAAGTCTGATTTATTGTAGTTTTTTGGGTCGTGATATTAAAATATCATTTATGCGGTAATATTAAAATAAATATTACTTCGTTCGCATTGTATAACGGCCGGTTGTCACCAACTATGTAATTTCACGGGTTTGCAAGCAAGCGATGCACTCCAACAAAAACCGGAAAGTTTTCAGTTATAAAGTTCTAACGGAAATTATTATGTTGGAAATTATAGTTATTATGGTAGATGTATGAAATAAACCAGTAAAATACTTTTTACCACATTGGAAATTTTTTCGCGCAAATATACTATTTGGGTTGGTACAATGGCCGATTCAAAAAGTTGAAATATAATTATATACAAGTCATGACCAGGCGGGAAATTTAGTTAAGGTTATAAGAAAGAGAGAAAACAAAAATTAAACTACAGATCATGTAAAATGGTAAATTGAGGTGCTGTTTAGGGGTTGAAAGTGTTTTTTTGTGATTTTCGGCGAAACGTAACCTCCTGGCGGAAAATGTTCTATACAAAAGTTAAATAATGAAAAAAATCCAGAACTTTTATATAAGTAATTTTTCAACATAGTCTCACATTTTCCGAAAAAATGACGGAAAAGTGATTTTTTGGTATTGTTCTTATCTCGCGTAAAAATTACTCAATTAATATGAAATATTCTGAAAATATACCCTTTTTTTGTACTGAATAAGTCTGACTTTAATGGGATCTGAAAAGCACATAGTTTTCGAGATATTCACATTTTTCGAAAAAACCCTTCTCTTCCACGAAAAACTTTATTGATGTTTTTTTCCGCTTTCGATATTTTTCGTAGATACATTTTAACCTTTGAAACGTCTACTTTCAAATAGTATATATAGTTGTTGATGGTTTATTTTTCTTTAAACCGCTTAAAATTGCAAAAAAAAAAAACAAAAATCATGAATTTTTCGATATTTTCTATTATTTTCAACGTTTTTTTTTATTATTTATGTAAATAATGAATTAAATTTCATTGACATACTTTGTCTTGATGTTATATTACTAAAGTTGCATAAAATTAGTTGAAGAAACTCATACTGCATTTTTTAAATAAATAACCAAATAACCGGACATATCATCGATTTCGAAAAAACAAAAGAAATAGCACAAAACTACACAGTATGCGTCATAAGAGAGGCCCTATAAAACAAAAAAGCGGGACAGCTGAATAAACGAGATGATGCTTTTAAATATTCCAACTACATAGAAAACAGTAATAAACAAATCAAGAAACAAAGCAACAAAAAAGAACATCAGATACACGAAAGAACAGCATACAAGAAATAAATATATCGCACCCTGCGGATGGGAGGGTGCTCAGAAAACGAGCTAACTCTACCAAACTCAACTATTCAGAAAACGAGCTAACTCTACCAAACTCGAAAGACAGACAACAGAGACCACCATGTTCTAAGGGAGTAATGAGACGAGCCACACTTGAAAATTTGGTGAAATGTCTTTAAAATAATTTTATGAACGAACGGATTGAAACCCGGAATCACTATATATATATATATATATATATATATATATATATATATATATATATATATATATATATATATATATATATATAAAGGGTGTTTTTATAGAGGTATAGAACTTTTAAATGGAATAAAACAAAGATGAATTTTTTAAATTGACATGAAATTTACTTTATTCGAAAGATAACCTTCTGGTATTATAATTTAAATATGACTTCTGGCATATGACCGCCACGGCTGGCTCGGACGTAGTCTAATCTGGAGGTCCAATTTTCGATGACTTTTTCCAACATTTGTGGCCGTATATCGGCAATAACGCGGCGAATGTTGTCCTCCAAGTGATCAATCGTTTCGGGCTTATCGGCGTAGACTAGCGACTTTACATATCCCCACAGAAAATAGTCTAGCGGCGTTAAGTCGCAGGATCTTGGAGGCCAATTCACGGATCCGAAACGTGAAACTATGCGGTTACCAAACATTTCCTTCAATAAATCAATTGTGGCACGAGCTGTGTGACATGTTGCGCCGTCTTGTTGAAACCACAGCTCCTGCACATCGTGGTTGTTCAATTGATGAACGAAAAAGTCAGTAGTCTTGGCTCTATAGTGGTCATCACTGACTGTAACGTTCTGACCAGCATCGTTTTTAAAGAAGTACGGACCAATGATTCCACCAGCCCATAAAGCACACCAAACAGTCAGTTTTTCTGGATGTAACGGTGTCTCAACATACACTTGAGGATTATCATCACTCCAAATACGGCAGTTTTTTTTATTGACGGATCCATTCAAACAAAAGTGAGCTTCATCGCTAAACAAAATTCGCTTATGAAAATCGGGATCAACGGCAACCTTGTTTTGGGCCCATTCACCGAATCTACGCCTTGCTAGGTGATCGTGTGGCTTCAATTCTTGCACGAGTTGGATTTTGTAAGCATGCAAACCAAGATCTTTCCGCAAAATCTTCCAACACATATCCAATTCCTGTGCACGATAGCGGATAGACTGATTCGGGTCTTCCTCTACGCTACGCTCTACAGCAGCAATGACTTCTTCTGTACGCACTGTACGAGGTCTCTGTGGATGCGTATTATCATTTAGAGTAAACGTGGTACGAAAACGTTCCATAGTTAATCGAATTATTTGCTCTGATAGACGATTATGTTGGCCGTAAAATGGACGTAGTGCGCGATACTTATTTCGAACAGAACCATGATTTTCAAAATCAATTTGCACAATTTGGAAGCGTTGTTCAGGCGTCAGTCTATTCATGTAGAAATGCGAAACCAAACTAAACATAAATCACTTGACAGCTGACAAAAGGGCCGCCAGTTAAAAAAGTGTTGCCAAAGTAAAGTTTTATACCTCTATAAAAAACACCCTTTATATATATATATATATATATATATATATATATATATATATATATATATATACGAAAATTCTAAAGTCTTGGGATAGCGGCCCTAGGGCTGAATAAAACTCTGTTTTCTACAAACGCCGAGCTTTCGAAAGGGGTTCAAAATGAGTACATTAATGGTTTTGAGACAATAAAACGGAAAATCCATGCAAGCATTATTGATTTTTGCATAATTTTTTACATTTTATTATTAAAATGTTTTTTAAACACTAATATATAATATTCTCCTGTGGGTCATTTTAGTTGTACAGTACAGTACAGTTTCATTCAGCCCTAGGACCGCTATCCCAAGAATATTCCTTTCTAACTAGTCGGTCCAGAACTACTCTTCCCCTTTATTTATATATATATATATATATATATATATATATATATATATATATATATATATATATATATATATATATATACATTTTTGTAAATTGCACAGCCGATCTATTCAATATTACAATACTAGAATACCATTTACGCAATAAAAATGAACTTTTAATATCAAAAAAAGTTTGTTCCATTTAGGTAACCGAACCGACCTTCAAAATATCTTCCGCACCAGTCGGTCTAGCTACTGACTAGACAAGCTGACGTTTTCCTAATTTTCTGTATGTCCGGTTCGAATGCGTTCAGAATGAAAACCTTCTCGGTTCATTGGTCTGTCAAATCAATGAAATTACCATTTCGGAGTTCTACTTCATTAAAGCATCGATGGCTATGTCATCAGGATTTAAACTGACATTGTTACGTGCAAAAACATTTGCTTGCCGTGTATGTCCGTGATTTTGCAATTAGAGTATATAGTCCTGGCGCCCAGAGAGTTTTCGTGGCCGATTAAGACGTTGGAACACAACCATTGATTCCGAATATAGGGGTATTTTTCCCAAAAAATGGTCAGAAAATTGTTAATAACAATTTAAATATTGATAAAGCCGTAAAATTTTTAATCATTTAATTAAGTATGGTATCGACTTCCAAAGCCATTTAATTTTAAATTTAATGACAAAGAAGCCACTTTTTCAAAATTGAAAAGAGTTTAGAAGCCGAGAAATTGTAAAATTAGTGTAAGGCACTAAGGTGAGCGCACGGTATTTCTTATATCTCCGTAAGTCAGAGGGTCGAAATACGTAAAAAAAAACTCTGGCGGGTTCAAACGATAGATTTTAAAAAATATTAGATTAAGTGTTTCCAATGCCGGCCGTTCCCACAGAGCGAGAGAGGAAGAAAAGTGAAAGTAGTAGTCTTCTTTCTTTCTAATATGCGTAGTATAGAATCACGTGAAGTGCGATAATAGTCCACGTCTTGTTCTATGCATCGCCCATTGTATGTATGTATGTGCGTAGAGTTGGGGGTCTATACACTGCGAGCTGGTAGATCTATTGTGCCCCCTACTGCTGCCCTTATGAGCTAGAGCAGGTCCTCCAGTCCTATTTCCCTCAGGAATCTTAGGATGCTGGACGGCTTCAAGGTAGGTAGTTTCCCTTCTTTAGTGTGTTCCCAAGAACCGCATCCTAGGGTTTTCTAGAGCGCTGTACTCTGAAAGGATATGAATAGATGTTTCGTCCTTGTCCTCACAGAATCTGCACTCTTCTCTCTCTACCAATTCGAGTTTCTTGAGGTGTCCCTTCAGGTGGCAATGCCTCGTCAGGACCCCTGTCAGAACTCTGAGTTGGTTTTTACCTAAGCTTATGCATTCTTTCAATCTCTTCTAGTCGTAGTTCCCCAGAAGTATCTTGTCTCAATCCCTGCAACTCCGTTCAATAATTGGGTCTCCTGCTTTCTTCTTCTATCTTTAGTTCTTCCAGCATTCCGCTGCTACTAAGTCCACAGAAAGGCTCTGGCCCCAAAAATTGTATATCAGCCTCGTTCCTCGCGAGTTTATCTACTATTTCATTCCCCTCTATCCCGGTCCCCACATGAGGGTGACTTTAGTATTCTTACTCAAATCGTTTAGTTCCTCTAGGCGTTCCCAGACCTTCTTGGAATTAATAACTTGAGAGCTCAGTGCACTGATGGCTGCTTGACTACCCGACAAGATGATAATCTCTTGGTCGTGATAGTTTTTCTCCTTATTAAATTGAATACATATCCTAATAGCATTTATTTCTGCCTGGAAAATTCTTGGTTACTTACCCAAGCTTTCGTAGTGTCTCGTACCGGGTCCATATACTCCTAATCCCGTTCCCTCCGTTGTTTTGGAGCCATTTATATACCATATAATGGATTTCTTCCTGAGTTTTTCAATGGTGTTTCTGTCCCATTCGCTCTTGTGACTCAACTTTGTACTGAAGTTTTTCACAAAGCTGAATTTCTTTTTCATTTTATCTTGGGGCATATCCCAGATTTGTTGATTTCTGGATAATAGATTGGGCCTTCGTTTTATGACCCCATCTCGCATCATCATATAAATCGTCCTCTTCGCCATGTTTTCTAGAAATATATGGAGAGGTGTGAGGTTTCAGATTACTTCCATGGTCGCCGTTGGGTAGGTTATCATTGCCCCGGTAATACATGAACAGGACAGTCTTTGAACTTCCGAGAGGTTAGCTTTCGTATTAGCCAAACAGGGCTTGCTCCAGATCACTGCTCCATATGTGATGATTGGTCTCACTATTGCTGTGTACGTCCACTGTAGGATTTTTGGATTTGTACCCCATCTTTTTCGCGCAAAGTATCTAAAGACCATCAAGATTTTTGTAGCTTTGTTGATTATTTCGGCCATTAGAAAGAATGGAGACTACTGCTTACAGTCTTCTTCCTTTCTCGCACTGTGGGAACCGCCGGCATTGGGAATGCTAAATCTGGTATTCTTGAAATCTATAGTCGAAAAATCTTGATCGACCACAAAAAAATTCTGAGCACCAGAAGTAATACTACCAAGGTAGAAACAGTTAAAAAATTGAGCAGAAACTGAACATTCGGCGTGCAACTGGCACCTAGAGTAGCTACAGTGAGTGAAGACCAAAGGTTTGTTAAGGCTTAATTGCCTGGAAACTGGAGACCTCACTTAATAATCTTGGACTACGAGCAGCCATAGCTAACGGCAGACCAAGGAAAATCGGTAGAACCTTCAGGTTTCACTAGAAGAAAAAAGTTATTAATAACAAAGTAATTCGGGGGCAGAAGACAAA
Source organism: Diaprepes abbreviatus (assembly GCA_034092305.1). Taxonomy (NCBI): domain Eukaryota; kingdom Metazoa; phylum Arthropoda; class Insecta; order Coleoptera; family Curculionidae; genus Diaprepes; species Diaprepes abbreviatus. The sequence continues at coordinate 2,116,100 of JASJET010000380.1, read as the reverse complement.
CTTGCGAGATGAATAGAATACATCCAAACACTTTTCGACGATGACAGACCCTGTAATCCACCACCCACAGATAAGCAAATAAATGAAAAAGGTCCAGAAATAACTAAAGGAGAAGCTATTCAAGCAATGAAATCACAGAAAAATGGAAAAGCTATGAACCCTGAAAAAATCAACGTCGAAATACTTAAATTGATCGCAGAAAATGAAAACAAAAGCCTAGATATGATAACATCACTATCCAATAAAATATATAAATCCGATAAAATACCACCAGACTGGCTAAAGTCAACATTCATAGCAATACCAAAAAAAACCTAACTCTCCACAATCCGATGACTACCGGATAATAAGTCTGATGTCTCATATTCTTAAAACGTTTCTGAGAATCATCCATACACGGATTTACAAGAAGTGCGAATATCAGGTGGATGACGTTGTTTAGATTTCGTAACGAACTGGGAACGAGAGAGGCTCTTTTTTCCCTAAATGTACTGACACAGCGTTGCAGAGACATGAATGTGGATGTATACGCATGTTTAATAGACTTCCGAAAGGCGTTCGATTGCGTTAACCATCAAAAGATGATGGAAACAACATTAGGTACGCTGATGATACCATCCTAATAGCAAACAACATACAAGAGCTATAAAATATAATACATTCTGTGGTTCGTCATAGCGAAATATTCGGCTTACATCTAAATGTCTCCAAGACCAAAACACTAGTCTTCTCAAAGACGCCAATAAACGTACATCTATATGTCAAAGGACAAACAATTGAACAGGTAACATCAATAAAATACCTGGGAACTAATATCAATAGCCAGTGCCACCCGAAAAAAGAAATATTGCCAAGGATTGAACAAGCGAGGAAAACACTCATGAGTATGAAAATATTTTATACAAGATCAGACCTTAGTCTAGAGCTCAGAACCCTATAAGGGTGCGAAAGTTGGACAATGGACCCACAAACAGAAAAAAGAGTAGAGGCCTTGGAGATGTACATATACAGGGTGATTCAAAAATCGATCACGAAACTTAAGGGGGTGATTCTACTTGACAAAATAAGGGTAGAGCTTCATATAATTTTTTTTCAAAATGTCATTCGTTTTCGAGTTACAAGCCGTCCAAGTTCAAGTTTTTATTTTTTGTTTTTTGAATTACTCGCTTACAGGAAAACCGATTTGACTAATATTTGAAAGATAGGCTAAGTCTTCTGCGCTTCATCATTTTAGTAACAATTCACATTGATTGTTTGCCGCTAGAGGGCACTTTACCTACATTGAAAATTGTTTTTTTGTCATAATTTTTTAGTGTTGACAGCTACAGTAGTTTTTGGCATAATTTCTGAAAGACTGATGCCAGGCCTTTAAAAAAGGTGCTCTTTATTTACATCGCTAAACCCAACGGTTTAGACGTAAATCACCCTTAAAAATTAAGTGGTAAATTTACTTTTCTCATTTCATTACCACCAGCTACCAGGTAAATAGCTATCAAAGTATACTAGAGCTGTCAGTTTAACATCAAATAAATTCGCTTTTTAAACTATTTAATTTATAATCTTAAAATAACTAATAATGGCTAATCACCAATATTCAAATATCGAATATTGTGATATCCATTTTTGTTATGGAAAAGCAAATGGTAATGCAGAGTTGGCAAGAAGATATTATATGGAGAGTTATCCGGAAAGAAATATCCCTCATGCTCAAACATTTTCCAGTGTGCACAGGAGGCTTGCGGAATGTGGTTCCTTTAAAAGTTATAATGGAAATAGGGGAAGACCTAGAACTGCTAGAAACGTGCAACAAGAAGAAAGAGTGCTTGAAATTATTGAAGATAATCCAGGTATTAGTACTAGAAAAATTGGGAATGAAGTGCGGCTCTGTCAGGCTAGTTCATGGAGGATACTAAGAGAAGAACAACTCTACCCGTTTCATTCAAAAAAGGTGCAGGCTCTTTATGACGATGATCGGCCAAGACGGTTGGAAATGTGCAATCAGATCTTAGCTAAGTATGAACACGATAATCGATTAATTGGCGTCATATTATTCACTGACGAAGCTGGTTTCACTCGTGATGGCATAACAAATCTACACAACATCCACACATATGCTTACGAGAACCCAAACAATGTGGTAGAAACGAAACATCAGCGTAGATTTTCACTAAATGTGTGGGCAGGGATAATAGGAGATTACCTTATTGGTCCTCATTTCTTTGATGGCCCATTAACTGGTGACGTATACTTAGATTTTATCCAAAATCGTCTCCCAATGTATCTGGAAGATGTGCCATTGGAAGTAAGGGCCAACATGTGGATCCTCCAAGACGGAGCTCCGCCCCACTTTAGTATACGTGTCCGACAGTATTTGAATGCAACGTATCCTGAGCGATGGATAGGACGAAGTGGACCATTGGCATGGGCAGCGAGGTCACCAGACCTTAATCCTATGGATTTTTTCTTTTGGGGTCATTTGAAACAATTGGTGTACGATATTCCAGTAATCAACGTCGAGGATCTTCGCTTCAGGATAATCGAAAAGTGCCAAATTATTAAAGAAACACCACAAATTTTTCATCGAGTTAGGCGACATTTTTTGAAGAGTGTTAGGAAATGTATGGAAGAAAATGGGGGACATTTTGAGAATCTTTTTTAGTTTGTTTAGTACTGTTTCATTAATTTTTATCAATTAAATGTATATCGCAATAATCCATAATATGAATATTTACTGATTAGCCATTATTAGTTATTTTAAGATTATAAATTAAATAGTTTAAAAAGCGAATTTATTTGATGTTAAACTGACAGCTCTAGTATACTTTGATAGCTATTTACCTGGTAGCTGGTGGTAATGAAATGAGAAAAGTAAATTTACCACTTAATTTTTAAGGGTGATTTACGTCTAAACCGTTGGGTTTAGCGATGTAAATAAAGAGCACCTTTTTTAAAGGCCTGGCATCAGTCTTTCAGAAATTATGCCAAAAACTACTGTAGCTGTCAACACTAAAAAATTATGACAAAAAAACAATTTTCAATGTAGGTAAAGTGCCCTCTAGCGGCAAACAATCAATGTGAATTGTTACTAAAATGATGAAGCGCAGAAGACTTAGCCTATCTTTCAAATATTAGTCAAATCGGTTTTCCTGTAAGCGAGTAATTCAAAAAACAAAAAATAAAAACTTGAACTTGGACGGCTTGTAACTCGAAAACGAATGACATTTTGGAAAAAAATTATATGAAGCTCTACCCTTATTTTGTCAAGTAGAATCACCCCCTTAAGTTTCGTGATCGATTTTTGAATCACCCTGTATAGATGAATGTTGCGCGTTTCATGGGTACTGAGCATCACTAACGACGAAGTTCTCTAGCGCATGGGTAAACAAAAAGAGCTGCTGAACACCATCAAAGAGAGAAAGATACAATATGTTGAGAGGTAAGACATACGAGTTACTCCGACTCATAATAGAGGGTAAAGTGCAGGGTAAAAGATCAGTAGGAAGACGACAGTGCTCATGGCTAAAGGATCAAGGGAGATGGTTCGATCGCTTATCTACAGAAATATTTCGTGCTGCAGTTTCCAAAACTACAACTGTCATTTGGATCGCCAACCTTCGGAAAAAGGAGAGGTTGCAATAAGAAGGTAAGAATCCGATATTACCTTTCACACTTTGTGAAGGTGCCGATGCGAAGTCCCCCCCCCCCCCGTGAAAAGGGTTGATAAAAATGTATGGAAATAAATAACTAAAAAAAATATTTTAATATTTCCCATCATATCATATTTTCTGAAATACACACGCCGTTGGAATTGGTTCTCCTAACGGCGTACACTCTGAATGCGAGCAATGAGTCGCTGACAGAAATTATGGACTTTAGGTACAGTTAATTTTTTTATTTTTACATATTGGTGTTTCAGTTCATCATAAAATTCACGAACCAATAAAAATATATTGTTAAGTCTTTTTTAGAGATAGATGTAGACAATAAAGGTGTATCACTATGTATAAATTTCATGAATGAATCATAAGTGTAAATAATTTATTTGTTTTACCAGAGGCATTGTTTATGCTAAATGATGATTCACGGTTTACATAAATAAATTAAGATATGAATGTCATAAAAACTGGATTCGAATTAATCGATGCTACCTTGCTTGAATCGTTGGTGTAAATATCGTAAAACTAAAAGTTTAAGTTGGGTTTTTATAACCCGTTTTTTATTTTTGTAAAACGAACCGGAGAAGAAGCGTTGAAATACAGAAACGTCTAAAACATTGGCCATATATAATTTTATCTGAAACTTACGTAATTTAAGGTTCGGTTCTACATTATAAAGTTTCACTAATGCGCCTAGAATTTTGTAACAAATGCATAGCTCATTAAAAATCACTTCGGAATTATATCTTTTTAAATCGACAGTCCAATTTAGAAAGCTGTTTTAAATGATTGTGTTTCCTGCATTAATGATTAAGCAGACCACAAACGTTTCTTCTTTCGTTTAATTTTGTCTCGTTCGATAGTTATAAATAAGTTCGAAAGTATGGGAAAACGATAAACCTATTTTTCGGTGTGTCATCATTTTCAATTTATTAAAGCCTGGTAAAACTTATTGCGGTTTGGAGACATACAGTGGTGGAAAAAAGTATTGAAACTTTTAAGATCACGAGTTGTATTTGTTTCTGCAAATTATTGCAGCGTAGGCATAATTATAATGTAATGTAAAGCAATATTTGGTTAGATTTTAAAGAGATCTATTTTCCGTGAAATTATAACGAATTTTCAAATGACAATGGGAAATAAGTATGGAAACTTTTAAAATTCCATCAAGAAACATTGTTGTAAACATACGAATAACAGTTTTTTAGTATTTTGTAGAATGCCCTTTAGCATCTAAGACTGCCTGACATCTGCTAGGCATCGAGTCAACTAATTTTTGGAAAGTTCCTGGAGGAATTTGCGCCCACTCTGATTTAATGATATTAAACAGTTGTTGTTGATTTTTGATATCGGAATACATTCGAATACGGCGCTCTAAGACGTCATAAAGATGTTCAATTGGGTTTAAGTCTGGGGATTGGGATGGCCACTCAAGTACAGTTATATTTTTTTTCACTAAACCATTGTTTTACTATTTTAGACGAATGCTTCGGATAATTATCAACCGTAATGACATCTCTTCTACAAATGGAAGCGTTGTATTTTCTAATATTTTTTATATTAAAATTGGTCCATTTTACCCTGCACTTGAATGAAGGGCCCTATCCCAGATCAAGAAAAATATCCACAGACCATTATGTTCCCTCCTCCATGTTTCACAGTAGAAATTTGATACTTTGCCTTGAATCTTGCGCCAACCGGTTTTCTTACATACTTTCTGCCATCAGATCGAAATAGTGAAAATTTGCTTTCGTCACTCCAAAGCACCAAGAAAGATGAGCTTTAGCAAACTCCATTCGGGCCTTCCTATTCTTCTTTGATAGAAGAAGCTTTTTAACAGCAACTCTTCCATAAAGACCTCCATCAAGTAGACGATTGCGTACCGTTCTACTTGTCACTTTAACATCAAACTACTCCGAGATTTCGTTTGTTATTTGTCTGGATGTTTTTCTGGGATCAAGTTTTGAGATTCTTAAAATAGTTTTATCGATTCGAGAAGTAGTTTTACGAGGTTTTCCCGATTTAGGCGTATTTCTTACATCACCACGACTATCATATTTTTGTACTATTTTCGTTAAGGCACTTTTAGAAATATTGAAATATTTTGCTATCAAGGACTTTTTTCTCCCCATTTTCAATAAATCCACAATTTTTTGTTTAAAATAACATGAAAAATAACGGTATTCTGGCATGGTAAATTAATATTTTTATACGATATTTGCACTGTAGAACTGAAATTGAATACTTTAAAACCAAAATATAAATAGTTTCCATACTTATTTCCAACCACAAATTCTTTATCGAAAAAAATTTCTTTTTAGATTGTTAAACGCGATAATTATGTATATCAGTGGCATTTTTGCATTTTAGCGAAATGTAAAAGGCTGTTGATAAATTCAGTATTAATTAATACGAACATAATTAAAAGTTTCCATACATTTTTCCACTACTGTATATAATACGAATATACAATGTGGCTTAAAATACGTGAACCACTATTACTGTCTGAGAAATGTTACGAAACAGGTAAAATTAAAGAAAAATTGCCTTGTCCGATTATTTTTCATAATAATATCTTGGTTTTTTGGGGACGAAAAGTGGGACATTTTTGTGTGATATATGACACGTAATTAAAAAAAAAGTGAGTTAAGAATGGCATTTCAAATGTTAACAGTCAATTCGAAAATCCGGTAAAGCCTATTTATAAAAAAAAATATAATAATTTACTCTCATTTCTTGTTTACGTCCATGGTTCTAGAGTTAAAAAGAGAATTATTTTCGTCGTTTTTATATCGCAAAAACTAAAAGCAATTTGGTAACACTACCAACCTATCATACAGGATAATCGACAATGGCAATTTTTCCTCAATTTAACCATTACTTTTACAGTTCTGGAGTTAGCAATAGTGGCACACTTTATTTATGACATCCTGTATATCACGTTATTAATGTATATTTCCACCATACCGCAAATTATGGAACCTAATTGATGTTTTTTAAAATAGAAGAAAAGATGCGAATACAAAAAGGCATCTATGATACAGTTCTTTTGCATCAGGCCAACGAATTCGAGATACAGAAGAATAGTTCGAGAGCTACGGGGGAGTTTCGTAGCGATTTCCCCTAAATATTTTCATGTATTTTTATGTTTTTTGGCCCGGAAAATCGATTTTTCGAGGATACGAGTTCCAAAACCTATTAGTTTTTTGTTATTAACATTTTGATTGTTTAAATGTCTATAACCAATTACCTTGACTATTTATGGGTGCTCTGCTCAGCCAAATCGATTCTACTCTTTATTAGGAACTTAGTTTCTATTTGTTGACCGTGTAGTTATTAATTAGTTTTTACTTTTTTGGGTTTCGGTCAAATTATTACTTTATAAAAAATTAACACATGTTTTTTTTTCTAACGTTTCGGTTTATTTTATTGATTAAACCATCTTCAGAGAATTACTGTAAATATGAAAAGGAATATGTAAATTTATGTTATAAGCAAAATAAACCAGATGTGAAAAAAATGCATTCAAAAAATAATAGTTTTCTATATTTATATTTATATTAAAAAAGAAGTTTTTAATTATATTGTATTAAAGTAATAAAATAGTTAAATGTAAGTTATTCAAGTAAACCACCTGTTAACATTTGGTAAGAAATTAAAATTTTCAGTTTATATAACATAAATTTACATATTCTTTTTCATATTTACAGTAATTCTCTGAAGATGGCTTAATCAATAAAATAAATCGAAACGTCAGAAAAAAAAAATGTGTTAATTTTTTATAAAGTAATAGTATGACCGAAACCCAAAAAAGTAAAAACTAATTTATTAGGAACGTCTTGAATTTTTAATCTTTATAAAACATTATTTAAAAAAAAAAAGTTATGCACAAATTAGCGTAAAAACATTGCAAAATAGAAATCCTCCCTAACTAAATCAATTATAAATCGGCTTCTAAAAGTCTAATAGAGGCCTATAGATGCTTAAATTGAAGAAAATTGTTATGATTTTTGAATGAACTTTGTTAAACAAGTATCGTAAATAACTCCATCGAAGATTAAAATCTTCATTTTGAAACGTAGAATCATGTCGGTTGGTCGTCTTTATCGTTTCGTAAAGCTATCACTAAAAAAGCTTATAAACGAATATCTTCATGGATTTTAGGTGAAAATCACAACTTTAAACTATTGTAACTTTGTAATTAATAACTAGAAAAATATTTAGCTAAGTTCATTCAAAAGTCACAACAATCTCCTTCAATTTAAGAGTTTATAGGCCTCTATTGGACTGCTAGAAGCCAGGTTAAGATCGATTTAGTTAATGCGGAATTTAATTTTGCAATGTTTTGATACTAATTTGTGCATAACTTTTTTCTAATTAATATTTCTTAAAAACTGAAAATTTAGGATATTTCTAATAAAGAATACAATCGATCAGGCTGAGCAGAACACCTATAAATAGCCAAGATAATTGATACAGACATTTAAACATTTAAATTGTGAATAAGAAAAAAAACTGGCAGGGTTAGGGCTTTGTACCGTCGAAAAATCGATTCTCCGGGTCAAAAAACATAAAAATATTGAGCAGTCCTAAAATTATTATTAAGACAAACAAGCACACAGTTTTAAATGAGTTCAATTTTTATATTAGGATTTTTATTAGAAAATTTGAGTCTTTTCAGTGAAACTATTTTCTTAATATTAATGTATATTACTTTTAAACACCAACTACGTTTTCGAAAATAGTTATTTTATGAAGTTACCTTAAACAGGATAAAAAAAAAAACAAATCAACTTTACATCAAATTTTAATAGCCCTATTTGGATTTTGTAGAAAAACACACATTTAATATGGCGCTACTTTAAACAAAATATGTCTGGGATGAAGCATTGTCAAAACTAAGAAGTTTTATGTAGGTTGCGTTGAGTCTTATTTTGCAACAGTAGTGCAATTTACAAAAAATGGGCAAAAAATATAAATTATCTTATAAAGCTGAAATTTTGTATATGGACTAAAAATTTTATTTAGAAAAACTTTTCTAATAACTTTTTTCGATATTCTTAAATATAACCCCACTTTTCAATTTTTTTTTGGAAAAAAATTAAAATTTGACAGATAATGCTAATCTCATGTATATGTATATGTATATATATATATATATATATATATATATATATATATATATATAATAAAATAGAATAAAATATTGGCGAAGTGAACGTGAAAATTTGACAATCTACATGATTCTCGTGTTAAAAAGTGCGGAGCACTCCAAAATATGGAAAAACTCCGGGTCCGACAGATGGCGACAGCGCTGTTTTTACAAACTTTATTAATCTGTGTGGTTCTTGTGTTATCAAGTGGACCATCGAGATGTCGCCTTTGTCGTCTTATTTGCTGTGTTTTGATTATAAATTCAGCTTTATACGATGCGAAGGCGAGATGATGGTTTGTACCGACTGCGGTGGCCTGACAAGTCCCATGTTAGGACGAAACAGCGCTGTCGCCATCTGTTGGACCCGGAATTTTTCCATATTTTGGAGTGCTCCGCACTTTTTAACACGAGAATCATATAGATTGACAAATTTTCACGTCCGCTTCGCCAATATTTTATTCTATTTTATTTTAAATTACACGGACAAAAACTTATCTATATATATATATATATATATATATATATATATATATATATATATATATATATATATATATATATATATATATATATATATGTATTGATCAAATTTCAATTCAAATATCAATTAGTATGTATTTGGCAGCTATTTGTTTAAAGTTCGTCTGGCGATTTTTACTATGGAAAAAAAATTGAACAATGAGTTTACTTGAAATTTTGTGTTTCCAATGGAATTACGGTTAAGGAATCGTTGAAAATGTTGCAGAAGTGTTTTGGGGAGTCTACTCTATCGAGAATGCAAGTATTTTTAGTGGCACAAAGCATTCAGTGAAGGTCGTGACGTCGTCGAAAACTTGCCTCAAGCCAGTCATCCATCCACCCTGTGTTAACGATGATAACATCAAAAAAGTTAAGGAAATCGTACTGAAAAATCACCGTGCTGGCATTACAGAGCTAGAAGAGGCTCTCAACATCTCTTATGGATCGACTCCACACATTTTGGTTGATGTTTTGGGCGTGTCAACGGTAGACTTGTACCAAAAGATCTGAATTTTTTGCTAAAAGAACGACGAGTAGAGGTCGCAAAAGAGATGCTTGCGAAAGTACCCGAGGGCCTTATATTCATCAAACACATCATTATTGGTGACGAGGGTTAATGAATATGACGTCGAAACTGCACAGCGATCTAGGGAATGGCGCGCCAGAAATGAACCGAAACTGAAAAAAAAACCACGTCAAAGTCGGTCGAAGATCAAAGTGATGTTCATCGTTTTCTTCGATTACCGTGCTGTAGTTCACCATGAATTTGTACCAGAGGGTCAAACAGTCAACAAAGAATACCACTTTTGCTGTTTTGAGGCGTCTACGTGAAGCAATTCGTCGTAAACGACCGGATTTGTGAGCAGACAATTTATGGATTTTTCACCACGATAATGCGCCGTCACATTCCAGCATGATTGTGACTGAATTTTTGGCCAAACACGAAACGAAAGTCATCGCTCAGTCACCGTATTCACCAGATTTGGCTCTCTGTGACTTTTTCCTGTTTCCGAAGCTCAAATATCCGCTTCGGGGAACGCGCCATGGGTCCACTGAAGCCATAAAAAGTAACTCGTTGAATGAACTGAAGGCCATCCCAGCCGAGGCATATAACAAGTGTATGAAAAATTGGCTTAACCGTTGGCATGCTTGTATCGGAGCCTATTTTGAAGGCGATAGTAAAGATTTTTATTAAAAAGCGTAAAAAGGTTTTTTTTGTCAGTCCGGGTCAAATTTGATCACATATCTATCAGAACATCAGTGCCACAGGCTACCTTGCCTGTCTGCGGGGAGAGTAAGTTTTGACTTTCTTCTCGATATGGTGGTACAGGCATCATATCGATGGTGGTGGAATAGGATGAATTTGTGTTCTGTAGCAATTTATTCAAACTGTGCAACCTCCAACACGGAAAGGATATGATGGAACGAAGTTTGAATTAACTGTTCGCATTTTACTTCATTCATACAGGGAGTTGCAAATAGTTGTACGTTTGCTGAATGTGATTTCAGCACTACAACGGCATTATGTGGATATATCCACTGCTATTGCATCTCACACGGAGGAATCCGTGAAAGCCGCATAAATATATATATATATATATATATATATATATATATATATATATATATATATATACAGGGTGATTCAAAAATCGATCACGAAACTTAAGGGGGTGATTCTACTTGACAAAATAAGGGTAGAGCTTCATATAATTTTTTTTTCAAAATGTCATTCGTTTTCGAGTTACAAGCCGTCCAAGTTCAAGTTTTTATTTTTTGTTTTTTGAATTACTCGCTTACAGGAAAACCGATTTGACTAATATTTGAAAGATAGGCTAAGTCTTCTGCGCTTCATCATTTTAGTAACAATTCACATTGATTGTTTGCCGCTAGAGGGCACTTTACCTACATTGAAAATTGTTTTTTTGTCATAATTTTTTAGTGTTGACAGCTACAGTAGTTTTTGGCATAATTTCTGAAAGGCTGATGCCAGGCCTTTAAAAAAGGTACTCTTTATTTACATCGCTAAACCCAACGGTTTAGACGTAAATCACCTTTAAAAATTAAGTGGTAAATTTACTTTTTTTCATTACCACCAGCTACCAGGTAAATAGCTATCAAAGTATACCAGAGCTGTCAGTTTAACATCAAATAAATTCGCTTTTTAAACTATTTAATTTATAATCTTAAAATAACTAATAATGGCTAATCAGTAAATATTCATATTATGGATTATTGCGATATACATTTAATTGATAAAAATTAATGAAACAGTACTAAACAAACTAAAAAAGATTCTCAAAATGTCCCCCATTTTCTTCTATACATTTCCTAACACTCTTCAAAAAATGTCGCCTAACTTGATGAAAAATTTCTGGTGTTTCTTTAATAATTTGGCACTTTTCGATTATCCTGAAGCTAAGATCCTCGACGTTGATTACTGGAATATCGTACACCAATTGTTTCAAATGACCCCAAAAGAAAAAATCCATAGGATTAAGGTCTGGTGACCTCGCTGCCCATGCCAATGGTCCACTTCGTCCTATCCATCGCTCAGGATACGTTGCATTCAAATACTGTCGGACACGTATACTAAAGTGGGGCGGAGCTCCGTCTTGGAGGATCCACATGTTGGCCCTTACTTCCAATGGCACATCTTCCAGATACAATGGGAGACGATTTTGGATAAAATCTAAGTATACGTCACCAGTTAATGGGCCATCAAAGAAATGAGGACCAATAAGGTAATCTCCTATTATCTCTGCCCACACATTTAGTGAAAATCTACGCTGATGTTTCGTTTCTACCACATTGTTTGGGTTCTCGTAAGCATATGTGTGGATGTTGTGTAGATTTGTTATGCCATCACGAGTGAAACCAGCTTCGTCAGTGAATAATATGACGCCAATTAATCGATTATCGTGTTCATACTTAGCTAGGATCTGATTGCACATTTCCAACCGTCTCGGCCGATCATCGTCATAAAGAGCCTGCACCTTTTTTGAATGAAACGGGTAGAGTTGTTCTTCTCTTAGTATCCTCCATGAACTAGCCTGACAGAGCCGCACTTCATTCCCAATTTTTCTAGTACTAATACCTGGATTATCTTCAATAATTTCAAGCACTCTTTCTTCTTGTTGCACGTTTCTAGCAGTTCTAGGTCTTCCCCTATTTCCATTATAACTTTTAAAGGAACCACATTCCGCAAACCTCCTGTGCACACTGGAAAATGTTTGAGCATGAGGGATATTTCTTTCCGGATAACTCTCCATATAATATCTTCTTGCCAACTCTGCATTACCATTTGCTTTTCCATAACAAAAATGGATATCACAATATTCGATATTTGAATATTGGTGATTAGCCATTATTAGTTATTTTAAGATTATAAATTAAATAGTTTAAAAAGCGAATTTATTTGATGTTAAACTGACAGCTCTAGTATACTTTGATAGCTATTTACCTGGTAGCTGGTGGTAATGAAATGAGAAAAGTAAATTTACCACTTAATTTTTAAGGGTGATTTACGTCTAAACCGTTGGGTTTAGCGATGTAAATAAAGAGCACCTTTTTTAAAGGCCTGGCATCAGTCTTTCAGAAATTATGCCAAAAACTACTGTAGCTGTCAACACTAAAAAATTATGACAAAAAAACAATTTTCAATGTAGGTAAAGTGCCCTCTAGCGGCAAACAATCAATGTGAATTGTTACTAAAATGATGAAGCGCAGAAGACTTAGCCTATCTTTCAAATATTAGTCAAATCGGTTTTCCTGTAAGCGAGTAATTCAAAAAACAAAAAATAAAAACTTGAACTTGGACGGCTTGTAACTCGAAAACGAATGACATTTTGAAAAACAATTATATGAAGCTCTACCCTTATTTTGTCAAGTAGAATCACCCCCTTAAGTTTCGTGATCGATTTTTGAATCACCCTGTATATATATATATATATATATATATATATATATATATATATATATATATATATATATATATATCCTTTTAAGATACAAGACTTGATTGACTTGTTACATTTGTAAAGTTAGACCATGCTAGTGAATTAGGAGGAAATAATGTAGTATCCATTCATTTGGAAAACACAGAAAATACACATATTACATCTTAAATTCCAAAATAACCATAATACGTAACAGATAGATAGAAACAAAGACAATAACGCCGTTTCGCAATGCGACATTGATGACCGGTGATTGAACTTCCAAATGATGACGTAAAAAGATTTTTACCCTGACAGTAATGAATGATCAAAGTCCACCAAAATTACGTAAATGCAAGTAAAAAATACCAATTATAAGCGGATATACAATTTCGTGATTTAAAATCATCTTTAAGCTGTCGGACAAAAATGACCGATCGATGGAACCGTTTAAATAAATCTCACGACTTGCGGGGGATCTTGTTAAAGGACTGCTCCAGAAACCAGAAGCCTCTGTTTGGTTACAATTCCCTCAATAATAATTGACATTTAATTCTTCGTCCTGTCAACTATCAACAAGAACTATTTTTAAAAATACTATTTTAATTTTGTATTCTCAAAATAACATATAAAGTACCCAGTCATTTCACGAATAACTGTGATGACACCATGAAATGTAAGAATGAGAGTCAATGGCCGGCTATAATCCTAAAAATTGGTTACAATCGTGACGAACCCAGGCAGACTAGTGCGGAAGGTAATTTGCTGAAGGTCAACCGGGTAAACCAGACACAATAACCTTAATAATTAACAATAAAAAAAAATGCTGCACTACCGAAAATAACAAGAGGATATTATTAATAGAAATTTTACTAATTATTCCGATACTGCTTTGAATAATAAGTAGTTTTTATAATTGAACACTGCTTTAGCAGAAAGGTTGTTTTTGAAAGTGACAGAATCGATATAGATTCAAACAGCAAAAATGTGAAAGTCAAGTTTCGGGGAATTCTATCTAATCAAAACTTTAAAGTTGCCGCGGTATTCAATATTGTGAAATTGATTGTTTCTTGTGAAGAGTGAAAGGAATAAAATTTATTATCTTTTTCAGATTCTTCCTATTAAGATTTTCGCTACAGATACCCGTATTGCAAACGTTATGTGACAATTCATGACCGGGGCACAACACAACTAAAATAACCAGTCTTACTATATACACTATCGCTCAAAAGTATTTGACCGCCTGTATTTTTCTTTATATTATAAACAATACATGTATAAAAACCATTTTATTAGATTTCATTGTTTGTGTCTCACCGCAAAATGCGTATATAATATAAAAAGGTATACAGTTTATTGTTATTTGCCGACTCCTGATTTTAAAACCAAAATAGCGTTATGGTCAAAATTTCTTTGAAGTTAAACTTTCAAGTGGGACTTTTGTTTCAATGAACTTATTGGGTAGTAAACATAAATAAAATTTAGAATAACTACTAAAAATATTTTGCATTAGTTATCTGATATCATTCGACCAGAAAACACACACTCCATAGCTCAAATATCTTAAGTATAATACTATTTCCTTGTTTTTTACTTCTGTGCTTTGTTTTTTGAACAAAATGGGTAAAAGCAAGGAATATTCTCAAGAGATAAGAGGCATAATTATCGGCTTTCATAAATCGGGTAAAAGCAATCGTGAGATTTCAAGATTGCAAAATATACCAAGGCAAACTCTTGACGATATTTTTAAGAAATTTGTGACTGAAGGAACAATTTGGAATAGTCGTCTTCTAAGCAGATCAAGAGCAACGACTTCTAGTGAAGATTTAAGCATAGTGATTAAAAACAACGTGATAAATGTTTAGATGCACCAGAAATGGCAGCACAGATTAATGTGAGCCATGATAAACCTCTCAGCATGTCTTAAGGGAGGCATAGCGGTCTCAAAACCTCTTCTTAAAACAATTAATAAAAAAAGAAGCTTACTTGGGCTAGAGAGCACACTGGGAAAAGATCCTCTGGACTAAGGAATCAAAAATTGAATTTTTCGTCAGGCGGCAGTCGAAGGAAAGAGTGAACGAGGCATGTACTGTGGCCTCAGTTACAGACTGTGATAGTTTAGGGCTATTCTTGTGGTTCTGCCATCGGGGACCTTATGTAATAGAAGCAATTTTCCCATAGTTTTTTAAAAGAAAAAGAACAACAACTGGTGTTGAAAATCATGACATGGACTCTGCAATCACCGGATCTGAACCTTATAGAATTATTGTGGGATCAGCTTAATAGGCAGGTACGAAAATTTGTCCTACATCTCAGGAAGACTTATGTAGAAAACTTCAAGACGAATGGCGAAAGATAACCACGACAACATTGGAAAAATTGGTGGCTAGATTGCTAAAGCTTTGTGAGGCCGTCTTAAAAAAAAAAGATGGATACATAGATGAGTCTCAAATTTAAAAATAGTGTTGTTATATGTCTAGAGAATAGCTAATAAATAATTAAAATGAACTATGAAGTCCTTTCATTTATTCAAACTTTTACAAAATGCCTTTTTCTGGATTGTCAAATACTTTTGAGTGGTAGTATATGTGATACTTGTGAGCTTATGTGAAGGATGCACAACATTTTTTTAGTCTTTATCTCCAACTTGCATCATTTTACCCTTCAAATTTTTTCTAGCAAAGTTAAGGCCATATTAAGTACAGGTTAGTAGGTTTCTAGAGACCAATATTGATTTTTGCAAATTTCGATCAGCCATTTTTAATCCGTCATCTTGGAAAAGAAAAGTTCAATTTTCTGACTTCCAGCAGCGACCCCAAAAACGCCCAAATTGAAATTTTCGAGAGAAATGTATACAGCAGAAAAATGTATGCCACAAAGAGTTAATATGCTCATGACGTTGTTGGGATATATTTCATAATTTAAGATGGCGATAACTTCGTAAGGAAAAATCAGAGGTAACCGTTCAATAGCTTATTTTGAAGGGTAAAAGTTTTATTAAATGATACAACTAGAAGAACAGATCAAACAAATTTTGTGCAAGCTGTACGTTATTTCGAAAGTAGCCAAAAAAAAAGCTCTTTTCAAGCACATAACCTCAAATATCTCAAAATCTTGACGTGATGGGCCAATTCTGACCTTTGATTCAGATTCTAAGCAGCAAATTACTTCGGAAATGACCCAGCTGCCCAACAACAGAACCTCGTCTGTGTTAGTATACTCAAGACCATATGAAACCCTGAGATCAGGATAAAATCAACAGAAGTATTGACACAGTCACGTTTTTAGCCATTTTCAGCAGAATATGGCGAATTACAGCTATTTACTAGAAAATACATAAGAAAAAATTACTCAGACCTGTACGAAATCCACTAGTTTTGCACAATATCAACAGGAGCATTAGTTTAACCACAATTTTAACAACAGAAGACGATTAACGACTATTTATTCAAAATTGACAGGTGATAAGGTTGAACCAACAACGGATTCAAATATACCTAACCCCTATTCAAAAAATTACGGTAGTTATAACTATTTTTTAATTTTTGAAATTCTAAGTATGATCTGATTCAATTCGGTAATTTTGCCACTCACTATTCGTAAGCTGATGTCTGCGGGAGTCGCTTTACATGTAACTCGTGGAACACGTCATGCTCACATAACCCAAAGTTTAATTAAAACAATAACAGTGAGTGACTTTGATTGATGTCACGTTCACCACGCGAATTTTTCACGAAACCCTTGTGCTATTGGCGGCTGGCATCAAAAGAGATAATAAAAGCATCTGGAATACAACAAGATAATTTCATCATATTTCTGTGTCGTCTGTCTCGCTGCACAGTAAATTATTTCGAAAGACCACCTAGATAACAAAAAAATTCCTATGAGTTCGCACCAAAAACCAACAAAAAATGGATTACAGCGAGCCTCGTTGCACTGCTCGCGAACAACAGAAATATGCTGAAGCTTTTATTATCTCCTTTTACACAGGCCGCTGAAGTCAGTAAAATTCAAAGAAAGCTTGTCACGGGCACGAGTCGCCACAACTAGACACACCTCAGAATTAAGTACAATCGAATATTTGACATTAAGTTACGATAACGAGAACGACGATGGAGAAGAAGGTCCATTTTATGAACCCCGAATTAATGATATTTAGGAAATATCCAAAAACGTTTTTTCGTGTACTTGAACTAACTCAATCGGATTTTTCTCGTCCCGACCGGAAACATACAATTATCCCATTAAATTTTAAAAAATGAAAATTTTCATAATTGTAGTAGCTTAGGTTGCACGTAGCCCATTTTCAAAATTAGTATTTCTTGGAGGCTCCGAATATAGGTAAAACTATTGTAAAAATAAAATTTTTTACTTTGAACACCAAACGTTTTGTTAAAAAAATGTTCATAGAGAAAATATTGCTAAATTGCTCCGAAAATCAAACATTCGGAGAATTTTGAATACATGTAAGAAAATTGGACAATGTTTGAAGGCATCAAAGGACGCAATACCATTACAAACCGAAGGCGTTTATAACATACCTTGCTCTTGTGGTAAAGTGTATGTGGGTGAAACACGACGATCTATATCCACTAGGCTTAAGGAACATGAAATATGTATTAAAAATAAACAAATTGTACAATCTGCAGTACCTGAACACCAGCATTGCACAGGTCACACCTTTAATGTAAAATAAACTAAGATGCTAGCATCAGTGTCTGGTTTCTTTAAACGTAAAATTTGTAAATATCCAAATAATATTAACAGAGACACAGGTTCGCTGAGCACCAGTCGGGTATAAATACCGGGCTGTTGCTCATTCAGTGTTCTACTAAGACTAAGGCACTTCCCAAATGCCTGGAAAAAAGCACAAGTTGTGATGTTGCCCAAACCAGGCAAAAAGCACACTTTCCCTCAGAACTACAGGCCTATCAGTCTGTTACCTACCTTAAGCAAAGTAGCAGAAAGGGTAATTCTGAAAAGGCTAAAAGAAGCGACAGCAACAAACGATATTATCCCACAGGAGCAGTTTGGTTTAGTAGATAAACGATCCACAGAGCTGCAACTGTTGCGTGTTGTTGAATATGTTATCGAGGGATTCAATAGGAATCAATCTACTGGAGTCATCCTGCTAGATGTAGCCAGAGCGTTTCATAGAGTATGGCATGCGGGCCTGACTACAAACTCCGGAGCTCTGAATACCCGGCTTGGATCTGCGAAATTGTAGACTCATATCTACAAAAAAGTAAGTTCACAGTCAAGGTAGAGCTGGAAATATCGCAACCGAGAAGACCAGAGGCAGGACTACCACAGGGGTCCATACTCTCTTCGCACCTCTCTCAACACGAATATGGCCCTATTCGCAGACGATACTGCCATCATGGCAAGATCTACTCATCCCATGATGGTAAGCAGATACCTACAGGAAGAAGTGAACCTAGTCAATGACTGGTTCATATCCTGGAAAATAGCGGTCAATCCTGATAAGAGCCAAGCACTCTTCCTGACGAAAAGAAGGAGACCACCGGGCGAGACAATAGATATTGATGGCGAAGCCGTCGAATGGACGAATCAAGCCAAATATCTTGGAACAACATTAGACAGAGGACTGTGTTGGGAGAAACATACGACAGCCACGATAAAGAAATATAAAATGGTAAGGAAACAACTATACCCCTTGTTCAACAGAAGAAGCAAGATGAGCCTAAAGAACAAACTGACGATAATCAAAACAGTACTTAGGCCTGTGCTGACATACGAATCAGTAGCGTGGGGCCACGCTGCCGCAACGCACATCAAAAGGCTAGAAGCTCAGGAAAATATAGTACTGAAAATGGCCTTAGACGCCCCGTGGTTCGTCAGGAAAGAACAAATACGTCGAGAGATGAGATGGACTCCTCTACGAGAAGTCCTAAGAGAAAAGGCTGTAAAAGCCTTCCAAACAGCAGAACTCCACGATAATCCACTGATTAGGCAATCAGTGGATTATAACCCGGAAGTAGAAGCCAGAAAACATAAAGGACCTAGACTACAAATCTAGGCGAAGCAAACAGGAGACTCCAGAGGAATAGGAGACCAAAGTGAAAAGAAGAGAAGAAAGAAGTGAGAAGAAGAATGCAGGATAGGTAAGAAGAAAATAGAGCCCAGAGGAATATTCTTTAAGGGCTACATCGTACGCACTAGGGATCCAAAAGCCCCTAATCCAAATTTACAAGTATGTGTGAGACTGAGTGAATGAAGTGCGCATGGCGTAGAGAAACAAACCTGGCATTGTATGCGAAATGCAAGGAAGTGCGAAGCAATAGGAACACCGACTCCTGGAGCGGAAACACCAAAGAGAGACGACCGGAGGTTTATAAGGCTACAGCCTGGAAACCAAAGGGACACTCACAGTGCAATTCTGTAGACCATAGCCTCACTATGGGAAGCAGAAGTTGATCGTGGGGACCCTCAGTCCAGGGAGGGTTTTCGCCGGTAAGAATCCGGCACTACCCGCACACTTCGTGCGGGTGTCTATGCAAGATTTCCCCTCAAAAAAAATTCAGTGTTCTAATCTCGTGGAGTAAAGATCCTAGAAGATGATTCGTGCAATCGTAGGCGAAACGTCGAATAATTCCCATTTGACGCGATCTAAATGCAAGAATCATGATTTTCGACATATATTTTATCTTCTCAGACCAACTATCCTTGAATAACAATCCGACTGTTCTACCACTATTACCCAGAGGTCCAATTCCAATTATTAATTTTGACTGTTTTGAATAAAACTTTATAAAATATAAGTATAAGTTTAATGTATGCTTAGTAACATACCTTTTTTTACCAATCCTAAATAAATAATTTGGCTATCAAAAAAAAATCGAGTGTGTGGAAACTCATTTATGGAACACCTTAAATTATTCTACTCTAAGTACTAAACTGTATTTTTCAAACAGGTTATGTTTTAAAAATGTCAAATGTGTCAAAATTGACAAGACTTAATCAAATTTTTTATGTTAAATCTCAAATAGTTAAAAGTTCTTAGTTAATTATGGTTTTAATCAAAAGGGCTGCCAAGATAATAACTAATTTAGTCAAAAAGAAATACATATTTCCAAAAAATAATTTCTCCGAATTTTCGGAACATGAGGAGGAAAGAGAAGACGAACATGTCGGCGTAGAGGAGAAATTCAATTTGGAATTAAAATCAGCCATTATCAACGGAGGAGCTTCTGGTATTGGCTACGCGATAGCGAGAGAATTTCTGAAAAAAGGTATTACTTAGTCGCAGAAAATATAACTTTAGCTTCAAAAACAAAAAACCAAACCATATTTGTTTAAGTATTTAGTGTATCGCACACAGAACCTCGAAAATGATATCAAAGGTATAGCATTTTGCTTTGAAGTTATTACCACTCTAAAGCTGTGAATTTTTCCAAATTTAGATATTTTAACGTGAACATTTTCAAAAAAATGTCCACATTTTCTTAAAAACAGGTTGAAAATACATAAAATACATACAGTGTGACTAATAAAGTTCGAAATAGTAGTCGCGTGAGCATAATCTGTCAAATTTTAATTTTTTTCCAATAAAAATCAAAAGTTGGGTTATATCTTAAAATATCGAAAAAAGTTACTAGAAAAAACTTAAGATTTTTTGCCTATCTTTTGTAAATTGCACCACTGTTGTAAAATAAGACTCAACGCAATCTACATAAAACTTCTTAATTTTGACAATGCTTCATTCCAGACATATTTTGTTTAAAGTAGTTCCATATTAAATATGTTTTTTTTTCAAAATCCAAATAGGGCTATTAAAATTTGGTCACATATGCAAAGGGTGCAATTCCACTAGGCGCTCACAACGCCCAAAATATTCGTTCAGTCGTTCCACATGATGACCACGGTCGTTGCGGTCGCGGCGAAAACGTCATTCTTCTCGCTCACGCCGAGCTCACAACGACCCATCTGAAAAGGTGGGTCAAAGTGGACGTTGAGAATTTTGGCGCGGTTTTTTAAATTTAAAAACAATTGAATGTAAGAGTTTCAAAATTACAGTGTAGCATATGAGAAAAAATAAGTATAATTTAGTTTAGATTCAAAATACACTCAATTACACGGTGTAGTCCAATCCACAAAAGGTGTTACTGAAAAATAAATTTATAAAAATGTTGTAATTATATACAGGTACATTTATAGAATGTAGTAATTATATAAAATTTACCCTAAAATAACTTTTGAATTCTTTATCTGAATAACGATTAATAACATTCTCATAATCAAGTTTTCGCTTTCCCCGATTTTATAAAACTGCATTCCATTCTTCATCTGAACTAGATGAAGTACTTTCTGACGCATTATTACGATCCACCAACAAATATCCAACTGTCGCCACAATAGATTGAAATTGAAAACGTAGTATGTGTTTAAAAGGAAAATAGAGGTTGGTTGAAAAGTTTTGAAAGCGACACCTGTTAAGCAGTACAGGAATCAAAATTTATACGCCATTTTAATATTTCATCTTCTATATGAACACACGCAAAAGTTTATATCTATCTGTCAATTCATTCTTTGTTTACAAGCCATTTGAAGTTAACGTGTCAGTAAATTTTTATACAATGGATTAAAACGAATATCGTGCAGTGATAAAATTCTTTGTTTTGGAAGGTTTACCAGCAACAGATATTCATATAAAAATGGTGAGTGTTAAAGGAATCTGCTCCTTCATTTCCAACTGTGCATCGATGGGTTTTAGAGTTTAAACGTGGTCGTACAAGCGTTGAAGATGAACCACGTAGTGGAAGTTCAAAAAGTGCAACACCAGAAATCATTGAGCAAGTCTCTGATATTGTTTGTAAAAATTCAAGTGCGACTAAGCGTGAAATTGCTGATACCATAGGCATCTTGGACGAACGAGTACTTTATATTTTACACGAAGAATTACGTATGAAAAAGCTATTAGGAAAGATAGTGCCGCATTCGTACACAATTCAACAAAAACTGAATCGAAAACAAATTTGTAGGCGTAATTTGGAGAGTTTTAAGCAGAATAAAACCGATTTTGTGCGTTGTTTTATAACTGTGGATGAGACTTGGATTTACCATCATGATCCTAAACTGAAACAACAACGTTTACAGTGGACAGAAGCTGGTTGTTCAGCTTTAAAACAGGTCAAGTCAGAACGACCGGCAAAAAAGGTTATGGCATCAGTTTTTTGGGATTCAAAAATGATTTTGTTGATTGATTATCTTGAAAAAGGTAAAACAATTAACTTTGAGTATTATTGCAACCTTT
Organism: Diaprepes abbreviatus; assembly: GCA_034092305.1. Lineage (NCBI taxonomy): Eukaryota > Metazoa > Arthropoda > Insecta > Coleoptera > Curculionidae > Diaprepes > Diaprepes abbreviatus. Next base: position 2,093,558 of record JASJET010000380.1, on the reverse strand, counting down.
TGGATCAGTTGGATAAAAAAAAACTCGTGAAAAAAGATCTTGATTACAGAAGAAAAAAAATATTTTTCATCAGTACAAAGCACGTCCTCGCACAAGTGGTTTGACGATGGCTAAATTGAAAGAATTAAAGTACGAATTGCTTGAACACCCACCGTATATACCAGATTTGGCTCCCTCCAAATACTACCTCTTCAGGAATTTGAAACAATTTTTTCGTGGAAAGCGTTTTTCGTCGAATGAAGAAGCTATTGCAGCCGTAAAATATTATTTTGCAGAGCTTTCGAAAAATTATTACAAAGATGGTATAAAGTTATTGGAGGATCGTTGGAATAAGTGTGTTGAAGTTGAAAGAGATTATATTGAATAAAAAACAAATTTCATTAAAAAAATACACATTCTTTCATTTTCGCTTTCAAAACTTTTCAACCAACCTGTACATTAATATTAAGAAAATAGTTTAATTGAAAAGACTCAAATTTTCTAATAAAAAAATCGTAATATAAAAATTAAACGCATTTAAAATTCCACCTTTTTAATTGATAACAAACTATTTTTGGTATTTGAATATTAAATTTAAAAACAATACAAAAACTTAAAATTTAAAATTACATTTCTGTGTGCCTTCCATTGCGTTCAATACAAACAATTGCTCTTCTTGACACATCTTTAATGGAGTTTCTGATACTAAGGGGTCTTCTAAAAAAAATTATTTTCCACCTAATGCAGACTTTCCTGATGACACTGTGTACTTGTTTGTCTTAATTATAATGTGTGTTACATTACATTACATTTAGACACAAACTACGTTTTCAAAAATAGCTATTTTATGACATTACCTAATACAGGGTCAAAAACAAATAAACTTTGCATCACATGTGACCAAATTTTAATAGCCCTATTTGGATTTTTTAGAAAAACACACATTTATTATGGCGATACTTGAAAAGAAAACATGTCTGGGATGAACCTTTGTCAAAACTAAGAAGTTTTATGTTGAGTCTTATTTTGCAACACTTGTACAATTTTTACAAAAAATGGGCAAAAAATACAAATTTATATAGCTGAAATTTTGCATATGGGCTAAAAATTGCTTTTAAAAAGACCTTCTCTAATAATTTTTTCGATATTTTGAGATATAACCCCACTATTGATTTATTTTTGGAAAAAAATTATAATTTGACAGATAATGCTAATCACGTGACTATTATTTTGGTTAATTTTCATCTCGATCGAAGCAGAAATTGATACCAAAGTTAAATTTCGTATAAAGCTATTAATAAAAAAAATTCCATATGATGAGGATTTTACTGCTCACACTGTATACGTTGTAAAAATTTTAGTATAACTATAAAAAAGAAGACAAAATCGTTTTTCTTCGGGTCTCAGGACGAACTACGAAAAATATGGAATGGTTTTGTAAATGTAAAAATATTACCAACAAGTTCTGCATAAAATATTAATTAAAAATAAATCTAATTTTTTCATTCTGTAAATACTATGATTGATTGAGATCGTGATTTCATATTTATCTTTTACTATCATATTTTAACTTGACCAATTATTTTGTTTTCATTCTAGGAATGCAACAGCTAGCTATTGTTGATATCGATTTAGACAAAGGAGAAGCAGCCTTGGATGCACTGAACAAAGAATTTGGTGACGAAAAAGTACTCTTCTTCGAAGCAGACGTATCAGATTCTAAGGAACTGGCTGATGTATATCGAAAGTCAATTCAGTTTCACGATACACCAGAAATAGTGATAAACAGCGCCGGAATTATGAACGATACAAAATGGGAAGATCAACTGAAGACCAATATGGCTGGGTAAGTTCGACAATTGGGTCTTTTTTGGTGAAATTTCTGTAATCGGTTACTTTATAATACATTTAGTGTAACCAACTTTTCTGAATTAACAAAGGTAAACAAGGCATTTTATATTGTTTTAGATGCGTTGTAGGCACCCTTTTAGGTCTTCAGTATATGTCGAAAGCCGGCAGGGGACAAGGAGGTATTATAGTAAACGTCGGATCTATTTTGGGAATTATACCTTCCTCGGGTTTTCCACTACACACAATGACACAATTTGGAATTTGTGGATTAACCAAAGCTCTTGGATGTGGTAAATTATTTTCCTTTTTTAATTAAATTTGCAGCATCAAACTGAATACTAAAAATACTAAAAGTTTTTAAATATAAATTTACACGAGTTGACCTTGTGACAAAAAATTGTGTCTGCTCTCAGTGTCCACCATCTAAGCAATTTACAGCTTGATTCAGAAAAATGGTTCAATTTTTTAACTACGAGTTTATATGGACGCTGCCACTGAGGCAATTTAGCCAGTTTCTCTTCCTCCCATCCCGCACTTATACCTTTTTTTACCCGGAAATCCGTCAGGAAGGTTTACACGTTACCCGGGTTTGGGAGACCGCTTTCTAAGAAAAACAACCTAAAAGGATGCCTCATTTAAGAAGGCCTGGATACTTACATCATCCAACCTACTATAAGAAGCAAATCACTTGTCACATGTGAGACAGACACAGGCATATATATATATATATATATATATATATATATATATATATATATATATATATATATATAACACAAAGAAACGATTTGTGGAGCGAAAATCGCACCGTTCTCCGTAGAGCACGCGACCATGCATAAACTTTCCCTTAAGCACTTTAAAATTCATCCCGCAACGAGCATTTCCCATTGCACCGTACATTCAGTTCAGATCCCCACCTCCGTCTCCAAACGACCAAATCATATTACGATGGCACATATTTTTCCTATGAAAATAACTTCTACCAACAGACAGATGGTGCTCTTATGAGATCTTCGCTATCATTAGTCATAGCAAACCTTTTTATGAAATATTTCGAATCCGAAGCCTTTAGAAGAACCAAAACAAAACCATCCCTCTGGAAAGGTTACGTGGATGATATTTTCATCATAAGGCCACACGGAAGATCCAACTTAGATAGATTAGAAGAACTAAACAGCATTCATCACCGCATAGAGTTCACATTGAAGATCGAAGTCAACAAGCAGCTACCTTTCGTTGACCTTTTAATCATCAGAAACGACGACCTAAGCATCGATTATACGGTCTACAGAAAACCCACGCACACAAGCAGATACCAGAATACCGAATCTCACCGCCATCCATCACAGTTACACTGATCCCCAGATCCTTGCCACTAACCAAATCCACGAACCGCGAAGAAGAACTCAACAATATAACAACGGCTCCAAAACAAAACAACTAGAAAGAGCACAATATCAAAAAGGTCATAAAACAGAACACAAATGCAATAGCAAAGAAAAAAGAAGAAGATGACAAATCCAAACCAAAAACCACACTGCCATACATAAAGGGTATAACAGACGTAATTGGAAGAATTCTGAGGAAGCTGACATGTGCACAATTTACAAGCCACAAACAACAATACATAAATTATTGGGCAATCCCAAAGACAAAATACCATTGGAAAACCAAGGTGTGTACAGCATCCCATGTAGAGACAGTGAAAAAGAATATATCGGCCAAGCAAATAGAAGACTCGAGAGAGTCCAAGAACATAAAAATAGCATAAAGAATAAGCAAACCACATCCGCTTTATGCCAACATCATCAGGGCACAGGAAACTAAACAGATCGCACCCATAAAGCACTACAGAACGCGCATCATCATAGAAGCTCTCGAAATAGAAAACACTAAAAACCTTAGCAAGAGAGATAATGCACAAAACATCTCAAATACATGGAAAACACTATTCAAAATCAAACCAAAAATAACATAGCAGAAAAACCATACAGCGAGCTGAGAGGAGGCACAGACCCAGAAAAGCGAGGAAACCAATCAGGCAGAACCAAGATATAACCTGTGCAAGCGCCAAACTATAAAAAGGCCGACAGAGGACCAGCACGCTCATAAACGGAACAGCCGTCCAGGAAGCATCAGTTGAAAATGCCAGATGAGATGTTGGCGGAACGTCGTCAAGATTTTTCTACTGACGAACGGATTGAAAACCGGAAAACACCATTGCACATTTGTATTAAATATGTATCTATATATGGGGAAATTAAGGATCAAAACCTAGAGATTAAACCTTGCAAAGGGTAAGAGGAACAGTTGTATGCAGAAAATATACAATTTTTCCCACTTTTACCAGTTTGGTATTGAAAGAAAACTAATTTTGTACTTGTCAGTTGTAACCGTTTATTGTTACCTTAAACCTATCCTAAAGTTAAGCAATGTTAGTAAATTATGAGGTATATATATATATATATATATATATATATATATATATATATATATATATATATAGAATAGAATTACCTAAATAACGAGACACCTTGTTTTCAGGAAGCCACTTTATGAGAACTGGTGTCAAAATATTTGCGCTCTGCCCAGGCCTTACAAAAACCGAAATGCTTTCGAATGCACTGAAAAATACTATTAACGAATATTTTGGGCAAGAATTTTCGGATGAAATTGAAGGCTCTACCCCGCAAAAGGTAATCTATATGTTTAAAAGATAAATTGGTTTACAGCGACGCTTAAATTGGAATAATCTTATTTGGGCTTTTCTAATATTTTGTCACAATGCCAAATAACGTGTAGTAAATTTCTCGCTCCACTCACATTTGCTACAAACATATGGACGACAGGAAACGATAAGTTTTTACAAAAATCACGAATGAATTTTTTTTTCAATAAATTGTTTTATTGCTTTTCAAGTTTTATGCACTTTTGCATGCGTTCAAATCTATCCTCGGAACATTTTTTTTCACTCTGGAGTTGGTATCTCAAAAACATGATATTTCAAGACTTCAATAGCTTTTTCAGTTCATGAAAATCGCATTTTTTGTTTGACATTCGAAAACATAAAGAAGTTATTAGGCGATAAATCAGGTGAATCCAACGTATTGCAGTCTGTGATATGCCTAAAGACGCATCTATCTGACAATAACTCACATGCCCATCTCCTTTAATTATATTGCACATAGTATGGATATTCACCTTCACGATATTCATCCCAGACGGACACACGACCACAATGAAATTTTGCAAATTAATTGTGAACAATCTTTTCTGATTGTGCTTTATTACCAAAAGTTGAACGAAGCGATTTTATACATTACTGTTGAAATAGGCCTATACTCAAATCGTTTTTTTTTTTGAATAGCCCGAAAATGTTGCAAAAGGCTTAACAGATATACTGGATGAAGCTAAACCAGGTTCAGTATGGGTAGTGGAAAACGATGGCAGTCCTTATGAAGTGACGTATCCAGGGAAAGTATTAGAAATCAGAAAGGAAAAAGACGGGCCAACTAATGAGGAAGTTGCAGCAACTGCAAAAAACTAAAGATGCCCTGTTGAATAAAATCATTGTGTAATAAATCTCTGTATTTTGTATTCAAGTTTTTGTCTTCGTTATATATATATATATATATATATATATATATATATATATATATATATATATATATATATATAACGGTATATATAATTTTAATTAAAGAAAACTAATTTTACAGATCACGTTAACATCAATCTAAATCTGTCTTGCTTCATTTCGATGTTTCTGGTATTTCCAGCACAAAAAAAAATTATAAGAAATATTCGCATCATTCGGCAGTAAAAGTCGAGTATATCAACCAAACTACCTCTATTATTATTTGTCTTGAATTTTAACCTTAAATCACAATTAATTGAGAGCCTTTTTACTTATTCTGAAACTAGCTGAAAAAGAGAAACATCTTGAAAAAGGAAAAAAATTAATTGAAAATATTTCAGCAAAGTATGTACTTTCATAAACTAAAATTTAAATTATAGTTTTTTTTTTACTTTAATCTAAATTTCTGTGATAGAACTGTGAATATGAAAGTTAGGAATTCCCTTTTAGTTTTTAAATCTAGATATGCATGATATTTTTGTCTTAAAATGTAGCATTTTATAAATAATGGGTTTTCATTTAATACATTATGTAGTAAATGCCACTTGTTGATCGTCTTACATCAAATCTGTTCTGTTCCGAAAATGTGAATGCGCCATCTCGTCAGTACTTCGAACGATTGGTTACTCGATTGATAAACAAGTTTCGAAAGAATTCAACTGGATTTTGTTTTTGGATTTATTTTGGGGCTCTTCCTTATATTATTTTCCTTTTATCAAGTTTTGGGTATACCATTTAGGTGTGTTTGTTTGAAGGTTGTAGACAATGTTGAAGAATGACTAAAATGTGGTCGGACTTGCATTGTCTTTATTTTTATTTTTACGACGTTTCGATTAGGTTGTATCTCTAATCGTTATCAAGTATAAACTGAATGTTTTGTCTTAAAACTACGAGCTTATATAGCGACTATGTCCATTGAAGCGCAACGTTTCGCTTCACTGTACACCTCTCAATGATTTGATGTTACAAAGTAGTGGTACTTTGTAACATAGAAGTCAAACGAAGATCTTTAACGTCATTGTTTTATAAAATGCTTCATGCTAAAGTTGTAAGATTGCTCTAACATAATCTTGTTCTCTACCTTCAAGACTTTTTGAAGAAATTCATTCATTGAGAATTGTTAGCAGAAACTATTTACTACGACTATGTGCATGATTAAACTTTTAGCACTACCCAGAAACAATGATGTAAACGTAGTAATTTTTGTTCTCTTGTTGCTGTGCTTGTTTTTGGTAAGTCCCCTCGCCTTTCACCATCGGTGTGCTTGTTGTCGATAAGTCCCCTCGCCTATCATTATCGAGATGCTTGTTTTCAGTGAGCCCTTTCGCCTCTCCACTCATCATCAGGATGCTTGATTTCTATGAGTCCCTTCGCCCAGCATCACTTGTATGATCGTGTTAAAGGTTTCATAAGAATTTATTTCAATAAGTACTCAAAATGGTTACCTTAAACTTCAATGAAATTATTGATCAGTACTTCAAAACATTGCACACAACTGTGGAGAATTTCAAATGTTATCTTGGTACAAGTATCTCTGATTTGCTGCTTCATGTGTTCACGAGTTGTTGGCACGTCTTTATAAACAGAAATCTGGTTAAGGTCAACGTTATTTTCAAGGTCACTACCACTTAGCCCTCGTGCCACCCAACAACTTCTATACGAAGTATTTCACAAAATTCTGACATCGTTTTGTTTTGACATTGAAATGGCCTTGATATTCGACCTTCACCTTGAAGTCAAGGTCACATCTGCTGCTAAAATTTTCATTCCCGGGGTCAAAACTGGGGACTTGTATTTGAAATTCTAAAGGTGACTTTCAAATGATATTTAAGGGCAAGGTCAAGGCCATTTTCAAAACCACTACTAGTTAGCCCCCGTGCCACCCTATAATTTTTGTATAAAAAATTTTTCGGGAAAATGTGATCCCACCGAGATATTCCGTTGTCTCAAGATAAATGCCAGACCCTATATATATATATATATATATATATATATATATATATATATATATATTTTTTTCTAATATTTTCTTGGGTATAGGTTTTTCATTAGAGAAACAAAGGACAACAATTTTCTTTCTGACGTTTCGCTCTACATAGCGAGCTTCTTCAAAAGAGCTTGGTATATTTATTTTACATCTACAAAAATTACAGAATTTTCTATATAATAAACATATATCACAGCAATTACATTTTTATATTTTTAATTTAATTAAAAATAATAAAAACAAAACAGATTTTAAAATGGTCTTATAGTTTAAAATTTAAAACAATACAAACAGGTTAAAATAGTGAAAATTATAAAATAGTACATACCTTGAAAGTAGTTTTGTGTGTATGTTTAAAAATAAATTCAAATATGATCTTTGGTATGCAATTTGTATAGATAGATTTATTTTTATAAAAAGCAAAAAATAGGAAAAAAGATTATTATTTATTTTTTAATAACGTTCTTTTACCTGTATGAGTGTATATGAAATCGTTCCAAGCATCATTACATTATTTCTCATATTTATTATAGAGTCGCTTCAAGCATGTTTTATTCAAAAATCAAATTATAGTATATCTGACTTAAATTTTTGACATCTTGCTTGTCATTTACAACATTTTTATCTTTTTTTATGTGTATCATTTCTTTGATGACTAAGAAATGATACACATAAAAAAAGATAAAAATGTTGTAAATGACAAGCAAGATGTCAAAAATTTAAGTCAGATATACTATAATTTGATTTTTGAATAAAACATGCTTGAAGCGACTCTATAATAAATATGAGAAATAATGTAATGATGCTTGGAACGATTTCATATACACTCATACAGGTAAAAGAACGTTATTAAAAAATAAATAATAATCTTTTTTCCTATTTTTTGCTTTTTATAAAAATAAATCTATCTATACAAATTGCATACCAAAGATCATATTTGAATTTATTTTTAAACATACACACAAAACTACTTTCAAGGTATGTACTATTTTATAATTTTCACTATTTTAACCTGTTTGTATTGTTTTAAATTTTAAACTATAAGACCATTTTAAAATCTGTTTTGTTTTTATTAATTTTAATTAAATTAAAAATATAAAAATGTAATTGCTGTGATATATGTTTATTATATAGAAAATTCTGTAATTTTTGTAGATGTAAAATAAATATACCAAGCTCTTTTGAAGAAGCTCGCTATGTAGAGCGAAACGTCAGAAAGAAAATTGTTGTCCTTTGTTTCTCTAATGAAAAACCTATACCCAAGAAAATATTAGAAAAAAATATTTAACAAAAGGTTTAAGATACAAAAATAAAATATATATATATATATATATATATATATATATATATATATATATATATATATATATATATATATATATAGGTTACTTGTGAGGTTATGTGAAGGATGCACAAAATTTTTTTAGTCTTTTTCTCTACTTGCGTTATTAAGTACATGTTAATCGATTTCCAAAGACCAATATTGATTTTGCAGATTTCGATCGAAATGAAAATTTCAATTTTCTGTCGGATGTCGAGCTCGTAGACACCATACAGTGAGCTTTGAAAATGGTGAATGAGATTTCACCGAAACGTCAGCTGCCTTACAGTCTTGAGAGGGACTCATCACATACACGGGATGCCCGAAAACCTTCGATTACATGTATATATATATATATATATATATATATATATATATATATATATATATATATATATATAACCAATGTGGGACACACTTTATGCCATTCTTGTATACATTTGCGGAGTGTTTAAACTAACAGCGTTTTTGAAACGGATTGGACACATAATCTTTATTTTATGTATCTTTTTTATTCAGAAATATTGATTATGGGGAAAAAAAGGTGTAACAGTTCCGAAGTTATTAGACAAGTCATTCCACTTTTTTTTGTAGTTATTGCCTTTCTCTAGAGTTAAATAGATTTATTTAAATATGTGGTAAAATAAGAACATAAAATATAAAGTACCTTGTTTATGGTTTAGAACAAAAACCTATTCTTAAAGGAATTTGCAATTAGACAATGACAATTATAAAGTTAGCAGTTGTTTAAATTTAAGCAAGCAACACGGAACACTACCATTTCTACTTTAAATAAAAGCAGAATTTACAAAATCCGAATTACACTTAACCTAATGGTAATACCAATTAGCTAGAATCAATATTTTCATTAACTAAATAGCAGCATATGGTAAATATTAGTAACAACCATCATCAATACTTGTACTCTTCTGCAAATTTAACTATTTTTAAACTTTGTTTGCACATTCAGGAACAAAATTGATTGAATATTTTTTATAATCACTATTGTTTGGAAACTTATACGAGGGAAGCCGTTTATATTCCGAAAAAACAAACAAAAACAAATATTTATCATTGAAAATGGCTTTAGAATTGTAGAAAATATTTTCCACGATGATCAATACATGCCTTTAAACCAATCCGAAAAGCATTTTGCCACTCTGAAAGTAATATTTCCAAAACATGGTTTTTGAACGCATTAACCACCTCTTATGGCACAGAAAATCGTTGACCGTGCAGTTTGCTCTTCACGAGAACAAAAATAATTTTATTATTGGGAACCAAGTTAGGGCTGTACGGCGGATGACCCATGAATTCCACGTTTTTAGTGCTTAAAAAGTCACTTGTTTAAGGCGACCTGTGAGAGCTCGAATTGTCATAGCAGAGAATGATCCATCGTCTCCAGATTGCTTTCTTCAACTCACGGAAGACTTTCTGCAAACAAATGGTTGTGTGGCATTCAAAATTAGTCCTTCTACGATTCTCTAAAGGTACGGTTGCGATATGGACAGTTTTTTCGAAAAACAAGCAAACATTTGCTTCAAAGTAAAGTACTTCGTGTGCGAGCAATTTTTGTTGATTTTGGCTCATCATGAAAAACTCATATAGTTCATTGCTTTTACTTCGAAGTTCATATGCATAGATTCAGGGCTATATATATATATATATATATATATATATATATATATATATATATATATATATATATATATATATATATATATATATTTATTTTCTTGATTCTTGAACCACAGATTATATCATTTTTCTTAATTTTGTATTTTCTTGGGTTTAGGTTCTATAATTAATAAAACACAAAACGATTGACGTTTCGCCCTTTATTCAAGGCATTTTCAAAATTTATTCCTAAAAAAATATATAATTAAAATACATCAATATAAAAAACATATTTTACATTTTGGAAAACAAACAAGACACTTAAAAACAGTAGTCAAAAACTTTAAAACATTTTAAAAATATTTAATTTCACCAGTACATACCTTGACATTTTGCTGTTCTGTTTCTAAATAAACTTTAAATTTTCATCGTTTACTGAGGATACGTGGAATGCGAATGTGTTTTATTTTTTTAAATATTTTTTATATTTTACAATGTATATAAAAAAAACAAATAAGGTATATGTTTGGTTTTATGTTTAAGAGGATATTCTATTTTTGATTCTTATTTGACCGGATCGAATACTTAATAGTTTTGTTTAAATTAGGTTTGCGTAAATGTGGCTCAAATTTCCTATATCTGTTCTGTCATTAACAGTGTTTTTATCTTTTTTAATTTCAATCATTTCCATTATCTGTAATTTTTGGTAATTCATATCTTTGTTTTTTATAATGGTACTGTTATAATCAAAAGTGTGTTTTTCGTCCTGTGTGTGTTTGTTTAACGCTGTTGAGGCGTTTTTTGTATATTTATGGCCATTTAATCTGTTCTTCAGTAATTGGCTCGTCATGCCTATATATTTTTTGGGACAATTTGTGCAAGGGATCGAATATATTATATTTGATTTATTCATTAGAGGAGTTTTACTTTTTAAATTTGTGAATAATGTATTTAATTTATTATGTGACCTGTGGCATACGATAATATCATGCTTTTTTAAAATGTATTTTATTTTTTCTGACAGCTCACTAGTGTAAGGTAATGCCACATATTTCTGCTGTTTATGTTCTATGTTTTTTGTTTTTACGTTGTTATAAAACTTATATGTTCGTTTATCAATTATTTTGGTGATCATATCTAGAAAATTTATTTTATCATTATTCTCTGTTTCGGATGTGAACTGTAATTTTTCGTTGAAACTGTTAAACTCTTGGAGAATTTCATTTATTTTATTTTGTGGTACGGCTGCTATGCAATCATCGACAAAACGTTTGAAAAATATTATATTAAAATTTAATTTTTCTAAGACTTTTTCCTCTAAATATTCCATTACTAGCTGAGCAATGGTAGATGAAATTGGTGATCCCATAGCACATCCATCGAGTTGTTTATAAAAGGTATTTTCATACTGAAAATAATTTGTATTAAGAACGAGGTCAACAGCATCCATAAAATTATTTTTTGATAGCGTTGTATGTTTTTTTAAAATTTCCCATTTTTCTGCTAAAATAGTGTGGACAAGTTGATTTGGTACGTTTGTATACAAAGATATAACATCTAGCGAAATGAGTCTGTAATTTTCAGGTAGGTTTACTTTATCAATAAATTTTTTAAAGGCGAATGAATCTTTAATAAAAAAATCGTTTTTGCCTGTAATATTTGAAATGCAATCTGATAAGAATTTTGATAAACTATAGAATGGCGATTGTATACAAGAAACAATAGGTCTTAATGGTATATTTTGTTTATGTAATTTTGGTAGGCCGTATATTTTTGGTGGAATAGCATTGTGAATGGTTAGCCTTTTTGCATCTTTTTCAGTTAGTTCTTTTACATTGAGCAATTTTTTTATGAAGGTATTATTTTTTTTTTTTGATATAAGTTCGTTGGATCACTTTTAATATTTTTATATGTACTTTCGTCCTTTAGTAAGTTGTTCATTTTTGTCTCGTAATCTGCCTTGTTCATAACTACTGTTTTATTGCTTTTATCAGGCCTTAGAATAATGATTTGAGGATTGTCTTTGATAAATTTTTTTGTTCGATTTAATTTCTTTTTTAACTTTTTTTGGAGACTGTTACTTTTTATTGTTTGATGTCTTATTTTGATTTTATGATTAGTTAAAACATTTGTTACTTCAGCTCTAATTGTGTCCTTCTTGTCGTCTGACTCATTGCTAATAACAGACTCAATAGAGGCTATATATTCGGTTATTGGAATATCTTTTTCTTTTAATTGTTTTTTTTATATACATTGTAAAATATAAAAAATATTTAAAAAAATAAAACACATTCGCATTCCACGTATCCTCAGTAAACGATGAAAATTTAAAGTTTATTTAGAAACAGAACAGCAAAATGTCAAGGTATGTACTGGTGAAATTAAATATTTTTAAAATGTTTTAAAGTTTTTGACTACTGTTTTTAACTGTCTTGTTTGTTTTCCAAAATGTAAAATATGTTTTTTATATTGATGTATTTTAATTATATATTTTTTTAGGAATAAATTTTGAAAATGCCTTGAATAAAGGGCGAAACGTCAATCGTTTTGTGTTTTATTAATAATAGAACCTAAACCCAAGAAAATACAAAATTAAGAAAAATGGTATATATATATATATATATATATATATATATATATATATATATATATATATATATATATATATATATATATATATATAATGGATTAGAAACAATGAGCCTCAAAAAAGCATTTGTTCAAAGCTTAGGACATCACAGAAAGCTATAGGACGGACCATGTGTGGTATTTCGTGACGAGATAGGACGCGAAATGGAGAAATCAGGAAGAAAACAGAAATTATAGACATAATGGAAGAAGCAAAAAAGGATGAAGTGGGGATGAGCAGAACATGTTGCCAGACTATCCACAAGCGTATAGAATAACAGAATGAAGACTTGAGCAGACAAAAAGAATTGTGAGATGACTACAGAAGCAACGGGTGACGATATCAGACGGGAAGCAGGTCAACAATGGATGCGTGTAGTACAGGATATGAAGACAAGGAAAAGATTGAGAGAAACCTATGTCCACAAGTGGACAAATAAGGGTTGAGAAAAAAGACTGAATTATGTATATTTAACAATATTGTAACGAAAATATATCTAATTCAATCGCTGCGTAGCGAGGGAAAGTGTACCGCGCACTCAAACGTGTCCACACGTCCGTTACGAGTGACACGGCGTTATTCAATTTGCGATAACTTCGGTTCTAATCCTGATACTCAATCTAAACAAAACATTTAATTTTTTTTATATTACTTTGTTACTATTTTTATTCTCCCATAGACAATGAAGATGGCAGAAACCTACAAAAATCTTGACTTTATTATCTCAAAAATAATTTCCGATAGCATATTATCGTAGTTTTTACCTTAAAAATGAAACACAATTCGATGCAAATTTTTAATTAGAAGATAAGTAACACTCGCTTTTGTTGAAGCGCTGTGCGCGGATGCCATTTTTTACGCTAATGTTATAATTTTCGACATCTAATTGCCTATTTTCAATTTTGAAGACATTATAGTCTTTATTTTTAAATTTAAAATAAAATTGCATGGGGTCTGAAATCGATATCTCATTTACTAAAAATTTTACGGCGTTATAAATAATTCAATTGTTAATAACAAATTCCCTGTTCACTTGATGACTTACCATGTTGAAGGTTCGGATTCAGCAACACAAAATGCATAAGAATCGACCATAACATGGTATTAATAAATAATACATTCTTGCGATGGCTTTCTCTTTATTCAACTATAAAAAAAATTCTGAAATGAATAAATGAATAAAAATGGTGATCCTCGATCCCTGATACTTAGGCCTCGTTGGGCCCATTACATCCCATCATGGCTGCAGGTCATTTGGGGCCAATCGCCTTTGCAAATCCAACTGCTTCGGATGATATTATTGTATCCCCGAAATGTCTCTGCCTCAGTCCGTTGAGTACCGGGTACTCTTTGAGAATATGGTCGTCAGAATTATTCTGACGGGTATAACAATACTCATTTTTAAAAAAGGACAGAAAACGCATCCAGAAAACTATCGAGGAATAACACTGCTTGATAACATTCTCAAAGCATTCACAAAACCTACACTAGAAGAAATCACTAAAATCATAAGTATACGAGAATAACAAGGTTTCAGAAAGAACAGATCCACTATTGACGCGATATTCATTGTCAAAAAAATAATGAAAAATCCTTAGAATTCAATAAACCTTGCGAACATGTGCTTCGTCGATATGACCAAGGCTTTTGACAGAGCACGCTTAAAGGACGTCTTAGAAATAATGAGAACAAAAGATCTAAACCATAGGCTAATTAATCTAATATACGATATTAACATCCAGTGCAGAACAAAAATCAGAGTAGGACATATAACAACGGAAGACATATATGTAAATACAGGAATTAGACAGGGCGATTCGCTCAGTCGCTTCATATTTAATCTAATAATGGATAAAATAATAGAAAACCTCCTCAGAACAGCTGGATACAAAATGGGAAACACATTCTTCCATGCCGTCTGCTATGCGGACGATGCTGTTCTTATTGCAGACTCTGAAGATAATCTCCAAAGACTACTGCACTCTTTTAACACTGAGGCGAAAGAATCAAATATGTTCATCAACACCGAGAAGTCCAAATGCTTAGTAACATCCAAAGAACCAATACGGTGCAAGTTGGAAATCGACTCCAAAATTGTCGAACAGGTAAATCACTTCAAATATCTGGAAGCAGAAATAACGAGCAATGGAAATCTTTTTAACGAAGTAAGAGAGCAAACAATGAAAGAGGCTAGAACTTCCGGATGCCTAAAAGAAATTGTATGGAAGAACAAATACCTTAATACCGAAAGCAAAACTAAGATATATAAAACGGCTATAAGACCCATCATAACATACGCGGCAGAAACAAGACCAGGTACAGGCAGAACTCTACAAATGATGAGAACAGTCGAAATGAAAACATTAAGAAGTATACAAGGCAAAACTCTACACGACACAATACAGAATGAAGATATCAGACAACAATGCCGGATACAGGACATAGGAAGATGGGTTAGACAAAGGCGAAGATTCTGGAACACATATAGGGAGAATGGAGGACGGTAGACTCGTTAAAAGCGCAAAAATGAAAAACCCAGTAGGAAAAAGATCACGGGGAAGACCAGCAAAACGATGACGAGAATGCTGGACCTCATCTTCCGGGGAAGACGTGATGGCAATGAACAGGCACTAGCCTACTAGCATGGTTAACTAGAAAGAAGAAGAAGAATTATTCTCCTCCAGGTACCATTGGTGGCAATGTTCCGTCAGCAATCCCAACCCGATCTGCAGTTCTTTTCTCTTCAGGAAAAGAAACTCCCTAGTAAGCCGCGCACTAGGTCCACTTATATGTTCCTTGGCACATCTGATTCCAGGGGTTTCCCTTCAAGATTCTAAAAATTCGTTTTTAATCCGAACTTATTTGCTGACACTATATAACATAATAAATCAGGTTAAAAAAATTAATTGACACTTCATATAGTGCATGAAAATCTTCTCTAGTCTGACCAATGTTTCCAAGAACACATAGAAATGTTGAATAAATAACATTTTCAGGGTGCATTTGTATGCATTGTACGAATACTTGAAGTAATCGACGAGAAGGAACATAGATAGAAAGATAGAACCAATAAATGAGATCCTTAGACTACCAATCCTATTAAAAATAAGAAGAAAATACAATTTCCAAAAAATGGCTCACTACAGCAATAACAAATATTGATTTGAAATGAGTCAAGAATACGATTATGCAACTGTCATAGTTAACTTTTTATACGAAAGCTATAAAATTAAATGAACAGCTTTCATGTTATAATTTCCTTATGTTGTTTTAATTATATTGTTTCATTTGCATATATCATTACATTAATCGGTTATTTTGAAATTAATAAATACCATAAAAAAATACGTTACTATAACTCTCTCGCGAAAACGCGAGACACATACTATACATATAATAATAGAACATTTTAAATATTCGCCAAACTGTTATGTGTGTAACTATTTCGTTAACTGTTTGCAGATAAGTATATTATTACACAGTACATACTAACGGAAGCCTCTACAAGTCAAGGTCAGACCTTGATAATCGCTAGTTCTATGTGGGACATAACGTGCATATCTTTAAAGTAATCCAATATTGGTTCTTTTTATTCTCAGGTATTTACTGGTTGAAAAAAATGACACAATATTAAGGAAATGGCTTATTATACATGCGTGATTGTCGCAAAAAGACACTATTCGATCTTGGTCTCAGAAAGTAAATATAAAAAATAATAAATAGCTTCCACAGAGTTATGGTGCTTAAAAATTTTCGATTAGAATACGTTTAAGTTACAGCAAGATTCATATAATAGCAAAAAAAAACACTTCCACTTCCAAAAGTGTCCCGAGTCCAAATTACTTTTATTTTTCATGAAAATCTATAAAAATTAACTGAATGAAAAAGACGTAAGACTTTTTATTTTACCTTTGTAGTATAGTCTGGGAGTCCAGTAAGTTTTCTTAACCAATGAAAAGACGTGGCTCCATCAAAGTTTTTTTACATGTATTTGGCCCCCTGATTACGAATATCGAGAGTGGATTCCCAAAAAATGGGCAGATAATTTGTTATAAATAAAGAATTTGGTTCTGGCCAATCGGATTGTGAACCCTACTGCGTGCCATTGGCCCTGTCGCCAGTGTATGGAGTCGTCTTGCCGAGTTGTGATCCGTTTCTTTGCTACCTAATACTGGTTAATGTTTCGTAAGCAGATTTTTCCAAATATTAGGCAATCGCTGGCTGTCATCTCTGCTATTTAAGTTATATGGCCTCTTTGCAATTTCGATGGCTTCCCTTATAACTCTTGTGGACAGGTTTTCACATATCGATAATATTATTGTTCCTGAGAAGTTTATCTTATGTCCTGTGTTTAACAAGTGTTGGGCCAATATAGAAGAAATTGTTTTTTGCTTGACAGCGTTTATATGTTTGTTTCTTTTGGCGCTTATTTTACGGTTAGTTTGGACTACGTAAGACAAGTTGCATTCTCCGCATGGAATTTCGTATACTCCTTGGTTTTTTAGAGGGATTTTTTTCATTAGGTGTTGGCAGGACATGCTTTACTTTACGGTCTGTGATGAAACTGGTTTCAATGTTATGTCTCTTGAGAATTTTTGCGATTTTATCAGTGGTACCTCTGACATAAGGAACAAAAGCCTTGGAGCTCTTCTCTTGGTTTTGTTTATATGTTCTTTTTTATAACCATTTTTGTTAGGGAGTCCTGCAATATGTTCATGTCTTTATGGCAATTTTCTTGATCTGTAAGGGACTGCGATCGAAACGCAAGTGATTTCACTACGACAAATAACTGGGCGGGGTGGTGATGTGAATCGGCGTTGAGGTATCTGCTGGTGTGAGTGGGTTTTTGTAGACAGTGTGTGAAAGCAAGCCATCCTCTTTTCTTTTCAGTAGGATATCTAGAAAAGGTAGTTTTCTTTCCCGTTCTGTTTCCACGGTGAATTTGATTTTTCCATGTTGCCAGATAACGAATGTGTCATTTACGTAACGTAACCACGGTCGTAGTTTATGTGAGGAGGTTTCTAAAGCTATTGATTCGAAGTCTTCCATAAATAAATTAGCGAGTGCAGAAGATAGCGGATCCCATAGGGGCTTCCTCGATTTGGTTATATCGCTGGCCTTCATAAGTAAAATAGATGTTATCGAGCAGTGTCTAGTTAATTCATATAATTCTAAATTTCTAATACTTTGAGTTTGAGTTTCAAACAATTTTTGAATAAATATTAATTCAATATAAAATGTGATTAATGAATGCGATAGATGCAATTTTTGGATCTGTGCAAGTACAATTATACACATAAAAAAAACCTTAGATAATTTAAAAGTTAAAAATGAAAATCCAAAAAGAGAAAATATTAAAAACTTTGAATTGTACTGGCCTTTTCTTAATGGAAATCCATTATAAATCATGTAAAACATAAACACAAATTTTTGTTTAATTTCCACTATATTTTATAGTTTAGAAAACACATGACGCGTTTCGCCACGATGTAGCTTCTTCGGATGTTTGATGTACTGTCATCACAGTTCGCTCGTAGACGCCATACAGTGAGCTTTGAAAATGGTGAATGAGATTTCACCGAAACGTCAGCCGCCTTACAGTCTTGAGAGGGACTCAGCACATACACGGAATGCCCAAAAATCTTCGATTATATATATATATATATATATATATATATATATATATATATATATATATATATATATATACTACAATGGATTATGTGCACTAGGTGAGCACCTGTGACCGCAACTAATTAAACGCTATTTATTTATATCGTTAAAAAGCAATAAAAGCTTTACATTTCAAAAAGATTCAATGTTCTAATCTTATGGAGTAAATGTCCCTGAAGATGCCTCGTGTAATCGTAAGCGAAACGTCCAAAACAATTTTAATTTGACACGGTCTAAATTCTAAATCTAACCTTTCGTCCATTATGAACACGAATATATTTTTTATTTTCCAAAAAAAAAACAATTTTTTTCAATTACTATCAATTTATTTATACCAATCACTTAATTATTTTTCGAGAATCCACCGTAGATATTGCAATTTTTGGTATCAAAATATATATCAAAAACTTTAGTAGAGCCACATCTCTTAATGGACTACGAAAGCACTCTGGGTTCCCCAATTAGTAGTTAAATTTTGTCTTGTTCTTCTGGAACTAATTGCAGCCTAGTGATAAATTTTAACTATAGTTCACAAACATGCTCCGTTCAACCGTTGCTTTACCCGGTACATATATCATTATGTTCTTATTTATCTTGAAATACGTTGCATCATTTTGTCCTGCTGTGTTTAAGAGTTATATCAGCGGAAATGCATAATTACTTATTTTTAAATGGTAAAATTAAGAACCAGTGATAGATTAGTTGGTTAAAAACAAAAAAACAATCTTTCGCCACTTTTAAAAAGCGACACAAAACTACAAAACTACCCAGAAGATCCAAGATAAACAAAGTAAAAAAACCACAAGGGATATAATTAGCCTGTTAGAACAATATTGTTGTCTGATTTACATAAATAATGCTGCTAAACAGCTGTGTTTATTACAATGATTTTTATACCATATTTTCGACGTTTGTTTATTGACCAACGTTATATAATTAAGATGTTTGTTCAAGTCTTACTTGAACTAAACGAGAGGTGCTTAAAAATATATTTTCGCTTGGAAACTACGTATCTTCTTTAATCTAATAATTCCATGTAAAAAATAAAATACTAAGAAAATATATTTCTTCATCCAATGATATTAAATGATTTTAGGAAATTTACTGCCTAAACAGTTTTCGCTCGGGAGTTAATATTCTTGGAACCCATTGTTGAAATTTTATTTATTATAATTATTTATCATGTAGAATTATCAAAACGCTATTTAATGCTTCAGCAACACTAGACACTTTCAAACGATGATCTTTGAGAACCATTATTTCCATTTTCCTGCAAACATCAGGATTGGTTGCAATTGAAGGTCTGCCACTTCATCCGACATCTTTAATAGATTTATGACCTCATCGAAACTGTTTTGACCTACATTTTACTTTAAAATATGATGAAGCTTCGTTTTTTTTAAACCATAATCATTCTATCGTGAATATTTCTAAGTCAGTTATGTTCTTTTGTAGAAAATTGGATGATCCTGCGATATTCCAATTAATTTTTTGTGACAAAACACTCCACAAAACACAAAATAATGAACGAATTGAAATCAAAATTAATACACAAGTGGAAAAAGGTTGTTATAGCTGTAAAATTGTTTGCAACAGAGTTGGAGTATGCGAATTTCATCGACCTTTGCATATCATGGTGAATTTGAAACATTCGGAATTCCGGAAAGAGGAAAAAAGTGGACTTAGTTATGAGCGGTGACTCTGCGGGCAAGGAACTTTCCGTATATTAGTTTCACCAAAATTTTATCGCTCAAAATAATTGTATGTGTTGTTAGATATTTCCAAAATTCATATAAATCTATTTAGGGTCTTGCAATGTAGAATGAAAGTCGACTTTGTAACGACTCGGCGCGCGCATGGAACTTGGTTTAAAAAATCCAGGAGCCGAGACCTCAAGGACTCCGGTGTTGAGAGTCACTATCCGGCGATTGATCCGCGATGACCAGCTTCAGTGTCATTTATAACTTACAAGTTCAAATTTTATATTTACATATTGTTCAATAAATATAGAAACCCTTAAAAACACTTTCCTTTAATCCCTCATTCCCCTTTTTTATTGCACTCTAAACTAAAAAGGGCCCTTAATAGTATAAAATTTCAAGGTGTCATTTAAAATGTCTTGGTATAGATATTTATTTTTGAAATTATCACCCCATGCGATTATGACTGTCTCAGCAAATAAATAATTTTTTCAGTTGACAAAAAATTATATATACTAGCCATTTATCTCCAAAATCTGAATGATAATACATTTATTAATGCTTCCACAGTCGAACGAATGTAACATATTACACCACCACCTGCTGGATAAAATCATTTATTGTAAAGCAGTAGCATTCAATGAAACTTCGATAAATGCCAAGGTTGCTGAAATAATAATAAGCTATATCTTCGACATTATAGGAGATTTTTGTTTTATATTTACAGAAACCAATTTTAAATTAAATAAAATGCATACAAAATAGCCAAAGCACGATAGAGAAAAATATAAGGTACGAGAAGCAGCAGAAAAGTTCCCGGTTTGTCATAATAGGAGTCATCCTAGTGACTTTACCAGTATATAAAGAAAGCCTTATGTGATAAGACGCTTGAAGTAATTGGCAAAAAATTGACGTCACCGTAGAGGCCAGATGGAGTTCAATTGCCTCTTCAATCTACATGGACCAACCCAAATTTATATATATATATATATATATATATATATATATATATATATATATATATATATATATATATTGAGCTAATGCTTATGTTTAAAAAAGGTGACAAACAAGAACCAGGGAACTACAGGGGAATTAATCTACTGGACACAACTCTGAAACTCGTTACGAAAGTAATCAAAAATAAAATTAATTCGGTTACAACACTGGAAGACGAACAGCAGGGATTTAGATCAGGAAGGTCTTGCGTGGATGCAGTATTTATTCTACGACAGATAGTTGAAAAATCTATAGAATACAATAAACCAACATTTTTATGCTTTATAGATCTAACAAAAGCATTCGATCGCATAAAGCTAGATGACGTAATCCACCTGTTATATAAGAGAAATATTCCTATCAATATAATTCAGACCATCGAAAACATATACGCAAACAATAAAGTTCAGATTCGCAATAACGGTAAATTATCAACACCCATACCAGTCAACAGCGGTATTAGACAGGGAGACTCGCTTAGTCCTTTGTTGTTTAACATGATAATGGACGAAATAATAAAGGAGGTGCGACTTGGTAGAGGATATAAAATGGGTGATACAGAAATAAAAATTCTCTGTTACGCTGATGACGCTGTGATATGTGCCGAAAATGAAGACGACCTCCAGAGATTGTTAAATACCTTTAATCTTACGGGAAGAAAATATAATATGATTATCTCAGCCGAAAAAACTAAATGTATCACAACCTCAAAAGAACCCCTCCGATGCAAACTAGAACTAGACGGTCGAATAATACAACAAGAAATGAGTTTCAAATATCTAGGAATTGATCTAACTAGTTATGGCAACATCAAAGATGAAGTAAGAGGGCAGGTGGCCAAAGCAAACAAAGTGGCGGGTTGCCTCAACGACGTGATCTGGCGAAACAAACACTTACAACAAGAAACAAAGGTTCGGATCTACAAAACCACAATTAGACCTATTATAACATACACCTCAGAAACACGGCCAGAGACGACAAAAACGGAACAACTATTGGAGACTACAGAAATGAGAATACTTCGACGAATAACAGGAAAAACGCTACTAGACAGAGAAAGAAGCGATAACATCAGGCAATCATGCAACACAGACTGCATTAATGAGTGGGTCCTACAACGTAAGACACAATGGAACAAACACATAAGCCGAATGACAGAGGATAGACTGGTAAGGATCGCACGAGATAAATCGCCTAGTGGTACACACAGTAGAGGTCGACCGCGGAAAAGGTGGAGCGATAATTTAAGTCCAGAATGAGGAAAATCGAAGAAAGAACAGGTCAGAGACCTATTATAGAAGGTAGAAGAAGAAGAAGATATATTGAGCCACTGAACAGGGTGAGAGTTTGTACGAGTAAGGATTTGATTGTTTCTTATAAACCAATAATTGCTAGAACATTAAAAAATGAATAATATTTTTAGAGAAGTCTTAAACAAAAAAGTTCTTTACCGATTTTTTTCGTATGATACATGCAATTTTTCGAAATTAATAACTCTTGATTTAATAAACACTTTTCAACTACGTTTACATCGACCAAGAATCGAATCAAGATTTACATGCCTAAATATATAAACAAGAATCGTTTGGCTGACTGTAAGGTGCAGAGGGAAGCCTATTTACAGACCTACTATGTGATATTCGGCGGTATTCGGACTTTTCTCAATGAATATTGGCCGTCTAGCACGCCTGCGTATATTTTATTTATTCTGTAAATACCTCACACAAAAAACTTTTCAGCCGCCCCTTATATTAATAAAAACTCTTCGAGTAAACAAATTATACTTTCATTTGGTCAATCAACAATTTTTCACACAATTTTATTTTTACTTACCTCTTTAACTTTGTCCCTCTTTACCCTCACCGATGCTTCTCTATCCTCTCCTCCTTGTCTCAAAGGATAATTTTCAGCAGCAGCTGCAGGTACCGTAATGGCATCAGCTCCGAGGATTTCTTCCATTGGAGGCTGGTTGTCAATATGCCGTACATTTAACGGGTTACCTGAGGAAGAATCCCTTTTTGGTACAACAACGGCCTCGTCCGGTCTTTCAAGAACTTTAAGTTCACGATCTTCATCGATTTTAGCCTAAAAATATGGACAGATTATTAATGTCATATTCTAATGTTGGAAAGTAATTTTAGAAAATTGTGTTTTCGCCTTCTGACTATTGAAAGAAAGGTGGACACATGCAAACTGATGATTTTTTATTTATAGTTTTACTTATTTGAGAGACAGACAAATTTGATATTACCGAGAGAAATGCGTAAGGATTATTTTCTCTATCTGTAGATATATCTGTTATTAACATTGTTTTAATATGATAATAGTGGGGTATATTAGTATCATATTCTTATCAGTTTTAACATAAGTCATTTTAATATTTTCTAGAATAAGTAGAAACAAAACTTGTAACGTCTTCCTCTGAAACAGAGTGACTGAAGTTACGATCAGTCGGCAACAGAACAAATAAAAAAATATGATAAAGAAAAATATAAAAATATCATGAAAAATTATTGCTCCCTTTTGTCGAAGAAAATTTACCAGTTACTAGGTTCAGTCAAGAGAAAAAGGATCACCAACCTACAGTTCGTTGAGGAAAAGAATAGTTTTAAGAAGTTGATTACTTAGTTACATTAATACACTGATCATCTTGTAGCCCGACCTAAATTATATAGAAAATCCTTAGGCTGACCTCAATAGGGAATTAAGATAGAAAAAATTGGTACTTTAAATGAATTATATAAAGCAGCTCAATACAACTTGAACTCCTAGGAGCAATGTCAATATTTAGTTGAGTCAATGCGTGAAAGAAGCAAGGCTGGTATTCACAACAAAAATATTCAATGAAATATATTAAGTTTAAATTTACTTTTTTTTGTTTAATGGAAACCTATTACTAAATAAGAACAAATAGATTGTAATTACCTATAAATATTTTGAATTATATTTATAAATGTTTGTATTCCTTCTAATTAGTTGGTCATATAGTATTTCACACACCCACACCGTTTTATATTTAGTCATTTTTTTAAAATCTTTAAAAGAATCCCAGATATCGACCTCAGTATTTCACACCGTCAAGGAAGTTTTGTGAAAAAAAATAAATTTTCAAGAATTTCATGCAAATATAAATAAATGAATTAGGTATATGTACGTGTGTAATTTCTGGAATTCCTTGTATGCACTTTTGTAGATAATATTTCATTTATTTAGTAGGTAAATGCAGAAATAACAAAGGTAACTATTCCTAAACATTCTATTCAAATTTTAACAAAATTTATTTATTTATTTAATGCATACTTTAATTATTGACATACATAAATTATATTCAATTATTTGAGAAATCACTAAAAAACAAACTACTGCAGACTAAAGTTCATGGTCCCGAAATACAAAAAACAAATTAGTTGTCCTATTTTCAGATAATTAATTGTTATTAACTAATATTAATTTTAGAGGACATTTTAGAAAATTGTAAAATTCGAAAATCACCATTTGTTTTAGCCATTATAATTATCCAAAAAAAGAGCTTGAGACTACTATATCAGATTTTTAAAATTTTTTACAGTTGTCCAGATAGCCAATAAAAACATCCAAATTGATCGACCCTGCACATTTAAAGTTTTAAGTTTTATATGATTATGATACATTAAATATAGGTCTCATCTATTGATTATCTCGACTATGAGATGTGCAATGTGTCCCAAATTTTGCAGTCAAATCTGATAAATACCACCATTAAGAAGACAGGCAAATTAACTGTCTACTTATTTTTAACCTAACCCAACTTTATCTTCATATTAATAAATAAATAAATAAATGTTTTATTAACGGTCAAACCATTTAAAAATTTACAACACTTTACAACTTACAAACAAGCTTCCAAATAGATAAATACAAAAAAATACTAAACAATAAACAAACAAATCCAAAGTATTCATTAAACTACAGTAAGCTCACATTTAAGACTACATGTAGAACAGTGAAAAGTAAAAATTTTTGAAACTATTTAAGGACATGTTAAAAATGCCCCGATTAACGTGAGCACGGGATAACTTATTAGCTAAAATGCACATTCTATTTAGTGGTGCATAGGTGGAGTAGTTGGTTCTATGAACATCCACAGAGAACACTTCAACCCATCCACTACTTCTCTGAGGCACATTGAAACCAATATGCATTAGAAGTTCTGGAGAATTTATTATACTATTAACGATTTTAAATAGATAAAGTAAGTCAATCTATTCCCTGCGATGTTCAAGAGGCTTCAAATTTAATTGGAGTAGTAAATGACGGTAGTTGATATTTTCTTTAGGAACACCTTATAAGCTATGAATCTTACAAAGCGCTTCTGCACCCTTTCTAGCTCCAATTTGTGTACATTGTAGAAAGGTGACCATATTGTTGAGGCATACTCTAATATAGAATGCACAACACTGCAATAAACATTTTTAAGACAAATAATATCGTTGAAGTCAGATAGATTTCGTGTAACAAACCCCACGAATTTCATTTCCTTATTAGTGATATTATGTATATGATCTTTAAAAGTTAACTGACTATCCAATATTACACCAACAGCAGATATAGAATCGGTCAATTTCACAGATACACCGTTAATCTTATAATCATACTCAATTAAAGTCTTCTTTCTACAGAACCGCACTGTCTTGCACTTTCCAATGTTAAGGTACAATCTGTTAGTAGTACACCATACACTAAATGCATCCAAATCAGACTGCAAATCAATGCAATCCTGCAAAGGTCTAATGCACTTAAAAAATTTTAAATCATCAGCGAAAAGCAGTGCCGTTCGATGCGAAAAAGACTTGATGACATCATTTAAAAAACAAGTTGAACAGAAGAGGGGCCAAATGCGCACCGTGAGGAACCCCAGATTGTACCCTAATTTCACGCGACAAGTAATTCTTATATCGTACAATCTGTATTCTCCCCGTAAGATAGCTTCGCATCCACGAAAGGAGCGGACCTTGAATACCAAAAGATTTCAGTTTGGTTAAAAGACAAGTATGATTCACTGTGTCAAACGCCTTGGAAAAATCAGTATATATAGCATCAACCTGGCAACGATCCTTCAAAGCACATAGCAAAATGTCAACATAAATCAAAAGATTTGTAACTGTGGAGTTCCCCTTACAGAAACCATGTTGTTCCGGAACTATATAATTGCCACAAACAGTTGTTAATTCATCAGTTAAAAGAGAATCGAATAACCCCTCTTCCACTCATCAGGAAAAATCCCACTTTGAAGGGACAAATTATATAATTTACTCAAAATACATCGGCATTGTTTTAAAAAGAACACTGTTATATTATCAGGACCAGAGCCCAAGTTGTCCTTTAATGTGTTTATCTTATTAAAAACATCAGTGGGTGAAAATGTACAGGTTGAAAAATTTATATTAGAGTCACAATGAAAGTTAAAAGCTGCCCCAGGATCGTGATCATATATATATGAAGACGAAAAATAATCGGCAAATATATTCACTATCGAATTTGGGTCGTCGTTAGTTGTATCGTTATATGACATTGTACCCGGAAGAGTGTAACCACCTTTCTTCATTTTTCCATACTTCCAAAATTCTTTCTTATCACCACCCAATAACTTTCGCACGGAAGAAATGTATTTTTCATAATTCAACCTAGATACGATCTTACATTGAGACCTTAAGTTTGAGAATAACACATAATCAGTCTTAGAGTTAGTAGTCTTAAATCCTTTATGAGCAATCTTTTTATTATATCCTCTCTAATCTATGATTTTAATTTTGATAGTTTGTATTTTATACACCAGAAAAGTGGATTATCTAGAATATCTGGAAGAATCCGATTCGTTATAAAATAAAACCGATAATACAATATTTACATTATGTTAGAAATGTTACAAAATAATTTTTCATATATAGGAAGTGATGCAATCCGCAATATATCCAACTAGCATAATTAATTGGGTTCAACCAGGGAATAATTAATAATTATCGTGCTGGATATTAAATGTAACTACTAGTTAAAAGCAATGTTTAAAATGCGATTAATAAGTAGATATATATTACAATTCTCCTAGCCAGGGGCTTAATTAACGTTAATAAAACATGGGCGAAAATGACGGAACAATGGAGAAAGGCTTAGTCTCCCGAATTCGGATTAGTACCTAACACCAAATATTACATGTAACATAAAGAGCCCCCTTAAAAGATAAAAGTGAAAATAATATAGTTATATAATGTGATATTGAAAAAAACTGTCACGAGGGGAACATTTTGAAAACGATATGATGAAATGAAAAATAAAATGGTTATAAGATAAAGATTCTTTCTTCTTTTGACTGTCAAAACAAGCTCTTCCATTAATAAAGGGCTATTCGCGCCGTCACCTGTGCAGTAGAAACTCGGTACGTTTTAGTAAAATTTGGCAGATTTATGAAAATGAAAATCCAAAAAAAAAATACTACATTTAGGGTATAAACAAGCTAAATCAAATCAAATGAAATATCTCTTTATTCAATAAAAAGTTTTATGGTACTGATGAAAAACCAAAAACTTGAATGAATGGCATTAAGACAAGATAAAAGACAACATATTTACAAATGTCATGCTAGATCAGAACGAAAAAACAAAAATCGTTTGTAAATCCTTAAGAAAAAAAGACTTTTATTTATAAGCTTACAAAATACAGTCAAATCAAGAAGTAAAACCAAACAACCACTTGGCATGTCACACGTTTGTGAACTGGGCTTTAAAAACAAAGCAACAAAATTACCATTTTTTTCAAAAAATGACTACCAAATGTGCTCCAATAAATTTAAAGGAAAAACATAATTTTTAATGTTTACATGTTTGTCACTAAATTCAGTTAACATGGTCGATTTTAGATCATATCAGCTCAGTAAAGTACGAATATAGTATTTGGCACTTCATTGAAAATTTAGAAGAAAATCATCTGAATTAAATTTTTAAATTAAAATCTGTTTCTTAGTTCTCATTCCTGTAGTACCGAATGACTGAATAAATTATTAAGAATGGTGATATTTGATCTTCAATGGTTAGGTCTTGTTAGGCCCATTAAATTCCACCATGACGCAGGTCATGCGAATCCGATCGTCTTTGCGAATCCAATCAGCCTTACTGCTTCTAGTGTTATTATTGAATCCCCAAAATGTCTTTGCCTCAGTCTATCTCCGAGAACATGGTCAACAATTTTATCCTCCTTCAGGCACCATCTGCATATTGGGTCATCCGCGACGCCAATCCTATAAAGATGGCCTCACAGGTGACAGTGTCCAGCCAGCAATCCCACCACGATCGTGTACTCAGACACCAATCTCCAAGCTACTACATTGGATCCCAAAGCCAATACTGTGCGAGCATACTTAATAGTCCTATTTCTGCTCTCACAGAGACAGCCATATTGCAGAATCGCATAAGTTTCCACTTGAAAGACCATTGTGTGCTATCTCCTGAAAATACAAGTTTGATTTTCTCTCCATACGCGTTTCACCTTGACTTTCTTCTCGGTATGGTGGTACAGGTAGGCCATGATCTCGATGGTGATGGAATAATAGGATAAATTGTGTTCCTTAGCAATTTGTTCGAACTGTGCAACCTTTAACACGCATTTTACTTCATCCCTATACGGAGCTGCATATAGTTATACGTTTGCTGAATGTGATTTCAGCACTACAACGGCATAATGTGGATATATCCACTGATACTGCATCTCACACGGGGGAATCCGTGAAAGCCGCATACACATATATACGCTATCCGGCAGGAGGTCGGCGAAGCCGCGCTCAGTATTTGCATGCTTCCTTCCGATCTGTCCTTTGCACAGCTAGGTGCATGTCGGTACCCTGATGAGTCTAGTAGAGACGAAACATATACCTCTGCCGTATCACTGTGGCGGGGAGGGTAAGTTTTTGACTTTCTTCTCGGTATGGTGGTACAGGTAGGCCATCATCTCGATGGTGGTGGAATAGTATAAATTGTGTTCCTTAGCAATTTGTTCGAACTGTGCAATTTCTAACAAGGAAAGGATATGGTTGGAGCGAAGTTTGCATTTACTGTTCGCATTTTACTTCATATATATATATATATATATATATATATATATATATATATATATATATATATATATATATATATATATATATATATATATATATATATGAAGTAATATAATATAATAAGAGTATAATAAAATAAGATATTAATTACTACATGTACAATAAATAAAATATTAATCAATTTGTATTGTTAATATTATTAAATAACTTAATATGATATTTTACTAATATAATAAGAAATATTAATTACTACATGTACAATAAATAAAATATTATTCAATTGGTATTATTAATATTATTAAATAACTTAATATGATATTTTACTAATATAATAAGAAATATTAATTACTACATGTACAATAAATAAAATATTATTCAATTGGTATTATTAATATTATTAAATAACTTAATATGATATTTTACTAATATAATAAGAAATATTAATTACTACATGTACAATAAATAAAATATTATTCAATTTGTATTATTAATATTATTAAATAACTTAATATGATATTTTACTAATATAATAAGAAATATTAATTACTACATGTACAATAAATAAAATATTATTCAATTTGTATTATTAATATTATTAAATAACTTAATATGATATTTTACTAATATAATAAGAAATATTAATTACTACATGTACAATAAATAAAATATTATTCAATTTGTATTATTAATATTATTAAATAACTTAATATGATAGCATGCCAAATATAAATTACATAAAGTTCATACATGAGATATATCAATTCAAGGATTTTTTATATCTTAATTTGGCTTTTTATCAAAGAGGATGAAAGTACTTTGTGGCTGATAAGAGACTGACTGTAAATTCTTTTATATTTTAAGAAATTAAATAGGTTTACTTGCTATATCTAATATGAGCCTTAAATTTTACTGTTAGTTCTAGTTTAATCTCTAAGAGCCGTTTTACACACACAAGAATTATGCCGAAAATTATAACAAAAATTTTCAGCAAATTTTTGCCGAAAATTCTATGGAGATAATCACTACATAGTATAAAACAAAGTCGCTTTCTCTGTCCCTATGTCCCTTTGTATGCTTAAATCTTTAAAACTTCGCACCGGATTTTGATGCCGTTTTTTTCAATAGATAGAGTGATTCAAGAGGAAGGTTTATATGTATAATAACATCCATTAAATAGTGGAGAAATACTGTTATTTTTGAGGTTTCTAATGTGATGTCGTTAATTATCATATTTTTTCCGCTTACATAGCAAACGCAGGCTGAACCCTACGAGATTTATCAAAATAATGTACTAATTATTTGTACACATTGAAAAGGTCTACAGAAAACTCCGCGATGGTATATGTCTATCTCTCATGGATATCCCACAATAACATTTTTTTGTCATTTACTTTTTACGACAAATAATGGCAAATTTTGAAGCGATTTTAACCAATACAGCATTAATCCTTATCCAATTAAATAGCTTAAATACATTGTTGATTTAATATAGATCTATATGGTCCTTTACAGCACAAGATTTAAATGAATATTTTCGAAGATATTACAGATTTAAAATTGCGGGAAGTAGCGCTTGCGGCGGTACTGGCCGACCGGGGCGGCGGCAGCGTGCCTATAAATAGCGCGTCGGAGGCCGATGTAATAATTGTTGTAAAAATAAAATAAATAGTCACAGTTTTTCTGTAGTGTATTTAGTATCAGCATTGCACCCGTGCGAAGCCGGGGCGGGTCGCTAGTTTTTACATAAAATACCACTCTGTGTGATATGTACAAGAAATTTGAATATAATTTTGGTGATAATTTTGTCGATGCTCATGCGCATTTTCATCACAGGTGACGTTCCAACAGTTAAAAAGTTAACTTGCTCTGGGGATAACCTTAAAATATCATAAATATGAAAGTTTCCGAACATATGTAATCGAGAAACCACAAAATAAGGGATATTTTGTGCAAGAAACAATGAGTTAATATTAAGTTTAGGTCGATTAACAAACGTGGGCTGTCAATTCACAAATTTTATTCTGCGTCGATTTTCGCGCACTTTCCGTAATTTAGTCATAAAAATATAGAACACGTTCTATATTTTTATGCCGAAAATTTTCACCAAAATTTTAACAATAATTCTTTGATGTGTAAAACAGCAAATTAGTTTTATGAAAATTTTCGACATAATTATGAGATAAATTTTGGCTATAATTCTTGTGTGTGTAAAACGGCTCTAATAGACAAGTTTCTCAATATTTGTAATTCGCAGGGGTAAAAACATTTCCGCCTTATTGTCAAGAAAATCAACAAACCTCCCCTATTCCAAGATGGAACTATATTAGGTTTTATTGGAGATTTTATTGCATACCCTAACTGTGCAAAATTTAGAATTGTTGATTAAGTGATGACCTTAACAAGAAACTTCAGAAAAGCACTGAAAAGCAGACACACAGTAGTAAACTATTAATAAATAGTTGGATTGGTTAACAAATTCTTTAAGTCTTTTTAAGTATAAATAATTTTAAGTCCTTGAAACATTAAGGAAAAATTAGATCTGAAGCTGAGGAAGGTAGTTTTTGCTCCTTTTCTTGAAAAGCTCTCCACTTCTTCATATTCTTCAATTCCCAACGAAACTAGCGCTAAAATAAATTTTTTGCTTCAATCATTTAAAATATCAATTTTATTTTTACTCATAATTTGTTGTTAGTGATAACTAGGATATTAATAAATTACCCAGGAAATAAAAACCTCGATACCTACTTATATAAAAACATTTTTAACTTAGAAATACATTTTTAAATTAAACGGTATAGTTAATTATTAGCTAATTATTTAGTTTAAGTAAAATGTAGGAAAATTACACGTAATTTTTTTTTTTAGAATTCCTTCATATACCCTCTAATTCAAAGTTGTAGCAATTGATCGTAGTTACAACGCTCTTAAAATTTATAAGAATAAAATAAAGAGAAACATGCTATAAATAAGTTAAAAAAAAAAGGAATGGAATGCATACTGGCAAAAATACCAAATTACTTTTTAAATAGATTAGTTACTAAATATAAATTTATATTACGAAACTAATAAAAAAACAATGAATTTTTAAAAACTTTCTCCAAAGTATTTATTGCTACTAATATGTTTGTTTTTTCTAAAACCTCTACTAATTACTCCAAAATATTTGATATGAAGTAAATAGGTACTTAAACAATTATAATCTGACGTACAAGTAACCTTGCCCAAATCTCAGTCGCTGAATAGTATGTAACTTTGTAGAATACTAAAACATCAAAACAGATTAGACACATATTTTTTTATATCGGCTCAATCCCCTACTTAAGGGTAAAAATCACGCCTGTAAACTTTTTAGTATATATTCATCTTTTAAGGCAAACAAGTTAAAGTAATATAGGAAGTTTTAAATAATAATTACCATATGGCAACTACTGAAAGTATAGACTTTTGCATAATCTTAAAAAATTATACGGTAATGACAAATAAAAGCGAAGGTCTTATTACACAAAAATTTCATATTATTGATGTTTAATATCTACTATACTCTATACTAACCCTTTCGTACACAAGTTTTTCACGAGTAAAAGACTCCTACATTAAAAAAATAACTTTGAAATTACAGGGAACCCATTAGTCCCCCTAGTAAAGAATAAATGATATTTGTACAGCCTACATAATCAAAGGAATCTTGAGAAATGTGCTTGACTATAAATATTTTACTAGTTTTGCAAAATTTTTTTGTATAAATAACTTGTGTAAATAATTTAAACAAATTAATTTTGCAAAACTAATTACAAATCTAAATTCAGTATGACTGAAACTAGTCAAAACATAGAAGTTTTATTTCTTTTACTTCTTGGGCATGAAAAGGTTAAAATATAATATAATAGATACATTTGCGCCTTATTTTGGTAATGTATTTAGTGCTGCAGAGGTGATAAAACTGAAGTACTCTGTGCTCTTCAAAAGTTAAAGGGTAACAGAGCTATTGAACCAGATATGTTGCCCGACTATGTTATAAAGGGCTGTAGCGAGTCTCTGTTGGAACCATTACTATATATATTTAACCTTCTACTTAAAACATCAACATATCCAACAAAATAACATATTACAAAGGTTATACCTACTTTCAAAGGAGGAGTAAAGCACGAAGTAACTAATTATAGGCCTATTGACAGTAAATGCAAGGACAAAGTTATTTAAAATAGTGATTTTTAACAGAATATATAATGAGGTAGAGCACAGTATATCTGAGTGCCAACATGGGTTCTTACCAAATAAGTCAACATTAACTAAGAAATTACTTTTACACAATACATTCATAACTCTTTTAATAAAAAAACACAAGTTGATGTAATCTACACAGATATGACAAAGGCATTGGACAGAATAAACCATACCCTTATAATTCAGTCCCTTAGGCAACTGAATGTTACGGAGAATCTGACCAGACTGACAGAAAGCAGTACGTTGAAATAAAGGGGGCCAAATCAAATGTATATAGAAGTACTTCTAGTGTTCCTCAGGGGTCTAATTTGGGACCTCTTTTGTTCTTAGTTACCTTTAATAATATATGTAAAGTGATCAAACACTCAAAAGCATTACTGTTTGTAGACGACTTTAAACTTTTTAGGGAAGTATTGGCTGCTGATGTTTACAGCAGGATCTAAATAATGTTGTTGAATGGTGTGGAATAAATGGTTTTTGTCTTAATGACAACAAGTGGTCGTCAATGTCTTTTACTCCTAATAAAAATATTTGAAATCAAACCTATTCTGTTAATGATATAGTGTTAAAACGGATTTCTTGACAGAGAGATTTCTGAGTATTGTTTGATAGTTCATTGACTTTTAATGAGCATATAATAAATAAAATTAATACAGCTCAGATGATAATGGGTTTCATCATCAGATCTACTAGACATTTTGATGTTGATGTTTGCTTGACACTTTTTGACAGTCTTGAGCTGTCAAAACTTGAATACTGTAGTATAATATGGTCACCACAATATGAAGTGTGGAGTAGAACCATAGAACATGTTCAGCAAAAGTTTTTAAAGTATATGTTTTTTAAAAGATGTGGGTACTCTTCCAATCAGGGTTATAATCACCTAGATATTAAGTATATTTTACAGACTTTCATTGGAAAACAAACGTATAAAAATATGTTTGGTATATATATTCAAGATCTTAAAGAATAAAATAAATAGCCCAGACCTATTGCTGCAACTTCCATTTTTGGTAAATAATAGTGGAACAAGACAAAAACCAACATTTTATCTAGAGTTTCCTAGAATAAATACTTATAAAAATTCGCAGCTATATAAAATGTGTAATTATTTTAATACATATGTTAGTGATGTAGATTTAAGTAGTATTACTATACGTAAATACACGGATATTATTGACTATAAGTTGCGTGCTTCTCAGACTCAAATGTAATATGAACAATAATATTGATTAGGACTGTTAATTTAATGTTTTTAACTTTAAGTAAGGTATCTGTAATTGGCTTAACTGCTGTAGATACTGTATTGAATAAAATATCACTACATAGTATAAAACAAAGTCGCTTTCTCTGTCCCTATGTCCCTTTGTATGCTTAAATCTTTAAAACTACGCACCGGATTTTGATGCGGTTTTTTTCAATAGATAGAGTGATTCAAGAGGAAGGTTTATATGTATAATAACATCCATTAAATAGTGGAGAAATACTGTTATTTTTGAGGTTTCTAATGTGATGTCGTTAATTATCATATTTTTTTCCGCTTACATTGCAAACGCAGGCTGAACCCTACGAGATTTATCAAAATAATGTACTAATTATTTGTACACATTGAAAAGGTCTACAGAAAACTCCGCGATGGTATATGTCTATCTCTCATGGATATCCCACAATAACATTTTTTGGTCATTTACTTTTTACGACAAATAATGGCAAATTTTGAAGCGATTTTAACCAATACAGCATTAATCCTTATCCAATTAAATAGCTTAAATACATTGTTGATTTAATATAGATCTATATGGTCCTTTACAGCACAAGATTTAAATGAATATTTTCGAAGATATTACAGATTTAAAATTGCGGGAAGTAGCGCTTGCGGCGGTACTGGCCGACCGGGGCGGCGGCAGCGTGCCTATAAATAGCGCGTCGGAGGCCGATGTAATAATTGTTGTAAAAATAAAATAAATAGTCACAGTTTTTCTGTAGTGTATTTAGTATCAGCATTGCACCCGTGCGAAGCCGGGGCGGGTCGCTAGTATATATATATATATATATATATATATATATATATATATATATATATATATATATATATATATATATATATATAAATAAATAAATATAGTAGTTATTATATATGTATTAATAAGAAATTTCTTGTACAATAAGACTGTCACCTTTATTTGCTATTACAATATAATTTCTTATGACAATTTATAAGTCCATAATTTTGAGTTGTTGATCAATATTGTAATTATTATATAAAACTTCTTATGTAACTTTAACTTATTTGCCTTAAAACGTATTGGTATATACTAAAAATATTGCAGGGGTAGTTTTAACCCTTAAATAGGAGATTGACCCACATACAAAAAAACATGTCTAATATTTTTCAGTGATCTACCATCCTAACCTGGGTAGTGTGACTTGTTAGAGCTTGTTTATTTAACATTCGATGCTACCTTTAATGCCAACGAAATAAATCAAATTAAAAATCAACTCGAAGGGGGAAAATCATCAATAAAATTCTCAAATTCTCCATGAAGACTGAAAGTATTTACTTATAGAATATATCTGAAGAACTATAATTTGGCATGTAAATCACTGAAAAATTTCAATATTGCTCCCATATGGAATGTTATAAATATAATTAATAAGCACCAAGTGAGGGTAGGTATAAATTTAAAACTGACAGTTCATTCGCTGATTTTCATAGAAAAAGGTTTTATAGAAAAGCTACGAAAAGTAAATAATTTTTAAAGGAATACTGGGTAAATATCCGTAGGGAATTTGATAACTTAAAAAAATACAAGGTAAATATTTTTTACCGTATGTATATAAAAAGAATTAAATATGGCCAAGTCATGAATAACACACGCCTACATAAGTTTAGGTCAGTTAACAGTCTTTAACTTTGTAAACAAACCAATGCATTGTGAATTGGACTTTATAACCTCAATTCTTGTGGGAGATTGGCAGAAACAGATAGCAACTTCTTGGAAATAAATATATAAGATAACCTAATGATGACCTTAAACAGTTAATTAGTATTGCAATAGAAAAACTATATCCTTCTAGATAATAACTTTTTAAATCTTAATTGAAGTTTTAATTCTATAACTTGACATACTTATTACATGCTAAGAAAAAACATGTTTACAAACCTTTGGTTTGATTAAATGAGATTTAAGGAGGTATTTTTAGGTATTTACCTTCAGTTTCTCCCTGTCTCCGATAATGTGAGGATCCTCTTTAGCATCCTCTTCATGTCTAAGGAATCTTTGCGCCTCCCTTGTGTCTTCTAGTTGTGGGGGTGGAGGAATCAAGAGATCGGGCCCCGCTCTTTTAATCTGATCATACACCTTGTAAACACTTTCCACCCTTCCTCCTGAACTTCTAAATTCTGGGAGATAGAAAAATGTACCAAAACAAACAAGGCAAAAGGTTGCAAATACCAGGCAAATTACAGATTTTTCTCTAGGTCTAAAAGATCTTCTTAGAGGAATCGGGACCCCATTTACAAATCTCTGATAAGTAGGTAATATTCCCGTCACGCTCATTTTAACGAATTTTTCGCGATTTCACCCGCGACGATCATGAAACACAGGCCATTAACGAGGGACTGACAGAAAGACAGCTGGCCAGAAAATTGCTCGCGATTCGCAGATTTCCCATACACAGGTGGGAATGAAGATTTGAGATAAATGCTGCCAAGAGGGTTTATAGTCTTATTCATACTACTACTGTCATCTTTGTAACGGCGTCATAATCTAACAATTTTTAATAACAGAAAACTCTAATCTAACAATTTTTAATAACAGAAAACTCTTTTTTGTAATATCGTCAAATTAGATAACTGTAGTTAGAGATAGTGTAGTTTGCAGTAAAAATTTTAGAGGTCACTAATAACTGTGAAACTATGGTTGTCTAAATCTATAATTTACATCAGTAAGCCCAGAGACACCTGGTGGCTGAAGTGAAAAACTTTCCGAGCCATGTGAATTCAAAGATAAGATAGGAAATGGTCTAAAAATAATTTAAAATGTCTGTTGTTGAATATTTATCAACTGGAAATGTAGTATGAAAAACAATAAAATAAATTAATACATTGAAGATACTCGCTGTAGGATCCAATATGGTCTCGAATTTATATTCAAAACTAAAAAAAACCTATGAAGTTTTTTAATAATTTTAAAATTGCGTTAATTTCAATAGATCACCGATTTACATTTCCAACTGATAAATGCATGCTATCTGGTCAACAAAGATATTTCAAAGTATTTTTACCCCATTTCTCACATTATTTTTCAAATTCAAATGGCCCGGAAAGCTTTTTACTTTGGCCACCAAAAGTTTGTAGGAAATCGTTCATCTGAATCCAGCAATCTGCCTCATTAGGCAACCCAAAATACGTTTTAACTTCTAGCATAATTTATACATTTTCGTCGTAGTACGAGAGTGTATATAACCATTTGTAATAAATCAACTATATTCCCTATTTTTTTTGTTTAAATCGTTCATTGTTCCACAAAAAAATTATATGATGAAATATCCTGCTGAGTACTAAAGAGCTTCCGAATAAAATAAGCACTAACTTCTCCATTCAAGACAGTTTTATTGTAGAAACTTATCGGAAATAAAGTCAGTACATGTACTACAGGCTCCATTGAAAATAATGGCGGGTCTCTAGAAGATTTACATAAAGAGAGAAGAAAAGAGAAAAACTTTCTTGAAATTTAGATGCTAAAGAAAAGTTATCTAAAGCAAGAATATGACAATTAATGCATGAAAATGAAAATTGCATTAAAAAATATTTCTTGACTAAATGGCGAGTGTTACTTTTTATTCCTTTATTAACTTCTTTGTGAAACCATTATTTAACTTATACAATGATGAAACTCACGTAAAATTTGTAAATTAACGGATTTAGATTTTATATTTAAATATGATATTTGAAATAGTGAATTGGACTGTTCCAAATATTTATGGAGTATTTAGTAACCACCAAGGAACTTGAAAGGATAGGTAAATGGAAGAACGAATATGGTGAAAAGATAACGATTCTATAAATGGTATTTATGAGAGTTTGTTTATGAAGTCTGCAGTTGGCAAAAATATCCTGAAAACTGCCTTGTATGGCCAGAAATGGAAGATAAATCAATAATATATAAAAGAGAAACACAGAATTGTTTTCTCGAACCCGTAAATAGGCATGTAATGTAAATGACTAATAACCTATTTTATAGTCATTTTATTTTTTATAAGTACTCCTATTACCTTTTTGAATTTTTTTGACAGTATTGTTGTTTTTATGAGTATTTCGTTCAATTTGAAGTTTTTGTTTGCGTTTTGTAATAATCTTATGGTTGTGTTTTCCAGTGGTACACCTCGTAAAACGAGTGTTTAAAAACAGTACAATTGATTTTATATTTTCAAATGTGTCTATATATATATATATATATATATATATATATATATATATATATATATATATATATATATATATATATATATATATATATATATACAGTGTTCGACAAAACAAATGAACGAACTTCTACTCGCTAATATATGGTTAAATAACATAGTCAAATGCACTTAAATTTAAATTCTTTTTACTTATTTATGATCGCGATGGACTTTTCTACTAAAAAAAAAGGACACAAACAAAACTAACTTTTTTTGTATCAGAAAAAAATTAGTTTTGTTTACAACATCACTTTGTGTTTATGACAAAACATATGCACGAAATAACAGGAATTTACATTCTATATGAACTATAAAAAATTATCAGCAGGTACGGTTTCTCTCTTTTGAACATTGTAAGAATGTTTATAGAAAACTTCCACGTGTTTATAGTCGTTCCTGGTCTTTCAAAGTCATCGGTCATATGGTAAAAGTTTTTAATGAAAAAAATGGCTAATAATAAGTACTCAGTGCAAGTAAAGGAAAAAATAATTCTATATTATAATAGTGGTGAATCAGTGACATTAATTGCAAAGAAATTTAGAATTCATCATAGCGTAATTTCGCGAATTATAAGCCGCTTTCGTTCTTCAGGCTCGTTGACCACTATCCACAAAGGAGATCGTCCACGGAAAACCAGTAAACGGGACGACCAGACAATAACTAGATTAATAAAAAAAGATCCGTTCATATCAGCAAGGTCAATTGCAAATCGATTACCACTATATATTTCTGAAAGATCTATCCAAAAACGAGCTGTTGAAGGTGGATTGAAATCATACCGAAGTGCCAAAAAATCATTTATTTCCGCCAAAAATAGACTAGCTAGAATTCAATTTGCAAAGGAACACTTAAATTGGAGTATAACCCAATGGAAGACCGTATTCTTTTCTGACGAGTCGAAGTTCAACTTGAAAACTTCGGATGGATTTCGACTAGTACGCAGACCTAAAGGGTAACGTCTTAAATCTCGCTATACGCAAGGCACACTTAAGCACGGAGGAGGAAATGTTTTGGTCTGGGGATGCTTTTCCAGACATGGAATCGGACCAATTCACAAAATTAATAGTATAATGGATCGTTTTGTGTAAAAGAATATCCTAAATAATGTTATGTTGCCACACGCAGAGGAAGAAATGCCACTTAAGTGGAGGTATCAACATGGTAACGACCCAAAACACACTGCTAAATGTGTGGAAGAGTGGTTCTTAACTGGTCAGCGCAATTGCCTGATCTCAATCCCATAGAAAATCTATGGGATATTGTAGATCGCAAAATAAATCGCGATAATTGCAAAAATGAGGATGACCTTTT
Source organism: Diaprepes abbreviatus (assembly GCA_034092305.1). Classification (NCBI taxonomy): domain Eukaryota; kingdom Metazoa; phylum Arthropoda; class Insecta; order Coleoptera; family Curculionidae; genus Diaprepes; species Diaprepes abbreviatus. The sequence goes on along the minus strand of JASJET010000380.1, from coordinate 2,053,078 downwards.
CCGACAAGCGGAAATTGCATGGAATGGAATTTCCGATGAAATTTTATCTAACCTTATAGAGTCCATGCCACGCAGATGCGAGGAGGTTTTAAAAAATAAGGGCTACGCAACTAAATATAGTTAAATTTTTATTTAAATGGAATAACCTAAAAATGTGCTATTGTTTTGAAAGTATTGTTAACTATGAAATATGGTTTTTGTTGGTTTTCATAACAAATGTTGAAAATTTTTGTTTTGTTTTAGTAAATTTAGTTTGTTAATTTTGTAAATAAATAAAACAATTTGAAAAGCAACTTGTTTTTGTATTGTTATTAAGGCATATTTTACTATCCACAAGTTCGTGTATATGTTTTGTCGCACACTGTATATATATATATATATATATATATATATATATATATATATATATATATATATATATATATATATATATATATATATATATATATCACTATTTCCCGCAAATGTTTTCTTGAGCCGAAAGGAGTTTTTTGGCATCTAATTGAAATTTCCTGTCAGTGTTAGGAAAATGCAATCACCTGCAAACAAAAAAAATAGAAAAGAATCAGTTCATGCTAAAATCAAAATGTTCATTTCAATAAATTGTCATGAAACAAAACCCTTTGTTTATTATATATGCAAATAAGCAAAGTCATACAGTGATTTTCAATGTTGTTATATCGTCACAATATAACACCATTAAAATTTTGGATCGCACTTACCCCACCTTACCATAAATATTTGCCTTAAAAATATTGCTACACTTAATTTGAGTGTCTATATAGGTAGAAGCAGGTTTTCACCTTGTAATTTTAAATTCAGGTCATTCATCTATTTAGTGAAATGCAAATAAAACAAAAACTTCCATAATTCGGAGTTAGAAAATATGCTCTAGAATTTTTCCGCAGCTAAATCAGCGTTCTGCAGAATGATATGGTAAGTAATTTTATCCAATCTCTTCAATAAACTCGCGAAATTGACGATGATTGAGTGTATGTCATTTCAAATAATTAACAGCTGACATGTTTGACCTTTTTCTTGGTACGCCCATTTCTAGCATTGCTAGCTATAGTCTGCTTCTTTTCACGGAGTCATATGCTTGCTGGAAATCCACAAAGATTTGGTGGACATCTCGGTTAAATTCCCAGTTTTTTTCAAATATTTGTCTGATCGTAAATATCTGGTCTATTGTTGACCTTCCAGCACGAAAACCGCATTGGTAGTCGCCGATAATATCTTCCGCATAAGGCGTCAGTCTGTTTAGTAGAGTAATTGCCAGGATTTTGTATGTTGTGTTGATAAGAGATATACTTCTATAATTTCGAAATTGTTCCTTGTTTCCTTTCTTATGCATAGGTATTATGACACTTCCATTCCATTCCTCAGGCATTTTCTGTTGTTCCTATATTTTCAAAATGACTTCATATATTTTTTGATGTAGACCGTTTTCTCCCTTTTTTAACAGCTCTCCATTTATACCATCGCTGCCTGGCGCTTTGTGATCTTTGAGTGATGCTATAGCATTTTTAACTTCTTGAAGTGTTGGTGATGGCACTATTATATCTGCGGAATGGAATGTAATGTCCTCTTCCTCTGTCCCATTTTCAATACTTAGTAACTGCTGAAAATATCCTTTCCATAGCTCGACAATTTCTGTTTCCGTCATTATTAACTTTCCTGTTTCGTTTCTCATGGCTTTCGTTTCTCCAACATTTCCACCCCATTTCACAGTCTTTACCTCCCTAAAGAATTTCCTTACTTGATTCATGTTCCTATTTCTGTCTATTTTCTGCATCTGATGCTCCAGATAGCTCTTCTTTTTGGTTCTAAGTAATCTTCTTGTCTGTGCAATTCTTCTTTGTTCTCCTCAGTGGGGTTTTTTAGCATTATCAGTCTTTTTCGAGTTTTTACTTCTAGCATTTCATCGCATTCGTTGTCAAACCACTTTCTGTTTGAGCGTTTCTTTATTCTACCAATAGTCTCCGTCGCTGCTTCTTCTATGACTGTTGCCAATTGCTGCCATGTTTTCTCCAGCTCTATATTATCATCCTCATGTTCTAAACATTGGAATTTGTAACTTATGGCTATTTGATACTCAATTTCTTTATTTGGTGTTTGAAAGGCTTCTAAGTCCCATCCTTCTCGTTGCTCATTTTGTTCCGGTTTCTGTGTTCCTATTCTTGTTCTCCACTTGGTTTTAACCGGGAAATGATCAGTATCGCTGTCTGCTCCTCTCATACTACGTGCATTAATGATGGTATTAGAGTGTTTTGGTTACGCGTTCTTCCATCGTTTGACACCCATGTGACTTTGTAAATGCCCTTCCTCTCAAATTGTGTAGACTTCACAATCATGTTATTGGATATTGCAAATTCTGTTAACCGGTGTCCTTTATCGTTTGTTATGTCTTGTAGGCTATGTTTACCTATCACTTCTCTTAGATATTCTTCCTTGCCAATTTTGGCATTACAATCACTCATCACTACTTTTATATCGTGTTTTGGAGCTGCTTTATACTCTTGGTCTAGTAGTTCGTAAAATTCCTCCTTACTGTCATATTCAGCATCTTCTGTTGGGGCATGTATCGAGAATATTGTGAGATTCATATGTTTCTCCAAAAAAGAGCTCGAGAATGGGGATCAGAGTTTTTTGTACGGGTCGCGGTTTTTAAATTAACATATAAAAACATCGAAATTTTTCTACCCTGTACATATTTTGGGGTGGGACACTGCCCCAATAGTCCCTCTCTTGATTCGTCTTTTAACAGTAGGTTGAGTTAAGTTTACTAATTTAAAATTTAAAACTGTCTAAAATTTAATCTCTGATGCTTCAATATGCCTTCCGTAGAAAGTCCATCTCTTGCTGGAAAATTTTTCAGACACATGGTTTCAATTATTTCAAAGACAGACCTGCAATGGAAAACTAACATCGTCAATCACTGCTAACATGCTACATCCCCGACACATACTTGGACCTTTTTTAGAAAATTCTCTCATATGGAATCATTCCTGTCCGCATGGACACCAAACAGACCTGCGGTAAAATCCCCGACTAATAATAAATTTCACTTATCATCTGTACTAGCCGACTCAGTTTTTTCTATTTAGAATTCTTTCTAGAAACTAAGTAACTAATTATTACACAGATAATTAATTTTATGCGTTTTTAATTGGCAGCCGCTAAAACCAAGAAGCCTGATATGTATTTGCATAAAAGGTCATAAAATCTCGAGTCCCTAGTGTAAAAACACTTGACTTGACATAGTCAAACTGTTGTAAATTACGGCAATGTGCAATATAGAGCTCCAGTTTCTTACGAGTAAATATTATTTAATATTTAGTAACATGCCCCGATAATCTAATTAAGATTTAAGTGAAAAAAATTAACTTGTCTAATGGATTTAAACACTTTGCATTTTTGCATTCGGGATCATTGTTTTAATGAGTTGAATCATGCAGTGGCGTGGATTAGTTTTTTGCTACCACACAGTAAGAAACGCGCAAGTTAGTCCAAGCCATAGGTAAATATAGTGACATAAATTCTGAGATTGATGAGACCTACCGAGGAGTGTTGGGGGCAATGTAAGAACAAACCCTACATAAAATGTAGCAGCAAAAATAGATTGGGAACAAGAGGGGAGGAGTCAAAATTGGCTAAAACAGTTTTTTTAAATCTTCCATCCAAGGAACACATTTTGGAAAAAAATGTTTTTAAATAAAAGTTGTTGTTCTTCTTCTTCTTTAGGTGCCATGTCCGTATTCAGATGTTGGTGGTCATCATGTTTACAATTTCCTGAAATCTTTCTGTAGCGGCTGCAACGCGAAATAGTTCCTCCACCATGCAATCACACCACTGCCTGATGTTACGTAGCCATAAAAGCTTCTTTCGGCCTATCCATCTTTTTCCTTCCACTTTTCCTTGTATTATAAGGCGAAGTAGATGGTATTTAGGTCCTCTAATTATGTGGCCGAAGTATTCTGTTTTCCGCCTCTTTATAATGTTCAAGAGCAGTCGATCTGTATCTATCATTCTGAGATCATCCTCAATGGAAGTATGCGAAACCCATGATATCTTTAGAATTCGACGATAGCACCACAATTCGAAAGCTTCCAGTTTGTTTAGCGTTGTGGTTTTTAGTGTCCATGTCTCGCAACCGTATAACAGAATAGACCATACATAGCATCTCAAGACTCAGGATAAAAGTTATAGAGATGTTAAAAACCTACAATTTGAGCCTTTGTGCAATCATTTCTGTTAATTTGTTATTGCAAAAAGGTCAAAAAATCCTCAAAATTAGCCATTTTTTTCATGTCAATTGTTTATTGCAAAATTAACTTTTTTTGCTTTTAAAGGGAAGGCCTCATGTTTCTGAACAAAATGATATTTTATAATAGTAAATTCGATAATTTGTTGCTGAGATATTGCTAACTGTTTATGCCAAGATGCAAAATGTTGATTGCTATAACTTTTTTTTTGAATGAACATTTTGATTTCCACAAAGGTTTAATCACTTCGTGAAGGCCTACACTTTCATATCTTGTTAGGGACAAATGAAAAAATTAATTTTCAACCCCTTAAATATTGCTTTAAAAACAGGAGTGTTTTTTTATAAAGAAATTGAAATCTCGCGCGCGCGAGAAAACTGAACTCGCTGCTTCAAATCAGCAGCGCTCGAATAAATTCGCCATATTTCAGCAACGAATAGACCAATTTCGGTGTTTTTTTTATTTGGGGAGGCTCGAAAAATTATTAATATGGCCACATCCCCTTTTTTTTTGGGCGATATTTAAGGAGTTAAAAATTAATTTTTTCATTTGCCTCTAACAAGTATGAAAATTTAGGCCTTCACGAAGAGATTGAGCCGTTCTGGAGGTCAAAATGATCACCCAAGAAAAAAGTTATGGCATTTTGCGTCTTGGGATAAACAAACAGCAATATCTCAGTAACAAAGTATCCAATTTACTATTATAAAATATCATTTTGTTTAAAATAATGAGGGTTTCCCTTTATAATAAAAAAAAATTTGCAATAAATAATTGATACGCAAAAAATGACATATTTTAAGAGTTTTTTTGACATTTTTGCAATAACAAATTGACGAAAATGATCGCATAAAATCCCAAATTAAAATAGGTTTTTAAAATCTCTACAACTTTTATTCGAAATTTTTTTTTCCAAAATGCGTTTCTTGGCTTGTAGATTCAAAAAACCAGTTTTAGTCAACTTTGACTTCCCCTCCCTCTTGGACTCAACCTATTTTTTGTTGTTATATTCCATGTAAGATTTTGTTCTTACATTGCCCCCAACACCCCTAGATATGTCGCATCCATCTCGGAATTTACCTCAAAAACAGTACTAATTTTTACCTATGTCTTGAACTAGGTTGGTTTGTCAATTCCACTCTATAATATTTAGTTTTTCACTGATTTGGATAAATTTGTTTATAAGAGCAGATAATGGGATTTTGAATCGATCCCAACTTTCTAGAATAAATGTAAAAATGTAAGAGGTGTTGGAATTTTCGGTGTTGATCCTCAACACCGATATGAAAAGAACTTGAAGCATGTAAATTTTTTAGTCCGACATATTTTATCCAGCATATTGAGTTTGAAGAGAATAATTTAAGATCCGTAATATACGAAGTTCCCAATATCAGTTTTGGACCATATAGAAAAAATATAAAATTTTTACTCCCCCATATTATATCTACCATATTTAAATTTTCCTCTCGCCCATTGTTTATTAAGAAAGACATTTTTTTTGTCTCTATATACAGGAAGTGGCTTGTCTTATTTTTTCTAATCAACAGTTTATTACTGTAAATCATTTGAGATACATTGCACGTCAGTAGTCCAAGTTAACAAAGAACCCCTCCCCCCCCCCCCCCGTCAGGGGGTATTAGGGGGGTCAACATCACTAAAAGTAATGTTTATATTTTATTAATTAAGACTTACTTTTTTAACCGATTTCTAAAAGAAGGAGATTTTCAATTCGTCGAGTATGTATGTTTTTTTTTATTATGTATGTACACCGATTACTCCGGAACGGCGGCACCGATTTGAATGAAATTTTTTACGTTATGTTCAAGAAGTTGCTGCGGCGGTTCCATATTTTTTTGGACGAAATTGGTGCAGTAAATTCCAAGATGGCGCTGACAATATGGCGGCCAAAAAAATTAATTTTGCCCGATTTTCTCCAAAATTGGTACGGGGGAATTTTTGGGGTTGTACACAACGAATCTAAAATTATTTTTAAAAAATTCAAATGGCGGATCCAGTATGGCGGACAAAAAAATTTACTTTTGTTCGATTTTCTCCAAATTTGGTGTGGGGTAGTTTTTGGGGTCGCGCATAACGAATGTAAATTTTTTTAAAAAAATTCAATATGGCAGATCCAATATGGCGGACAAAAAAATAAATTTTGTCCTAATTTCTCCAAAATTGGTACAGGGGAGTTTTTGAGGTCGTACATGACGAATCTAAAATTATTTTTAAGAAATTCAATATGGCGGATCCAACATGGCGGACGAAAAAATCAATTTTGTCCGATTTTCTCCAAAATTGGTACGGGGGAGTTATCGGTGTCACACATAACGAATCTGAAATTATTTTTAAAAAATTCAATATGGCGTATCTAATATGGCGAATAAAAAATTAATTTTGTCCGATTTTTTCAAAATTGATAGGGGGAGTTTTTGGGATCGCACATTACGAATCTGAATTTAAAAAAAATTAATTTCCACACCTCTCGATTTTGTCTTAAATCAGTAGTGGGGGATTTTTGTTAGTGCTAATGACGAATTTAGAATATTTTTTGAAAAACTCAATCTGGTGGATTCAATCCTGAAAATTTTCTTGAGGGTGTAAATTATGAATTTAAAAGTATTTTTTCAGGCTTCAATATGACAAGCCCAATATAGCGGACTAAAGATTTTACATTTTCCGATTTTGTTCAAAGGTGGAACTGAATCGTTTTAGGGGGTTTTCGGGGACATGTATAACGATTATGAAGTTACTATTAGGTTGATAAGATACAATATGAAGGCCTGAAAATTTACATTTTCCTATTTTCTCTAAAATTGATATTGCGGGGTTCTTGGGGCGTATACAAACTCAACATGCAGTATAAAATATATCGGGCTAAGAAATTTACGTCTTCAGTACTTTAAATATCGATATTGGAAGGTTTTGAGATCTATATTACCAATCTAAAATTAATTGGAAATGGAAGATAGTGGATTTACTATGACAAACTAATTGTTTGACACAATTTCACTGGTATTTGGAGAACTCTGAAAATCAAAGAATTTTTAGTGGTTCATTTTAAGGTAATTTACAACTTTGGATAAAATGGGTAATTTTTTACCACCTTGGAGTTATTGCGAGGTAAACTAATCTCGTTTAGTACTTAGTTGAAATCATATGAATTTAAAACTAAAAATCGAAAAATCAAATTTTTATAAAAAAAATTGAACCGACTTCTAAAAGTGCGCTAAAAAGTGAAAAATAACAAAATTTTTTTGTGAAATTGATATTTTGAAGTCGGCGCCAAACTATTTCTAAATGAAATAAATAGTTATTCATATATACAAACTATAGCAAGAAAATTCACATTTTATTAAATATTAGTTTAGTGCTGACTTTAAAATAATTTTAAATTTGCCCTTTACACCCTGCAAAAATATCCAGTATTAATTTTGGACAAAATCGAGAGGTACATAATTTTTTAACTGGCCATATTAGATCTGCTATATTGAATTAAAGAAAAAATAGATTCGTTATGTGCGACACCAAAAACCCCTATATACCAATTTTAGAAAAATTCGGATAAAATTAATTTTTCTAAACCACTTTCGATCAAAAAGACCAGCGCAGTATCTTCTTGAACATAACACCAAAAATTTTATTTTAATCCTTTCCCTCTTTTTAGAAATCGGTAAAAAAATAATTCCTTCAACTACTGTGGTTAGATTTTAAAAAGTCCTACCTTAATAAATTAATCGATAATTGCAACATAAAATAATCCTTAATTTATTTTTGATTGTATCGCATTTTTTTTTAAAATAAACGTATTCGATTGCTATCGTAACGTGTTCGGTACAATAGATATTTGGTAATTTTTAGTAACTTTTATGTTACCTTATTTCCTGAGTGAACATTTTTTAGGGTTGTAGAGAGGCACTAATTTAATTCCTTCTCCAGGATGAGATTTGATTTAAATCTGACATATTTAATCTCCGTTTAATATTATTTTTGATTAATTTTAAAACTTCTGTGTTGTTATATTATTAATGTTGAAATTTAGTTTATTTCCTGCTTACTAATAATGCGTGATAAACCAAACTAAAGAACGTATCAGAGTGAACATGAGTCAGAATAGTAACGGACCAGTTAAAAAGGCATTTGTTAAACGCCTCGTCCAACGCCCTTTGAGAAAACTTAGACAAATTAGTAATTAAGATGTAAACTACGATGGACTTTTCTAATGAAGACTTTTAAACAAGCTGCCTACTAATGACCAAACATGCGCTTTAAATCACCATGCATAGATTGATTATACCGCAAAGTACGATATCAGCCGTTTGTTTTCTGTGTTGGTCCACGCAGCCAGTCGCATCTTGGTGTTTGCTGCCTCATCTCGACTGTTGCGAGTGCTTGGATGCGTGTTATTGGCGGCCTCCCACGCGCCGATTTGTTCTTGTTATCCTGCGGAAGGACATGCTGTGCTAAAGTGATAACACTTCGCGCGTGCATTAAGACACACGGTTTTTTTTACCGTTTTGTTGTTATAAATTGTAAGTATTTTTATTGTTTGTATTGGCATTTTTTTGTTATTTATTACAATTTTTTCTATCTATAAACTTATTTTTCTGCTCCAGAAATTGTAAAGATTTAACTTATAATTTATATTCTTTTTTTTTTCTTTAGAATTATTTACTTTTAATTTTATTTACGTTTAACATAAATCATTTAAATTATTATAACAATTTGTGTTTTTCAACTGCTCTCCGCAAAGGATGACTTCAAAGAAAGTTTCCTAGTATTTTTTCCTTAAATTCTGGAAAGTGATTATTTTTTTTGACAAAGATTATATTAGTATTACTAAGGATTATCACAATTGTAAATATTTTGAATAAAGATAATTATTTAAGAAAACATTCCTACAAATAACAATTTTTTTTCAGAAATATCTGCAATAGATTATATTTTATAAACTTGCAGATCAAATAATTTTTTTTTAATGGAAAATTAAAATTATAAAAAATGTGGACTCTTAACTGGTAATTTAGTTTCTTCACTGGTTGTTTTAGGTAAAAAGATATGTAAATATTTTTTTAATTAATAAAAAAGATTCAAACTGTAACATTGGAGGACGTAAAAGTTTGTCGTTAAAAATGTTTTTTTTTATTATAATTTAAAAAGGCTGTTTTTCCATGTAAAATTACTTGCATATTATTAGATATACGGAAAGGGATTCATGTATTTCATTTTGTTAGTAAGGGCTTGACTTATATATTTTTTTAAGGGATAAAATTCAAAAAAAGTAGAAATTTATTTAATTTGCTCTGAAGCTCGTGAGTTGTACGGATTCCCCCATTTTCGACACTTTTAGGAGATATTGGAGTTATTATCAAAGATAGAGTGTTGCGGTTTTCACTTTTAACGAAACCCAAGATTCCGGTGTCAATTTGTCAATACGTTATTTATCAAAAAATTCAAAACTGATTTCTATAGAGTTTATTACGTAGAGTTCAGCGGTGCAGTCAGCTTTTTCCTAAAACGTTTAATTTTTGAGATATCAATTAACCAAACTTATGATTTTTTAAATAGGACACCCTGTACATTATTTTAGATGATGTTTAAGTATAATTTACGCTTTTCAAAAATATATAGTGTTTCTTTTATTTTGAAAAACAAGGTCCTAATTCAATATTTTCAATAATTTACTTTATTTGTAACAGTAGGCCATGACCAATTTACAAGAAACAAAAGGCAGATGTCCAAAACTTCACAGTTTTGTCAGATTATTAGTATTTATGAAATATTTTCGTTACGTGGGTGTTTTTATTTTACTTTTTATTTATTTTGCATTTACAATGGTCGTTTATGATAATTATGATATGTTAGTATGTTTTATACAAAGCAACGAAAGTCTCCAAGACGCTTCTGAATTATATTTCAATAGGTAATGTATTTAAAGCGTTATAGCTAGGATAACTTTTCATATCTGGCACTCATTTTTGTTCATGTTAGGTATTCAGAAAAAAGGCAACTCTTTCCAGATATATTAGCTCGTTTAAAAAGAAATCTAGTTGAATACGGATCTTTTATTCAGCCGCGTCCCAAAACATACGTCAAAGAAGACAGGGAGAGAAAAGAAACAAATGCATTATTTTACGCAGCAGCACAACTTCATCATCCTGTAGAAAAATAGGGGAAGAAGTTGGTGTGGCAAAATCTGACGCCGAAAGTATTTTGAATAAAATTTTTATAAAAAAAAATGAACCGACTTCTAAAAGTGCGCTAAAAAGTGAAAAATAACTATACATTTTTATGTGAAATTGAAATTTTTGAAGTCGGTGCCAAACTAATGCCTGCCAAAGTGGGATTCGCATAAACAGATTAACAATACTTTGTTTGTAATTGCTTTCTTGCCATAATTTGTATATATTAGTAGTTATTTTGTGTCATTTAGATATAACTTGGCGCCGACTACAAAAATTTCAATTTCATATAGAAATTTATAGTTATTTTTCACTTTTTAGCGCACTTTTGGAAGTCGGTTCATTTTTTTAAAAAAAATTTTATTTTTCGATTTTTTGTTTAGACTTCATTATGATATCCATAAATTATTTGAACTAAGTACTAATCGAGATTAGTGTACCTCGCAATGACTCCAAGGTGGCAAAAAAGTACCCATTTTATCCAAAGTTGTAATCACCCTAAAATGAACCACTAAAAATTCTTTTATTCTTAGAGTTCTACAAAAACCGGTGAAATTATGTCAAACAAATATTTAGTCTGTCGTATTAAATCCGCTAATTTAAAATTTTAATTAATTTTAGATTGGTAATATAGGCCCAAAAACCTTCCAATATCGATATTTAAAGAACTTGAGACGTAAATTTCTTAGCTCGATATATTTTATAGTGCATATTGAGTTTGTATACGCTCCAAGACTATTAATTTTAGGCAAAATCGGAAAACTTAAAATTTTCACTCCCTCATTTTCTTGTCAACCTAATATTGTACAAAATTAACTTCAATTCGTAATACACGACCCCGAAAACACCCTAATACCAAATCTGATAAAATGCGAATATGGTAAAATTTTCAACTCACTATATTAGATCTGTCAAATTGAATTTCAAAAAAATAATTTTAATGTCTTATTGTAATCTAAATGTAAACCCTTCAAAGCCCCCTAGTACCAAAGAAATTCAAAATTTCTAGACCGTCATATTGCCTCTAACATATTAGATTTTCTTAAAATAATTTTTTATTCGCTATTTACATCCTTAAAAACGATTCAGTCCCACATTTAAACAAAATCGAAAAATGTAAAATTTTTAGGATGCCATGTTGAATCCACCAGATTGAATTCTTCAAAAAATATTTTAAATTCGTAATTAACGCCAACAAAAATCCCCCAATACTGATTTTAGACAAAATCGAGACATGTAGAACCTTTAATCCGCCATATTTAATTCTTTTTTAAATAATTTCAGATTCGTAATGTGCGATTCCAAAAAGTCCCCCATATCAATTTTGAAAAAAATCGGAGAAAATTCATTTTTTATCCCCCATATTGGATACGCCATATTGAATTTTTTAAAAATAATTTCAGATTCGTCATGTGCGACACTGAAAACTCCCCCGTACCAATTTTGGAGAACATCAAACAAAATTGATATTTTGTCCGCCAAATTGGATTCACCATATTAAATTTTTTAAAAATATTTTGGATTCGTTATGTGCGACCCCGAAAACTCCCCAGTACCAATTTTGGAGAAAATCGGATAAAATTGATTTTTTGTCCGCCATATTGGAGGCGCCATATTGAATTTTTAAAAAATATTTTGGATTCGTTATGTGCGACCCCGAAAACTCTCCCACGCCAATTTTGGAGAAAATCGGACAAAATTAAATTTTCTTGTCCGCGATATTGGGTCCATCATATTGAATTTTTTAAAAATAATTTTAGATTCGTTGGGTACAACCCCGAAAATTTTCCCATACCAATTTTGGAGAAAATCCGTCAAAATTAATTGTTTTGGCCGCCATATTGTCAGTGCTATCTTGGATTTTACTGCACTAATTTCGTCCAAAAAAAATATGGGGCCACCGCAGCAACTTCCTGAATATAACGTAAAAAATTTCATTCAAATCGGTGTATATACATAAAAAAAAAACATACATACTCGACGAATTGAGAACCTCCTTCTTTTAGCAGTCGATTAATTAAAAAAGGGTTGTAATAAGGCTACAAATTTAAATAGGCTGCATCCCCAATAACCCTAGTTTGGAATATTGTTTTTTGAGTAGTCAGTCGCGACTACTCCCCGTCTTTTATATATATATATATATATATATATATATATATATATATATATATATATATATATATATATATATATATATATATATATAGGAAAGGAAAACTTAAATTCTTGGGATAGCGGTCCCAGGGCTGAATGAAACTCTGTTCACAAAATAAATTTATATATTAGTGTTTAAAAAACCATTTCAATAGTAAAATGTGATAATTATGCAAAAATCAACAGTTTCTACATGAATTTTCCGTTTCATTTTCCAAAAGCCATAAATGGACTCAATTTGCACGTAAGTCTTTGAATTTAGAATCATTTTCTTTTTATTATTAAATATCATATATTGTAAAATTTAAAATTATAATCAACAGAACTGTTCTGTACTGTAGCCCTGAGGAAGGAAATAATATACTTCCGAAAGCTTGGCGTTTGTAAAAAACAGAGTTTCATTCAGCCCTAGGACCGCTATCCCAAGAATTTGAGTTTTCCTTTCTAACTAGTCGGTCAAGAACTACTGTTCCCCTATATATATATATATATATATATATATATATATATATATATATATATATATATATATATATATATATGTATATGAAAAAAATATTTCCTAGAAATAAAACTCTGGCCCTCAGCTCCACTGGCGAAACAATGAGGTGTTCGAAATGCGTTTGGAGATGGGACCAGAGTTGTATTTCTAGGAAATAAACTATTTCTATATATATTCTTTTCTTTATCTGCTTGAAAGGAGAATACATACATGGATATTTGGTGCGATCTTCAAAACTCAATTCAATTCAAAACTAAAAATTGAGAGATAAAATGTTTATAAAAAAAATTGAACCGGCGTCTTAAAAAGCGCTAAAACCCAAAAAATAACAATATAAATTTTTAGTAGAAATTGAAGTTCTTGAAGTCGGCGCCAAATTATTACTAAATGAAACAAATAACTATTAGCACGAGATACATACAAGCTTCGGTAAGACAGCAACTGCAAACGAAGTATTTTTGAATTTTTATATATGAATTTCTTCAAGTACTTCAAAAATTTCGATTTCATATAAAAATTTATATGCTTATTTTTCGCTTCTAACCGATTTTTTTAGAAATAGGTTTAATTTTTTTTATAAAAATTTATACTAAATTTTATTGTACTGTGTGTAGTAGCCATAACCATATTCAAAAGTATTTAATAAGTATAACTAGCTCAAAAGTAATAAATCAGGATACTCATATTCATAGGGAGATTTTTATTTGAAGGAAATCCAGTTGCCGCGATGTATCCTGCGGCAAACCTTATAAGGGATTTTGTTTCTAAATCTCCTACTGGTATATTTTTTACCAGTCACGTATCACGGGTGATTCCATTTTTAATAAATCTATATTATTTTATAATAACAGTCTTAAGCGTTTTTAAGGGTGAAAGAGAAAGGATGTGTCTCTTTGGAAGAAAGTTAGTGCATTAGTACCTGCTTTACTTGGAGTGAAATTATTCTCAGCCTTACAAAGGTTCTATTCAGGACCTTTTGAAAAAACGTGTGAATATGTGAATCGAGGTTATCTACGCGTATACTGGATATATTTAAATTTAATCTTTGTCTTTTGAAATGGTTCAGACCGAGTCTGGCCTTCCTATTCCCATAAAAAATGTTTTAATCAGATTACCGGACTTGGGTGGTATAAAAAATAAAGACTGTTCTTTGATCTTAATATAAATTAAATTGAAAGATATCAATACATTTGATTTTACTCCGTCAATAAGTAGACTTAATTGTTTTTTTGTTTTATTATACAATGAGAACAGAAAGTTGACAATAAATTGATTATTTAAAAAAATGCTGGGATTTTTGAAAAAATCGCTCAGATATATTGACTTAGTTTTTTTGGTGTCAATTTTTTCCAATGTATTACATTATACAGGGTGACTCAAAAAAATTGTTCAATAATCATCTTTGATTTTTTTAAATAATGATCGACAGTTAAACTCTAAAAGAAATAGTAACAACAGCTAATTTATCATTTCATTGAATGAAAATGCTTGCCCTTCCATTGGCTAATTGACAGTAACCTAAGCCATTTATTAATTTATTTTGAACATTTCTGACTACTTTTGTAGTAATTAACCGTATTTCTTGAATAATTCTATTCTTTAAGTCTTCTGTGTCAATTGGCTTAGTTTGGAAAACTTTATCTTTAAGGTAACCCCCAGGATTTAAGTCTGGAGACCTCAGCGGCCACTCAATAAGTCCCCTTTTTCCAATCCATTTGTTCGCGGAAATATCATTAAGAAAAGCGCAAACTTCTGCTGCGTAAGTCGCCGTGCATTGTTTTGCTGAAACTCACTGGCGTAGCTACCGGGATTCAACAAAATACTTAAACTCGACCACACAAAATGAGTTTATTTATATGTTGGGAACCGAGATAAAAAAAACAAAATCTTTGATGAAATTCGCGCAGCTTCATTTTCTACAATGGTTTTAGACACTACACAAGATATATGTAAAACAGAACAGTTGAGTATTGTTTTGCGCCATATTTCGTTTTCGTGAAAATGATAATAACGAAATCATTCAGGTTGAATGTAAAGAATCGTTTACTGGATTTTACCCCATAACACATGATCGAAACGCTAAAAGTTTTAGAAAATTCGTTGTCAATTTATTTCAAGAAAAAACATCTCTATTAAGAAGTGTAGAGGACAGGGCTACGACGGTGCTGCTGCAATCTACAATTCTCGAATTAGAAAAAAATGCTCAATACGTTCATTGTGCCGCTCATAACTTAAATTTAATTGTAGAGAAACCCAATATTTTTTAAACAATGCATTTATTTCATTCTTTACATCCTCATAGTATATATACAATCAAAGAAGGGTTTTTATTAACTCTAGATTTAAATATTATTAAGATTGCAAATACTAGTCTTTTAATTAAAATAAGAGCATTATTTACAATGATAGTTCCCTTTTTCCAGTTTTCGATATTCTACTAAATATGTATTTTGGTATATTCTAATCGAGAAGTCTTGAAAAAGACGTAGTACGTTGACAGGCCGCCTTGGCCTTAAACCTGCATCTTTTAATCTTCATCTGACCGTTTTTGAAACTGCATTATTTTTTTTTACATTTAATAGCTCATTTTTGAGAAACATAGTTTCTGTATACATTTTGTGTCCTTCAGCGGAGACATTTCTAGTCTTTTGATACCTTGTTAAAACAGTCGATCCTGTAGATTGGGCTGTCCTGAGACGTTGTGCGATATCTTTTTGTCTATATCCTTCGTTATATTGAGCTACATTTGTGCCGCTTTAGTTTCATTATATAGTAGCTGTTTAAGTAGAAAAAAAAACAAACGTGGGTTACTATCACTGACTTACCTCACCGCAGTACTTTAATCTACATAAATTTTTAAATTATGTATGGAACTTTTTATAATAAAATACACGAGAGACAACAAACGTTATAATATAAATAATATTTTTAAAATAAAATTTTATTAAAAAAAAATGAATCGACTACTGAAAGTGCGCTAAAAAATGAAAAATAACTATAAATTTTTATATGAAATTGAAATATTTGAAGTCGGCGCTAAACTAATACCTGGCAAATTGTAATTCGCTTGAACAGCTTAAAAATACTTTATTTGTAATTACTTCCTTACCATAATTTGTATATATTAGTAGTTATTTATTTCATTTAAATATAATTTGGCGCCGACCTCAAAAATTTCAATTTCATATAAAAATTTATAGTTGTTTTTTAGTTTTTAGCGCACTTTTAGAAGTCGATTCAATTTTTTTTCATAAAAAAATTATTTTTCGATTTTTAGTTTTGATTCATTATGATATCCATAAATTATTTGAACTAAGTACTAATTGAGATTAGTCTACCTCAAAATGACTCCAAGTTGGCAAAAAAGTACCAATTTTATCCAAAGTTGTAAATCACCCTAAAAATGAACCACTAAAATGTTTTGATTCTTAGAGTTTTCCAAATACTAGTGAAATTGTGTCAAACAAATATTTAATCTGTCATAGTAAATCCACTATTTTAAATTTCAAATTAATTTTAGATTGGTAATATAGGTCCCAAAACCTTCCAATATCGATATTTAAAGAACTTGAGACGTAAATTTCTTAGCCCGATATATTTTATACTACATATTGAGTTTGTATACGCCCAAAGAACCCCGTAATATCAGTTTTAAACAATGTAAAATTTTCAGTTCCTCATATTGTATCTTATCAACCTAATAATTGTAAAAAGTCAACTCCATATTCGTAATACACGACTCCGAAAACCCCTTAATATCAAATCTGGAAAAAGGCGAATAAGGTCAAATTTTCAACCCACTATATTGGATCCGCCATATTGAATTTCAAAAAAATAATTTTTACGTCTTAATCTAATCTAAATCTAAACCCTTTAGAGTCCCTTAATGCTTTTGGATGAAATTCAGAAATTTAAAATTCTCTAGACCGTCATATTGAATCTGACATACTAGATTCTCTTAAAATAATTTTATATTCGTAAATGAAAGATGTAAATAATCTTCATAAACCATTCAGCCTCACCAAAAAAATGTAAAATTTTTAGTCCGCTATATTGGATTCGCCATATTAAATCCTGAAAACATACTTTTAAATTCATAATTTACACCCTCAGGGCGCCATATTGAATCCGCCAGATTGAGTTTTCCAAAAAATATTTTAAATTCGTAATTAACACTAACAAAAATCTCCCAATACTGATTTTAGACAAAATCGAGAGATGTAGAATCTTTAATCCGCCATCTTGGATCCGTCATATTTATTTTTTTTAAATCATTTCAGATTCGTAATGTGCGATCCCAAAAACTACCCCGTATCATTTGTAAAGAAAATCGGACAAAATTAATTTTTTATCCGCCATATTGGATACGCCATATTGATTTTTTTTAAAATAATTTTAGTTTCGTTATGTGCGACCCCGTATACTCCCCCATACCAATTTTGGAGAAAATTGGACAAAATTGTTTTTTTCGTACGTCATATTGGATCCGCCATATTGAATTTTTAAAAATAATTTTAGATTCGTTATGTGCAACCCCGAAAACTCCCTAGTACCAACTTTGAAGAAAATCGGACGAAATTGATTTTTTGTCCGCCATATTGAATTGTTTAAATATATTTTGGATTCGTTAGGTGCGCCCCAAAAACACCCCCACACCAATTTTGGAGAAAATCGGACAAAATTAAATTTTTTAGTCCGTCATATTGGATCTGCCATATTAAATTTTTGAATTAACTCCACTGTTATAAATTTTCGAAGGTCGACCCTGCCGATATCTGCTGAACATTTTAGAATGCACCTGCTCAAAGTTATTAAACTATATTTCCGTTTAAATATCGTAGATTTGCATTTCGTGAGTCTACGGATAACTTCTATTATTTCATGTATTTAAATTTAGGTAATTTGTACCTTCATATTTAATTGCATCAACCTAACAAACTGGGATTAAACTTAACTTGTATCTCAGTAACATTCCAATCAAAAATTACTATTAATCAGTGTTTGCAAAATTGGGTGTTAGTAAATCAGGTTAAAAAAACTCTAATCTTTATTTGCGGAGGTAAATATTCTAAAATTAAACTTATAATTCCAAAAAATGTGCCATAATTCACACGACCTAGTTTTTTAAACTATTTTGAAGATAAATAAGATAAGCAGGATTTTGTTATTAAACGCATAATATTATAAAATTAAGCGTGACCTGTAACATCAATGTCGGATTATCTAAACGAGAATTTTAAGAATGGAATACATTTTTTTCATCAGCTGATTTTAAAGTGATAATTTTAGTCATCTTGATCATAAATGTAAAGAAAGGAGCTTTAAATGAATGTTTGGGCCTGCGCCTTTTTCACATGATCTTAATGAATTAAATATCTTTCGTGTGTTATGGTTACGATAGCCATCCACTTTAAAGAATGATTTAAGTGAAACTAAGAAGGATTAAATAAATTATTTTTACAAAAAACTAAATCGATATCAAAAAACTACATCAAAAAGTAAAAAATAAACTATAAACTGTGTTAAATTTCAATCAGCTTAATCACTTTGTTGTAAACGGCATCAGATTTAAAATTATTTAAAATTTATGAAAATACCATTACAAAGACGCTCTTAACCAACGCAAGGAAAATAAATCCAGAGCTATGTAAGCAATACAATAATGATCTGGTTATGAATCAACCTATAATGAATTTTAAAGTAAATTTTTCAACTACTACGGCGCCGAATTTAAAAAAGACTACGAATAAGAAAGACTTATAAAAACGTCGTAGAAATCACAAATCAATAGTAAAGAAAAATAAACAATACTCATAAAAATATATCCAATGAATTATATTATATATATATATATATATATATATATATATATATATATATATATATATATATATATATATATATATATTCTAATATGAAATTAAATTTGTACATGCTGCATATCACGTGTTTCTTGCCCTTACCATATTCCGACTGGTCAACGTTGATTTAGTGGCGTTTGAAAATTAACTAGAAAGGACTTAATGACGTATGAAATTAAAACACCTTTGTAAAATATATTTAAATTGGATTGGATGGCATTGAAACTATTTTTATAATTAAAATGGTGGAAAACTGTAATCAGATTAGTTTTGTGAATTTAAATCAATTTAGACAAAAATGGGATTTAACAATACTGTAATTATCTCATCATAATAAGAAAAACTAACTGTTCTTCGATGAAAAAGTAGGCTTTATCTTCTTCTCATTACAATAATAGTTACAGTCAACTTTTAGTGAGGATATTAAAGTTTACTGTAGTTCAGAAACATGTTACTTTCCGTAGTTCTGTTGGTTGTTTGAACTCATATCCATGAGTATAAAAAATGGCCTTTCTTAAATAAATAATATTTCTTTACACCAAGAGCAAAATGAAATCAATATAAATGAAATCTTAATTCTTTCTTCAAGTTTGGGGATTTCTTGATCGAGTTCCCTAGAAAAATAATAGATATTGATTCTTAGAAACAATTACATATTGAGCTGTTAGACTATGTAATCTTAACTAAAACAAATCTAGATTTTCATTATATCAATATGCTGTTTTGGACATAAATATAATTTACTCAATATAAGAGAACACTGCTTACATAGAGTTTCACAACCAAAATTTGAAAACAAAATATCGAAACTGAATTGAAAATAAAATTTTTATAAAAAAATTTAACCGACTTCTAAAAGTGCGCTAAAAAGTGAAAAAAACTATAAATTTTTATATCAAATTGAGATTTTTGAAGTCGGCGCCAAACTAATACCTGAAAAAGAAAACTTTATTATTGCTTTTTTACCATAATTTGTACATATTAGTAGTAGTTATTTATTTTATTTACAAATAATTTGGCGCCGACTTCAAAAAGTTCAATTTCATATAAAAATTTATAGTTATTTTTCACTTTTTACCGCACTTTTAGAAGTCGGTTCAATTTTTTTATAATTTTTTTTTCTATTTTTAGTTTCAGAATTCATTATGATATCCAAAAAATATTTGAACTAAGTACTAATCGAGGTTCCAAATAGCAGTAAAATTGTGTCAAACAAATATTTAGTCTGTCATAGTAAATCTACTATCTCAAATTTCAAATTAATTTCAGATTGGTAATATAGGCCCCAAACCTTCCAATATCGAAGTTTAAAGAACCCGAGATGTAAATTTCTTAGCTCGATATATTTTATACTGCATATTGAGTTTGTATACGCCTCAAGAACCCCACAATATCAATTTTAGACAAAATTGGAATATGTAAAATTTTCTGCCCCTCATATTGTATCTTATCAACCTAATAGTTGTAAAAAATTAACTTCATATTCGTAATACACGACTCCGAAAACCTTTTAATACCAAATCTGAAAAAATGCGAAAAAGGTAAAATTTTCAACCCACCATATTGCATCCGCTATATTGAATGTCAAAAAAAATATTTTAAGTCTTAATCTAATCTAAATCTAAACCCTTCAAAGCCCCTTATTCGCTATTTACATCCTCAAAAATGATTTAGTCCCACATTGGAACAAAATCGAAAAATGTAAAATTTTTAGGACACCATATTGAATCTGCCAAATTGAGTTTTTCAAAAAATATTTTAAATTCACAATCAACACTAACAAAAATACCCCAATACTGATTTTAGACAAAATCAGGAGATGTAGAATCTTTAATCCGCCGTCTTGGATCCACTATATTGAATTTTTTTAAAATAATTTCAGATTCGTTATGTGCGACCCCGAAAACTCCCCCGTACCCATTTTGAAGAAAATCGGAAAAAACTGAATATTTCGTCCTCCATATTGGATTCGTAATATCGAATTTTAAAAAAATAATTTTAGATTAGTTATGTGCGACCCTGAAAACTTTCTCGTACCAAGTTTGGAGAAAATCGGAGAAAATTGATTTTTTTGTCCGCAATATTGGATCCGCCATACCGAATTTTTTAAAAATATTTTTGATCCATTATGTGCGACCACGAAAACTCCCCTACATCAATTTTGGACAAAATTAAATTTTTTTGTTCGCCATATTGAATTTTTTAAAAATAATTTCAGATTCGTTGTGTACGACCTCAAAAATTCCCCCATACAAATTTTGGAGAAAATCAAATAAAATTTATTTTTTTGACCGCCATATTATTAGCGCCATCTTGGATATTACTGCACCAATTTCATCCAAAAAAGTATGGGACCACCGCAACAAATTCCTGAACATAACGAAAAAAATTTCATTCAAATCGGTGCCTCCGTTTCGGAGCAATCGGTGTACATACATAAAAAAAAATACATCCTCGACGAATTGAGAACCTCTTTCTTTTAGAAGTCGGTTAAAAAATTTGCGAACTAGAAGTTATAATTTAAAAAAAGTTACCTCATTAGAAGAATTCTTGCATTATCTGCATTTGTCTTAAAAATTACTAATTACTGGTTGTCTTTATCTGTCTCTATCTGTTGTATCTTTAATGGGTAAAAGTATGATGATATGTCTGTTGTCGACAGGAGTTTTTGAAGTTCTACTGCTTGATAGGTTATCGGTTAGGCAAAGGGATCTTGAGATTAGGCTGTTGGGTATACTCTGTATTTGTATGGTGGAATAATGTCAATCGACATTGAGACATCTGAACAAATTAAAACCATCATGTTGTGCAATACGTCCGAAGGAATAATTGCACAAATCAAATCAACTGTTTCCTTGATCCTTAGAACCACCACTCTCCAAGAATTGGATCTCAGAATAGCCAACTTTAAAGCTTATATGACTTAAACAAGAAAAGAAGCTTCGTAATATTATCAAAATACAAAGATACTGCAACTGTAGTCTTGGAGACCGAAGATTACTTCACAAAAATGTAAAAAACATTCTAAAAGACCCAGCCTACAAGCCTGTTTCCAGGGATCCCACAACATGAAAATCATGGATTTATCCTCAGAAGCGGATATCAAACAAAAATTTATACCATGGAAACAATCTCGCAGGTGTACAAAATCCCACGGATTTCTAAAAACACATAAGCAAAATGACTCCCTAAGGCCAACTGTTAGCGCTTTTACTGAAAAACTCGTAAAATACTTAATTAGTTTATTGTAACTATGTGTGAAGCAAGCTTCATCTTATCTGAAAAACTCGGTACAGTTCATAATAATTCTATACACCCCTAGGTTTAAAAAATACCTCCACCCCTACAACCCATAGAATATCGAACCAATCCACACAGATATAGATTTCCATGCTTCACAGTACTACTCCCCATAAATATTGGACGTAGCCAACACCTTAGTCTCAAGATCCCATCGTCTTACTGACAACCAAGGAAAAGAAAAAGAACTAAAACATTTTGAAAGACTTTTTTTATTTATCCTCTATACCGAATAATTTTTGCAGTTTCTGTGGTGGTGTTTATAAAGATTTATAAACTTGACCTAAATAATTTTTAGTGCTTTTGTTCAGACTTGCCTATTATTAGCTTTACCAAAGTTTTATGAAATGTTGCTTCATTTTACATGAAATTGTATTATTTTTGTCCTAATTTACTCAATTTAGACACATATTTAGAGAATGGATAAAAATAGTTATGTCGACACAGAAAAATTATCTTAGTATTGGTTGTGAAGAGGCAGAAAAAGTCGGACAATATTATGATTACCCTAATTATAACATTAGTAGCGTTAATACCATAAACGGCCATAAACGTATTCAAATTGTTCATGGGTAAGAATGGGCGGCAAATTATGTCAATATTAGGTCATCCATACGATTGTTGCAGTTGTTTTTATGTTATTAGTAAAAACAGTGGCGGCTCGTAAGGGAGGGAGGTTGACCGTCACCAGAAGTTTATTTTTGTTTTATCTAGACATATGTTCTTTTGTTTATTTCTTTTTATTCTATACTACAGACAGAGTTCAACCAAAACAATGAGTTAGGTATTTTTACAAAAAATCATTCATAAATTCGGTATTCGATTTTTGAATCTCTGGTTATACACTGAAAAATCAAGAAAGAAAAATATATCTTGGCATCTTCTGTGCTTGCTGGTTGTAGATCTACAACCAGCAAGCACAGAGGACGCCAAATGAGATTTTGGCGAAACGTCTCAAACTTCTACAAGAAGCCTAACGAACGAATGGATGTATTCCAGGATTAATATTGAATCACATGTTCCCATCCGTGAAATATTACGCAACAAGATATATATCTATATATATATATATATATATATATATATATATATATATATATATATATATATATATATATAGTAATAAATAAAATTTTTATAAAAAAATTGAACCGACTTCTAAAAGTGCGCTAAAAAGTTAAAAATAACTATACATTTTTATATGAAATTGAAATTTTTGAAGTCGGCGCCAAACTAATACTTGACAAAATGTGATTCGCATAAACAGATTAAAAACACTTTATTTGTAATTGCTTTCTTACCATAATTTGTATACATTAGTAGTTATTTATTTCATTTAGAAATAATTTGGCGCCGACTTCAATAATTTCAATTTCATATAAAAATTTATAGTTATTTTTAATTTTTTTTGTGAATTTATTATAATATCCATGAATAATTTGAACTAAGTACTAATCAAGTTTAGTATTCCTCGCAATGACTCCAAGGTGGCAAAAAAGTACCCATTTTATCCAAAGTTGTAAATCACTCTAAAAGTTCTCCAAATACCAATGAAATTGTATCAAACAAATATTTAGTCTCTCATAATAAATCCACTATATTAAATTTCATTTTAATTTTTCATTAATTTTAGATTGGTAAAATAGGCCCCAAAACTTTCCAAGAACATGAGACGTAAATTTCTTAGCCCGATATATTTTATACTGCATATTGAGTTTGTGTAGATCACAAGAACCCCGAAATCTCAATTTTAAACAAAATCGGAAAATGTAAAAGTTTCAGTCCCTCATATTGTATCTTATCAATCTAATAGTTGTAAAAAATTACCTTCATATTCGTAATACACGACCCCTAAAATCCCCTAATACCAAATCTAAAAAAAAAATGCGAATAAAGTAAAATTTTCAACCTACGATATTGGATCCGCCATACTAAAGTTCAAAAAAATAATTTTAACGTCTTGCTCTAATCTAAAACCTTCAAAGCCCTCTAATACAAATTTTTTAAGAAATCCGGAAACTTAAAATTTCTAGACCGTCATCTTGCATATTAGATTTCCTTAAAATAATTTTATATTCGCTATTTAAATACTCAAAAACGATTCAGTTCCACCTTTGAACAAAATCGAAGAATGTAAAATTTTTAGTCCGCTATATTGGATCGCCATATTGAATCCTTAAAAAATACTTTTAAATTCATAATTTACACCCTCAAGAACCGCCTATATCAGTTTTGGAGAAAATCTAAAAAAGGAAAGGACGCCATATTGAATGCGCAAGATTGAGTTTTTCAAAAAAGATTTTAAATTCGTAATTAATCTTCTTTTTCTTCTTCTAGGTAGAACCAAGTTCTGTTATCTATACAATGCCTCATCGATCCTCGTTTGAGGTCGAAATCCAGCTGTCTCTCTATCTTTTGGGGGGCCGTCCAGGCGGCCGTTTGGTGTTTGGTTTCTCTCTCATCACGGTTTTTGCTAGTCTGTCATCGTCCATTCGTTCCATGTGATCTCTCCACTGTCTACGACGGTTTCGAACCCATTTCACAACATCCCCCACTCCGCTGTCCTCGCGTATTTTTGCGTTTCTTAATCTATCTCTTAAACTTCGTAATTAATACTAACGAAAATCCTTTAGTACTTATTTTAGACAAAATCGAGAAATGTAGAATCTTTAATCCGCCATCTTGGATCCTCCATATTTAATTTTTTTTAAATAATTTCAGATTCGTAATTTGCGATCCCAAAAACTCCCTCATGCCAATTTTGAAAAAAATTGGACAAAATTAATTTTTTATAAGCCATATTGGATACGCAATATTGAAGTTTTTAAAAATAATTTCAGATTCATTGTGTGTAACCCTAAAAACTCCATTATACCGATTTTGGAGAAAATCGAACAAAATTAATTTTTTCGTCCGCCATATTGGATCCGCTATACTAAATTTTTTAAAAATAATTTTAGATTCGGCATGTGCGACTTCGAAAACTCCCCCGTACCAATTTTGGAGAAAACCGGAACAAATTGATTTTTTTGTCCGCCATATTGTATTTTTTCAAAATATTTTGGATTCGTTATGTGCGACCCCAAAAACTACCCCACAACAAATTTGCAGAAAATCGAACAAAATTAAATGTTCTTGTCCGCCATATTGGATCGGCCATATTGAATTTTTTAAAAATAATTTCAGATTCGTTGTGTACGACCTCGAAAATTCCCCAACACCAATTTTGGATAAAATTGGACAAAATTTTTTTTTTTTGGCCGCCATATTGTCAGCGCCATCTTGGATTTTATGGGACTACCGCAGCAACTCTCTTAGAAGTCGGTTAAAAAAGTATTAATGCATATATTTTCAAAAATTTTATCAACATAATTTTATATCATGAATTAACAACCATGTTTATTGTGTAATGTCAGGTGGTGAAGTATTCATACTCTGTTGAAAAGTAATGGAGTTTCCTCATTTAAAAATGGCTTTAAATAGGTCTGCTGTATTTACAACTAATAACGTTATCACTGCTTTATTTTTAGCCAAAGCAAATATGTAACAATAAAATTTATATAGTTTTTACACAAAGGTGGATCCAGGATTTTTTTCAGGGGCAAACGGTGCTTTCATTTTTGCGATCAACAAATTACATACAACAATAACTGTAAGAAATAAACTTACAATATTGATATTGATATTGTTAGTATGAAAACAATAGAAAAATTATATGTTTAATAAAGATAGTTTTATTTTGTTTCCTTTTTAAACGTCTCTGGGGGGGGGGGGGGGCATATGCCCCCGTGCCCCCATAAATCCGCCTTTCTTTCTGTCTTTATTAATTATATTTAAAAATTCTATATTGTATGTAGTAATTTTTATTTTAATATGGTGTATAGATTTTCAAATGTATAATCAATTTAAATTATAACAGCATACCGCCTTCGATACTCAGCTTTAGATGTCGATGGAACAACATTAATATCGAGTAATGCACACCTAAACCAATGGTTTTTTACGGGACCAGTGTCTGTTATTAATTTCGAGTTTTGTTGCTTCAAGCTCTCCTCAAGAATTTTATTTGTAGGAAGCAAAAGTTTTTGCTCATCAAAACTACTTCCAGAAAAATGTTGTATACAAAATCACTCATTTCAAATAAAATAAATATTATCATGACCAATTTGCTTCAGTCGTTAAATTTGTTTGTTATTTGGAAAATTAAAACATTAATAACATTTAAGGATATCCGTAAATTGAAACCTGTTTCCCTTAGATTTACAATTCGAATGTAGGGTAAAATTTTAAATAAGTATTAATAAAAGCTTTAAAACTTAACAAATCCAAAAAAAAAATTTAAACGCAGTCTGTTTGAAATTCCTTATAAAACGTTACAAAGTATATACGATATACAAGCAGAAACAAAAAGAAATTTCTGTCAAAATAAAAAGTATTCACTCAATGTCAACAATACTCTTTCACAAAATCACATATTATTTGAAAAGGAACCAAACGCCAGAATTTAAAAAATCTTTAATGGACACCAAATCGTAAAAATGTCTAGTTTACTTTGTGCAAAAATATCCAGAGTTGGCCTTACCTACAGTGCCATCTATAGGCTAAATACATAAATAGATATTCTTAAAACATGTGATTTATATTTTATGCAAAAGGATCACGGATTTCTGAAAATAAATGGATGACAGGTGGTAATGGAGCTGTCAAACGAAAAATGTCCGGAGTATGCTCTGCGCCATTTTGGGTAAAGTGACATTTTGGCACGTCAAATTAACCGTCAAAAGTCAAAAAATAGTGTCATTGTTGTTATTATTGTGAAATAATCTTTGTTTTTCCTTGGATTAAATTTATTTTAAATAAATTAATAACCAAGTAATATGCACCAAGCCATCAGTCAAATATTTAGGTGTAAATATAGACCACAAAATTATCTTCAATTGGCACTTTGGAACTGTTAAACAAAAAAGGTATACAAAGGGCCAAATACCTTAGGAGTCTAATATACAAAGAAAAAGGCATATCATGAAAAACAACTCATATATACAAAGCAATGTACTGACTTTAATAGGAATACATACCTCCTATATACAGTAATTGCAGAAAGCCAGCACTCATAAAACTTGAAACGGTAGAAACCACTGCTCTATGTAATATTACTAAAATCCATCGTCCTAGCTATCCACCAATCAATTATTGTATGAATTCACTAAACATCTAGACGATTATTGCAAGACTTCCTGTCCTGACAAGTAAGTTTGAAAGAAAACCTGAAACTTGACTGGTGATAGAGAAACTGTGTACGACCAGGGGCCGGAACCATAGGCCCGCCCGAAGACCCCCCATTAATGATACTATTCAACCTTTAATATACTTTTTTTATTATTTTGTGAAGATTTGTAGGGGCTTGAAGATCAAACGTGCTATAAATAAGCTTTTTATTCTGAAGGACCTCGTTTGTTGGCTTATAGGGTTCAAATTTATATGTCCTAATAAATTATAATCAATAATATTTATTTAGTTGTAGTGTAGTATAGTGTTCAACACAGTCTAAGGAAGTAAAATATTGCATTTAACATTATTTGAATATAAAATTGAATGTTACTTATTTAAATAAAAGTTTTAAATATCTTACAAATTGTTACTTCTCAATTTTTTTATAAGTTGTGTTGATGAAAACAATTATGTTACACTTAACTGTTTCAAAGTAAGATACTCAACTGTTTGGGGATATAGGGACACAAGTGTTTATGTTAAATCCATAATTAGAACTAGCCGTAGAAAAACAATTTTTAAACAGCACGCTCATACTATTGAGATATGAGCAGAATTTAGTGTAATAATTTTGTATGTCTATAATCTCAAATTTACTTGAAATTTGCGAAACATTCAACTTTCTAAGGAAATTTTAATTAGAAAATACTGAAAATAATGGGGTACTACCTAATTAACATTTCAACTGTTTTTTTTTTAAATAAAATGTTTTGAAGAAACGGTTCGTCAACATATTGCTTTTTTTAAGGACTATTTATTTTTAACAACCAAAAATATAATAAAAATTTTTAATTTATTTTTACGACCGACCAATAGTATGACAGACGTCCACACATAACAATCAATTGACACAAATTAGATAAGTTTATAACGTAATACTGTCATTTTATCTCTTTCTACCATTCGTTCCGTTCAATTACTCTTGTCGATGAAATTTCGGAAAGGTATGCAAATTGTTTCAAACCTTGTCAGTGGGAGGTAAACAATTACGTTTAGTTGTTATAATTCTTCAGTGACGATAGCGTATTCACTGTTATTATAACTTCACCTTACCCAAAATGGCGCATAGCATGGTCCGGACATTTTCTGTTTGTTTGACGATCAGTACGTATACTTTATAAGTGCGTGAAAAGGATCCAAGCAACAACTTTTTTAATGAAAAACGAAGTGTTGGATTTATTTAGATTTAATGTTGTGCTTCTCGTACTCTTTAGTAACACCGATCGTGTTTTAACAAGTAAATAATATGAATTAACGAACCAAACACATTCTTTGGAATGTCACTTATCAAACTAAAAACAATAACATCAATGATGTTGCCCATAAAAGGTAAAAAATTTGCGAATATGAAGAAGTAAGTACACTTTTTAGGTTATAATTTCATAATTTTTGTATTAGTCATTTAATTTTAAAATTACTGGTTTAATTATTCAGATTTTTGGTAATACAGTCTGTGATAAAAAGTATTTCTTTGTTGTGATTGTAATAATAGGGGTATAATAGAATCAAAACTTCGCGATTACTGTAAAAGCTGTAGCTGTAGCCGTTGGCTCTTTTTACGTAAAATAATTAATGGATTGCCCAATAATAAGAATAAGTGTAGCAAATTGAGAGATTCTAAAGTACTATAGGACATTAGTAATACGGCATTTAATGATGGGAATTACAAAAAAGAATTAGATAACTTTGGTAATACATTTGAAATAGTGTCAGTCACTTTTGTACTATAATAAATACTTACGAGGTTCTAACAGCTAAAGATCTTTTGGCAAAGTAAACAATGCAAATACATCAGAGTCATAAGAACAAGTTTCAGGCAATAAAATTTGTTATGAGTCAAGTAGCTTCAGAAATTACTTTCCCCTAATTTCAGTAAATAAAAAGGTAACTGTTGAAAAGTGCCTTATTACAGATACGGGTACTATGAGAGAAGTGGAAATTTAAAGTTAAAAAACAATAGATGAAATTGAAAATCATGATTCTTGGGTTTAGACCGTGTCAAATTGGAATTATTATTCGACGTTTCGCCTACGATTGTACGAGGCATCTTCAGGGATCTTTCCTCCTCGAAATTAGAACACTGAATGACTATCGAGGAGCAATAGTCCGGTATTTATACCAATGGGTATAAATACCGTATAGTGTGACTATCGAACCAAGTAAACAACCGAAAAGTGAATTGTAAAAGGAATTTAACGCATGCTTCTACTCATTCCCTGCGTAAAAAAGTATATCCAAAGCATGCTTAGACACGAACACCTAGAGAAACTGTGTATTCTTTAAATATGTATTTTTTTATTATTCTAATAATACTAAAACGACCTTAAATATTCATATTTAACCCCGATCTAGAAAAAATACCATAATGCACTTAAGTTGCACCAATAAATTAATGCTAATAACAAATAACAATAATTAAAAATATATCCATAAACATACCTATTTTAAAAGCTCTACCTTGAACAATTGCATAAGATGTATTTTAAGAATAATTATTTAATGCAAATGATAATAGCCTATATTGAATAACACCGTTGACATCTTGTTAATAAATATGTAATAATTATCGCATCTCGTAAAAATACAGGCGTGAATTAAATGAAAATAAAAGTATAATGAGAGTATGTTTACATAGTATGTTTGAACCGATGTCAATCAACGTCTATCATCATTAATAGTATAAACATGAGCATGTAAAGTATATTGTTTTCAAGGATATATTAATAATTCATTGAGTTCGGAGATAATATATAACAAATTTAAAAAGATCTCAATCTAATTGTTGAAGCGGTGAGCATTGGTATTTAACCGCACCATTGGTGCCGGATTTTTAACTTTTCCATTTTTTAAAATTTAAACAAGAATTATTTTAAAAAGGAAAAACTGCTATGAAATATTATTAAATTAATAATAGTAGATTAACTTATTTATTTAGATAGAAGTCCGCAACATTGTATTCGTAGGGGTTATTTAAAAATTCTAGGTGGATTGATATTTTTTTTTTGACTCATCATTGAGTACGTTTATAACGTAACAAATGGATCTGCTCTGAAATAAATTTACTGTTGTTCCGTCCCTTTTTAATCAACTTCTAAAAGAAGGAGGTTCTCAATTCGTCGACTATGTATTTTTTTATGTATATACATCGATTAGTTCGGAACGGCGGCACCGATTTGAATAAAATTTTACGTTATGTTCAGGAAGTTGCTGCGGTGGTCTCATATTTTTTTGCATGAAATTGGTGCAGTAAAATTCAAGATGGCGCTAGCAATATGGCGGCCAAAAAAAAAGTTTTGTCCGATTTGCTCCAAACTTAGTACAGGGGAATTTTCGGGATCATACACAACAAATAAGAAATTATTTTTAAAAAATTCAGTATGGCGGACGAAAAAAATCAATTTTGTTCGATTTTCTCCAAAATTGGTATGGGGGAGTTTTCGTGATCGCCCATAACGAATCTGAAATTATTTTAAAAAAATTCAATATGGCGTATCCAATATGGCAACAAAATATTAATTTTGTCCGATTTTTTTTCAAAATTGATAGGGGGGAGTTTTTGGGATCGTACATTCCCAAACTGGAATTATTTTTAAAAAATTAAATATGGCGAATCGAAGATGGCGGATTAAAGATTCTACATCACTCTATGTTGTCTAAAATCAATATTGAGAGATTTTTGTTAATATTAATTCCAAGTTTAAAATATTTTTTGAAAAACTCAATCTGGCTGATTCAATATGGCGTCGTAAAAATTTTACATCTTTCGACTTTTTCCAAAACTGATATAGGGTTTTTCAGTATTTAATATGGCAAATCCAGTATGGCGGAATAAAAATTTAACATTTTTTGATTTTGTTCATAGGTGGGACTCAATCGTTTTTGAGGTTGTGTATAGCTAATATAAAATTATTTTAAGAACATCTAAAATGTTAGTTGCAATATGACGGTCTAGAAATTTTAAATTTCCAGATCTCATCCAAAATTGGTACTAGAGGGCTTTGAAGCGTTTAGATCTAGATTAGATTAAGACGCTAAAATTATTGTTTTTTAAATTCAATATGGCGGATCCAATATGGTGGACCTATGATACGAGGGCAATGTCCATTACAATTACCTAATCGGGCCCCACAAGGTTTAAAATCGAAGAAAACAATAGCTCAAAAACATCGGCGTTCATGTCTTCATAGCAGTCCCTTGTTTTTCGAGACTCCAAAACATTAAGGCCGCCATCTAAGAAACTAGATACACTTCTAATATGAGTTATTATTAGACGACGACCTTTTCCACTAGGATTGCGTAGTCCTTGCGAAAATCCCTCTATAAATGCCTGCTTCGAACTTTTAATGTTCGGATCTTGTCATACCTTCCCAACATTGAGCCATATTTCGTAAGGGTAATAGATTTGTTCCGAAGCTCCCTTATTTTTGCCAAATATCTTTGCCACTATAAAATAATTTCACTCTTCTAAATGAGTAAACTTTTTCGATTCCATTTAAAATACCTAAAATTCATTTTTTTAAAGTTCGATTCTTAATGATATTTTTGATAAAGATGTATTGCTATTAATTTCTGTTTTAATTTTTCTTTTAATGTAGGTATTTAATTTTTGAAAAAGAAACCATGGACTTTGCGACGAATGGCGTATTTTGTGTCATTGTCCAGGATTATTTTTTCCTTCATCTCATCTGCTTTGCTTTTTTTTGGCCGTTTTCTTTATAATGATCATTTAAAACCCGGAACACAGTGCGCGAAGAAATTTTCATTACAGTGCATATTTTTGTAGCATTCAAAGTGGTTACTTCAGGGTTTCGTTCTCGAATACCATGGAAAAATATATTAACCCTTATTCGTTCTTTTAACGTCAAATAACTATTTTTTTTGTAGGCGCACCACTAGTTGAAGGTTCGTTAATATTCATAGTTAACCACAAATATTTACACCAAATATACACTATAATATACTACAATAAACGTTTTTTACACAACAATATCTATATACAACGAAAGTATAGTAATTATAATTGGAACTCAGAGAATCTATATATGAATCAATAATAACTCAATAAAATGTTCAAACAACGCGAAAATCCCATTGGGACGCTTATTTTTAAATCTATTCAAGATGGACATTCCGTGTCTTTGTTGCCACATCAATTTTCTTCGCGATAAGAAATCAAGTACATGTTGGTCGGCATCACTGTGCTATTTTAAATGCCATCAGCTCATTGCTATTTAAGGCTCGCGAAATAAGACAACAATGCGTTTTAAGCTTTTAGTCCCTGCCCTGTTAATAGAGCGGCAAAGTTTTTGGTAATTTATAGTTGCATGAGATGTTTATTTCACCTCTTCGTTGCTTTGGCGACCAGTATTAAATGAGTCACTAACAGAACTTTAGATATATGTGACATGCCGCACATATTAAAGTAACTGTACTGATCGTCTAACAAACAGAAAATGTCCGGACCATGCTATGCGCCATTTTGGGCAAAATGAAGTTATAATAACAGTGAATACGCTATCGCCACTGAAAAATTATACCGACTAAACGTAATTGATCACCTCCCACTGACAAAGTTTGAAGCAATTTGCATACCTTTCCAAAATTTTATCGACATAAGTAGTTGAACGAAACGAATGGTAGAAAGAGATAAAATGACAGTATTATGTTATAACCTCTCCCAACTTATCCAGTTCGTGTCAGCTGATTGTTATGTGTGGATGTCTGCCATCTTTATTATATTTTTGGTTGTTAAAAATAACTAGTCATTAAAAAAAACCAATATGTTGACGACCCGTTGCTTCAAAACGTTTTATTTTTTGAAAAAACAGTTGAAATTTTAATTAGGTGGTAACCCGTTATTTTCAGTATTTCCTAATTTTTAATTAAAATATCCTTAGAAAGTTGAATGTCTCGCAAATTTCAAGTAAAGTTGAGATTGTAGACATACAAAATTATTATACTAAATTCTGTTCATATCTCAATAGTATGAGCGTGCTGTTTAAAAATTATTTTCTTACGGCAAGTTCTAATTATGGATTTAACATAAACACTTGTATCCATATGTCCATAACAACCGAGTATCTTACTTTTAAATAGTTAATTGTGACATAATTGTTTTCATCAACACAACTTATAAAAAATTTGAGAAATAACAATTTATACGATATTTGAAACTTTTATTTAAATAAGTAACATTAAATTTTTCTTTCAAATAATATTAAATGCAACATTTTACTTCCTTACACTGTGTTAAACACTATAATGCACTACAATTTAATAAACATTATTATGAATATAATTTATTAGGACATATAAATTTGAACCCTACAGGCCAACGAACGAGGTCCTTCAGAATAGAAACCTTATTTATAGTACTTTTGAACTTCAAGCCCCTAAAAATCTTTACAAAATAATAAAAAAGCATATTAAAGGTTGAATGTGAGATCTGCCAGTATCAATAATGGAGGTCTTCTGGCTGGCCTATGGTTTCAGTCCCTGGTCGTACACGGTTCCTCTATAACCGGTCAAGTTTCAGGTTTTCTTTCAAACTTAGTTGTCAGGACAGGAAGTCTTGCAATAAGAGGCTGGATGTTTAGTGAATTTATACAATAATTGATTTGTAGATAGCTAGGATGGTGGATTTTAGTCACACTACATAGAGCTGCGGTTTCTACCGTTTCAAGGTTTATCAGTGCGGGCTTCCTGCAATTACTGTATGTAGGGGGAAAGTATTCCTAATAAACTCAGTATATTGCTTTGTATATATAAGTTGTTTTTTTTGATATGCCTTTTTCTTTGTATATTAGATTCCTAAGGTATTTGGCCCTTTGTATACATTTTTGTTTCTAAAGTGCCAATTTAAAATAATTTTGTGGTCTATATTTACACCTAAATATTTGATTGATGGCTTCGTGCATATTACTTGATTGTTAAGTTATATAGAAAAAATTTAATCCATGGAAAAAACAAAGATTTTAGTGACAATCAATAACTTCACAATAATAACAACAATGATACTATTTTTTTGACTTTTGACGGTTAATTTGACGTGCCATAACTTCACTTTGCCCAAAATGGTGCCGAGCAACTCCGGACATTTTTCGTTTGATAGCTCCATTACAATCCATCATCCATTTTATTTTAAGAAATCTGTGTGTGACATCCTGTTGATTCCAAAATAGTATTTGTACTTCGACTTGTGAAGGTTATTAGTGGAAATTTATGAATATGCAAATATATTTTTTTTACCGTGATATAAAATTCTACAAAATATTTTTGAATTCTGTACTTTGTCCAATTTCAACAATTCTTTGTCATACTGTATCAATATTCACGGATCAATTATGCGACAAATTATTTATAATTATTAGGATTCTCGTACTTTTAGTTCAAATCAAATGGATTAGGATTGATAAATTTTTAATATAATCTTTCCGATTTTTTCCCTTTAGAACATTTTTTAATTGTGAAATATACCAATTTTAATCCATTTCAGACAATAGAGCATTATAAGGTAACACTTTTTTAAAAAAATTCTACCCAAAACGTTTAAAATGTCGAGCAGGATTAAAACAAGTACTCGTGCTTTTTTAATTAATAAAATATGTGTAATATATCAGTTTAATGTTCTATTACAATGAATTCAAATAGATAATTTCAAAATACAAGCGAAATAAATTTCGAGATTTAAAATTTTCATATTATCCTATAATGACCTTTAACCAGAAATTACTAAACAAATCATTTTATCAGGAATGATTTATTATTTTACTATTTTATACTATTTAGCAAATTAAAGTTTTGATTATAATTGTTATCAAGCTGTTTTTTTTTATACGGAACATGATGATAAGTGAAAGTAGTTGGTAACAGGATTTTTTATTTTATATTAAGGTCTAGAAATTATTTCTGAAATAATAAGATCATTGGATAAAATAAAATATCAAAGCCTTGTTTGTTTCAAGGTTGTAGACAATGTTGAAGATTGACTAAAATGTGGTTGTCTTACTTGCATTGTCTTTATTTTTGTTTATTTTTACATCGTTTCGTTTAAGTTGTATCCCTAATCGTTATCAAGTATAAACTAAATGTTTTGTCTTAAGGCTACAAGTTTATATAGAGACTGTGTCTTTTGAAGGGCAAAGTTTGGCTTCACTGTATACACCTCAATGATTTGAGGTTACAAAGTAGTGGTTGCCAAAGATTAGGTATCTCAACACTGGGTTTACTGAAGATTCCATTATTATTATTTTTTATTGTATGCTGCTTCTATAAATTCTGGAAAAATAGAGTCAACTAGCTCGTGACCCCACGAAATCTATAAAGTGAAAAATCTACAGAACACTAAGGAAATACCAAGGCCATATACCTGACAACCTACGATCGGCGCTCACACCACACTACAGTAAGCCACTACGTCTTTACAGACTAACGAACATACTATTGAGACCAATAACCAGCTCCAGAGGATCCCCAGCAAATGCACTGACGAAGTTTCTTTTAAAATCATGCAACCTTTAAAAGATAAGACGAACACTTATGTTAAAAATTCTACACATTGCGTGAACATTATTAGTAGCCTTAATCTAGAGCTAGACGATAAACTAATAAGTTTCGATGTGGAAAGTCTGTACACTAATATGCCATTAGATACAATTAAAACTAGACTTTCAATGATACAACATTACCAGATCGAACCACGTTACCACTGGACGGTGTGATGGATCTTATGGAATGTTGTCTGAACAAATAATAAGATAATTAGTCAAATACAAAAATATATAAACTTGAAGATATACAATATAGATAAAATAGGGTATAATATACTCCTACAAACACAAAAGTTAAAACAAAGAGGTATACAGAAGGTGGGCAAATATAAAATACATACACTAAAACAAGTTACCATCTATAGATAAAACGACTAGATACATATATCACAGTGTATTCTTTATTTTTGAGCTCAATGAATTCAATGTATCATTAAAGAAATCGATATCATTTTCAAATTTATTCGCCGTAATTGAAAAACGAGTAAGAGATTATGATAAGCCATAGTTTCTTCTGTGATAAGGAACACCAAACAGATTAAATTCTCTCAAAACTCTCTGTGGAACATTTATGTCTATCATAGCTAATAATTCAGGACAATCTATTAATCCATGCAAAATTTTATAAAAGGTGCGCGTATCGACATATGTTCTCCTTTCCCTAAGAGGTATCAAATTAATGGCCTTAAGTATTTCTTCATATACTATGTCTTCACTTGGTATCCCCATTTTGAAATCCACAAATCTAATGATTCTCTTTTGCACTCTTTCAATCTGTTGAATATACTGCCCGTAGTAAGGAGACCATACCTGGCAAGCATGTTCCAAGACTGACCTAACATAGGAACAAAATAATGTTCTAAAGCAAGCAATGTTATTAAAGTCATGCAAGGTTCTTTTAATAAAGCCCAGTAATTTTAATGCTTTATTAGTAATATGATTCACATGAGAGTTAAAACTTAAATTGCTGTCAAAATATACTCCTAAGTCTTTGAGTTCTTTTTTAGTTTCAAGTGATATACTACTAATCGAATAATCATATTGAATAACATGCTTAATGCGATAGAATCTCAAGACAAAACATTTGCTTACATTCAAATATATACATATATATATATATATATATATATATATATATATATATATATATATATATATATATATATATAGTGGTTCAAAACTCATACCATACAAACAGCAACAGTAAAACTGAAAGTCTGGTTGAGATATGTCGATGATAGCTTCATCGTTTAGTAGGGCAATGATCAAAAACTTAATGATTTCTTAAAACATCTAAACACCATTCGGCTTACAATTAAGTTTACCATGGAAAAAGAGGTAAATGATCAATTGCCCTTCCTAGATGTCATGGTGAACCGTTTAAACGAAACTTCAGTATACAGGAAGCCAACACATACTGGACAATATCTTAACCATAGTTCTAATCATTCTGTTATAACAAAACAGGGATTATACGCTACATGCAATAATGCCGATTCATTGGAAAAAGAGGAAGTAAACATAAAATCCGATTTACAACAGAATGGTTATCCTTCAAAATTAATTGACGATGTTATAAATAATTTTAGAGCAATGACCACTGGACAGCAAGACATACATTGATGCTTCATAATTCCGTACATTATGGGAAATTCGGAGAAAATAAGATGAATTGCCAGTAGTTATAATATAAAAACAGCCTTTAAATCATTTAACAAAAACAAAACCAAAAACTACCGATAAGAAAGAATGTATTTACAAAGTTCCATGTGAGTGTTGTGAAATGTATATTGGAGAAACCAAACGACCACTAGAAGTTAGAACTAAAGAACATAAAACTCATACACAAAAAGGGGAAACGTCGAGATCAGGTGTTGCAGAACACGCCTGGGATAAACAACACCATATAAAAGGGTCTTAAGCTGCGGCAATCTATATGGAACCCAACATGAAAAAAAGAAAATTATAGAAGCAGCTTACATTAAAAATAATAATGGAGTCTTCAATAAACCCAGTGTTGAGATACTTAATCTTTGGCAACCACTATTTTGTAACATCAAATTATTGAGGTGTATGCAATGAAGCGAAACTTTGGGCTTCAATGGACACAGTCCGTTTATGAGCCCGTAGCCTTAAAACAAAACATTCAGCTTATACTTGATAACGATTAGAAGAGATACAACCTAATCGAAACGTCCTAAAAAGAAAGACAATGAAAGTCTCATAACCACATTTTAGTCAACACTTGTTTACAGCTTCATTTAAATTAAATTTTACAAAATAAATGTGACTGAATGCCACTATAAAAATACAATTTTGACTTTTGCGATTTGAAAATAAATACTGTCGAATATAAACAAAAATATTTTTTCCCTCTATTCAAACTCAAAAATCGTAAAATCCAAAGTTTTTACCAGTTGTTTGTTGACTTATCTTAAAAAGGAAAGTGTTTTTAATCAACAATAAACCTATTAATTGTGTTATTAATGACGCTATTTCATTGTATCAATGCACTTTAATTAATTTGCCCTGCATATTATGCGAATAAACTAAATTTATCACAACTTTTGTCACATAAAACACTTCCTGCTAAGTGTTTTTAATTGAATAACTGCTGAAGTCAATAAAAGTGTCATAGGACATTAATCTTTCTATCAACATTTAGAGCCAATAACAATTAATTTTCGTAAGTTCAATTAAATCACACAATATAATTTTAGGCTGCTACGAAGGTGGTCTAGAAAAAATTAATTGTTAAATGGATTTATCAACTGCAAGTTAAAGTAAATAAACCAATAAAAGAATTTTCCTTAAAACTAAAGAATAACTGTTTTATATCGATACTGATACAGTACGTTTATATCGGCTTTTAAAAACCACTTGAAAAAAGTGATATAAATGCGCTTGAAAATGACTTAAATAGTTCAACCTAAAATGAAATAGGGTTAACTTTATTAAAGTAACTTCAAAATGCGATATAAACGGTCCATCCTTGATTTTAATTATGAATGTCAGATCAATACCCATTTTTAAAAAAGGACAGAAAATGCACCCAGAAAACTATTGAGGAATAACACTGCTTGATAGCATTCTTAAAGCATTCACAAAATCTATACTGGAAAAAATCACCAAAATCATAAGTATACGAGAAGAACAACAAGGTTTCAGAAAGAACAGATCCACTATTGACGCAATATTCATTATCAAACAAATAAATGAATAATCTCTAGAATTCAGTAAACCTGCGTACATGTGCTTCGTCGATATGACCAAGGCTTTTGATAGAGTACGCTTAAAGGACGTCTTAGAAATAAAAACAAAAGGTCTAAATCATAGGCTAATTAACCTAATATACGATATTAACATCCAGTGCAGAACAAAAATCAGAGTAGGACATATACAACGGAAGACATATATGTCAACATAGGAATTAGACAGGGCGATTCGCTCAGCCCCTTCATATTTAATCTAATAATGGATAAAATAATAGAAAATCTTCCCAGAACAGCTGGATACAAAATGGAAAATACATTCTTTCATACCATCTGCTATGCGGACGATGCTGTTTTTATTGCAGACTCTGAAGATAATCTCCAAAGACCACTGCACTCTTTTAACACTGAGGCGAAAGAATTAAATATGCTCATCAACACCGAGAAAACCAAATGCTTAGTAACATCCAAAGAACCAATACGGTGCAAGTTGGAAATCGACTCCAAAATTGTCGAACAGGTAAATCACTTCAAATATCTGGGAGCAGAAATAACGAGCCATGGAAACCTTTTTAACAAAGTAAGAGAGCAAACAATGAAAGCGGCTAGAATTTCGAAATGCCTAAAAGAAATGTCTGGAAGAGCAAATACCTTAATATCGAAAGCAAAACTAAGGTATATATAAAACGGCTCTAAGATCCATCGTAACATACGCGGTAGAAACAAGACCAGATACAGGCAGAACTCTACAAATAATGAGAACAGTCGAAATGAAAACATTAAGAAGTATACAAAGTAAAACTCTACACGACAGAATACGGAATGAAGATATCAGACAACAATGCGGGATACAGGACATTGGAAGATGGGTTAGACAAAGGCGAAGATTCTGGAACAAACATATAGGGAGAATGGAGGACGGTAGACTAATTAAAAGCGCAAAAATGAATAACCCAATAGGAAAAAGATCACAGGAAAACCCACCAAAATGATGGCGAGAATGCTAGACCTCATCTTCCGGGGAAGACGTGATGGCAATGAACAGGCAATAGCCAACTAGCATGGTTAACTGTGTTAGAAAGTAGAAGAAGAAGAAGATCGGTGATGCTTGGGACATATAATTTTGACATTTCGTAAGTTTTGGGTTAATGTTATGAACTAAATATTTATTTATTTTTGTATATTATGAAAATTAAGGAAGTTGTCGTTATTAAAGTATATGACACATTTCTTAAAAATGTCTCACAAATAGTATTTATTGAGGTTAGGTACGCACAAATGAAATAACTGAATTGGAAGTGACTTGAAATTAATTTTCAACTATATTCAAGTCATCGAAATAAGCGTGTAGGTTGAAAATTAGTTTTAAAGTCGCTTTACTTTTAATTTGGCCTGAAGCCATTGATATAAACGTGGTGTATTATCATAAAGTATTAAGTTAATTATGGAAAAAAAAACTATAGGTTATTTTAATGCCCAGTATACACTGCTGAGAGTTTAACATACAGAGTGATTCTCCGGGTACTTTATCGATCGATTGTGGGAAAACTATAATTAGGAAGAATCTGAAAATTTGACAGTGTACTAACGTGCTAAAATATTTTCTAGATAGCGGCACTTCCGGTTATACCGGAAGTAGATGTCAACTTGCTTATTTTAAATAGAATACCTCATATATTATTACATTTTTGATTTTTACGTAAAATTCTAGATATTCCAAAAATATTTCATGTATAATATTCTATACATAAGTCTCACCGTTTTGAACTTATTTAAATTTTTATGTCAAAAATGACGTTTGTGGACCAAAACTTAATTATAAATTTTTCTTATAATAAAGTCTTTATTATTTAATTTGGGTTAGTTTTCTTGTAGACGAAGATCGACTTAAGTAGTGTTTTTAAGATATTTTGAAAATTATTAGTACAGAGTGGTCAAAAAAGAAGAATAAAAATTATATTTAAAAAATCGTCACAAGTCAATTTTTTCCAATAGAAAACATCTATTTTTATAATTTTATCATATTAAGCATTAAAAATAAGGGTAACTTTGTATAATGTTGTTTATTCCAAAAATTTGTAGTTTTCAAAATATTGGCAATTCAACATTTTTCTATTGTAAAAATGCTATACGCCTTTTAAGTTTTGTTATTAATTGGCCATGACAGCGAGGCGTGGCGAAAATAAAACAATCGAACACTACAGAATTGTCACTATTTCTTGCAATTTGACATTCATTAATAATAATCATGCCGAAGCGATTAAATAACACGC
This sequence comes from Diaprepes abbreviatus, assembly GCA_034092305.1. NCBI lineage: Eukaryota > Metazoa > Arthropoda > Insecta > Coleoptera > Curculionidae > Diaprepes > Diaprepes abbreviatus. The sequence continues at coordinate 2,011,512 of JASJET010000380.1, read as the reverse complement.
ACGAAGATTATTTAAACTTATTTATTATTTATGGAGAATGTGACAGAGTTATTTCAAGAACATGCGATACATTCGCGATCCGATATCCGCAGAAACAGAAACCAACACCACCAACTGTTAAAAGGATTGCAGAAAACTTCAAGAACTTTGGATCCATAAAAGCAAAAAGAAATAGAAATAAACCAGTTGTTAATAATGCAAATATTGAAATTACACTACAGTTTTAGGATATTTCGCCGCATATCTGACAATATCTACAAGGCAAATGCATTAGAGTCTGGATTATCTCAAACATCAGTTTTAAGGATTTTATGGAAACACAGTTTTCATCCCTATGTATATTCCATAGTACAACCTTTAAAAGGCACTGATTTTCCAAGAGTAGAGTTCTGTCAATTTATTTTACTTCGATCACAAGAGAATGCTGGTTTTTTAGATAATATTATTCGGTCGGACGAAGCCAAATTCACAAAAAATGGATTGTTTAATCGACGCAATTCCCACTATTGGAGCGACTCAAATGCACATCCAATTAGAGAACTAAATTTTCAAGAGTCTTGACAGTTTAACGTGTATTGTGCTATAAGAAATGACGGCATCGTCGCCCTAGAATTCTACCAAGATAATCTGAATGGTAAGTTAGTCATTTTTAAAGACTTCTAGATAAAAAAAAATTACGTTTTTTAACTTATAGGTGAGCGCTACTTCGACATCTTAAGTAGTAAGGAAGTAAACTCTTTAGATAACTTGCCGCTGGCTGATCAGAGAAATCTATTTTATCAATATGATGGAGCCCGTCCACATAATAATCATTTATTTAGTGGACAATCATGTGCAAAATTTGTTTTATGATCAACTGGTCATTAATAGAAAAATTGTTAGGTTCAAAACTAGAATACCCTCTAAAATAGTGGTCTTTAAATTTAACTTAAATATGATAGATTGTCTCGAGAAAGTAGTTAAATCATTCATTAAACACAATAAATTAAAGTTAAAGAATCAACTGCCAATGAATAACTAGTTTATAACAAATAGATACCTCAAATATAGCACATCTTAAACCAAACAATTTCCATTATTAAATTACCAAGTAAAAAGAAAATAACCCTGTCTTTTTCACGTTTATTAGATAGAAATTATTCATCACACATAATAGAAACATTCCGTCGCTCGCATCTTTTAAATATTTAAAATAATTTAATTGGTCACTCTCAAACAAGTATTTATTGTAATTTAGAAAACGGTATAATAAGACCTTAATTAAAGATTAAATGCGTTTACAAGCTTTACAGATATTAATTAGTATTCAAAAGTAACCTCTACATTTCCAGCATTAAATTTATTGCCGTTATATATTGAAAAAATGTTGTGAGAAAGCTTTTTAGAAACAACATATTTGAGTGCATTGCGAAATTTTCTTGCTCTAAACAAAATATTTCGTATGAAGATATTTTCAGACGTAACAGTCGTATTTTAAATTGTGGTATTCTAAATATTTTATCTATTATCAGCAATAAATCTTATAGCTTTAATCATAAGCGTAGCAAGGTGGTGGCCATTAGATCCAATTCTCTTAGAATCTTGGTGGCTTTCTCTCAAAAATAAAATAAGTTTTTATAAACAATTAAATTCAATACTTAAGCGACCTTAAATAAGCACGGGTCCTGAATAAAAAAGAACTATGTCTTTCTGTAATAAAAAAATTAATTTAGTTGTTAATGAGCTTTATTCTAACGCCTTGTGTCGATTAGATTCAAATTATCGGATTCAGAATTTTTAATATTAAACGCGTTTTTATCAAAAACCGCTTCATTCGATTCATGAATCCATATTTTGATTCTTTAAAATAAAACGAAGAAATTATGTAGAAAAGAAACATAATTACTTCGGGTAATAAAATCTAAAATGTATCTTTGACGATAAAAATAAGAATATATCACTCCATCGTACAAACGATAATGACTTATGCCTGTGTGACCTGAACCATAACGAGACAGAACGAGAACACACTAAGAATTGCAGAGAAAAAAATCCTACGGAATATATACGGACCCGTTGGGGATGATACAATATAGCAGTACCGTAGTAGAACAAACAGGGAGCTAAAAGAACTATATGACTAACCGGACATCGTAAAAATTATTAAACCGGAAAGACTTAGATGGACCGGCCATGTCAAGAGGCAAGAAGAAGGAAGAGTAGTCAAATTAGTAAGGAAACAGGCCCCAACCTGTAGAAGACCATTAACAAGACCACAACTACGGTGAAGGGACAACATAGCGTCATATCTTAGAACCCTGAACATGACAGATGCAAAGGAGCTAATGACGGACGAAGTCTAATGGAGACGAATTGTTGAGTCAGCCAAGACACACCCTATGTCGTAAGAACTTCAGGGAGAGAGAGATAGATGTCTTCAATTATTTTGAAAAAGTAGATAAATAATTCAACTTATTTCTCCCTTACAAAAGTTAACAAATATTTCATTTCATCCGATTTCCATATATTTCTTTTTTTACTTTATTCCTTTTTTTTCTGCTTCTGTTTGTGACATATTAATTAAGCAAATTTAAAAAAGTCTCTCCAATTATCTAGTTCATAAAAATTATAGTTTTTTAAATGCTGGTTTATATGGCCCCTGCGAGTGAGACAATTTAGTCAGCTAAATTTAAAATAAGGTCTAATTCTGGTAGTAAATTGCAAGCATTCTTTACATTTTTAATGCACTCATGCTTAGTTCTTGCCATAATTCAAAAGTTTTCAATTTAGTCAGCTTAATTTAAAATAAGGCCTAATTCTGGTAGTAAATTGCAAGCATTCTTTACATTTTTAATGCACTCATGCTTAGTTCTTGCCATAATTCAAAAGTTTTCAATTTAGTCAGCTTAATTTAAAATAAGGCCTAATTCTGGTAGTAAATTGCAAGCATTCTTTACATTTTTAATGCACTCATGCTTAGTTCTTGCCATAATTAAAAAGTTTTCAATTTAGTCAGCTTAATTTAAAATAAGGCCTAATTCTGGTAGTAAATTGCAAGCATTCTTTACATTTTTAATGCACCCATGCTTAGTTCTTGCCATAATTAAAAAGTTTTCAATTTAGTCAGCTAAATTTAAAATAAGGCCTAATTCTGGTAGTAAATTGCAAGCATTCTTTACATTTTTAATGCACTCATGCTTAGTTCTTGCCATAATTAAAAAGCTTTCAATTTAGTCAGCTAAATTTAAAATAAGGCCTAATTCTGGTAGTAAATTGCAAGCATTCTTTACATTTTTAATGCACTCATGCTTAGTTCTTGCCATAATTAAAAAATTTTCTAGATATGAAGAATAAATTATATTTCTTCCTCTCAAATATTTTAGTACGGGGCTGATTATTTTGGTAAAAACGAAACTAAAAACGTAATTATTTTCTATACATTTTCTAAAAAATAGGCATTTTAAATCTTTACAGTGTGTAATAATCATGAAGGACAACAGTGAAGAATAATTTTCAGTTCTCATCAGTCAATAAATAAGATTTTGCTCAATAGCTATATCGTGAAAATCACTGTTTTTTTTTCGGATAATACGGACCAATATCAAATTTGTTATGGCTTATTATTATTTCAAGTTTTTTTTCTTACCCCTTTCTCCATTCATACTCTCCTCCTAAAGATAAATAAGTGTTTGGAGAATGGGGCTTTATAGCAAATAATACTAGGTACGCCTATGGTTGTGATGTAACTTGAAGAATGTAAATTTTCATTATCAGTGATTAAAATGTTTTGTATCCATATGACAAATTGATCGAAAACTTTAAATTGTTATTTCGTTGATGGTAGAAAAATCACGTATTGATATATAAAAAAAATTTGATTTTCCAAAAATTTAATTTTTCATACATTGCAGGGTATAATGAATACCTAAAATAGTAAACATTTTAATAAAAATATTAATGAAATAACTTTTTAATGAGATCTTTATGCATTATGTTCAGGAAGTAGCTACGGAAGTCCAATTTAATAATTCCATATATTAATATTTCACAGATACAGATTATTAATTTAAAATTACCTCTCGTAAATTAAAAATGGTCAATTCAATATTGCGGGTTGAAAATATGACGTTTCCCAATTTTAATTAAAATAGGTATTTTTTAAAGTTCAATATTATGGATAAATTATCAACAGCGTATCCACTGATACCACATTGCAGGTCAAAATCACAGCAGACCATTGCTGAGCAAACCATTCGACAAATTAAACCGCGATATCCTGCGTTTACGCACCTTAGGTTGCTGACAAAACTAATAACCGATTATTGCGGCTTTAGAATACAACTACATCAAAGGAAATCTATAATGAAGATCCAACATGTAGATTATGTGACGAAGAGGACAAAACAACTTCGCACATCATCTTTGAATGCGAAGCGCTAACCTGTTGGAGACACTTTCAGGGATCGATTAATCCTGAAGGCTCATACCCTGAGGACAAACTAGTAAGCAAACGCTAAACCTGATTAAGTTAACCAATATGATTGCATAAAACATTATTACGGTTTCGTCTCTTTGTAGCACTTTATCTGGTCTCCTAATTGCACCCGGCAGTCCCTTTTCATGTATCCCCTTCGTCCGCATCTGTAGCATTCGATCTGGAGCTAGACCTTAATTGCACTTGACAGTCCCATTTCATGTGTCCAATCCGTCTACATCTGTAGCACTTTATCTGCTTTGTTAATTCCACCCGACAGTCCCTTTTTGTGTGTCCGGTCCATCCACATCTGTAGCACTCGATCTGATTTCTGCTATAACGTGGAATATCACCTATTGTGTGTAGTTCTTCCTGATTTCTTCTGTACCATGAAGTATAATCTCTCTTGTCTAGTTTTTTAAGAATTTCAGATAACATTGTCTCCATCATTTGATTCGGTAAGTCCTTCTTTGTTTTGCAACAACCCCAGTGCTGGTCCACGAAGTGCGATTACTAATGCAGTAGCCATCTCTTCGTAATTCCAGTTATTTGCCGTGGCAGCAGCTTCAAATTATCGTTTGTACATTATCCAAGATGTTTGACCGTCGTAAGTTGGAGGTTTAATGTTCTCTCCGTCAGATGGGTCATGCTTCTTTATTTTATTGACATCTCTCTGAAGGTCCTTCATTTTAGAATCTATAATATCCATCCCATCTCCGATTTCCTTTACTTCTTGTTGCACTGCTCCTATATCTTGGTCGCATTTTTTGGTCTACATCTCCTATATCTTGTCGCACTGTTGAATCTATACTACTTACTTCTCTGTGTACTTCTCTTATGTCTTTTCGCACTTCGCCTATCTCTTCCTCAAACTTTTGCGTTTGCTCCTGTACAATTTGATCGAATTTTTGTTGTCCTTGTATAAAGGCCTCTTGTATTCATTTGTAAAGTTTATCGTTATTTTTAACTTCTTCCTGTTTTCCTTTTTGGCGACGTGCTTCTTCTTCCTGTTTTTTTAGACGACGTTGTTCTTCTCTTTGGCGGCGTTCTTCTTCTTCTTGCTTGTCTTTAAGGCGACGTTGTTCTTCTTCCTGTGTATCTTTAAGGCGATGTTGTTCGATACATTCCATAAAATCCGTCCACGTTTTATTTGTTTACTCCATTTCGGCTGTTTTCTGTCTAGTATTTACCATAGAATATTCTAGTATGTTCTCGAAAGTTCGATTCTAGGCTAATTTCTTAATGACAAGGTCGATAGTGAAGTCAGTTTTTCGCTATCTCTGTTAGTTTCTAAATAGAGTTTTCGAGAACGTTGTCGAAAATTCTGTTCTAAGCTTATTTATTAATGTCAAATTCGATGGTGAAGAAACTCGGTTCTAGACTTCTTTCTTCATGATAAATTCGATATCGATACTTATATAATCAGAACTCTCTTATTACTACGAATTAATCTTCCCTCTTCAAATACCACTATTCAACTAACTATACGACTAACCCCACTACGCTGATCATATCGCTATTTATATACCTATGGAATTCCTGTATGGAATATTTGTATATACGAGGGCGTATCAGTAAGTTACTTTCAGTTATTCGTAACAATATATAAAGCCGCGTCCACATTAGTAAAAATTTACGTTGTGGCATGCGGCAAAAATTTGTGCGTTAATATACAATTTATGCGAGTCCACATAGGAGGTTTAAGGCAAAGACAGCCTGTCAAAGTTCCGCTGTATACATTGAATATGACGTAATTAAATATATTATAGCTTCTATGAAAATTTCTCAATACTGAATTTTTTTGTCCATGAGTATAGTTACACTGTTAAAAATAACCTTAAATTTAATATACGTTCCTTAATCGAATTTAATGATTTTGTACCTTAAATCGTAAATGAGTTACATGTACTTAGAAATTAAAGCTTTATACATTAAATTTAATTGAATGTTACCTTAAATTTCAGTAAAATAACTGAAAACATACCATTTGATGTATAAAAATATTAGATTTAATGTAAAAATTATTAAACTTAATGCATTAGCATTAAATGCATTTAATAAACGGTTTAAGAAATTTGCTTCCAGCACATTACCTTAAAATTAATGTGAAGTTTTTTTACAGTGTAGTTTTAATATTTTTGCTGACAAAAAAGCACTTTTAAACGATATAATAGTTATCTCTCTTAGTAATGGAACTAAGTCCTACAAAATGCATACTAAGCTAAATTACGAATTTAAATGAATGTTTTGGTTCACTAACCTTTATTCTTTTCTTTTCTAGGTCACCAGAAAAATGCCCCTTAACGGGCAAGTGAGGACTGCGTGTTTTATCCTAATTTATTTAATTAGTTTAAGTGGGGCCGAGCCCAGTAATAGATATAGTAGAAATTTTAGAGAGAACCAAGACGATCATCATCCAACAAATTCTCTTTCGCCCGGAGGGTAAGTAGTTATTAAGCTTTTAACACGTTTTATACTCTTTGTATTAATTGCTTCAGTTATGTTACATAAATGCTTACTAAAGAAATTTTTTTGGTAATGGGATAAAAAATCAGTGTAAGAAATACATAAAGAAATGAAAAAACTATATTCGTATATTCTAAAAATTTTTTATGGGTAGATCATTTAAATGTATCGTGATGTAACTTCTTCTTTGTCGACATTTTTAATCTTTTTAGTCAAAAATTCAACCAAAAACGGTCGATTAAACCGAGGCCAATAGGATGGTGGGGTGATTTGCATCGAAATAAGAATTAAAATCATATTTCTTGTAGATTTATCCAACTGTTTCTCCAGTGTTATCTCAGTTCCTGTTACGTTTTTATTTTTTCCTATTCAAAATCCATATAAAAATAATAATTTTTACGCTTACGTCCTCTATCATCGGTGTTTTTTTTTGGGAACATATTTACAAATGAAAGAAAACGTTGGCAGTAAATTTTGTTTTTATGGGAATTGGGTTCACAATTATGGTATTATAATCGATAGTAATTCTTTGATAGCCCTTGTCGTTGTTATGTTTAGTTCGTAAGACGTCTCTCCTTTGTACCTAAAATATAGAAAGGTATTAGTTTTGTACACAGAGGCTCGGTATGGAATATTTGGATAGAAAGTCTTATTTTAAATTGTATTTTGCGTTTATTGTTACCTTTATTTAGAAATCTCGAGTGAGCAGATAATCATTTTGCTGCAGGATCGACAAATTTTTGAGTGGAAGCTCTCTGGATCCTGTTGGATCTTCCAAGTCTTAACTATTAGGGATTCTATTAAGCTAAAAACGAAAAAACACATAAGTGTGGAACAAAAACAAACTTTAAGGTTAAGACTGATTCGACCTTCCTTGTAAGAGAGTTTCTACCTCAATAAAGCCATTTATAACCGGTAAAAATTTGTGAGCATACCACAGTTTTCTTAATTAATTGTTAATAAAATTTCTTGTAATGATTTTAAACTTTCGTATTTTTATTTTTCATCGTTTTGAAGGCATGTCACTTGTCATAACGTTGATGTACAGATTCCTGTATCTTTTCCCGCCGTTTCCTTGAATGTTTTTCTAGAGAGAAGAAAAAATCATAGATTGATAAGGACATTTTTCCTTGCAGAGTTGCACTTGGAAAAATCGTTAATGTGAAAGATTCGGGTCCTTGACCAAATTTATTGTATAAGGTTACTTTGCGTACCTTAAAGCAGTCGGCTGACATTGATTTGGTCAGTTCGGGAACAAACCCGATATCAAATTTTTCTGTTTTTTTTCTTGATTTTCTGGGTTTTTTTTTTAAGTTCTATCCGTTTCCTATTTTAAGTTATACCGGTCTCTACCTTGACCATTAGGGCATCAAAACAGGTGACGCATTTACCCCGACCACTCTCCGCCCCTTTCGGAGCTAGCCGGACAAGCCCTACAAGGAAGAGACCATTTCAGAGCCACTTGACAAATTTTGATAAATTATCTTGCAAATTTGACAACTAAATAAATAAATATCATCTTTCTTATTTTAAAATTTAGTCAAATTTCTAGTTACTATATATCTATAATTATTATAACTAGAATCAGCAGATCAGTTTTACTTTGGTACTTATTGAAATAAAAAAGCGTTTAATGATACTTCATGGTATTTAAAAGACATATCTACTGACTTTGTGATCTGTGTGTGAAAAATTAGTAGGATCGAGAGTTTCGGATGTACAGGGTGGGCCTTAACTGTGTGAGTGGTTTCAATATGCAATAAAAAAAACTATAAATCTTATTATTTTTTTATTTATATATTTAAAAAGTACAAGAAATTGAAATTTAAGTAACATCTAATTTTTGAAAATAATGTTATTTAAGTGACCGCCTCCACCTTCTTGACATTCTTGAAGTCGCACTCGCAGGTTTTGAAAAACACGTTGACAAGTTGCTCGGGAAATAGTGTTCATTTCTCGCACAATGTTTTGCTTTAACTCTTCAACTGTTGTTGGATTATTTTCATACACTCTTGATTTTAGGTATCCTCACACAAAATAATCATTCGGAGACAGATCTGGACTCCTTGGGGGCCACTCAATATCACCTCTTCGTGAGATGAGTTTTCTAGGAAACATTTCTTTCAGTAGGTCTATGGAGACTGTAGCAATGTGGGAAGTGGCTCCATCCTGCTGAAACCAGGTCCTAGAATTGTAACCTTGAAATTCTCGAAGAGCTGGGACCAAGAATTCTTGCAACATCTGACAATAATTCTCAGCTCTCACTGTCACAGCCACTCCTCGTTGATTTTCAAAAAAGTATGGCCCAATTATTCCACTGGCCGATATTGCAGCCCACACGACGACCTTAGGGCTATGAAGAGGTCTTTGATGCATCTTGCGAGGATTAGTCTCAGACCAAAACCGGCAATTTTGCTTATTAACATGACCCTTGACATGAAAGTTAGCCTCATCACTGAAGATTATGTTAGAAAAATTGTTAAAGCCATTAAGCATAACATTAGCGAAATTAAGTCGAAGATTAACATCATTAGGTTTCAACTCTCGTGTCACCTGAATTTTATAAGCTTTTAAATGTAAATCACGGTGCAAAATCCTGCGCAAAGTGGTCCTCTTGATGTTCAAGACTTGGCTTCTTTTACGAGTCGATTGCCGAGGATTTTCTCTGATTGATTCATGAACACGTTGAATAATCTCCGGCGTCCGTATTGACTTCGGGCATTATTAATTCTTATTGTACACCCGGTTTCTTCAAACATTTTAACCCATTTGCGAATAGAATTTGCGCATGGTGCTTCTCTGATGTCACGTAAACCGAAGTGAGCGCGGTACATTCGCCTAGCAACAGTCACAGAATTATTGTTGGCATAATATGCGCGAACACAAAACGCACGCTGTGCTCCCGAGAACGCGTCCATGGTGACTAAAAATTCCACGAAATGGCCCGTCTAACGACACCCCCCGTGCCCCCGTACCCCTAACGGTTTTTGAATTATAGACAAAACAAAACGCTCATGCCCACCCTGTATATAAAGTTAGCAAGACAAATTGGTAAAAATGCCGCCAAATAGAAGCTAATTAGTTATGAAAGAAAAAAATTTGTCGTTTCTTATTTTTAAGAGATATTACATGATTAGTTAACTTGATGTACACTTAGCAAAACACCTAAGGCCATTTTTATTAGAAAATAATTTTCACCCACAATTAGCCTGCTAGAAATTTGCCTTGACAGAATGGTAATGTACAGATTTCAGTCGAAACTGATTTCGCCATATATTCGTGATTATTTTGGTTGAAAATCCTAAGTGGTATTCACGAATAATTTCCAAAAATCGCATACGACAAATTTTTCACGATAGAATTTTTTGACTTATTCGTGAAAGAAGAAATCTTTCGTGGATTTGCAGCAAGACACCCCGGAAGGGGTAAAATCTCATTTATCACGCATGAGTTAATCATGATCATTTTCCGTTCGCCCCGGGCGAATTAGTTGTGGACTTGCATGATTTAGTCGTTGGAATTTGTCATCTTCCTCGGGCGAATTCGTCGTAAGGCTCGAAGAATCACCGCGAATTATCCACGGAATATCACATTTCCCATTACACCATCTATCAAGGGGTGGCATTTGATATTTTGTGCTTGTAATCGCTCTGGAAATTAGCCATTCGTCCAGGGAAATTAATTGTTGCGCGTCCGAATATATCGAGATTGGTTTTAACTAATTACTCCTGAAAATTTATTTATTTTTTCAAAATTTTCCGCCAAACACTTTTCCGATTCGATGTTTCGCCCGCGAATACACTATAAGCACTCGCTGCTTTGTCGAAGGGTTCTCAAGAATTGGTTTCTGGCCGTGTGAATTTATTCTGGATTTATTTACAAATACAGGAACTTTTCAGGATTTTCAGCAAAAATAATTGCGAATATACGGCGAAATCAGTGTCGATTGAATTCCGCGCATTGCTATTCAGTTTCGGTAAATTAACGATTAATTTCTAGCAGGCTAATTGTTATTAAAATTTATTTTTAGTAACAATCGCCTTGGGTGTTTCGCTAATTTTATATCGTTAGCAAAAGATCCAATATTTTTTAAAAATAAGAAACAATTTTATTTTCATGATTAGTTAGCGACTATTTTGCGGCAAATTTTCATCAGGATAATTTTTCTAATCGAGTAATTTGCCTTGGTAAATTTATATACATGACTTTCAGGGCTTATAGCGTTTGTGAATTTCAGTAATTACATTATACAGTTATTGTTCCGGATGGCCGATCTTTGAACACTCTCTATTATTTCAAAAGCTCTTTATTGTCAACCTCAATTCTGACACTTGTCAAACAACTCAACTTACTTCGACGACGTCTCTAACTAAACTGTCGACGAGAGCCGATCTGGTCCCTTTATATACCCTTTTTCCGGATACCAGAAGATTACGGATCTTTCTGAAGGATTCTCATACTACATGGCGTAATAAAAATAAGAAAAAGGAATAATCTGGGTATTTCGAGGCCTTCTGTCGTAGGCGTTCTTTGTAAAAAACAAGGAAATAGAATTTTCTGAAAAGTTCCAGTCCTTCTTTCAAGGACGTCTCCTAAGGAAATTAACAAAGATTAAATTAAATAAATAAATTATGAAATCGTGGAAAATAAACCTACAACGCTACAAACTATAAACACAAACTAATACTATAAAATGTATAACGCTATAAATTTCGTTATATTTGTGATTTATATATATATATATATATATATATATATATATATATATATATATATATATATGTATATATATATATATATATATATATATATATATATATAAATATATATATATATATATATATATATATATATATATATATATATATATATATATATATATATATATATATACAAATCATCTAATTTGAGTGTTATGCTTTGAAAATATACTTCAAAGGTGAAGGACAATAATTTTATTTTAAAAACTGCTACTAACACCTACAAATGATAAATGAGGTGCAAAATGTTTCGGTCATTAAGGAGAAGTTTCAATGAAACAGATCAGTTTTTTGTAGAATTACTAATGATTTAATTCGCTACTTTAAAATTTAAAATCATTTTAGTGAAGATGATTAACTGAAGAATAAATTTTAGCCCTTCTCCATGTCCTATATACTATGGTGCAATACTGAATCAATTCTTAGTAATATGACTTATTCTAAGAAAACAAAACTTTTATTAGAAAATAAAAATATAATTAAAAAACAGTTATTATTAAGTATTTAACACAACAAATTAAGAATTACATTCATAAGCCTTTAACTTTTTTATAGGCTAGTAATCGTATTATCATACTTTACAATATTCTCACAGTAGTCTGGTCAAATTTTTTCCATTCTTCTTGAACTTAGTTCCATAATACATTTAACGAAGATGGTGGAGAATTAGTTATTTAGTAGAGTATGTTTTAATTGTGATCATAAATTTTTGATTGGGTTTAGGTGAGCTCTTTGTGCCGGCCACTGTAATACTTGAAAATTCTGAGAAGTAAGCCAGTTTTTTAATATTGGGGCTGTATGTTTTGGATCATTGTCTTGCTGGAAGGTAGCTTCACTTATAGGATGGGGCATATTATCCGCAATTTCAATCAAATTATGTTTTTCTAAATATATTCCTTTATTCATATTTCCGACTATTCTATGAATAGAACCCAGTCCATAAGCCGCCATACACCCCCAAAGCGTAATGTTACCTCCTCCATGCTTCATGATCTGAATGAAATCTGTTTGACTTACTGGCTTACCTTTCCTTGTCCATTTCCATTCACTATCATCAGTTGTTTATCGATTGATCTTTGTCTCGTCTGATAAAATTACCATCACGCAATTTTCTTCTGTTCAGTTCTCTTATTTTTTTAAAATTTAGTCCTGTAAAATAGATTTTATTCTTACTGTAAAACACGGAAGGGGGGAGGTAATATTAAGCTTTGGAAATGTATGGCAGATTATAGACTGGGTCCTGTTCACAGAATAGTAGGAAATTTGAATAAAAAATTACTCTTATCTTTTTAGTTGGTTATATTCTTGGATATATGGTTCATTTTTATATCAAAACTACATGTATAAAGTATTCATACTTATTATATGTATTTTATTATTCCAGGACATTCCGATTTTTTCAAATCTTTTTCAACTGTGTGTATTCGAGACTCCTACATAAAGACCCAATCCTTTTATGTCACTTAATCCACCTAAAATATATACCATCTAGTTTCCACATTTCAGTCAAGTTAATGCAGTTATAGAATTAAAAATGTAGTGTCCACTCTCCCAATTGGACTTTTAAAAATACTTTTTATAATTTAATACATAAATATGATAGAGTGTGTGGTTATAATTGTTGTGTTGTAATTAATCTATACTTGAACCAAAAATCTCTGTTCTTAATGGTAAATTTTTAACCTGTAATTCCATATATAATAACATTAGAAATGTAAATTTTTGTAGAAGCCTCGAATACACACAGTTGAAAAAGATTCGAAAGAATCGAAACGTCCTGGAGTACTAAAATGTATATAATAAGTACGACTACTTTATACATGTAGTTTTAATATAAAAATGAACCATATATCCAAGAATTCAACCAATTAAAAACATATTTAGAGGTTCAAGAAAAAATAATTCCTATATAAAAAATATATCTGCATATTATAAAACACAATGAACTATGAATAATATGTCTCATCAGATAAATTTACTTACCTTCCAGTAGAACAATCATACATAACACTCAGTTAAAATAGAAAAGAACTGGTTTAATTCTCAGGACTTTTTGGTATTACAGTGGCCGTCCTGAAGTCCTGATCTAAATCCATACGAAAATTTGTGGTTACAAATAATTATGATTCTTCACCGTCTTTGTTAAATATACTAGAGGACAGAGTTCAAAAAGAATCTAAAAAAATTTCACCAGGCTACCGTGTGTGTGTTTTGTAAAAATTATGATAAAATGATTACAGGTCATTGAAAAAATTAAATAGTTATGGATATATTATTAAAATTAAATGTGATGCAAAAGTGATTTAACAATTTTTCAAATTTATGTATTTGTAATTCATAATTTGTTGTGTCTAAATACTTGATATGTGCTATATGATAATCCTTAATATTATTTTCATTTTCTAGTAAAAGTATTACTTTCTTAAAATCAGAAATATTACTGAGTATTGGTGTAGTATTGCACCATAGTGTATGTGATAAAAATTAAGGCCCCAAAAGCAAACATATCACCTCTAAAGTAATCCAGAAAATAATTTAAAAAAGCTTGATATTTGATGTTATGTCATATTATTTTCTTGATTTTTTTTGTAATGAAAATGCCTTGAATCCTTGCTATTTATTTATTTATGACATTTGTTATGTATGTATATATTAATATATATAATTAAATAATACAGATAGAAATTTAGCTCAATTGGGCGTATCTAGGGGGGGGGGGGCGGTGTGTTGCTGGCAACTAGGAACATATTTAATGTTTCTATTGAAAATATTAATGATATACCGGAAAATATTGATCTTATTGCTGCGAAAATATCTTTAAATAATAATGTTTTTTATTTGTTAGTGACTTATATACCACCCAACACGTCTTTTAGTGATTACAATACTTTATTTGATGAAATTAGCACGTATGAATACCTATATGACGTAGGATTTTTACTTTTAGGAGATTTCAATCTACCTGATTACATAAACATGTCATCTGACGAATATAATATATCGAACAAAACTTTGTCTTTGGTAGGCTTTATGCAATTTTTAAACCTTAAACAGCACAATTTCATATACAACGACAATAACCGTTTACTAGATTTAATTTTGAGCAATAATGATTCATTTTCATGTAGAATTGAAAGGGCGAAAGACCTAATCTTACCTGAAGTGTTGCACCATCCTGCTTTATTGCTCTCATGCACAGTGGCTTATGAAAAAAAATTTACTAAACAAAGAATTAATAATGTATACTATAATTTTAAAAAGGCAGATTTTATACGCCTATATGAGTATATGTGTGATATTAAGTGGGATTTTTTGTATCAGATTAATGATGCTAATGAGGCTTGTAATTTGTTTTATACCCAAATATACACTGCCCTAAATAAATTCGTACCGAAAACTAAAAAACGCAGAAGAAATTATCCACCTTGGTTTACATCTAAAATAATAAATAATATTAAGAAAAAATTTAAATCTTGGAAAAAATACAAACGTTCACAAAAAAATGAAGATCTGTTAAAATTTCAACAGCAGAGAAGACAGATTAAGTATGACATAAATTATGCATATAAAAAATATTGTGAAAGTGTGGAAAACTGCATTGCTTTTAATCCATCAAACTTCTGGCAATTTATAAATAGTAAAAGAAATAATAAAGAATTACCTGAAAATATGATTTGTGGAGAAAATACTTATAGAAACCATGCAGATATTGCGAATGCATTTGCTGACTTTTAAATCTTCATATATTGCATCGAACAATGCTTTTAATAAAGATATTCAAAGTTCTGTCACTCAAACTATTCAAATTTGTAAGGTTAGTGAAAATGAAGTACTATCTTGCTTAAAAGAAATGAAACCAAAGGGAACAGTAGGTCCGGATAAAATTCCATCCTTTTTCCTGCGTGACTGTGCATGCGTATTAGCAAAACCTCTTTCCATTATCTTTAATCTCTGCCTAAATAATTCACAGTTTCCTGATAAATGGAAAATTTCCAGAGTTTCTCCAGTGTTTAAAAAAGGAGACAAACAAAATATAGAAAACTACAGACCAGTCTGTATAATAAATAATTTTTCTAAATGTTTTGAAATGTTTCTGCATGAACATCTATTTTTCAAGCTAAAACACCTATTTAGTGGTTCCCAACATGGCTTTATAAAGGGTAGGTCCACAGCGTCCAATCTTTTCTGCTTTACTCAGTTTGTGGCTGATGTCTTGGACAGGGGAGGTCAAGTAGACACAGTATACACAGACTTTTCAAAGGCGTTTGACAGGCTTGATCACGGCATTCTGCTTCATAAACTGCATTGTTTTGGACTTTCGCAAAAATTAATTCTATTTTTTAAATCATATCTCTGCGATAGGCAGCAAATAGTAGAGTGCTGTGGTCAGTCCTCGGAACCCCTGTGTGTGACTTCGGGAGTTCCTCAAGGATCAATACTCGGTCCTTTATTGTTTAATATATTTATTAATGGAATTGTGGGTGACCGTACAATGCTACTGTATGCGGATGATGCTAAAATTTTTACTTCTGTAAAAAACGATGCTGATTGTCAAAGACTACAAATAGCAATAAATACCGCCACCGATTGGTGTAGCGAAAACAGACTCCCTCTAAACGTTGGTAAATGCAAAGTCATGACTTTCACATTAAAGAAAAATGTGCTGGTGTATGATTATAAAATTGATGGAACATGTCTTCCACGAGTAGAATGCTTTAGAGATCTGGGTGTGACATTTAATAGCAGACTTTCATTTGTTCCTCATATAAATGATCTTATACAGGTGTGTTTTAAATCATTAGGCTTTATTATTAGAAACTCAAAAACATTTTTGAATCAAAGTACGCTCATTTTACTTTATTACGCTTTTGTAAGATCTAAATTGGAATATGCTTCCATAATATGGTCTCCTTATTATCAAAACCATATTAATGACCTTGAGAGAGTTCAGCGGCGTTTCTTGAAATACCTAAGCTTTCGGATTGATGGACATTATCCTGAAACAGGGTTTTCGCATAAAATCTTACTTCAGCGGTATTCTTTTTGTTCTCTAGAACATAGACGTATCGTCACAGACCTCAAATTTCTTTATAAGGCTTTGCATAACAGAGTGGAATGTAGTGATATACTGGAAAAAATAAGTTTTCTTGTATCTAGGACTTCAGCTCGCCAATCTGCCACATTCTATTGTCCTACACTTTGTACAAATGTGTGTAACTACTCTCCTTTATATAGGATGTGTAGAAACAACAACGAGAATAAAAATAAATTTGACATATTTAGCTGCAGAATGGCACAAATAAAAAAAAATAAGTGTGTAATATTTTGTAGTTTTGTTTCTAGTAATTTGTGTATGCTTGCTTTGTCATTGTAAATATTTAAGTTTTTTTTTCTGTTGTACCCATTTGTTAATTGATTTTTAAACTGTGAAATGGGTTTAAATAAATAAATAAATAAATAAATAAATAAATAAATAAATAACGTCATTGTAATTTCCTCTCTTGCAACAATTTGTCTTAAAAGATGAAATGGAAATTCAGTCAGTCGATTTAAAATTTTTAAGTATACTCTCGGTTGTCTATTTATTTATTTCGTTACAAACTCTACAGAATACATCCAATTATAGAGTAGGGAAAGGACCTAGAATACTGTTTTAGTTCAAGGCTCCCACTTGACCGGTTTGTTTGTACATTTTTACAATAAATTGTGCAGGAATTATGTCCTCACAGGTGTAAACGACACCTTTAGATCTACGTAAAACAACCAGTTGATTCTATCTACCATCTCTCAACATTTGTCTAATTGAGTATACTTTGTCAGTTTTCATCCAGTCAACTAAGAGTTTTCATAACATAGACATATTTTCGAGATATTGTACTTTCAAGAAAATTTAACAAAAAGATCGGGCAACTAGAGATGACCCCGTAATATGCGAGTATAAAAGTGTTTTTATTTCTTTATTGTAAACTCCCATAAAACAAATGCAATGTATCACTAGGAACTTATTAACTTGGTAATTAATAATAAGTCATTATTACTTTTTAAAAATAGAGATGTCACTTTTTCTAAGGCATAAATTATACAACATTTAATGGTTGGTATATGTAATGTTGCATTTAAATTAGATAATTAATTTATTAAATAATTAGTTATAATGCAATTATAGCTATAAACAATTAATTAACATAAACATTATATTCATACATGCAATTAAATTAATTTATAGGATTTGTTATTTATAATTGTGATGTCTTTTATAGCCAGGCAGTAAGAAGCTACTAAGTAGTTAAATTATTCGATAGCTAGTAGCTAAATCGAGTTCCGTTAGAAACTAAGTAGCTTGTAACTATTTTGGAATGTAGCAAGACATAAATTTTGAAACAATTTAAAAAATATAATACAACTTATTTCTATTGGTTACTATCTTAAAAATCATACAGCAGATTTAAAATAAAAAGATGGCACCATAAGTTTTCTTAAAATAAGTAGTTGTATATTTCAGAAAAAAAATATTGGGTTACGCTTTGAAATCGGGTCGGAATAATGTATTGGCCTCTTCGGCACGGTACTAGTTGTGTCAGCTTGATTTTAATTTCTTTCTGGTGCTTTTATAACACTAATCAACAGAAAATTGTATTAATTATTTTTCAATTTTATCGCATATGAAAATCATAGCGAAACTAAAAATATTTAGAAAATAATCTAAGTAAAATAAATTTTAGATTTCTTTTGAATTTTTTATACAAATATTGAAGTATAAATAAATATAATGAGTAAGCAACCGTAATATATATTGTTCTAACTTCGAGTTTTACCAAATAAATTATACATTGTCTTTTTGTGTAAATTTTGCTTTTAACCTAATATTCTCGATCTAAGTATGTAGGCTAACGGAATTAGCATCTGAATAACTTTTTTTATTAGTAGACATCTGATTACGGAGAAACCTTCAGAATGATAATAATAATTATGTAGTATCTTATGTCTCATTTTCTTTTTTGGGAAGATTTTTTTATTTAACAATTTCTAGGAAAAACTATTCTTTTTAACCGACTTCTAAAAGAAGGAGGTTCTCAATCCGTCGACTATGTATGTTTTTTTTATGTATGTACACCGATTACTCCGGAACGGCGGCACCGATTTGAATGATTTTTTTTTACGTTATATTCAGAAGTTGCTGCGGTGGTCCCATATTTTTTTAGATGAAATTGGTGCAGTAAAATCCAAGATGGCGTTTACGATATGGCGGCCAAAAAAATTAATTTTGTCCGATTTTCTTCAAAATTGGTATGGAGGAATTTTCGGGGTTGTACCCGACGAATTTGAAATTATTTTAAAAAATTCAAAATGGCGGATCCAATATGGCGGACAAAAAAAAAATTAATTTTGTCCGATTTTCTCCAAAATTGGTATGGGGGAGTTTTCGAGGTTGCACATGACGAATTTAAAATAATTTTTTAAAAATTAAATATGGCGGACGAAAATATCAATTTTATCCGATTTTCTCTAAAATTGGTATGGGGTAGTTTTCGGGGCCTCACATAACGAATCTGAAATTATTTTTAAAAAATTCAAGATGGCGTATCCTATCCGATAGGGTGGATAAAAAATTAATTTTTTCCGATTTTCTTCAAAATTAATATGATAGCACATTACGAATTTGATATTATAAAAAAAATAAATATGACGGATCTAAGATGGAGGATTAAAGATTCTACATCTCTCGATTTTGTCTAAAGTCAGTATTGGGGAATTTTTGTTAGTGTTAATTACGAAATTAAAATATTTTTTGGAAAACTCAATCTGGCGGATTCAACATGGTGTCCTAAAAATTTTACATTTTTCAACTTTCTCCAAAACTGATATAGAGGGTTCTTGAGGGTGTAAATTATGAATTTAATAGTATTTTTTCTGGATTCAATATGGCAAACGTAACATAGCTGACTAAAATTTTAACATTTTTTGATTTTGTTCAAATGTGGAACTGAATCGTTTTTGAGGATGGAAATAGCGAATATAAATTTTTTTTTTTAAGAAAATCTAGTACGTCAGATGCAATATGACCGTTTAGAAATTTTAAATTTCTGGATTTCATCTAAAATTGGTACTAGGGTGCTTTGAAGGATTTAGATTTAGATTAGATTAAAATTATTTTTTTGAAATTCAATATGGCGGATCCAATATGGTGGGTTAAAAATTTTACCTTATTCGCATTTTTTCAGATTTGGTATTAGAGAGTTGGAGGTGATGTATTACGAAAATCAGGTTAATTTTTTACAACTATTAGGTTGATAAGATACAATATGAGGGACTAAAAATTTTACATTTTCGGTTTTTATCTAAAATTGATATTACGGGGTTCTGGGGGCGTAAACAAACTCAATATGCAATATAAAATATATCGGGCTAAGAAATTTACGTCTCAAATTCTTTAAATATCGATATTGGAAGGTTTTGGGGCCTATATTAGCAATTAGTTTGAAATTTTTGTTTGATACAATTTCATTGGAGAACTCTAAGAATTTTTAGTGGTTCATTTTAGGGTGATTTACAATTCTGGATAAAATGGATACGTTTTGCCACTTTGCAGTCATTGCGAGGTACACTAATCTCGATTAGCACTTAGTTAAAATAATTTATAAATATCATAATGAATTCAACACTAAAAATCGAAAAATAAAATTTTTATAAAAAAATTGAACTTTTTGAAGACGTCGTCAAATTATTTGTAAATGAAATAAATAACTACTAATATATACAAATTATGGTAAGAAAGCAATTACAAATAAAGTATTTTTAATCTGTTTATGCAAATCACATTTTGTCAGGTATTAGTTTGGCGCCGACTTCAAAAAGTTCAATTTCATATAAAAATTTATAATTATTTTTCACTTTTTAGCGCACTTCTAGAAGTCGGTTCAATTTTTTTATGAAAATTTTATTATTATGTACAGTTGTTTCAAACATGAATATTTCTGCTAGTAAGGGGCTTAGTAGGCTTCTCATTATGAGACGTTCCTTAATGTTAAAAAATTAATTGTTAAAGGAAAAATAATTTTGGCTAAAGCAAGTTTCTTAAAGATTCATAAATTCTAAGGAATTTTTAATAGAATACTTTGGTGAAAAATTACGGTATGTTTGTATGACTTCTATAAGAAAACTAGAAATTTTATAAGTTGGTGCCGACATATATGATATCACTGGTCTTATGGAAAAGTTTTTTTTGTATAATTTAATCACATAATATAACTGTTAGGTTGGCGGGTTCATATTAGTGAATTTAGAAATTTCGTTTGTGGTATTAAGCTGGATTCTTTTTCTCTTTCTATTTTAATATCTTTTTTTAATTTTCCAGTTGGATCGTTATTGAGAATTGTATAAAGGCTATTACAGTATTGCCTTTATCTATTTTTGAGAAGATAATGTTATTTGTGTCTAATTTATTTCGAACAGTTATTGCTTTTTTGTTTACAGAATAAGATCAAAGAAGAAGTTATTTTTGCAATAACGATTGCATAAATAAAAAAACCCACATTTTGATGAGTTCTTCACGTAGCTCAAATTACAGGTTTTTCTATCTACAATTTACTATTTAAGTGTGTTTGTGTATACTTCAGCTTGTAAAATAAAAAGAAAGTTTTTTTGACGTTTTGAATCGCTTATAGTTAATTACACTGGACAACAGCCAAAATGTATCTAAAATAAAATCGACTAAATCTTACCATTTTTGGTGTACTAAAACTGAAACTAAACTTATTTATTAATATTAGTTTAAGTTTTAGAGATACGTGATGTCATGTCGCCCTATATATTAATAATGCAACCGCAAAAATGCACGTGATATATTTGTATCGTTACTAAAAAAACTTGTTATTGAAAATTGCAACAAGTTTTTCATTTCATTGTCATTTTTGTGTTCAGCACCCCAAAATTAACAAAAATTGCTCTTTTTACCAGATACAATAAATAAACCAAAATTTGTTGCTTAGTGTTATTGAACATAATCAACTGTCTTCAACTGTCATGACTAGTCTTGTATTTACTTCCTTCACAACCTCCAATAGTTGGTTACCTCTTACCTTGAAATAATTTACTGACTGATGTGATATTATTTCCTTCAGCGATTATGAGACCATTAATATAGGTCATGATATAATTTTCTAAAAAGATGTGAAAAGCCATGTAGTTCAATTGTTTCTTAAAGTATGTAATTATATTTTTAAAAGTTCAAATACGCCAATGTTGTGGCTGTCACGTAATATATAAGGATAATTTGGAAAGTACTAAATGGTTGTGATATACCTATTTAAAAGAAGGTACGGTATGCAGGGCCTAAAATTAGGTATAATAACAGCGCGCTTACCATCAAATTACTATGTGAAACCGACATATTCTTTACCTTGATTTTGATGTAATAATGCATTTTAACATCTATCTTCCAAGGTTAATTAACAAATTATGACTTATTATTGAAGTTCAGGAGCAATATTCTTTTAAAATATAAATTCAATATATCAGAATACCCAAATATTTTTTCTCACTTCAAAAAAGAGAGTTATTAATTTAACACGTGTATGTAACATAACTTGAGGACTTAGATATTTTGTTCCATGGAGACTCTGGGAAGGGGACGAATTATGTCCAACATAAATCACCTTTTTTGCATATTTCTTGTATTTTTTGTTTTTCAATCACATTCTAATAAACTAAAAATATGGGAAAAATTTTTACTTGTTGTATGATTTTTTTACCACAAGAATAAAAATACTTGAACGGTGAACATATTGATCCATTGTACAATAATGTTAAATATAATTCATGTCTCTAACCTTGAACGTGGGATTTGCACTCTTATCAATCATTGGTTCCTGTTACAAAAATGTGCGTTTATTAGCGTGGGACTTTCCAAATACGATAAACCAGTTTACGTTAATTGACAATTCATTGTTTCGTTGTATAACATATGAAATAATATTACAGGATATTTTTTCTCTCGATGCTTGTTAAAGAAGTATTGCTATTTCGGAGATTAATTTTTTGCAATATGTAGGGAAAAGTGCATAAATTGATATAATTATGTAAAACATCACAGTACTGTAATAATAATAATAGTAAAATGCCCTTTTATTTTGCTGGAAATACAATAACAGGTACATAGATGAAAGTAGGCGGCGAGATCTGGCTAAGCCACTCTATCTAATCGCCTGAACAACAATAATTGGTGCAATAATTACATAAAAACATACAAACTTATCAAAAACATCAAATTTTACTAGCACAAATTACAATAAAATTATAAGAGAATACAATATATACAATTTAAATAACGAAATATGTACACATGTGCTCAGCTAGTGGCTTCTCCCAGTAAAATGACTAAGACCAGCTACCATTGTAAAAAATGACCTTCAAAACATGGCAGATCCATGCCTCGGCACTATAAGAAGATGATTATGTCTAGTAGCCCTCCCATGAAGATCAACCCCATACACAAGCTTTCTTCTAAGATAAATAAGGAATCTAGAAATGGTTATCTTCTGAACTAAAGAAAACCTGAATTGGAATTTCGCAAGATAACGCACTGTGACCTTCTCGAGAGATAATCGCCGATAAAATTAAGGGAATCATCACTCAAGCCAAATAATTTTAATTTAGTAAGCAGCACTTTGTGATCCAGCGTATCAAACGCTTTGCTGTAATCTGAAAAGAAGGGACAACTGTTTTTACCTTGATCCCACGCCCCATAGAGATCATCGGAAACTTTAAGAAGGGCTGTCGCAGTACTAAGAAGCGGACGAAATCCGGACTGTGTAGGTGATAAAATCTTGCTAGATGTACAAAAGTCAATTAATTAATCACTGACAATTCTTTCCAAAATTTTTGAGAATGAAAGAAAGATACTAATAGAATAAAAATTAGTTATTTCTAAAGGTGTGTCTCTCTTAAAAATCGGAATGACATTCGTTTTTTTCCAGCTTGATGGGAAAGTGTTTGAAACACGACAGTTATTCAAAATAAAAGTCAAATGGCCAGTAAGATATGAGAATATCAACGTAATCATTTTAGGATTAATTTCATTACTTCCCCTAGCATTAGACCTAAACCTGTAAGCTAATCTTTGAACTTCTTTCTTAGGGACATTTGAGAATTGGAATCCCTCTTGAAAATTTTTAAAAAGCTTTCTTTCATAATTATTGGCGATAAAAAAAATATACCGGCACATTATCAATAAAAAACTGTTGAATGCATCTGTTGTTCCGAACTCAGCCAGGTTAGGTTTGAATTTTGAATTAATATGGAGCATTTTGAAAGTATTCCAAAATTTACCAGAGTCGACCCTAAAACTATGTTGCAAATAAGCTCTTTTTTTATAGCAACAGAATCAAGGTTTCTTAATTGCTTGTACTCATCCCAGGTCAAGTTGGTTCTCACCCTTTTATATTTAGAAAGTGTTTTCTTACGTAATCTAGTTAACCAAGGATTCAGAGATTTGTAAATCTTGGAAGTCTTACGGGGGCCTGCAAATCAAATACAGAAATCAGATTAGTATTAAAAAAAATCGACCATTCCACTCACGTCACTAAGATCATAAATAAAATCTCAAATAAATCCCTAAAAAGTTGTTAAAATCAATTTGGGAATAGTCTCTAGAGGTTTTAAATCAAGTTGAAGAACGGCTTTTTAAGAACGTCAAAGTACAGTACACCAAATCTTCATCCGAGATATTATCCATTCTTAAAACTTCAGAACCCTTAACCATATCCTGGTTTGATGTCACAATGATATCTAAAAGCGTCTGTGAGTTATTAGTCACCCTGATATTGCACTCCTTTTAGGAAAATTGAAGCGTTTTGTAGAAGCTCATCGATAGAAAAAATAAAATATCCTGGAGCGTTGGGTAAGATGACCTTTATTTTGGCAATATATTTTTAAGGGTAAAAATGGGACAACTTACGGAATTAATTGGTGCTTATTCTCTGTTTATTTATCTGCAGATCACAAGTATTTCTTTTCGGAGACCATTTGACGTGAAAAGTTGTTCTAGTTAGTCATTGAGGCCACAAAACGATACGATTCGTATAAATCGAATGGCATATCGGAATCTGAGGAAGAATTTTATCGTAAGCATAGATTATTTCATCTTAAAAATCTTTGTCATAATAATTTTTATTAAAGTTATGATAGACAGTGTCTCACAAAAATTTTAGGAAACACATTTATCTGAGTTTGTGAATTAATATATACTTTTAATTCAATAACACGTCTCTGATGAAAAAATGAACACATGATTTGAGTCAACGTTTAATTGAAGTATTAAATAAATAACAAACAGAAAACATAATATTAAGGAATACTAATCGTCAGTTGCTTAATCATAAGAATTTTTGGATATAAAATACATGTATATCATATAAAATAAACTAGCAACTTAAAAACGTTTCACCTTAAACATATAGTATGTGAACAAATTAGCAGATCAAATACAAGTTCTCCAATAATTGATTTTCTTTATTGTAACTCAGATGTTGCTCACCTTTGTATTGTGCTTTAAATCTAAATATCATAAAAATGAGAATAGCACTTATAAATACGAAGCAAATATACTCAGATATCAAAAGGATGGAACTCTGTGGGTGTCCTTTCTACTGTCGGGGCCTACGTGATGTTATGGGCCTCTGTATTTCCATAAATTTCTGGACATTTCGAGCCATCCCAAGCAGCACTGCCATTTGCATAGTCTTATACAGGTGTACAGCAAGGTACAATCCTTTGATATTAGGCAGAAGACTGGGGATCGTGCAGACGCTACTCATTCCTCACTGTGTACGTATGTTTACCTCCAGGTCTCTGCATTTGGTGATTTTCTAAAATGAGCTAATATATAAGCAAAGTTCGATCCCAATACAGGTTGAGCCTGTTCTCCAGTTTTGAATATTGATAAAATACAAATCTTTAAAGTTAAATTGAGTCCAAAAGAAAAAGAAACATCAACATCATTCCCATTTCTAGTGTAAAAGGCAGGGTCGGGTCTATTTTTCTCAATTTGTAGTTTTTGGAGAGGCGGGGGCGATCATAAGAAAAAACAAGTTGTCGACAAGGGGAGAGGATGGGGGCAACATACACATTCCTAGTATAAGAGGCAGAATCGTATCTATTTTCCTCAACTCAAAGCTCTTGGGAGGAGTGGCTATCACAAGAAAAACAAGTTGTCAACGGGAGGGGAGTCCTAACAGCATACACATTCCTAATATAAAAGGCAGAATCGTTTCTATTTTCCTGAACTCAAAGCTCTTGGAAAGGGGAGGGGTGATCGCAAGCATACACATTCCTATACTCTATTCAAGAACTAGAAAGAGTAATAAAACTGTTACTGAAACCTCCAACTTACCTGCTCCAGTGCCGCAGGTAACTGAGAACTGACGTGAATCTAATTATATTTAAACATTATAAGGTTTTATAAATTTACTGCAACAATAGAATTCAATTTAATTTCTGTCAGTGAGCAAAGTACACCTTACAGTGTATCCTTAGTGATTTATCTTGTTTGTGCTTGTTTTTATATATTATATGAGATTAGTGAGATACCCTAAAGATATGGCTTCCACATCTATATTTATTCCAAAATCGTTAAACCAGGGCATTTTTTCATCAACGAAAAACTTATTACGATGAATATTTATGATGCCTTAAAATATCAATATCTAGATAATAATGTTAAAAGTTCTGTTGACATGTGTTCCAACATGACAGGAGTTGGAAAATCTACTATGTACTGAATATTGAAGGAGAAAAAAACGACTGGAATTGTTAGTACTCCCAAGTCACATTCGATCAGAGGCAGACGAAAAACCTCGTTGGAAGATATAAACCGCAATAAAAGGAGTTGTACATACATCTTATTATGAGAAGCAGACCCCAACCGTCGACAAAATTCTAACTAAAATCAATGAAGATCGAGATTTACCTGAAATTAAAGGAACTGAGCTCTGGAAATTGCTCAGAGAACGTAATTTTTGCTGAGAAAAACCAGATAGGAAATCTGTTCTTATAGATCGTCCGGAAAATGTCCGTTGGCGAAGGAAATATCTCTCTCAAGTAAAAGGTATAGTTGCTAGAAATAACACAACTTACAAAATTAGTAATTTAACAGAACTTTGGAAAGATTTTTTGGAATAAAGTTACTGCAGAAAATTTGGAAAAATCCATATAATAAAAGAATAAAAGAAAATGTGGAAACTCGATCTCATGATCCGTGAGATAGAGGAACCAGTTATAATTAATTTGGGCGAAGATAGCTCCACTGACTTGGATTACGAATTAGATACGTAATGTTTACCAGCGTAAACACAATTTATTATTTAAATATTTTTAACATATAAAAATTAATTACATTTGAATCCCTTTTTAGTGTTTAATTGTATTTCTGCAGATGGTTTAAGAAATAAATAAACTAAAACGTCAAATGTCCTAAAAATGTTTTTAATTAATAATAAAATGACCGATAGCCCGAAAAAATTTTTTGTGAATTATTAAAAAATCATAAGAAATAAAATAATATTATAAAAACTTTTTATTTTAAGTTTATTACCGAAATAATATTCTATGCCATAAATACTTGGTGATAAAATAAACCTCTTTCCGATGCCTATGACAAGGATTAAAATCCAAATATCTATTGTTATCCACCCAAAAGGTCCATTATTATAGACCGGTATTTTTGATTATAAAATTTCTAACCCATGTCTATGAAAAATATATATGTCTAATAGATTTTGCCAAAGACCCCGGACTATAGAACAGAAAAAAAAGGGTAAAAAATGATTTATTACCCTCTCTAGTTCTTGAATAAACTATGGTATAAAAGGCAAAATCGGGTCTATTTTCCTGAACTCAAAGCTCTTGGGGGGAGGGATCGCCTCCACTCCCCACCCCTTGGATTGGATGTGATTAAATTTTGACATTTTACGACCTAATATATTTTATTTTCTATGAAACATACATAATAAGATGTTTATACTTTCTCTCCTCCAATTCTTTCATTGTTTTATTTGTACACAATTTTATTAAGTAACTAACTTACAGCAAGACTCCGCATATATATATGTTCAATATCCTCCGACAATATCGAAACGTCAAATAATAAAAACCGTCGGTGCTCGGTAGCTTTATCAATGACTTTAATGAATTTAATCCCCGTCTTGTGGCATTTTAATGGTGTGTGCAGCGGCTCCACATTAATTAATAACGAGCAGAGTACTGGACTGTCTATTTACCAACAAGGTTTACTAAGCAGGAATTAGTCTATTTATCGTTTGAAATTTTCTATGTTGTTTTTTTACTTCATAATTCCCCTTTAATTCAATTCTTAGTGGCTAATAGTTCCTGAGTCGTGTTCGGGTGATTAATTATAGTAATATTATGAATTAATTATACTTCATTTGATATTGGAATTAGAGAAGTTCAATAGAAGGTGAATCGGGATTAAAAAGACATAGTACGTGTTTCGTTTCTTTGCGTGTTTCCGTATGGCGTAATACTTGCTGTAGTCATTATTGTGATCGATCTGCGCCTGTTGCTGGCGACATTTGTTTTCATAATTGTTTTGCGTTGATATGGGGTTCAAAATAATGCAAAATAAATCTGTTATTAAATTAATTACAAGATATAACATAGATGGTAATTTATTTTAAATTTTTTTAGTGTCAGATCTTATGAAATCAGATATACAAAGTATAGTCTAAAAAGACACGCGATAAAGTCTTTTTTGTAGTTTCAACGGACTTAAATAAACCTAGCGTGGAAATATTTAAGTGGAGGATTCGCTTTCGCTCCCCTTCTACAACATAAAAACCAAACCAAAATATTTTATTTTTATTAAAAGTTATATGCAAAAAGTTTCATCAACAATTTTTTCACTGTTGAGTTTCCTTCTATAAACTTATACAGCTTTTTATGGGAATAGCAGTATCGTTCATAATAATAAAAACCGCTTCGGTCGTGTTAAGAGTTGTCAAAGTTCATTAAACAACTTTTCTTTTTTAGTTTTGACCACAAGGAAAATGAGCTTTATTTATATATAAGGGATTATCTCGAAAAATCCCTCAGAATATGCTGAAAAACGCGTCGATAGCCTCCCCTATTTCTTTGAAGTCAGTTAAAAATGACTTGGTTTGTTTACTCTTATTAGGATCGAAAAATCTACAATTATTCCTCCAGAAAATAACTTACCTGTATATTAAGTTTTAGTTTAGTTACGTCATTTCCAATAGCAAACTTTTGCAATCGTGAAACTTCAAAGTTGTGTATGGTTGAGTGTCTACAGTTATTCTAAGTTTGGAAAAACAATAATAATAGTAATAATAAACTCTCAACAAAAGCACACAAACACCACCCTCGGAGTGCTATTGAACGTACAGTGCTCCCAAGCCATCAAGGAGAAAGAGGTTTGGTGGATATTGGTAAGCAGCTCGACCAAAAAATAATTAATTTACGTTTTTTTTTTCTGAAGTTAGCGGGCTCTTCCACTCTACATCGAGCAATATGCGAGGCAGACGATTCAACGCCATTACACCACCAAACACACCAAGAGAACTTACAAGCCTGGGTACCAAAGCCACTTCATGGACGTCGTCCACATGATGTAAATCGGGGCAATGTCGACAACTTCGCAGCGTCGACCTACTGGTTGATTTCAGGACAGATGTCACCGGAAACAAAGTGGTGTTAGCCATCCAAGATCAGGTTATTCCGACGAAGAACTATCGGAAATTCGTCATCAGAGATCTCTCATAAGAAAACGACCAATGTAGATATGGCTGTCAAACATCAGAGTCAGTCCATCACATAACTGCAGGATGCCAAGCATTTGCCGCAAGGAGTATAAGGAAAGACATGACTCAGCCGCAAAGATACTACACCAAGAATTTGCAGATAAGTTAAATCTATTGCAGGTAAAAAAAATGCTTTACTACAAATACAACCCAGAGCCTATTCTTGAGAACAACAAGTTCGAGCTATATTGAGACCGAACAGATCATGCAGTTGCTCATAATAGACCGGACATTATAATAACAGATAAAATTTCTATGCGAACTACCCTAATTGACATTGCTATACCTAACACAACAACCTAAGGCCAAAATACAACGAAAAGAATGGGCAATGAACAGCGTTCAAACGATTCCCATAATTTCATCAACAGCTGGCGTGATACCAAAGAACATCCTGCAGAACATTAAGAGACTGGGCCTAGGGTCACCTAGGACCCGATAACATGGACAAGGTCCCCACAGGGCTCCATACTTTTCATATATTTGTATACCTGGTATAAGTCAATATACCCTGGAGGGAGTGCGAAATCGTTCGGCTTGAAAAATCAAAATCCTAATATATTAAAGGATACAATCCTTTTTCAAAACAAATTCATTTAAAAAATAAGATTTATATTAAGGAATACGCAAAGAATATATTAATACAGCAAAAACAAGCATTTAGAATTAATGCCAATAAATTAATTTCGTAAAAATTGCAGTTTTTTGGTGGTAATCGACATATGGGAAATATGAATATCGGTAATATTCCACCACAAACAAATCCTGAATTCTAAAACCTTTCTAAGGAACCGATAACCCAGCATTATTGAGCAGTTTAGGAGTTTTATGATAGAGAACAAGATTAAGACATATACGCCTCGCACACAATAGTAGCAGATTCAAAGCATCAGCTTACAATAAAAAACTAATAAAGAAACATTTAATAATATTAAGGTGCGTGAAATTTGATTTGCACCAATCAGAAAAGAGAGCTAGATCGTGCTGAATATCATTGCTGTCATCTCTTTTCCTGATAACCGGAAGTATCTTTAAGTCATTTACATAAAGAAGACATTGACTGAAAACTACAGTCTCCTAAATATCGTTAAGAAAGCTATTAAAAAGAAGTGGAGCGAGATGAACACCCTGAGGAACACACGAGGTAACGAGTATATCAGATGACTCACAGTTGGTAATTCGTACACATTGTAATCTGTTATACAGATAGCTATTTATCCATTATAGAAATCAGTCATTAATGCCCAAGTCTTGTAGATAAAAGGTTGATGGTTAACCTTGCCAAAAGCATTGGAGTCATCTATTCTCATTTTAAAAATAAACGTCAATAAAACTTGTCTGGAATTTTATTCTTATTTAAAATCGTCCCCGTCTGTATTAAAGCAAATTTGTTCTTCAGAAAAATACAAAAAACCTGAAGTTATTGATTAGTATAATATTTGATAGTAAAAATAACTAATTCTTTTCCATTTTGATTTACTTAATACTAACCTAGTACTCCATATAAAGGGTCTAGCCGATTAAAAGGGTCGTAACTGCTCCCTAGGTAATAAAAAAATAAAAAAACACCCGGTTGTTCTACATCAAAAAGTACTCACACAAAAAAAATTTTAGCCACTTTTATCATCACATAACCTCAAAAAAATGAAAACGTATTTTTTCGTTTTTTGACGAGATTTTCGGTTCTAATCATCGTAAAAACTTCTTTTTTTTTTCATTTTGTATTTTTTTTATTGCCTATCACAAGATATTTTTTACAAAAATTTTTGGCACGAAATTCACATTTGTATGGGTGTTCGAAAATTTTTAAATTTAATAAAATAAAAACTAGGACAACAGCAGGGCCGACAAGAAAATATGTTGTTTTTTAGACGCCGAACTATGTCCATGATTTTTTTCAGATTTTTAAGAGGGGTGAAACATAGTCAAAATAGCAACAAACGGAAATTATTAGCATTTTTTCGCATTTTTGTCGAACTTTCAAGCATGGAATTTTCTTATAAATTTGACTTTTTTCTCGGTACGACAGGCCATCATCTCGATGATGGTGGAATGGGATGAATTGTGTTTTATCACAATTTATTCAAACGGTGCAACCTCTAACATGGGAGGATATCATGGAGCGAATTTTGCATTTACTGTTCGTATTTTACTTCTCTTACAAACCGAGTTGCATATAGTTGTACGTTGGCTGAATGTGATTTCAGCACTACAACAGCATAATGTGGATATATCCACTGCTATTGCATCTCACGTGGAGGAATCCGTGAAAGCCGCAAACCTAAAATTGTCTTAGCCTTGTCTTAATCATAATACTAAAAGGTTGAAAATGGCTATATATATATATATATATATATATATATATATATATATATATATATATATATATATTAAGTTTTTGATTTTCTGGGGTGTAAAATCCGTTTTATTAATAAAACTATGACGTTTAGGTCACACTTAACCTTCTGCAGAATGATTTTTTATAACTATAACAGAAACATTTTTTTGCTATATTATAACATAAAATTAATAAGTTAAGTGTAAAACATACCTTATATAAGTTTTTACCGAGGAACACAACATAGACTACATATATACAAGATACTACAAAAACCTTATTTTTTGTGTCGCATCTTTATTTAAACTGAATTTTATTTCATGGGTTCCGGTGGTCAAGGGTTTGGATTTTTTTTCGCCTTAAGGGTCCTTGCCTGACTATTATTTTTTTCTTATTTTTGGAGTGATTTATTTTTGATTAATTTTGTGTATATTTAATTTGTTTGGGGGGTAATTTTAGGATGTTATAATGTATTTTGCTTAAGTGTTTTGTATCAGCTTTTGTATTTATAGATTTCTTACTTTTTTGAGTCGCGATCATTTCATAAAATTCACGTTTTTTTTTATTGTTTTCGGTTTTGAGAATTTTTCATTTTCAAAATCAAAAGTGTGTTGTTTGTCTGTAATGTGGTTTGTCAGTGCGGTCTTATTATGTTTGTCGTATTTGTGTCCATTAATCCTGTTTTTAAGATTTTGACTGGTTTGGCCGATGTAAAGATGCGACACAAAAAGCAAGGTTTTTGTAGTGTCTTGTCAAAAAGTGAACCATGTGTTAACAATATGTAGTCTATATTGTGTTCCTCGGTAAAAACTTATACAAGGTATGTTTTAAACTTAACTTATTAATTTTATGTTATAATATAGCAAAAAAAAATTCTTTATAGTTATAAAAATCATTCTGAAGAAGGTCAAGTGTGACCGAAACGTCAATAGATATGCATAACAAATAAAACATATGCAGGTTTATTAATAAAACGGATTTTACACTCAAGAAAATCAAAAACTTAAAAAAAATATACAAATAGAAAAATCCAAGAAAAAATATAAGAAAATATATAAGAAAATATATATATATATATATATATATATATATATATATATATATATATTATATAAATATACATAGTTTTAAGACAACTAAGGATTTATAAGAAAATTCCATACTTGAAAACTCCATAAAAATGCGAAAAATGCTGATAAATGCCGTTTGTTGCGATTTTGACTGTTTCACCAATTTTAGAAATCTGAAAAAATTCATGGACATAGTTTGGCGTCTAAAAAACAACATATTTTTTTGTCGCCCCTTCTATTGTCCTAGTTGCTGTAGAAAATATCTTGTTGTAGACAATAAAAAACCTACAAAATGAAAAAAAAAAAGAAGTTTTCTACGATGATTAGAACCAAAGATATCGTCAAAAAACGGAAAACGACGTTTTAATTTTTTTTTGAGGTTATGTGACGATAAAAGTGGTTAAAAATTTTTTTTGTGTGGGTACTTTTTGATGTAGAACAACCGGATGTTCTTTATTTTTTTATAACCGAGGGGGCAATTTCTTAATCGGCTAGACGCTTTGTTCTTCAGAAAAATACAAAAAATCTGAAGTTATTGATTAGTATATTTGATAGTAAAAAGAACTATTTTTTTTTCCACTTTGATTTTCTTAGTACTAATTTCGCCCTCCATATAATTTTGTATGCTTATTAAAGTGTTTGCTTTTTTTTTGAGTATTATTTACGCTGTACACAATAAACAATAACCAATTATTAATTTGCATTTATTATGTTAAAATGTTAAATGCCCTGGCAATATTTTCTTGTCCAGTTTACTGTTTAAAACATTCTGGTCACTTTAGATATGCATCTAATGCATCTAAAAATTGCAATCACAAATAGACGTACAATACCTGAAATGAAAAAATTACTCTCTACAACATAACTATATTAAACATCATGTTCGTTTAGCTTTTGAGAACTATAGATTTATTGTTAGAGTATTAAAATCAACATTATTTCTCGTTCTAATATAAGCACAAAATATTAGCATGACAATGAAAGCACTTAGCTTTAATTTGGTCTTTGGTGAATGGCGTCATTGTCTTTAATCGTTGCATTGCACTTTTTAAATTAAACTGTTCCTTTGATA
Organism: Diaprepes abbreviatus; assembly: GCA_034092305.1. Lineage (NCBI taxonomy): Eukaryota > Metazoa > Arthropoda > Insecta > Coleoptera > Curculionidae > Diaprepes > Diaprepes abbreviatus. The sequence goes on along the minus strand of JASJET010000380.1, from coordinate 1,977,522 downwards.
AGTGGGCATGATATAGGTAGAGTCGTTGCACTTAACTGATGCATTTCCATTGGTTGTGTTAGTTAAATACGCATTTATGTCAACTTGTAATGTATGTATTAGTAGTAATGTAGCAAGAAAGTTAAATATTTTGGAAAATTAGATGTATTAAGCTTAAATTCAAATTCTTTTCTGTAATTATGTGCAGCTACGAAAAATGCACTTTTTAAAATATGATAAGAAATTAAATTTTTACTTTTCTAACATTTTTTAAATTAGACTTTTTCAATTATTGATTAAATTATTTTTAAATGCCAGCAAGATTCCAATAATATCAAATAAAAAATTGCATTAACAAGTAAAAAATAAAAAAGTTTTATATTACAGTTAATTAATAATTATATATTTACTTATTAGCCGTCGATTTTACTTTTTTGCGATGCATTTTTTGGACACGACAATATTATACAGTGTGGATCAGAAAAGTACTACGTGTATCAACTGGTTCTTCTTCTTTCAAAGGAGCCTCTTCCGACGATGATATCCAGCACTGCCTCCAGCGCTTTGGTGATCTTCCCCCTCTTCTGTTTTCCATTGGTTTATTTTTTGCGCTTTTTATGAATTGGTTGAATGAATGAATGAATGAATGAATGAAAAGGGGTGGTGATACTAGATCATGAATGCTTAGGCATCCATTGAGTCCTTTACATCCCACCATATCTGCAGGTTATTCGAGGTTGATCGCCTTTGCGAATCCAAGCAGCCTCGCTAGTTGAACTTCAATAACTGCTTCCGGTAACAAAATTGTATCTCCGAAATATCTCCGTCTCAGTCCATTGAGTGTTGGGCAATCTCTGAAGACATGGCCAACAGTTTCATCCTCCTCCAGACACCATCTGCATGTCGGGTCGTCTTCAACCCTGATTCTATGAAGATGGCCTCTGAGGTGACAATATCCTGTCAACAATCCCATCATAATTCGCAGCTCTCTCCTTCCTAAGGAGAGAAGCTCCTTAGTACGCCGTGCACTAGGCCCAGTTATATGTTTTTTAGCACACCCCATTCCAGGAGCTCCCCTCCACGATCCAATAAATTTTCTTTCCAGAAACGATTTTAATTCCCTTTTGCCAATAGCAATTGGGACAGGTAATATTGGTTGGAGTCCATACGGTTCAGTTGCTGAACCCAACTTTGCCAGACGGTCTGCTTCCTCATTCCCGCGTATGCCCGAGTGACCCGGGACCCATACGAGTCTGACTGTGCAGCCTTTCCTTGTCATACCATTTAGTACATCCTTGCACTCAGACACCAGTCGCGAAGTCCCGACACTGGACTTCAGTGCCAATATCGCAGCCTTACTGACTGAGCATATATTTATTACTCTATTCCTGTCTATGTCCCTCTCACACTTTTCCGCTGTGAAAATTGTCGCACTTTGTCCGAGAGGGTAGTACTCTCTGATTGCCGTGCACCTGCCGAATACTCCGGCTCCAGCTCTTCCATTTTGTTGAGATCCATCAGTATACCACCATTCCATTTTTCGGAAGATTTTGTTCCCCCTCCCAATCCTCTTTACTTGGCAAAAATATCTCCAGGAAGAGGTCCCAGATACCTGAGTAGTTGCCCGTTCCAATTCCAAGATGTCCCAGGCAACTGAGACGATAAACAGTCTTCAGGGCCTCGTTTTCTATGTATAAGTGAAAAGGAGGCAGGTTCGATAGGACTTCCAGAACCCTGGTGGGGGCAGTCCTCATCGCACTCAATATTCCCACACAAGCCATTCTCTGAACTTTGTCAAGTTGAAGAATGTGTTTGCGCTTTGTCGTACTACGCCACCATACAATAGCGGCGTACGTTCTCATGGGGCGGATCACCATAGTGTATATCCAAAATAGCACTTTAGGTGTCAATCCTCATGTACACCCAAAGGCTCGTTTACAAGCCCAGAAAGCATATATGACTGTCTCCATTGGTTTATTTTTTGCTCTTTTTGTGAATCGGTTGTCTTCTATTCTGTCTGATGCATTTAGCTACATCCTGTATCTCACTCTGTACTTTAAGATATTCCTTCCTAACTGTATCTTATAGTGTTTTTCCTTGAATGGCTTTTATGTTTTCGTGGTATCGGATCTTGTTTCGGTCGCGTAGGTTAATACAGGTCTAACCAAAGTTTCGTAAATTCTTTTTTTTACACTCAGTATTTAAATGAATGTTTTAGACAGCCTGAGATACAGACCTTTTTATTGCCTGTGCTTGCACTTCTCGCTGTAGAGTGTTATCGCTTGTTAATTCAACTTCCAGTTATGTAAATTGATAGATTTGCTCAATTATTTACTTATCTATTTCTAATTTACATCTTGGAGGCTCTTTAGCTACTACCATGCATTTAATCTTGGTGATGTTGAATTATATATTTAGTCGACTAGCTTCCTGGCTGAAAAGATAAAGAAGTCTTTGCTATCCTTCGAATCTGCAATAAGTTAACACCTGAAATCAATCGAATTAACTGTTGCCTTACTTTTTTTTTCTCATTATTTTGGTAATATCTGTGAGCCGGACTCAGTCAAATGCTTTTGTCATATACCCAACAGTGTGTCAAATCTATGAATTTTTCCATTATTTGTTTTTCAATGATGATTGCATCAATGGTTGATGGGTTTGCCAAAAGCTCTGTTGTGCCTTCCTCAGCTTAACGATTTTGATCTTTCGAATGAAAGTTTGATGAAAACTTTGAATACGCTATGTGATTCCGCGGTAGTTTTCTGATGATATCTTTCGACCTTTTTTGAATATCAGGATAATTATAGTTTTTTCCCAATCGTTCGGTATTTTGTTTTTTAAAATAACATTTTCGACGAGGGTTATGATTTCCGTTCGTTTTTCTTCTCCACCACATTTCAGCAATTCATTTGTTATCACATCACACCCAGGGCTTTTACTATTTCTATTTATTTGATACATATTCTTCTCAATAAATCTCGCTCCATATCTTTTGAAAATTTTTGTCAATCCTCGTATATTTGCCCTATTCTTGCATTGATCTTGTTGCGCTCTATTGTGTATAGAATCCAGTTTTCTGGATTTCTTTTTTTGATGTATTATAAGTACTCGTTCCTCTTTTCTTACGACAGATCTTTAATTTCCAGTGTGAGTCAAGGTGTTTTATTTATTCTATTTACATCTATGTTTCGTTTTCCTATGGCTTCCTGTACTGCATTTATGATGTTATTTTTCAGAATATTCCAGTGTTGGTTTATGTCGTCTTTTCTTTGCACTGGGTTTTAGATATTCAAACAGCCGAATACTAAGCAATCAAGCAATCATAATGGTTGCCCGCTAATGTTATAGCTTGCATATTATATATATATATATATATATATATATATATATATATATATATATATATATTGGTTGATATGAATTTTTTCATATTTTATTCGTGAAGAAGAAACTATTAGCATGTAAAAGCTGTTATAGTATGCGGGTTTAATATTAGTTTTAAGTATACAAATGTTACACGAGCTGTGTGTTAATGTGTTTGAAAAACACGTATATCAGTATAAAGATTTTAAATATTGTACAGACAGGAGGTAAACATTAACTCAGTTCATCTTATTTTGTAACAAAGACACAACAAAGTTCTTTAAACATCAATTTTTCAGTTTTTAGTTTTTGGCCTTTTTGCGATAAATCTACCTTGGACTTCTTTAGAAGTATCATCTACGAGGGCAGCCGTTTATATTTCAGAAAATGGCAACACTGGCCTTGCTAGGTGCCATCTAACATATCCATTGTAAAGTTTGACATATTTCGAGGATATAAGAACTTAAATTGTTTCAACCTACGGACGTTATTTGTGTTGTTTATAGTGACTTCAAAATTTATTCTCAGCAAAAAAATGTCTTTAACTCGTGTAAACATTTTCGTGTGATTACAAACACACAGACGAATTGCATGAAGGTCGTCCAAAGTCGATAATAGGACAAGAAAACGTTGATACTGTGTGCGAACTGATCGTCATATGACATACCGTGAATTTGACGTATTCCTGGACATAAGTAAAACCAGCATATAAAATTCATGAGTATTTGGTCGTGAAAAAGCTTTGTTCACATTGGATAGGAAATGCTCAAAAATGGCGTTCGCAGTGCTTCAAAAAACATTAATAAGATCGTGAGGGGTGTCTTGGATCTAGGTGTCTTCGATGATGAGCCAAAACCAACAAAAGTTATTTTGAAATAAATGGTTGCCTGTTTTTTCATAAAAACTAGTCGAAACTGCGTGGTCAACTATTTTTTACGCCAGAAGAGGCGCTTCATGTATTCATAAACCATGTTTTGGAAATACGATCTTTACAGCGGCAAAAATGCTTTTCGGATTGGTTTAAACATGCAAAAGTGTATTGATCTTCATGGAGTATATTTTAGCAGACAATAAAATTATTTTCGATGATAAATATTAGATTTTGTTAGTTATTCCCGAAATAGAAACGGCTACCCTCATATAACGTGCTGAAACCCATGTCCAATATTTGTATTGGCTCTGCCGATACTTGGTGGAACTCCATATTAATTCAAAATAAGAAGTAAAATATAATTTTTTACTTTAAATTCCATTCTATTTGAAAGTCGAACTTACCAAACATTTAGTACGTTTCACTAGACTGTAGCTGTATCAATGTTTTTTGATACATTTATTAATTTGAGCTCCACTGAGTTCAACGATAAAGGAACAAAATTACTCCAAAAAGGTTTTTAAAAATAAGAATAATCCAAACGATTTATCAAAAAATTTAGAAATATTAGGAGTAGATTCAGAACGAGCTATTAACTCTAATAAATTTAAAATACGAAGCTTCAAAAATCATGAAAAAAGAGTTTCCCAAAAACTCTCACTTCCATCAAGACCAACAAATAATAAAATCAATTGGAAACAAGTCATGTAAAGTTAACTTAGTCTTTACTAAAGCTGATAAAGGTAATGCTGTAATAGTTATTTCTCAAAGTGATTATTCTCAAAAAACTTTAGAGGTTTTAAATCCTATAAAACATAACATACTTAAGAAAAATCTTACAGAAATAATTCAAAAAAGTGTAAGATCTATATTACAAAATTGTAAAAGTCTATTTGATGATAGAGATGTTAACACACTAACTTTAATGAATCCACCATACGCTTTATTCTTGGAATTAAACTACACAAAAATGATTACCCCTTTAAACCACACCTCCTTACCAGTTATCACAAAAACTTATAGAAATTCTTAACCTAGATACCAATTTTTTTGGTAAAATGACATATAGAAACTCTTATGAAGTAATTAATAAAATAAATAACTTGAAACTTCTGTCTAATGCTAGCTTAATTTCTTTCAATGTTGGTAATTTATTTCCCAGTGTACTTATTCAAGATACAATCAAGTTAGTTGAAGAACTTCTTTTCTTAAGAAGTATTAACATAATTAGAAAACAAGAAATTTTACTAATTTTGAAAACATGCTTTCAACAAAACTATTTTGAATTTAATAGCACTATTTATTTGAATAATGAAGGACTTACAATGGGTAACGCATTTAGTTCTCTACTAGCTAAAATATTTAACCTGTACTGCACGATGTTATCGCTTGCTTCACCGGTACTGATAGATAATTATATATAGACTCTACAATACATAATTTATTATATCACTCCATACAACATAAACTAGCAGCATTCCACAGCATATTACACAGATTAATCACAGTTTCACTAGATAAAACAACCTATAAAAACTCAATATTATTAAATAATTTTTTGTTAACAATGGCTACTCATCACTAATAATAGATAAAAGTTTAAACAAAAAATTATATAAAAAAAGCATTAAACCTTATTTTCCCTACAATAAAAAATACTAAATAAAAATTTACCTAGCATTTTATACAAATTAATCACAGTTTTATTAAATAAAACAAACTATAAAAAGGAACTTAATATTATTAAACAAATTGCTGTTAACAATGGCTAATTATCACTAGTAATAGATAAAATTTTAAACAAAAAATTATACAAAAAAAAGCATTAGACCTTATTTTCCCTACAATCAAAAATACAACATAAACTAGCAGCATTCTACAGCATGTTACACAGATTAATCACAGTTTCATTAGATAAAACAACCTATAAAAACTCAATATTATTAAATAATTTTTTGTTAATAATGGCTACTCATCACTAATAATAGATAAAAGTTTAAACAAAAAATTATATAAAAAAAAGTATTAAACCTTATTTTCCCTACAATAAAAAATACTAAATAAAAATTTACCTAGCATTTTATACAAATTAATCACAGTTTTATTATATAAAACAAACTATAAAAAGGAACTTAATATTATTAAACAAATTGCTATTAACAATGGCTAATTATCACTAATAATAGATAAAATTTTAAACAAAAAATTATATAAAAAAAGCATTAGACCTTATTTTCCCTACAATCAAAAATACAACATAAACTAGCAGCATTCCACAGCATGTTACACAGATTAATCACAGTTTCATTAGATAAAACAACCTATAAAAACTCAATATTATTAAATAATTTTTTGTTAATAATGACTACTCATCACTAATAATAGATAAAAGTTTAAACAAAAAATTATATAAAAAAAAGCATTAAACCTTATTTTCCCTACAATAAAAAATACTAAATAAAAATTTACCTAGCATTTTATACAAATTAATCACAGTTTTATTAAATAAAACAAACTATAAAAAGGAACTTAATATTATTAAACAAATTGCTGTTAACAATGGCTAATTATCACTAGTAATAGATAAAATTTTAAACAAAAAATTATATAAAAAAAGCATTAGACCTTATTTTCCCTACAATCAAAAATACAACATAAACTAGCAGCATTTCACAGTATGTTACACAGATTAATCACAGTTTCATTAGATAAAACAACCTATAAAAACTCAATATTATTAAATAATTTTTTGTTAATAATGACTACTCATCACTAATAATAGATAAAAGTTTAAACAAAAAATTATATAAAAAAAAGCATTAAACCTTATTTTCCCTACAATAAAAAATACTAAATAAAAATTTACCTAGCATTTTATACAAATTAATCACAGTTTTATTAAATAAAACAAACTATAAAAAGGAACTTAATATTATTAAACAAATTGCTGTTAACAATGGCTAATTATCACTAATAATAGATAAAATTTTAAACAAAAAATTATATAAAAAAAGCATTAGACCTTATTTTCCCTACAATCAAAAATACAACATAAACTAGCAGCATTTCACAGTATGTTACACAGATTAATCACAGTTTCATTAGATAAAACAACCTATAAAAACTCAATATTATTAAATAATTTTTTGTTAATAATGACTACTCATCACTAATATTAGATAAAAGTTTAAACAAAAAATTATATAAAAAAAAGCATTAAACCTTATTTTCCCTACAATAAAAAATACTAAATAAAAATTTACCTAGCATTTTATACAAATTAATCACAGTTTTATTAAATAAAACAAACTATAAAAAGGAACTTAATATTATTAAACAAATTGCTGTTAACAATGGCTAATTATCACTAATAATAGATAAAATTTTAAACAAAAAATTATATAAAAAAAGCATTAGACCTTATTTTCCCTACAATCAAAAATACAACATAAACTAGCAGCATTTCACAGTATGTTACACAGATTAATCACAGTTTCATTAGATAAAACAACCTATAAAAACTCAATATTATTAAATAATTTTTTGTTAATAATGACTACTCATCACTAATAATAGATAAAAGTTTAAACAAAAAATTATATAAAAAAAAGCATTAAACCTTATTTTCCCTACAATAAAAAATACTAAATAAAAATTTACCTAGCATTTTATACAAATTAATCACAGTTTTATTAAATAAAACAAACTATAAAAAGGAACTTAATATTATTAAACAAATTGCTGTTAACAATGGCTAATTATCACTAATAATAGATAAAATTTTAAACAAAAAAAAATATAAAAAAAAGTATTAGACCTTATTTTCCTTACAATCCAAAAATACTAAATAAAAATTTACTCTAGTCACCCCTATCGGTCAAGCAAATAACTGGCAAATTAAAAAAAAAAAACAAGCATTAATTTTGTTTTTAAAATCAACAACTCGACTGGAAACTAAATAAAAAATAATAAAACTAAGACAAAAAAAAATAAATCAAAGGCAGTATATATAAAATGGCATGAAAAGACTGCCCCAGAGTCTATATTCGCTAATATAGCAGACGTTTTTCTAAAATAGAAGAACATTTTAACAGTTTCACCAAGAACAAAACTGATTCTTATTATTCTAACTATTTATTAGAATATAGTTATAATTTTGATAAAACTAGAATGTAGTGAAACGTGTCGAATGTTTGTTAAGTTCGGGTTTCAAATATAGTGGAATTTAAAGTAAAAAATTGTATCTATAATATCAAAATATCTTACTCTTATCATAAAATAGGCACAAAAACTTTTCGCTAACTAACGATCTTTTTTTCAATAAATTTATCATAGAAATATTTTCACGGGACACCCTTCGAAGTATGCTCAACAATACGTTGAAAATCTCATCAAAATATTTCTTTTCATCCAAAAGTTATGAGCCAAAAAGTTCAATAACCTACAAGTTTTTTAAATTTTCTTAGAAATATTTCTACGGGAGACCTTTCGGAGATTTCTTTATAAAACACTGTAAAACTCTTCCAAATATCTCATTCTTATTATAAATGATGTAGCAAAATATTCGCAATATCTGTTGGAATCAGGGGCGGATCCAGCCTGTCTTTGGGGGGGGGGGGGGGCGGTGATATCACAAAAGTACAGTATGTCAAGAAAGGCAAGTTGTCAACGGGGGGGGGGGGGGGGGAGTGCAAGCAACATACTCATTTCTAATATAAAAGACAGAATGGGTTCTATTTTCCTGAACTCAAAGCTTTTGGGAGGGGGGGGGGGCGATCGCAAGCATACAGACTCCTATACTCTATTCAAGAACTAGAGAGAGTAATAAAACTGTTACCGAAACCTCTATCGTACCTGCTCCAGTGCCGCAGGTAACTGAGAACTGCCGTAAATCTAATTATATTTCATTATATTTAAATATATTTTATAAATTTATTGCAACATAGAATTTCTGATAGTTTAATTTAATTTCTGTCAGTGAGCAAAGTACAACTTACAGTTTTTTCTTAGTGATTTATCTTGTTTGCGCTGGTTTTTATATATTATTTGAGATTAGTGAGATACCCAAAAGATATGGCTTTCACCTCTATATTTATTCTAAAACCGTTAAACCAGGGCATTTTTTCCTCAACGAAAAACTTATTACGATGAATGTTTATGATGCCTTAAGATATCAATATCTAGATAATAATGTTAAAAGCTTTGTTGAGATATGTTCCAACATGACAGGAGTTGGAAAATCTACTATATACCGGATACTGAAGGAGAAAAAACGACTAGAATTGTTAGTACTCCCAAGCCACATTCGATCACAGGCAAACGAAAAACCTCGTTGGAAGAAGAGATGAAAACTGCAATTAAAGGAGTTGTATATACATTTTATTATGAGAAGCAGATTCCAACCATCTACAAAATTCTAACTAAAATCATTGAAGATCGCGATTTACCTGAAATTAAAAGAACTGATCTCTGGAAATTGCTCAGAGAACTTAATTTTTGCTGGGAAAAACCAAATAGAAAATCTGTTCTTATAAATCGTCCGGAAACTGTCCGTTGGAGACGTAAATATCTCTCTAAGGTAGAGTTGCTAGAAATAACACAATTAATAAAATTACTAATTTAACTAAACTTTTGAAAGATCTTTTTGAATAAAGTTACTGCAGAAAATTGGGAAAAATCCATATAATTAAAGAATAAAACAAAATGTGGAAACTCGATCTCATGATCGGTGAGATAGAGGAACCAATTATAATTAATTTGAGCGAAGTTAGGAATTAGATACGTAATATTTACCAGTGTAAACACAATTGATTATTTAAATTTTTGTTTTTGTTGTATTTTATTGTTTAATGTTGTTTATATGTTTTTTTTTATATATTTTTATTTTAGTGTGTCCCACTTTTTAATTTTATATATATTTAATTCTAATTAGCCGTAAGTTTTTTATTATTGTGTTTGTGTCTTTTCCTTAAGCGCGTAGAATTAACATGTTTATCTTATTTTTTTGGGGCTATCGTATTTCCATACATAAAAGTAAATTAAATTAAGATATCAGTACAATAGAAATAAAAATAAGTAGGTCTAATTTTAATTACAACATAAAAAAAAGCAATTACATTTGAATCCCTTTTTAGTGTTTAATTGTAATTCTGCAGATGGTTTAAGAAATAAATAAACTGAAACGTCAAATACCCTAAAAATGTTTTTAATTAATAATAAAATGACCGATAGCCCCAAAAATATTTTATTATTATATGGACGAATTTATTTTTTTATATATGTTTAACTTTTTGTATTTTTGACAATGGATATTTTGTAAGTATTTAAATTATCACTTAAAATTTTTTGAGAGAATAATCCTACGTTTTAGTCTATTATTATAGACCGGTATTTTTGATAATAAAATTTCTAACCCATTCCTATGAAAAATATATGTGTCTAACATATTTTGCTAAAAACACCGGACTAAAGAACACGTAGTTTGCAAAGAGAAAAAGGGTAAAAAATGATTTATTACTCTCTCTAGTTCTTGAATAAACTATAGTATAAGAAGAAAAATCGGGTCCATTTTCCTAAACTCAAAGCTCTTGGGGGGGCGATCGCCCCCACCGCCCCCCCCCTCTTGGTCCGCGCCTGGTTGGAATCATCTCCTACAACATGCTGGAGATTGCATCGAAACATCTCATTCCTACCAAAAATTATGCTCAAATAAATATAAAAAATATATATGTCTGACTGATAACCTCCGCCCTTTTTCAAATCCAATAGAAAGTCCTAAAATATATAAGGTAACTGTACACTTCTCTTGCCTCGAAGATTTATTGGCAACATTTTTTACATTCATAAATCATAAAACTAATTTTTAATAATTAATCTTTAAAAACCCGCCAAAGAATTTCTTAAAACATAACCATTTTTCTGGTCATCGTAACACATCAGAGAAATAATAAAATTTGTTGGGAAATATAATTTGTTTCGTATATTACAAGTTCCTAACGCCTTTTAATTCCAAAAAAGGTCGTTTTGATAACTGACCAAATCTGTATGAGTAAATTTTCTATTTATAGTAATAAACATTTCTTAATTATGTTAATATTAAGATAACCATCGTCTAAAATAGTTCTAATTTTTTTAATGTCACTAGTTTGCTATCTAAGGAAGTGCAAAATAGATATTGTGGGAGTCAGTTATGGTTTAAATATGGTTTAAAAACAATTTTCTCAAATTAAGATTTTATTAGGTAAAGGTCGTTGTTGTTAAATGCAGAAATATTATCTACATGCCAGTCGATAAAAATATAATGTGATACGTATGCCTTATTTGCCCACGCTTCGAATTACTGTTATAATTTTAAACGCTGGACACAAATATGGTGTGGAATAATAAGTTGGGTGAGGAAGTAAAAGAACTACATAAAAAATTCGTATAAAAAGGTTTGGTGTACAGAGTGTTACAAAATTGTGGATTTTCAGAAAGGTGTGTTTTTCATGCATAATTATTGCCTTTGAGTGATTCCATGTTAAATCATACCAGGGTCTGGATAGACTATTGCTTAGAAAAATTAAACTTTTTTAGCAGATCATCACCAAAATGTAGTAGTTCCGTAAATGTCATAATTTACCTAACAAAGATTATATCTATGTATTGACATACTATTTATAATAGAGTAGCCAAATAAATTGCTTGTTTCAGCGCGGTTGTCAATTTTCTTACGAAATAAGATCAAAATTATAAAGAACTGGCAGAGATTTGAGATTAAATCTGATTAACTGGAAGCCAAATATTGAAATTTTCATTCTATTGATAAGGAAAAACTAAAACGTAATCGTAAATCATTTACAGACAAACATTATTAAAACTAAAGTGATAGCTTAACTTACAAAAAAGAATTAATACATCAATACAGAAATTGAAAAATAGTCTCAATGGGATATTTGTGCCTGTTTGGTGAAACAATGAAATTCAAAACTTGGTTCGATGTCTGAAAGTTTGAGTCAGGTTCTGCATTTAACCTGCTTCTGTACTTATCTTTCAGGTAAGTGTATGTTGAAAATCTTTTCCCTCATAGATTTGTTGTACAAAAGTGTAATAAAACTTTAATAGCTTTTTCCGCCAAAGCAGGATACTCATTTCTTACATTAAGCTAGAAATCAATTAAAGAGTGATCTTTAACAACAGTTTCTAGGGAATTGTCAGGTCTTTTCTTTTTCCAGTAAAGTTAAAGAAGCGTTCGAAGTTATATCTCCTTGAAAAGGATTACGCATCCACTTGTTCGGTCCCGATATAATATGTTTATTAGGAAAATTGTTCTTGAACGTTCATTGAAGTTGTTTGAGATATTCAGTAATCTCCCCTTTATTATTTTCGTTAAGTTAAATTTTATTTTCTAATAAAACGGTACTGAGAGAACCAAAAGATTCGTACTCATTTACCTGCAGACATTGAAGCCAAATCTTGAACTTCTTTGGCATGGCTGCTATTCTGTCATGCACATTGAAAATGGTGATATAGGGGTCTTGTAAAATCATTTAATTCAGAAAAAATGTCGATTAAGTATGTAAGTTTTTGCAGCCAAAGAATATCAGATATATAACAGGACAAATGAAATTGATGATCAAGAAAAATGCATTACCTACAGACTTCAACTTGAACAAGCGGGTCAAAACCTTGCCACGAGAAAGCCATCTAGCTTCTGTATGAAATAGTAAAGAAATGTAGAGGCTTGCAAAGTTCTCAAAAAGCGCATTAAATAGATGAGAGTTTGTAGCAAGCGATTTATAAAATTTACAATTTTTAAAGCGTCGCTTAAAGTATTGCAAAATTTCGCAGGAATGCGCTGACATGTAAGGGCTTGTTTATGAATACAGCAATAAGTCCATTCAATATTCTCGTTGATCTTTTTTACCCGCACCACAAGACAAAAAATATGTTCCGGTCATTGATTTTGCACCATCAGTGCACACAGTCAAACAAAAAGACGAGTTTATTTCATTTTTTCAAAATAGTCATTGATCATATCGAAAATTGCTGCACCTGTATTAGAGGTTTTCCGTGGTTTTGCAGATAATATATATCTGCTTGAATGGAATTCTTAAAAATATATCTAACATAGGCAGGCAGTACTGCAGCGTTTGCTACATCGATTGACTCGTCAAACTGAATAGCGAAATAATTCAATTTTATTTTTTTTTTAATTCATTTTCCGCACCATTTGCCAAATTAATAATTCTCCGCAACACTGTGTTGTTTGATAAGGAAACAACGTCAATTTTCTCCAAGCATACATTTCGTGATGTCTTTTGCACACGGTCCAATCAGAACTTGCAATTCTGTAACTAACTCGAAATGATGCCTCCATACTTATTTTACTATCTTCGTTTAAATCTGTTAGAAAAGAAAAACACTAGCCTTTTTATTACCTGTCAGTTTTCTTTTAAAGTACTCAATGGGTTTATCCTTGGGATCCGGATGTCTTGTTTTAAAGGATTTAGGAAGAAAAGATGGTTTTAAACTGTTGTTGGCCAGGATTTCATTACAGATTACACAAAGCGATTTAGGTTCTCACCCCTCTCCGATAAAATAAAAACCCATTTGTAAATAGTCACTGTCATATTTTCATTCCTTTCCTTTTTTTCACTCTGTTCGCCTATTTTTCCTTTGCCTTCAATATGGCGAGAAGGTAGTTGACTACAACTGCCACCCTGTGTAGGTTTTATTTGTAAAATTTGGTATCGATCCATCGTATAGACTTTTCCAACTCCAGTGGAGAGAATTTAAAATATTCCCTTTTTACCTTTGCACTTGCAAGTATATTCTTAAACCCTGCAGTTTAATAGCATCAGTTTTTGGAGGCAATTGCGATAAATCGAACCATAACGAATTGGCACTATTTCTTGCCATTTCACATTCATTAATAATAATCATGCCGGGGCGATTAAATTATACGCACAAAGATTATTTAAACTTATTTATTATTTATGGAGAATGTTATAGACTGTCATTGAATGTGATAGAGTTCTTTCAAGAACATGCGTTACATTCGCGATCCGATATCCGAAGAAATAGAAACCAACACTACCAATTGTTAAAAAGATTATAAAAAACTTCAAGAAGTTTGGATCTATAAAAGTTAAAGAAATAGAAATAAACTAGTTATTAATAAAATAAAGTTACAAAAATTATTTGAGTGAATATTCAAACTGATGGCTTGGAACTTCCAAACATTTTTCGCACCTAAGCAGGAACTCTTCATGGGTGGCTCTTCTTATTGACTGAGGATTAAGTTCTTCAAATGCCATTCTGACGCGCTGCATGCAATCTTTCATAGTGGTTAATGCGGTGTTATATAGTTTATTTTTGATTATCCCTCAAATAAAAAATCAATTATTGTTAGGTCGGGGGAGCGAGGTGGCCAAAGATCTGGCCCATTCTTGGCTATCTATTGACCATAAAACAAGTTGTGCAGATGATTGTTAATTAAATGACTACTATGTGGATGCGTCCCATTATAGTGATAAAATAGATTGCTATGATCAGCCAGCGGCAAGTTATCTAAATAGTTCATTTCCAAATTTCTCAAGATGTCGAAGTAGAGGTCACCTATCAGTTAAAAAACGTATTTTGTATCTAGAAGTCTTCAAAAATGGCTAACTTACCATTCAGATTCTTTTGATAGAACTCGAGGGCGACGACGCCGTCATTTCTTATAGCATAATACACGTTAAACTGCCAAGACTCTTGAAAATTTAATTCTCTAAATGGATGTACTTTTGAGTCGCTCCAATAGTGGGAATTGCGTCCATTAAACAATCCATTTTTTGTAAATTTGGCATCGTCCGACCAAATAATATTATTCAAAAAACCAGCATTTTCTTATGACCGAAGTAAAATAAATTGACAGAACTCTACTCTTCGTGGAAAATCAGTGCCTTTTAAATGTTATAGGATGGAATATACATAGGGATGAAAATTGTGTTTTCATAAAATCCTTAAAACTGATGTTTGAGATAATTGAGACTCTAATGCTTCTTGCCTCGTAGATATTGTCTGATATGCGCCGAAATGTCCTAAAATTGTAGTTTCAATATTTTTCTTATTAACAACTGGTTTACTTCTATTTATTTTTGCTTTTATGGATCTAAAATTCTTGAAGTTTTTAATAATCCTTTTAACAGTTGCTGTTGGTTTCTGTTTCTACGGATATCGGATCGCGAATGTATCGCATATTCTTGAAATAACTCACACTCTCCATAAATAATAAATAGGTTAAAATAATCTTTGTGCGTGTAATTTAATCGCCCAAGATGATTAATATTAGTGAATGTCAAATGGCAAGAAATAGTGACAATTCTGTAGGGTTCGATTGTTTTATTTTCGCTACGCCCCGCCGTCATGGCTCACTAATAAGAAAACTTAAAAGTTGTATAGCATTTTTACAATAGAAAAATGTTGAATTGCCAATATTTTGAAAACTACAAATTTTTGGAATAGATAACCTTATACAAAGTTACCCTTATTTTTAATGCTTAATATGATAAAATTATAAAAATAGGTGCTTTCTATTTGAAAAAATTGACTTTTGACGATTTTTTCAATATAATTGTTATTCTTCTTTTTTCACCACTCTGTACTAATAATTTTCAAAATATCTTAAAATACTACTAAAATCGATCTTCGTCCACAAGAAAACTAACCCAAATTAGGTAATAAAGACTTTCTTATACGAAAA
This sequence comes from Diaprepes abbreviatus, assembly GCA_034092305.1. Classification (NCBI taxonomy): domain Eukaryota; kingdom Metazoa; phylum Arthropoda; class Insecta; order Coleoptera; family Curculionidae; genus Diaprepes; species Diaprepes abbreviatus. The sequence continues at coordinate 1,961,581 of JASJET010000380.1, read as the reverse complement.
ATTTATAGTTAAGTTTTGGTCCGCAAACGTCATTTTTAACATAAAAATTTAAATATGTCCAAAATGGTGAGACTTAAGTATAAAACATTATATATGAAATATGTCTAGAATTTTACGTAGAAATCAAAAATGCAATAATATATAGGGTGTTCTATTTAAAATAAGCAAGTTGACATCTACTTCCGGTATAACGGGAAGTGCTGCCATCTTGAAAATATTGTAGCCGGCTGTCACCCATGCACGTTAGCACATTATCAAGTTTTCAGATTCTTCCTAATTATAGTTTTCCCACAATCGATCGATAAATTTCCCCGAGAATCGCCCTGTATAAAACAATGAAAACACTTGAATGTTATAGTTCCTTTTACCCCTCTTTTTTTCGACATTGTCAATAGCCAAATAATTTTTTACGTACCGTTTGGTTTAACTTTTTCTTAAATAGTTAGATTTCGGTGTCTTATTTTTCTATTTATCTAATTTTGATTCAAGTTTATACTGTTTAATTAAATAATATGTTATATCTTGCATGACCACATCTGATACAACATTATACTTACTACACGTTTCTTTTACGCGGAACACGATAAACTGTCAAATCCGTTTATCATGCAACACTTCATCTCATTCTGTCAGAAAATAAATAAGTTATTAAAATCACGGAACGTAAACACTTTAATTGTCATATCGTGGAGGAAAAACGTTTTTATGATGCGTAAGACATATAATATCGTAATGTAAGTAATAAGATAACTTGAATAATTATATCTGACTGCTAGAATTACATATATGTCCATTCTAATTAGTTTTGAATTTGTTTATCTTCTTATTTACTTAACATGGTCAATGTGGATGTTAAATCATTTTACAGTTCACTGGTATGATGTTTCCTTTTAACTCTTTAAGGATATCTTATGGGGACTATACGCGGGAACTGTAAAGTTTATTTTAATATATTTTTAAGTTCCGGGAACTCTGACGTATTTTGTTTGGCTGAATCAGAATATGAATTTCAATTCTAGATTTCGGTAGTAAGGATGTGCCACACTCTTAAAGGTATCGATATTTGGTATCGATTGGTCTCGTAAGAAATAGTATCGATATCTAGAGTATCGATACATTGATGATACACAAAAATCCTAGAAATGTACTTGAATGTAAAAAAAAACTATTAATTTTCAATGAATTTTTTAATAAATTGCACACAAAGTACAGACAGAAATGTTGAGAAATACAATAATTGCTTATAATATAGTAATATTGTAGGTACATACTAAAACAGTAGCATAATACCTATCGGCGTGCGATATATTATAAAAATAAAACCCTTTGTTGGTTGTTGTATTGGAACAGATATGTCTTAGTATGGTTAAATAACATTAATATAGCTTATATAAATTCCAATCGTTGGTGGAGGATTTAAATTAACCAATTTTAAAATTCAAGCACTTGTCCCTTATGCTTACAATTGCGCGATCCTTCATGAATCGAGATTCTTCGCCGCCCCGTTCGATCACTATAGCACATGAACTTCTTACGAGATTTATTTTACGAGACGTGGCCTTAGCATCGCTCGACCGAATTAAATCTGTCAAAATACACCTGCAAATTTCTGTGGGCTCGGCTTGATTTAGTGATAATTGAATGTCGTCATTTTTCGATCTTGGATCATATGTTTTGATGCCTGATCAAATGAATCGATACTAGCAATGTATCGCCCTAAAAATATCGATATAAAGTGTCGGGTATCAGAAGCAAAAGTATCGATACTTTAAAATATGTTCATGAGGGCTCAGGCAACAATTTCGTGCTTGATTTTCTCCGCTGTAACTTTTTCGATTTAAGCAGTCTCTTGGTGTAAATTTTCTTCATGTCCCTATGGTTTTGTAGGAAGAAAGCAGTTCTTCTACGTAAAGAATATAATTCTAGGCTTTCATTTCTCACAAAATTTCTGCAAATATTCTGGAATGCATTCCATACCTTTTTACCAACTTTTAAAAGAATGAGGTTTAAATTCAACTGCTTTATATATATATATATATATATATATATATATATATATATATATATATATATATATATATATATATATACATGTTTATGCGACTTTCATGGATTCCTCCGTGTGAGATGCAATAGCAGTGGATATATCCACATTATGCCGTTGTTCCTGAAATCACATTCAGCAAACGTACAGCTGTATGCAACTCCGTATATAAATGAAATAAAATGCGAACAGTAAATGCAAACTTCGTTCCATCATATCCTTTCCATGTTGCAGGTTGCACAATTTGAATAAATTGCTACACAACACAATTTATCCTATTCAACCACCATCGAAATGATGGCCTACTTGTACCACCATACCGAGAAGAAAGTCAAAACTTACCCTCCCCGCCACAGTGATACGGCAGAGGTTCATGTTTCGTCTCTACTAGACTCATCAGGGTACCGACATGCACCTGTTTGTGCAAAGGACAGATCGAAAGGAAGTATGCAACACTAAACGCGGCCTCGTCAACCTCCCGCCGGATGACGTATATATGTTTATGCGGCTTTCACGGATTCCTCCGTGTGAGATACAATAGCAGTGGATATATCCGATGGTGGTGGAATAGGATAAATTGTGTTGTGTAGCAATTTATGCAAATTGTGCAACCTCCACCACGGAAAGGATATGATGGAACGAAATTTGCATTTACTGTTCGCATTTTACTTCATTTATATACGGAGTTGTATACGTTTACTGAATGTGATTTCAGCACTACAACGGCATAATGTGGATATATCCACTGCTATTGCATCTCACACGGAGGAATCCGTGAAAGCCGCATAAACATATATACGCCATCCGGCGGGAGGTCGGCGAAGTCGCGTTTAGTGTTGTATATTTCCTTCCGATCTGTCCTTTGCACAAACAGATGCATGTCGGTACCCTGATGAGTCTAGTAGAGACGAAACATGTATCTCTGTCGTATCACTGTGGCGAGGAGGGTAAGTTTTGACTTTCTTCTCGGTACGGTGGATAGGTAGACCATCATTTCGATGGTGGGGGAATAGGATAAATTGTGTTGTGTAGCAATTTATTCAAATTGTGCAACCTTCAACACGAAGTTTGCATTTACTGCTCGCATTTTACTTCATATGTATATATATATATATATATATATATATATATATATATATATATATATATATATATATATATATATATATATTTAGTTGATTATTTTCTTGGGAATATGGTTCATTTTTATATTGAAACTACATATATACAGTAGTCATACTTATTGTATATATATATTTTTATTTCTCAGGACGTTTCGATTCTTTCGAATCTTTTTCAATTGATGCGGATGCAGAACAGAGATTTTTGTTTTAAACAATAGTTAATTACATCACAAACCAATTGTAGTCACTCACTCTTTTGTATATTCACTTTTTAAAAGTATTTTTAAAAGGCCAGTTAGAAGAATGGGCACTACATTTTTAACCCTATAACTGTCTTGACTTGACTCAAGAGTCAGTTATAGGGTTAAAAATGTAGTGCCCATTCTTCTAACTGGCCTTTTAAAAATACTTTTAAAAAGTGAATATACAAAAGAGTGAGTGACTACAATTGGTTTGTGATGTAATTAACTATTGTTTAAAACAAAAATCTCTGTTCTGCATCCGCATCAGTTGAAAAAGATTCGAAAGAATCAAAACGTCCTGAGAAATAAAAATATATATACACAATAAGTATGACTACTGTATATATGTAGTTTCAATATAAAAATGAACCATATTCCCAAGAAAATAATCAACTAAAAATATATTTAATGGTTCAAGAAAAAATTAATTCCTATATATATATATATATATATATATATATATATATATATATATATATATATATATATATTATGTACGTTAATTACTCCGGAACTGCGGCACCAACTTGAATGAAATTTTTTGCTTTAAATTCTGGAAGTTGCGGCGGTAGACAAGTATTATTTTGGTCGAAATTGGATCGGTAAATTCCAAGATGGCGATGATAATATGGCAGACAAAAAAATTAATTTTGTCAGATTTTCTTCAAAATTGGTAGGGGGAATTTTCGGGGTCGTATATAACGAATCTAAAATTATTAAAAAAAATCAATATGGCGGATTAAAAGTTTTACACTTCTCGATTTTGTCAAAAATGGGTATAGGGAGGTTTTTGAAGATGCATTTTCATGCAGTATGGCGCTCCAACGTATTTTCTTGATGCCGTAAAAGTTAGAAGCTTGGCCTGTGCGGAGCACTGATTTTGGTTCGATGGTTTTTTGCTTATAGACTATATGAAATCTCTTGTGTATGAAGACAGAATAAATATGACAGAAAATTGGAAATGCCAAAAAATTATTTCGAAAAATTAGGAGGCTGTTTAAGAAATGACAGGTCAAATGTAGTATATTGAAATAACATTTGTTGTCTAAAATTGATTCTTTGTTTTAATAATTATTGTTATCTGTTTTAAAAATTAAATTTTTATTTAAATTAATCTTCTTTTTTTATATCCCTTTGGGTATGGATATTCCTTTAGTTAGGCGAGGCTTTTCGACTTTTGAGAGTGAGTAGATTTTGCATTTGAGCATGTTTTTGATAAGAACCAGATTTGAAAGTAGCGGAAGCAGTTTACAGCGGTGGCTGTAGTGTTTAGGGGATTGCTGGTAAAGATAATTTATTCAAAATAATTGCTCAGGGTGGCGCGTAACGAGGTTATGAAAATATGGGGCTTTATTAATTAGGTAGCGGCCTTGTTTTGGGAACTTTTAAGCCTTTTTAATCTGATTTGGCACGATTAAGTTAGAATACTGTAAAAAATAACTGCATCAGTCAACGTTTTTAAATAAAATGACTTTCAGCTTAACTTTGAGCTTCCTTTTATGGTTTAATAATAGATATAGAGCACGTAAGTTGTCTCAGGTCATGTCCATAAGGTAATATGTATTACTGGTTTAGTTTGATTTTTTTTTGGAAGATTGATGCTATATTTCGCTTGCGTTCTCTAAGGAATTGACATAGTTGAGTTGGCTATCCTATTTTCTAACTTTCGATTGGGATTTTGTTAACATTACAGCTTCAGATTCACTAGGATTTATCTGTTCTCTTGATTTAGCTAAACTACTTTCTAATCTAAATGGTATAGATAACATTCGGTTAATGGAGTTATTGGTATATCGTGAGCCTAATTTTTTACTAGTATTTGACAACGACGACAAAACAAGTCTTGTTCTGCAAATATATAAACGAATTGATCGATGACTGCTATTAATTTAAACGAATTTAAAAAAACTTTTTTATGAAATAATATATGTTTGTCAAAGATTTCTTATTATTTTAATATAATTTCGGCCTGGTGTTGCTCTAGTACGCCACTAATTTAAAACAATACATTTTCTCATAATGCACCATATTTACGACCACCTATTGATATGCAGTTCGTTTACCAACAATAACTACCTACTCAGATTGCTCAGGTATTAAAATACCTACTTGTTTGGTCTAAAGTCAACTTACCAGTTATAAATACCATAACACAACATTAACTGAAAATAAAAATTGTTAATACGCATTTATACATGAGTAAATGAACAAGTAAGCCAATAAAAACGAAAGATGCAAATGAAAAGCAACACACAGTTGTACGACGGTAAATCAATATTAACAATTAACAAATAAATATTTTTTTATTCAGTTAGACTTCTGTTTATTATTATATGTTACAAATAACCAAGTTAAAGTGGGCATGACAGAGGCCTAATGACGTCTTTTGGTATTGATAAAGGTTTTTAAAGTATTTGATTTTCGATTCCTTTTGTTCGACTATATATATTTATATATATATATATATATATATATATATATATATATATATATATATATATATATATATATATATAAATATGTAGATAAGTTTTTGTCCGTGTAATTTAAAATAAAATAGAATAAAATATTGGCGAAGCGGACGTGAAAATTTGTCAATCTACATGATTCTCGTATTAAAAAGTATATATATATATATATATATATATATATATATATATATATATATATATATATATATATATATATATATAAAGTAATTAATATTTGGGTGTGCAACAAGTAAAAGTTAAAGTTAATCCAAGCTGTCGAAGTCTTTATTATAATTTTTATCTGTCGGGAAACTACAATAATTACAAAAAAGGGAAAATTAGTTAGACAATTTTCCTTAAAATCTTAAATAACTTATATCTTTATTTGAGGTTGTTCACTAAGATGTTAAAAAGTTGTATGACATTATACATTAACAAAAGAGATTAAAATTGGGGTCTCAGGCCAAATTATGGCAAACTTAATAATTAAAATTGAATTTAAATTTCAAATGAATAATTTTAGTTTGGCTGACCAATTACTGCATAATTACTTAAATGCAGAATCATACAAATAAAGCTTAACAAATCATTAGATATTGACCGCCATGCTGACAGTTGACAATGTTTCTAACCTCAAAACTTAAAATAAAATTCATTTCAAATTTTCATGTGTCTCGGGAAGAAACTAACAAAATGGTTCCCCCTGTTTTTTATTTTAAATTTAATTTTAATTATTAAGATTGTCATAATTTGGTCTAGTTTTAATCTCCTTTGTGAATGTATAATGTCATACAATGGTATACAACCTTTTAATATTTTAGTGAACAACTTCAAATATAGATGTAACTTTTTAAAGGAAAATTGTTAATATTCCTTTTTTTGTAATTATTGTAGTCTCCCTGAAGATGAAAATGATAATAAAGATTTTCGAAAGCTTGAGATATCCATAAAAAACTTCAATTCACCATAGAAATAGAAGAAAACAAAAAAATTAATTTCCTAGATACTACCCTACATCACAGTAATAATAACATTAAAACAGAATGCTATACAAAAGATACATGGTCATCAAGGATATATACATTTCAATTCATGTCATCCTATCAACCAGAAAAAATCGGTAGTGATAGGCCTCGCCGATCGAGCAATACAACTATCTGATCCAGAGTTTAGAAAAAAATCTATTGGGAAAGCAAAAAAAGCCTTAATACTAAATAAGTATCCAGAATATCTAATAAATAAAATTTTCAAAATCAGAATCAACATGTTTTATAACACTGAAAATAGAAATAGAAACAAAAAACCAGAACACAAAAATAAGAAATATATATGTCTCCCTTTTGAAAACAGGCAGCCGCAGCAATTCCAACCCCTCTTTAAAAAATACTACTTACAGGTTGGGCATAAAACTCACAACCTGTTGTCAAAAAACTTTTCTAAACTAAAATCAAAAACCCCAACATAAAAAAAAGCAATGTCGTGTACGAAATTCTATGTGGAGAATTCCACGCTTCATACATCGGGCAAACGAGCCAATTTTGGAAAATAGATTAAAAAGTCACAAGTATGACAAGAAAAACACTACTGCATTGACCAATCATGAAAAAACAAAAAACTAACGGTTTAATTTCGATAAAACGAAAATTTTGAAAACAAAGAATGACTTAAAAAAAGAGAATTTTACGAAATGGTGGAAATTCAAAGATTGAAATCTGCAGTAAACGACAAAAAAGATATAAATAATTTAAATAGATTATACATTCCACTACTTTAATGCAAAATATCAGTTGTTTGACGTCGATAAACCCGGACGACTGGGTAAATCAAAATTATTTTAATAATAACGAAATTTTTGGATGTGCTGTTGGTGTTGTAATTGGTTGTTTTTTTAATTTTTTAATTATTTAATTTTAACTTTTATGTAATATGTGCATGCAAAAAATGACGATCCGAGTTTTTGTTTTATTTTTTAATCAATATAACTAAGACAATAATAGAGTTACCAATAACATTACAAGGTATGTTTTTGGTTTTTGATTCGTGGGTTTTTGTGTATTTGTATATTCACTTTTTAGTTTAATAAAGGCTGAAAACTAGAGCCGAAACGTCACTTAGCCTGTTAAGAATCTTTTAATTACATGACTCCAATATATTTTGAAGAATTATTATTAAGGACTTATACCCAAGAAAAAATTTCTTTAATAATATATATATATATATATATATATATATATATATATATATATATATATATATATATATATATATATATATGTCTTTCTGTAATATTTTCTTGGGGTGAGGCTTTCTTATTTGAAGATTAAAAAACGACAATTTTTATGACGTTTCGCTCTACATAGTGAGCTTCTTCAAAGTTATGCTATATTTTTCATCCTGAAAGAAGCTTTATACGTAAATGAATTATATATATATATATATATATATATATATATATATATATATTATTTATAAGTAGTCACGGCTCCTCACACCTCTACATTAGTTCTACTTTTAATACCATAATAGTCTTGGGTATGTTTAATTTTGAGATATTAAATGATATCGCGTAATCATTGTCACGCTACAAAAATCCAGTTCAAGCAAATAATTTAATTTTAATTTATTTAAAAAGTAATTAGAAGAGTTAGTTTTAGGAATGTTGTCAATTATAGAGGAAGCAGTATTAACAAAATAATCATTAAAGTCAATAGAATTCAAAGAACTAACATGGTCTTATTAATCTTTTCTTGCCTAAATGTATTTACAACCGGTCAAGATGTCTTAGAAGAATTACCAGAATTTATTATAAATTGTTATTCTGTGCGATACTAGTTTCACGGATTTTGTTTCTATGAGCAATACGTAATTTTTTTATGTCATCCCTCAGAGCATATGACAGTGTACGCCTGTAAATAGATTCCATAAAATTGAAAAATCTACAGTAATATCGGTGTTTTCGGGTTTACGTGCAAATTTTTCAGAAAACGCATAGATAATACTACTATTAATAACACTCACGAAGATCTGATGTGCTCGACTCAAGATGTCTCACTCAAGAAGTCCCAATCAACAAGCTTAATCAATAGATGAAGTTCTAACAGACCTTGTTGTGTTATAAGCACAACAAATAAAATAGGTTGTTGGCGTGTATGGATATCAATAGCTACTCCCAGATAATCAGAGAGAACCTAATCAAAAGTAAAGGAAAATAGTCCTCCCTATTCAGGTTAGGAAATACATTATCGAAACATAAATTTGCTCTAGTGAAACTATTAATAAATATAGTACAGATCAAATTTAAAATAATACCTGGCAGAACTCACAAATAACGAAGAACCCAAAATAAAATTCAGAAATAGATACTAAGAGTTCTGGCTTCAAAAATCAATAACAGGGATCCACCTTGGGTTGCGGAGAATTGTTCAAAAAATTTTAATTGCATTCATCTCATCATATTTGGCTGAACGTGGATTCAACGCGGTCGCCAATTTACTTTTAAAAAAAGAAACAGACTACAGATCACAAAGCGTGGCGATTTGCCACTGTTGTCAAAATTGGAACCCGATATTAAAAAAAACTGTTAAAACTCCACCAGTCTGAACCATCTCATTATTTTTTTTATTACGTATTGATTTTTTATGTCAATTTTCTAATTCATAATAAACAATCACTATGGCGGAGGGGGGCGTTAGATGTATTTTTTCTTGCAAAGAAGTTAGTTATCCAAAAAAGGTTGGTTTTATGATTGAGCCCCGGTCTAGTATCGGGACATGTCTGTATTTAAATAAATATTAGTGTGGCTTGTTAAAAAGTTGATCATTGCCTTTTATGATATTAAATAAACTTTGACTAAAGTACAAGACTATAATGTTAGATCCAGAAAAATTTTAAGGGATCCTGCTATCTATCTAACGCTTAAACCTCAACTAGTATTATATTTTTTATTTTATTATCAGAATCAAAATGCATTATTATTACAGCTTCTGAATTACTGCTACCGATAACATTTTTATTATAAAAATTACTCGCCTGACATCATAATTTGACAGTATAAATTCCTTTCTAACCGTTAAGCTGACGCAAAATACGATAACAGATGAACGCGCGCTTTAAACGCAATAAAATAATTTCGATCTAAAGAAGAGCGTTGACTTTCCCATTGAGCACTTAGAGAACCACTTATGATTTTAATTAGCTCTTAGCGGCAATTACTTTTTAACTTGTCTCACAAAGTAAAATTTATGTAACAGTTGGTAATGCATATTGCTTCTGAATCTATTGACAGTGGACTTCCTTTTTTGCGGAGAATTCACTTTTAGCTCGCAGGAAATATTCGATTAATAAACTTTGACGAGTTCTGTTTTCAGTACTCATCTATACATACATGATCTCTTGAATAATATATTTATTTATGTAATACTTTCTTGGGTATAGGTTTTTCCTTTTGAAAATCAAAAGACAACAATTTTCCTGACGTTCCTCTCCACATAGTGAGATTCTTCAAAGTTATGGTATATTTATCTTGAAAATCTACAAAATTACAACATTTTTTTAATAAACGTATCGCAGTAATTGTCCTACAAATCTATTAGATTTATATTTTTAAGTTAATTGAAATTAATAAAAATAAACAGATTTTACAACAGTCTTAAAATTAAGTCAAAACGATACACAGGTTAAAATAGTGAAAACTATAAAATAGTAGGGGAAGGGGGCCCAAAGCAGGTCACCTAAGTTTATTTTAAAATAAATGCCACATTTTTATATATAAACTGATTTTATTTGAATAATCTGCATACTTATTTAACAAACTTTGTAAGTAACACCATAAATCACGCAACTTTTAACAACTTTCTTAGTTATAACGAAAAATATACAGTGTGTCATTTGACCCGCTTTGCCCGGAGGGTATGCCCAAAGCGGGTATGGCATCTGGGCAAAGCGGGTAAAGACAAATCAGATAAAAATATTATCTTATACTAATAAATCGTCAGTCAAATGCAAAATCACAGATATATCGGTCTTCTTAATAACACCTAAACGCATTAAAACAAAACTGTACTTTTTAACATCCATTAAATCTTAGACAAAAACAACATTTTAAAAACTCAAAAAACTTTCTAAATTTAAACAAGTAGCAATCTCAAAACAGTATTTAAATCAGCCTCTTTCCATCACTTAATAACAAAGTAAAGTCTAAAACGTAAGTATTGGTACTTTATCATAAAATTTTCATTCTTGAATAAAAGACTACCTAGCTAAACAAAAATTATTCTTGGCACAATAGTAGGCTCCGATGCCAGGATAAGTTGTACGCGCTTCATGTACCCAACTCTGGCAGTCGTCGCATTTTATCCAGTCTTCCGTAGGAGGATCTATATATGGTTCATGACATAAGAAACATATAACGTCCTCTGTAGACTTTTTCTTGGGGTTTGAAATTTTATGAGTTTTGCCTGAAGTCGAGGCCTTCGGTTTTTTGCTGGTCACTCTTTTCTTAGTCGAAGTTCTTTCAGCTTTTGCCTTTGCTTTCATTGGAACTTTCTTTTTCATCAGTTCTATTTTTTTTTTGCTGCTCTTTTATAAGGGTATTGGTTAAAATTTCAGCTTTTTCTACTTTTCTTTTACGACAAGTTTTAGGTGTAATTTGTTTAGGGGTAGGACGAATGTCCATCGGGGTTATTTTTGTTTTGGTAAGACGTTCAGGTGTAACTGCCGACGCCGATAGTCCCTTTAAAGCTTCATCGTCTGTTTTGGACTTGTAATTATAATCTTCAATCATTTGATCCAATACTGAAGGCGAAACAGTGCGATCGGAATCTATAGAACGACGAGGAGGTGTGTGTGATGAGAAGGAATTTGTAGAAAGTCAACACCAATTCGTTCCGGGAAGACTATGGGAATTTCAGGTTCAGAATCTTCATGCAATTGATTTTGATTATCTGTTTCGGCAGCTTTGGCTGAATCTCGAAGATCGTTTGGTAGTGGACTTGCTGTTGTTGATGATATATGATTGGAAGGTGAATGAAATGCATTGCTGGAGTTGTTTGACTGATCTGTTGGAATGTCAGTTCCACTTGAAGGTTCCGGTCTACCGGTCATTGTTGAAGGAAGATACTCGGCATCACTGAATACATGTCGATTTGTTGGCCATATACCCGTAGGCTCAAAACCTTTGACAGCTTTTTGAGAAGTAGCCGCTTTTAAATAAGCTTCTCCGAATAACTTGGCTACGTCAAACAGCGATATGATTCGCCCCACATGGTTTCGTTGGAAAACCGACACAGATTGTTCAAAGTAAGTTTTCTAAGGACCATAAATGCATCTGTCAAGCGGTTGAGCCCGATGAGTAGTATGTGGAACCAATGAAATGAAAATCACATTATTTTGCGAAGCATATGCTAGTGCCGGCAAGTCTAATTGTTAGTACAGACTATCTTTGAACTGGAAATAATTAGTGTTTATTGTAAATTCTACAGATTCTATAAATTAATTGAGTGTCAATGTTGTCTGTTCTTTTAAATCGTCCCATTTTTTTTTTCTAAAACTTTGGGAATGATGTCATTAGGTATATTTGTATATAGAGAAACTATATCTAATGAAACTAATTTATTCGCTGGTATTTGTATTTGTATTGTATAAATGAATTTTTTAAATGTGAAAGAGTCCCTCACGTAGTGATTATCTTTTCCGTGATGTTTGTTAGGAAATTTGATAAGTACTTAGACAGGTTACAAAATGGGGATTGTATCCTTGGATTCACCAATCTCTTCAACAATAGCACAAATAGTTATGGAATGGAAAATTGGATTTTAATATAATATTTTTTAAACGCTTTGTAGATGACTGTTTAGCTGCTGTACTCGAAAACAAAATAGATAGCTTATTACAATATTTTAATTAATATTTTCCATCTAAAACTAAAATTTACATCTGAAATTTAAGTGGACAACCCAGATTTAAAATAAATAAGACCTAAATAATAATTAAGCACAGAAGAGCAAAGAAACAATAATTATACACCCAAGTTAAATACACTGATACAAATTCTGGATTTTTTTCATCAAAATTCAAAAGAAAAAGAGGAAACTACAGTTTTCTTATTTGTTTATTAAATGCGTATTGGAAGACAACATATCTTAATTTTATAGGCGTGAGAGTTTTGAAGAAATCCGGAGGAGAATTATATAGTTTAGCGACGTTGTAGATAAAAGAGCGTTCAAACAGAGAAGATTTATGTAGGGTCGGAATTATTGCTCCCCGAAAACGATTATTGACGTTATGCACGTAGGATCTAAAAATGATTCGTCTGTATAGATATTGTGGGCTTTAATAACATACAATTTTATGGTAAAGACAAGCTTCATGTAACCACCTCCTGCTCTCCATATTCAGTCACTTTAAATCAAGTAGCTTATGAGATTTTCTCTTATATTTACGAAGTACATAAATTAGTCGCAAACAAGAGTTTTGCACTTTCTGCATTCTTCGTTTTTGAGTGGCTGTTAGGCAGTTTCCATATATTACATCTCCGTGGCTAAAAATGGAGAGCACCAGCGAGTCACAAAGCAAAGTCTTTAGCTTTATGGACAAATCATCGCCGTAACTGCAAAGAAGTTTTAGTCTAACATAAGCCTTTTGAATACAGTGAGAAATATGCTTATCAAATCGCAATGCACTGTCAAAGACAACACCCAGATTTTCAACACTATCCTCAATAGGCAGAACTGAATAGCCAATTTTTTTTTGAATTAAGCTATAAAAAATGCTGCAAAGAGACCGAATGAATTGCTTTTAGGTCTTGATTAATAGCATTGCAAGCGTCAAGAACATCCTCCCTTGCGAAAGACAAATATATCTGGGTATCATCCGCGTAGCAATGCAACTTGCACCTTCTCAAGGCACTTGGTAAACACGAAGTGTAGATTGCATATAACAGAGGACTTACAATAGAGCCCTGCGGTACACCAGAATTTATGGACAGCTCCTCTGACATCTCGCCACCCAGTTTAACGCATTGCATTCGACCTTCCAGAAAACACCTAAAAAATGCAATGGCATGATCACTAAGACCGATATAGTGAAGTATTGCTAGTAGCAATCGGTGGTCTAGAGTGTCAAACGCTTTCGAAAAGTCAAGCAGTGTCAGGACTGTTACTTCTACTGAATCAGTCGCCCGAAATATATCATCAGCGACATTTGCCAGAGCAGCTAAGCTCCAGGTGCTCTGTAAGTTGTTCATTAATTATTTTTTCTAATATTTTTGACATACAGGGCAAAACACGAATGGGACGAAGATCTTGAGGTTCACGGGGACCACTAACTTTTGACAATGGCACTATCAGAGCCCTCTTCCAGCATTCTGGATAAACAGAATTTAATAGAGATGCATTCAATACATATGTTAGGTAGGGCAGGAATAAAGGACAGCAGAGTTCCACCAAATCAATGCTCAATCCATCGTGACCTTTCACTTTAGACTTTATTTTAGAGGTTATCTTCGCCTCCCTCAATTCTGTTACTCCTTTAAATTTAAAATTACGAGTTACATCATTTTTCGCACCATTTCATAAAATTTCAAAAGTTTATTATTATGTCCCCCGGAATCGGGTATAGAAGATCTAAAAAATCTATTTATTAAATTAGGATTCTTCAGATTTTCGGGGATATCAACTTTGTTTTTACTAACTGCTACATATATTTATATATATATATATATATATATATATATATATATATATATATATATATATATATATATATATATATATATATGTATATTTATATATATATATATATATATATATATATATATATATATATATATTAGAGCTGTGAGGTTGCCAAGAGATTTATAATATTCTCAGTGCCCAGCATTCTTTGTTTTTTTTTCAATTTACTTAAGGCGTTATTTCTAAGTTTGATCAAATTTTTAATATTCTGAGTTATCCAGAGAAAATTATTCTTGGTAAACATAACTTTTTTCATGGGAGCACGAAGGTCTAGTAAGGTAGTTACGATGGAGTTATATTCTAAATTCTGCTTTATCATTTATATTTTCAATATCAAATATATTTCTCCAAGGAATTGACTTCAAGTCAGCCGTAAATTGTGATATATTTATATTTTTTAGATCTCTATATTCTTTAAAGATAATTTGTTTTTTATTATTTGGTAATTTAAACTCACAAGATTTTACCTTCATGGTCCGAAATTAATGGGGCAAGTAAAGTATCACAATGAGTTACTAAATCGGGATTGAATGAATGAATGAATGAAAAAGGGGTGGTGATACTAAATCATCGATGCCTAGGCCTCCATTGGGCCCTTTACATCCCACCATATCTGCAGGTTATTCGAGGCCGATCGCCTTTGCAAATCCAAGCAGCCTCATTAGTTGAACTTGCCTAACTGCTTCCGGTAATAAAACTGTATCTCCAAAATATCTCTGTCTTAGTCCGTTGAGTGCTGAGCTTTCTCTGAGAATATGATCAGCAGTTTCATCCTCATCCAAACACCATCTGCATGTCGGGTCGCCTTCGACACCGATTCGATGAAGAAAGCCCCTGAGGTGACAATGTCCTGTCAACAATCCCACTACAATTCGCATCTCTTTCCTTCCCAAGGAGAGAAGCTCCTTAGTACGCTGTGCAGGCCCAGTTATATATTCCTTAGCACACCTCATTCCAGGAGCTCCCCTCCACGATTCAATAAATTTGCTTTCCTGCAACGATTTTAATTCCTTTTTGCCAATAGCAATTGGGACAGGTAATATTGGTTGGAGTCCATACGGTTCAGTCGCCGAACCCAACTCAGCCTGCTTCCGCATTCCCGCGTATGCCCGAGTGACCCGGGACCCATATGAGTCTGACTGTGCAGCCTTTCCTTGTCATATCATTTAGTACATACTTGCACTCAAACACCAGTCGCGAAGTCACGACACTGGACTTCAGTGCCAGTATTGCAGCTTTACTGTCTGTGCAACTAAATCGGGATTAGAAATCAAAAAAACATCAATAAGTGAGACAGAATTGCGTGATATTCGAGTAGGATTATTAATTAATTGAGTAAGTCTTACAGAGTGTATTAATGAATTGAATTGTGTCACATCACTTGAAAATACATCCAAAAAATCTATATTAAAATCCCCCGTGCACGACTCATTACTTAAAAATATTAGTGATATTATGATATTTTCAAAGTCAAAGAAAAAATCAGAAATTCTGTATGTAGATTAATAATTGTCAAAACGCAAGAAATAGTGACCAAATAATAACAAAATTTAAAAACCTTGTAGCGTTTTTACAATACAAAAATATTAAATTGCCAATATTTCAAAAACTACAAATTTTTTGAATAGACAATTTTTTTCAAAGTCACAGTAAAACTATTATCACTTTACTCAAAAACCACATAATGGGACCTGTTTCGGACGACATGTTAAAAATACTGGAATATACAGAAAGCAGACAGTAGTAATAAGAGGTTATACTTCAGAATCCTTTATGGCTACCTCTGGGATACCGCAGGGCTCCAACCTCGGTCCGCTCCTATTTATTATTTTTATTGATAGTTTATCAAAAATAATTAATAACAATAATGTTCTTCTCTTTGCTGATGACCTAAAACTATATTCCGTGGTAAGGAACGTAAACGATTGTTTACAGCTTCAGGAAGATTTAAAGAGAATTGTTGAATGGTCTTATGTAAACAAACTCACATTTAATGTTTCTAAATGTTTTGTACTTAGCTCTAGTAGAAAAAAGAACATCTTACACTTTAATTATATAATGGAAAATTCAATTTTACAACGAGTTGGAGAAATGCGGGATCTTGGAGTCATATTTAAATCTCAACTTTCTTTTAAGTCACATTTTTGTAATGTAACAAAAAAAAGCATTTAGTATGTATGGATTTATAGTCAGAAACTGTAGAGATTTCAGTGATGTAAACTGTATAAGACAACTGTATATATCTTATGTTAGGAGCATTTTAGAGTATGCTAATTTAATATGGAGTCCGTACTATAATACTCATAAATACGCTATTGAAAGAATCCAAAATAAATGTTTAAGGTATCTTTATTACAGGGAAACAGGTGTATATGACTTAACTGTAAGCAAAGATGAACTTAGATGTAAATATAATTTGTTAAGTTTGGAAAAGCGTAGGAATATAGCCTCTGTTATTTTTTTGTATAAAATAATTCACAATAGAATTGACGATATGAATCTTTTCGCACAGGTGAACTTTAATATCCCTACATATAGAACAAGAAATACATTGACTTTTTATTTAAAAAACCATCGTACCAATTATTGTACTAATGCTCCAGTCAATATGATTTGTAAATTAGCTAACGATGTTCAAAGTGAAGTAGATATTTTTAGAATAAGTTATAAACAACAAAAACGTAAACTAATGGAAATAATGTAATTAATTTTTCTTTATTACACTATCTTTTGTGCGTGTGTGTGTGTGTGTGTATGTGTCTGTTTGTGTGTATGTATGTGTGAACGTGTAATTCTATAATTAGGTATCTAATGTATCTGTAGAGTTTGTGTTGAATAAATAAATAAATTAAAAGTCATCCATAAATTTTATGGCTTAATAAAATATTTCATTTGATCATAGCTTTGTTCGCGGTAAGGATTTAGAACCGATTCTGAACTAATACGCATGCGCAGTTGAAATAGCAGCGTTCGCGGATAACAAAGTTCAGAATTTTTAGTTACAGTCCCGTGTTCGCGGAGAAAATAATTCGGTTCGAAATTGATTCTGAACCAGTCCTACCGGTTCTAAGGATTGAAGAAGAACTGTAAGTTCGGAATTTTATGCAGCGCCAGCGTTCATGCTGCGGCCGCAATGTGCAACTATTTGACAATTGTTTTTATTTTATTTTAGGTTTTTCTCTTAATTATGTCATTCGTTGCATTTGATGTTCCAGGATATATTTTATTATATTATATTGGTTTTATTTTAATTAGTGTTAATCGACCTAGAATCTTAAATAATAAGTTAAAAAAGTGTTAGTTTGAACCTAAAAAAAAATATATTTTTAGTGAATACTGCCATTATGTCAAATAATTTATCATCCAGCGATCAGGACTTAAAAGAAATTTTAGAGTTACTCAAAATTCCTAAAAGTGCTAATTATTTTGAGGCAATTTTGCCCCCCCATTTTCAGTTAAGCTGAGAAATGGACAAGAACTGGCGTGTATTACGGTTTGCGATAAATGAAGTTGCATCGTATAGGGACTAGAGGTGGGCAAAACGGACTTTTTGGTGATTCGGACCGTCCGGATCACTAATTTTAAAGATCCGGGTCAAAGAACCGGTTCAATTGTCCGTTTCCCGTCAAGAATTCCAAAGTTCGAACAACTTTCCCATTTCATATTTTTAATATATAATTTTAGGAAATAGTATACCACAGATAATTACATTTCGATCATTTTTTTTTATAAAATCCAATTACAAGCATCATTAATTTTTTTTCCAAAAAAAAATATTTTAAGCTTAAATTTAACTTCTATTATAATTTAGGAGATAAAATAAAAAGACAAATGGGACATTTAAGCTGTATTTTAAACAAATAGTAATATTACGGCTCTCTCATTTAACAGCATATGTTAATATTTGCGCATTCACCGTCTCATATGAATTATAGAAAAAAATGGTGTTTGGCATAATTTTACGGTCATTGGAAAAAATTGGGTCAAGTGTGAATTATGTTTTAAGCAATTTAGGTGACTACCGAAAATTTCGCTAGACATCTTAAAAGTAAGCATCCATTAGTGACTACTTGAGCCACAAGACATAACGTATCGTAATGCAGCACCAGAAAATCAACTAAATTTAGAAATCAGTTTGCCTGATACTAATATGGACCGATCACAACAATCGTCGACAAGTATCGCAAAATTGTAAAGCAGTCATAATTTTAATTTTTTGTTTAATAACAAAAATTAAAATTATGTTTTATTGTCACTTTTCCGAGAAACTTTATTTATGTTTAAAAAAATCGGTTTTAAACATATTCTTTATGCTTTGTTAATAATTTTTAATTAAAAACCAACCTTTTTTGTTTGGATTAAAAACCCAAAATAATAAATGATCGTCATTTTTATGATTTTACAATTTCTGTCACTAAATTATCATTTTCAGCAAAATAATATATTTATCTACTTTAACAATCGTAACAACATAATTCGATGATGAAACAAAACATTTATTATTATTATTACATTTTAAATTGTATCCACTTTCCCCAAAATTGCAGTTAAATATCCCTATCATACCCAATTAAATTTAAAACAAGCGAAAATAGGCATATAGGACTAAAAAAATTTTAATCACGTTCCTAATTCATATTTTAACTACCGAAATACTAGATTCGTAAGTATATATTCTACAAACGTCCTAAAAAAACATAATCTAAATTAAAGCAATCCTAAATCCTTGTACTCCACGGCCATTGCCTTTAACGTATTTACTGTTCCCGCAATTATTAACTGAACGAAATGAGGTTCGCCAGCGGACCCGAAACATCAGTGACCCATCGTACTATACCGAACCGAATGTTCGAAAGATACAAAGACCCGTAAAAGACACAACGAACACCGTCCGATTAAAACGGTTCAACGGATCTCGGCTCATTATAAGTCCGATGTAACATATGACCAGTCGGAGGGCGAACTTTCGTACTGTCCGAGTCCGATGTTTCAAATTTTAGTGATCCGGATCTTTCGGACTGTAAACTGATCCGGGTAAAAAGAACGGGTTTGTTAAGTCCGACCCACCTCTAATAGGGACGTATCAGACCGGTTTTTAGTTTTATTAAAGGTGTTTTTTGAATCAAAAAGAAATGGACCTGCGTTTTATTTTTTGTTTAGAAAACCCCCATCTTTTTATTAGGCGTATATTTAGAATTAGATTTACTTTGAAGCTCCCGAAATATGAACTTAACACAAAATAAAGAGTAAACAATAGATATCTGTTAAAATATATATTTGTTTATCAAAAATTCTATTCAGCAAAAAACAAGACGTTTTATTCCAAAAGGAACTGACAGACTTTATATTATATAAGAATAACAATTATAATTCAATATTTCTTTAAAATAATACAAATAATAAAACCTAATAAAAGACAATTTTAAGTTATTTAAAACAAAAAAAAAACTAGTTTAATCAGCATTTAACACGGTATGCATACCAGAGTGGACGATTCAAAGTTCCAAAATCGTTCGTGGTAAAAACAAATCCTGAACCGGTTAATAACTGAGCATGCGCTGTACGGCAATCCTGAACTAATTCCGTACTAGTTCTGAATCGGTTCGGAAAGTGACCCGCGAACAAAGCTCATATTATCTCAGTGTGAACTGTCGTAGAAAGTATCATTATATTTTATTGTCTATTATTTCTTCCTGTTTAGTTATTTGAGATTATCAAACAAAATTTTATAGAATTCTACGACCATTTTCCCATTTATGCATAATTAAATTCTTTTAATACGATGCACACGATTATTGAACTTAACCTTTTTATATTGCTAATGAAATTTTGCATGTTTCATATTCGACCATAATCATTTCATTGTTCCGACACAACACTAAAAGTTTAATGACACATTCGATCAACAACAGGTGTTGGGAACGATTGAACGTTTAACTATTAATCTTACGATAAAGTGGTAACTCGACACTGGCAATGTAGATATTGAAGGTTTTATTGAACGAATTGGATGCAGTTTAAATTGCCAATTCGATATTTAGTATTCATATCAAAATATTAATATTTCTTTGGCGGCTTAGGGAATGTTTTGCATTTTATGGATGGTTCCACCAAACTAAAGCATAACAAAGTTTTTAAATTTATTCGGTCTCTAAATACGAGAGGCGCTAGAAAACTTTTTCCGGAACGATAAAATATAATCTTGGGCTGTCCTGAAACTACTTCATTCCATAAGAAAAAATAACTTCTGTTGGCTTGCCAAATAAGTACCAAAATCCTCTTTTAACTGCTTATCATTTGTAAAATGACGCCGTTTGAAGTGCTTTCTCAAATTTCATAACAAATAAAATTTTTATAAAAAAAATTGAACCGATTTTTAAAAGTGCGCTATAAAGTAAAAAATACCTATAAATTTCTATATGAAATTAAAATTTTTGAAGCCGGCGCCAAACTAATACCTGACAAAATGGGATTCGCATAAACAGATTAACAATACTTTATTTGTAATTGCTTTCTTACCATAATTCGTATATATTAGTAGTTATTTGTTTCATTTAGAAATAACTTGGCGCCGACTTCAAAAATTTAAATTTTGTATAGAAATTTATAGTTATTTTTCACTTTTTAGCGCACTTTTAGAAGTCGGTTCAATTTTTTTTTATAAAAATTTTATTTTTCGATTTTTAGTTTTGAATTCATTATGATATCCATAAATTATTTGAACTAAGTACTAATCGAGATTAGTGTACCTCGCCATGACTCCAAGGTGGCAAAAAGTACCATTTTATCCAAAGTTGTAATCACCCTAAAATGAACCACAAAAAATTCTTTGATTCTTAGAATTCTACAAATATCAGTGAAATTGTACCAAACAAATATTTAGTCTGTCATAGTAAATCCACTATCTTCAATTTTAAATTAATTTTAGATTGATAATATAGGCCCCCAAACCTTCCAAATTTGAGACGTAAATTTCTTAGCTAGATATATTTTATACTGCATATTGAGTTTGTATACGCTCCAAGAACACCGCAATATCAATTTTAGGCAAAATTGAAAAACGTAAAATTTTCACTCTCTCTCATTGTATCTTGTCAACCTAATATTGTTGAAAATTAACTTCATATTCATAATACACGACCCCGAAAACACCCTAATACCAAATCTGTTAAAATGCGAATAAGGTTAAATTTTCAACTTACTGTATTGGATCCGTCATATTGAATTTCAAAAAAATAATTTTAACGTCTTAATGAAATCTAAATCTAAACCCTCCAAAGCCTCCTAGTACCAATTTTAGATGAAATCCAGAAATTCAAAATTTCTAGACCGTCATATTGCCCCTGACATATTAGATTTTCTTAAAATAATATTATATTCGCTATTTACATCCTTACAAACAATTTAGTCTCACATTTGAACAAAATCGAAAAATGTAAAATTTTTAGTCCGCCATATTGAATCCTGAAAAAAGTACTATTAAATTCGTAACTTACACCCTCAAGAATCCCCTATATCAATTTTGGGGAAAATGGAAAAATGTAAAATTTTTAGGATGCCATGTTGAACCGCCAGATTGAGTTCTTCAAAAAATATTTTAAATTCGTAATTAACACGAACAAAAATCCCCTCAATACTGATTTTAAACAAAAAAGAGGGAGATGTCGAACCTTTAATCCGCCATTTTGGATCCGCCATATTTAATTTTTTTTAAATAATGTCAGATTCTTCAACTTCTCTATATCAATTTTGAAAAAATTCTGACAAAATTTATTTTTTTCCCCCCATACTGGACGCCATATCGATTTTTTTTAAAATGATTTTAGATTCGTCATATGCGACTCCCCTATACCAATTTTGAAGAAAATCGGACAAAATTGATTTTTTTGTCCGCCATATTGAATTTTAAAACATATTTTGGATTCGTTATGTGCGACTCCGAAAACTCCCTCACACCAATTTTGGAGAAAGTCGGACAAAATTAAATTTTCCTGTCCGCCATATTAGATTTGCCATTCTGAATTTTTTAAAAATAATTTTATATTCGTTGAGTACAACCCCGAAAATTTCCCCATACCAATTTTGGATAAAATCGGACAAAATAAATTTTTTTTGGTCGCCAAATTGTCAGCGCCATCTTGGATTTTACTGCACCAATTTCATCCAAAAAAAATATGGGATCACCGCAGCAACCTCCTGAACATAACGTAAAAAATTTCATTCAAATCGGTGCCGCTGTTCCGGAATAATTGGTGTATATACATAAAAAAAAACATATATAGTCAACGAATTGACAGCCTCCTTTTAGAAGTTGGTTAAAAAAATTCGATGAAGCAAAATTTGGACTGCGGGTGGTCCAACTCCAATAGTTGTACTCGTCTGTAATTAGATTTTATTTGCTCTTCATTTTGCTCTTCATTACAGCCTGATGAACCCATTAGGTGGTCGAAAGGCGTATCTTTTTTCTTTAATGGCCTAAAGGAGAAAAGTGGTGAATTAATTTTTAGACCGTAAAAATTTCTATATATTTTACTTTCAATTTAATTTTTTATGTATTTAGTGTTGCGGAAGGATTCACAAAGCACAAAATAATGAACGAATAGCAATCAAATGTCACAACTAAGAAGAAAAAGGTAGAAGCATTATGCACGCTTATCCCTCATATCTCAATTGAAAATTTTCTTACTATTTGCAGTGGCGGACTAAGCCCGTCGAAGGGCTGGGGCAAAAGAACTAAATGAGGCCTCGATCTGGTTAGAAATTGTAGTGTACATTTTGCAAAAAATGAATAATATAGTTTTAATGGCTAACACGAAAAATCAAATATTTATAATGTGTGTACATATATATATATATATATATATATATATATATATATATATATATATATATATATATATATATATATATATATACTTACATATACATAGGCAAGACGGAGAATACGAATCAGCATTCAGCACAGCAACCAGCAGAAGAATAGAATAAGAAAGTAACTTAAATTTTTGTCTAAAAACAAAGCTTGTACAATTATAATATCAGTTTGTTTCATAACTTAGCTACGAAATAGTAGTTATTACTGATTTCAAGCCTTAACTCATACCAGGTATACAAAGATACTAAAAATGTGAATCTCCGTGGGGAACCTTTCCACGTTATCGGGCTTTAGCTGACGTGGTCTGCTGTATTTCCCACAAATTTTCGGACAGTACGCGCGATTGCAAGAAAACCTGCTTTCTGAATCGGCTTATATAGATGCTCACTAAGGCCCAGTCTCTTGATGTTCCGCAGGAGGTTCTTTGGTATCACTTTAGTAGTTGAAAAAATTATGGGAATCGTTTGGAAGCTCTTCATTGCCCATTTTCTTCGAATTTGCACTTCCAGATCTCTGTACTTGGTAATCTTCTCGTTGTATTTTGGTGTTAGGTTGTTATTGTTAGGTACAGCAATCTCAATTAGTATAATATCTGCTGCATTATGAGCAACGGTCCCAATATAACTTCAACTCGTTATTCTCCAGAATAGGTTCCGGATTTTTCTTTTAATAAGGCACTTTTCCTACTTACAATAAATGTAACTTATCTGTTAACTCTTGGTGGAGTATTTTAGCGGCTGAGTTATGTTTCTCCTTGTACTCTGTTGTGGCTAACGCTTGGCATCCTCCAGTTATGTGCTGATGTTTGAAGATAGTAGTTATTACTGATATTATTATAATTTACGTTTCATGCAACGTTTTATGTAAATTCTCTGCTGAACATACCCATTGCCCATTACCATAGCCTGATAATAGGTAGGTATAAACTGCCTTTTACTTACTATACATATTTTGGTCTTATTTGGAATTTGATAAATAAGAACTTATCAAGATTTGGAGGGCCTCCAGGACCAGAAACCCGTTCGCCCCCCTCCTTAGTCTGCCACTGAGAATTTGCCTAAGAATTGTATATGTAAAACGGTTGTGAATAAAATCCCTACATATGAATACAATCTTTTAATTTTGTAGCCGTGAAACATACACTTACCATCTTGTAATTACATTTTTAAAGCAAATTTTTCAAATCAAATACAATTTCTTGGTCCATTAGTAAAAACGGTCAAAGTCGATATGACAATGACACTGATTTTAATTTTATTGCTTTTAGATGCTTCAAATAAATTAGTTTTTATTTACTCTGACACCATAAAACTTTTATAGCGTCATAAAACTATCATGAGCCGAGACTGCTTATTATGTGTAAGCTACTTTTCATTTAAAATACTATTTCTTAGTAGCTGCTATTACTTGTTTGTTGTTAAAATTGGTGCTACTCGTGACTTTATCGGATTAAACGCGGTAAAATTTTTTTTTTTTTAATATCGAAGTAGAAGTAATAAAATCCAGGCAATATTATAGCATGAAATTACATGAACAAGGATGCAAAAAACATTAAAATAATTTTAATGTTGAACATTGGATCATAGTTATTAACAAGTAGTTGCTTCAGTGAACAAACTAAGTGTTATATCAACTATCTTAAAATTGACCGTGCAACATTGTTTATCTCAAAAAGATTTTAGGTTAAAACAGAGATAGATAAGAAGATAAGAAAAACCCTGTTTAAGATTTCCTAATGAGGGGACCTTGGTTGTCGGACAAAGGTTATGGGAACTGACCCGAGATATCCAAGTCTCGGTTTTGCTGTATGTCCCGTTTTATATATCTAGTGTTTATCCGCGAACAGTTTCCGTTGGTAATCGAGAAAGTGGAATTGGTTGTGGGGCTTGCCATAGCCAGCTGGCGGCGTGGTGGAACCACAATTAAATTCCTCCCAAAACTAAGGTAAAACGGCATAAGCTGAAAGCTTGAATGGCTATGACGTAGTTAGGTCTCTATTAGGCGGACTCTGGGAATCTAGCGCTTCCTTGTGTTTCAAAAATGCCTGTCATCTGCAGCGTGCGGGGCACTGCTGCAGGTGACAGTATTTTCTTCCGCTACTCGTGGGACAAAAATGGACAAATATAAAAATAGCTTTCCTCCTTTAAGGAGGACTAACAAAAGAGTGAGACTCTATTTTCCAGAGGTGGTAGAGTTTCCAACTTACTTTGAGAAATTTTTTGTAATTTCAAGCTGACCAAGTGTTATAGAGGCCAAAACAATCAATACTGGAGTTAACGGTGAACTAATTCCCTTAGCTACAATCAATCAAACTTCAAAATCTCACAATTTGCCTGAATGCTTTAAAGCCGATTATCGTGTAGATCGTTCATTCTTAAGACTTTACGTTACTTTAAATACCAAAAAGGAAAATCCCATCTGCCCAAGATATGACAAACTATTTCACGAAGACCTACCTTGTGATCCTCCTCCGCATTGTGTTAATTGCTTGGAGTCACACTCTCCAAGATACAAAAGCTGCATAGTTTTTAAGGTTGAGCTTGATATTTAATAAATCCATGTCACTGATCATACTCAGAACCTAAAAGAAAATATGCACTCAAAAACCATTCGTCTTGCAAAAAGGAAATCTTGGTCCGCCTTCATAGAAAGCATTAACTATGCACAAGCTTTCCAAACTTAGAGTTCAGATCAGCTGTTACAGACCCATCTCCCTTACTAGTTACCTTTGTAAATTACTATCACAGATAATTTAGTAGGCTTCGACATTGATTTACACAATATTTTTCGATCTATAGAACACATTATCGCCATTTTTCTTGATCTTAACCAAGCTTTTGACACAATTCAACACTACTTAATCCTAAACACGATATGCAGCTGGAGATGGAGGGGCAATATCTTCTCACTCATTTTGGGCTTTCTGCTAGGTAGGCATTGGTGAGGGTGAATGGCCATTTATCTAATTTAAACCATCAACTTAACGGTGTCTCGTAGGCTTCGTGCATGTGCATATTTTTATCAAACAATTCTGCAAAAATAAGCTTGTTATCAGTAAATCTTTAAAATTCATCAAATCGTCATGTTGAGAGTGGTGAACAACCCTTTATAAACCACAATTTTGGTCGAACAATTTTTTTTCCATGCTTTTTGTTCAATAATTTATTGCGTACAATTGGAAAAAAATATATGTATTTATACATTTTCTTACGACGGGAAACCGACGTGTTACGAAAAAAATTGGAATGCGAATAATCCGATTGCAAGAGTTTTCGCAGAGGGAAAAGTTATCAGTCTACTCATAATTAAGTCACACAAAAAGTAACAAAAGTATATTATTGATTCTTCTTATATGTGGGCGGGCGCCCAACCTATAATACGAAATTGAAATTTGTGAAGTAGGTGCCAAATTTTTACGAAATTAAACATACAACTTTTAACACGAGATACAAACAATCTTTTTAGGTGAATCACACATTTTGTCAAGTATTAATTTGGGGTCGACTTAAAAAATTAAAATTTCATATGTAAGTGTAGGTCGTAATTTTTTGTTTTTTAGAGATTTTTTGGAATTCAGATTTTTTATAAAAAATTTATCGTTCCCGAAGCTCAAGTTGCCACTGTGGGAATATCGTTTTAAGACCATTGAAGACATAAAAAAATAAATTCGCTGCTTAAATTTAAGACTATACCACAAAGTGAGTACGCGTACTGAGAAAAATTTTGGCATGTCAATCGAACGGGGAATATTTTGAAGAGGACAATAAATATTGATGAAAAATAGTACTTTATGTGGTTTTAAACCGACTTCTAAAAGAAGGGGGTCCTCAATTCGTTGACTAGGTATTTTTTTTATGTATGTACACCGATTACTCCGGAACGACGGCACCGATTTGAATGAAAAAATAACGTAATGTTCAGGAAGTTGCTGCGATGGTCCCATATTTTTTTGGGCGAAATTGGTGCAGCAAAATCCATGATGGCGCTGACAATATAGCGGCCAAAGAAATTAATTTTGTCCAGTTTTCTCCAAAATTGGTGTGGGAAAGTTTTCGGGGTCGCATATAACGAATCCAAAATATTTTTAAAAAATTCAATATGGCGGATCTAACATGGCAGCCAAAATAGTAAGTTTTCTCCGATTTTTTCCTAAATTGGTACAGGGGAGTTTTCGGGGTCGCACATAACAAATCTAAAATTATTTTTAAAAAATTCAATGTGGCGGATACAATAGGCGGAAGAAAAAATCAATTTTATCCGATTTTCTCCAAAATTGGTACAGGGAGTTTTCGGGGTTGCACATAACGAATCGTAAATTATTTTTAAAAAATTCAATATGGCGGATTCAATATTGCGGACGAAAAAATTAATTTTGTCCCATTTTTTTCGAAATTGATATGGGGAAGTTTTTGGGATCGCATATTACGAATCTGAAATTATTTTAAAAAAATAAATATGGCGGATCCAAAATGGCGGATTAAAGATTCTACATCTCTCGATTTTGTCTAAAACCAGTATTGGGGGATTTTTGTTAGTGTTAATTACGAATTTAAATTATTTTTTGAAAAACAATCTGATGAATTCAATATGGCGTCCTAAAAATATTACATTTTTCGATTTTCTCCAAAACTGATATAGGGGGTTCTTGAGGGTGTAAATTATGAATTTAAAAGTATTTTTTCAGGATTCAATATGGCGAATCCAATATAGCGGACTAAACATTTTTTTTTCGATTTTGTTCAAAGGTGGGACTGAATCGTTTTTGAGGATGTAAATAGGGAATATAAAATTATGTTAAGAAAATCTAATATGTCAGATGCAATATAACGGTCAAGAAATTTTAGATTTCAGGATTTCATCCAAAATTGGTACGAGGCGGCTTTGAAAGGTTTAGATTTAGATTACATTAAGACGTTAAAATTATTTTTTTGAAATTCAATATTATGGCGGATCCAGTATGGTGGGTTGAAAATTTTACCTGATTCGCATTTTTTCAGATTTGGTGTTAGGGGGTTTTCGGGATCGATATTGTGGGGTTCTTGGGGCGTATACAAACTCAATATGCAGTGTAACATATATATATATATATATATATATATATATATATATATATATATATATATATATCAGGCTAAGAAATCTACGTTTCAAGTTCTTTAAATATCGATATTGGAACGTATTGGGCCTATATTATCAATCTAAAATTAATTTGAAATTTAAGATAGTAGATTTACGATGATTAGATATTTGTTTGACACAATTTCACTGGTATTTGGAAAACTTTAAGAATCAAAGAATATTTAGTGCTTCATTTTAGGGTAAAATGGGTACTTTTTTGTCACCTTGGAACTATTGTGAGGTACACTAATCTCGATTAGGACTTAGTTCAAATAATTTATGGTTATCATAATAAATTTAGAACTCAAATTGAAAAATAATATTTTTATAAAAAAAATTGAACCGACTTCTGAAAGTGCGCTAAAAAGTGTAAAAAACTATAAATTTTTGTATGAAATTGAAATTTTTGAAATCGGCGCGAAATTATTTCTAAATGAAATAATATATAAAAATTATGGTAAGAAAGCAATCACAAATAAAGTATTTTTAATCTGTTTATGCGAATCACATTTTGTCAGTATTAGTTTGGCACTGACTTCAAAAAATTCAATTTCATATAAAAATTTATAGTTATGTTTCACTTCTTGGCGCACTTTTAGAAGTCGGTTCAATTTTTTTTATAATTTTTTTTTTAAATTTGTGTTTAATTCTATGCAGAATATTTTATATTATCAATAATAATTATTAAACAAATGATAAGCATAAGTTAAGGTCAGGAGTAAAAAAAAATGTAAAATTTGCAATAAATTAAGAAAAATAACTATTTAAAATTTCTAGTGTAACGCATGTTTCATACGCACTTGATCGACGATTTTTAAAAACAGAAATAAAATTTTTAACAATAAAAGCTAAAACCATAAATCCTCGTCAGCCCATGTCATAAATAATATCAAATTGGAATCTATAAATTATAATAATATACCTTTAACAAACTTAATCAAGTTAAATATAATGTTCTACGGTTAGTTAGCGTTGTTAAACTATTAGATGAAATTACATACTCATTTGCCATTAAACAAAACCTACTACAACACTCCTACCTCAATAAAAACTGCATACTTTGTGAAACTATGTCATCCTGATATAATTTAATAATAGTGTACCAGTTTCATAATAGGGCACACGGCACGGGTTAAATAATAAGTTTTCGTGATTTATAATAATCGTTTCCGCGCTCTAAGATATCTTTAATTTCCATCATCAAGATAGGCCGTGTTTTGTTTGTCAACGCATTAAGGGAGAAATAATTTAGTGATTATTCTATTATTTCATTTATAATATTCAAAAGAAGTATAATGAATGAGTGAGTGATTTATAACCTCGAACAGATTCCTAACCCCATACACATTATCCTGAAAATTTGTGATTATGAATTTTTAATAGCTAAGAAAATATTTGTAAGATTTAAAATGAAAAACGTGGGTTGGAATATAGGCCTGCGGAGTTAGCATCATATGAAGTGATTTTGAAATTGATTGTAAGCAGACTTTTGACTACGTAGAAACCTTCACAATGATAATAGTAACTACGAGGTTTGTCCCAAAAATATCGAGCCTGCATTCACATCTCCGTTTCAAAACTTCCGAGCGACCTCTGTTGGGTATGGGCGTCACCAGTAAGTCTTCACGAACTCGTTGGTATGCACAGTTTCCTACTGGACGTGTTAGTTCGTGAACGGTGTGCGTTTGTTTACAGTATCTTTTTTTCGTTCGTCGCATTTTGTTATTGTAAAAAATGACGGAAAAATTAGATCAACGAATTTGCATCAAGTTCTGCTTTAATCTTGG
Source organism: Diaprepes abbreviatus (assembly GCA_034092305.1). Taxonomy (NCBI): domain Eukaryota; kingdom Metazoa; phylum Arthropoda; class Insecta; order Coleoptera; family Curculionidae; genus Diaprepes; species Diaprepes abbreviatus. The sequence continues at coordinate 1,931,188 of JASJET010000380.1, read as the reverse complement.
AAAATCTTGCTCGGAAACAATTAATATGATGAATAAAGCATTTAGAGAAACAAAGCGACAGTCTTCACAGTGGAAGCATTCTGAATCGCCAAGACCAAAAAAAGCACGTCAAAGTCGGAGCAAAGTGAAGACAATGTTGACTGTTTTCTTTGATTATGAAGGTGTTGTGCACCACGAATATGCTCCGAGAGGTCACACGATCACTAAAGAATACTACGTTGAAGTATTGAAAAGATTGCGTGACGCAGTCAGAAGAAAACTGCCACAGCTTTGAACAAGCAGTGATTGGCTGTTTCACCACGACAATGCGCCAGCGCTTTCATCGAACCTTGTGGAGCAATGTTTAACAAAATACCAAGTTGTACAGCTTCGCCAGCCTCCGTACAGTCCCGACGTAGCTCCGTGCGACTTTTGACTCTTTCCCAGATTAAAAAATGCCTCTCAAAGGACACCGCTTCGATGACAAAGAAACGGTTAAAACTAATGCGACGAATGCACTGAAGGCCATTCCAAAAACTGACTTCCAGGACTGCTTCAGGAAGTGGAAACACCGCTGGGAACCTATTATTCAATTAAATGGAGACTACTTTGAAAGATGTCACTCACCGGATGATAAAGAATAACACCAATGTGAAGATATGAAGGTAGACTCAATACTTTTGGGACAAACTTCGTATGTAGTATCTTATGTCTCATTTTCTTTTTGTATTTAACATATAAGATGCAAAAAAAAACAGTTTTTTCGAGTTCTAGGAAAAGCTAATATTTTTCAATAAAAAAGTTTCAAACAAAAGTTGTGCGCTATGAAAATACCTGCAAAATGAGATAAGACCCATCCAAATCGGATAATTTGTCCGTTAGTTAATGCAAAAAAACTGCTGAAATGGCAGTTTTTTCAATTGTTTATAAACAATAGAAAAATATATTGCATTAACTTTATACTGCAACTAAAGGAGCCTTTTGTTGCATACAACAAATGTACAAAGTTTCAAGTAAAAATATTCAATAGTTTTTTGCACAGTGAATTTATTTATAACTTTTTAGGTTTTTTTGGTTGTTTATTCTCAGTGATCTAGAGGTCGCATAGCGGTATGCGGATACGCAAGTGAAAGTTCCAGACTTATACTAACAATAAAAAAAAACGTAATGAATTGTTGATCTTAAATTGTTGAAACAGGTAAACAAAATTGGGTTTCGTTTTTTCGTTATAAACAAATAGAATAATTCTTCGACAATTGTTGATATCGAAATGCCGATAAGTGGACGCGATAGCTGAGATTTTGACACACATTCTGAAAAAAAAAAATTGTTTACGAGCGTTAAAACCTGAGATAGAGTTTTTTTTTTCAAAAAATAGTGAGTCGTTTATTAACATTAAGAGATTATTTAAGTAGGAACTTATGGATATGGTTAAACTATTATATGCAGCAGTTTTTAACTCAATTATTTCAAAAATGTTGATGTTGCAATAGTTTAAAGTTGCACCTACTCAGAGAGTCAGAAAGTGGACAGTGGAGGAGGGCGTGGAAAAAAAAGTCACTCGGACGCTTCAAATTCGAACAATAAATGATATATTTTTGTAATAAAATTATTGTTAAACATAGCAATAAACAAATTGTTGCACTTTTATACATTTTATGCATAATTATAATTTTACCGTTTTTACGTGCTTTTCAAATTGCGAAAAAATTGTTACAGTGGTCAACAGTAAACTATTAATTAGGAATATTAAAAATTAGATTAATTTTTAATGTACCATTAATATTTATCGAGATATAGTATGAAACACATAGCAACATTTGTTGATATCAATATTATTTTTCGAGATGCAGAATAAACTAAATTTGATGATTAAACTGTAAGTGATTATCTAATCGAGAATTATTGTATATTATTTTCAAAGACGATGAATAGTAATAGGGGAGAAAGTAATTATGATTATGATAATGATGATGATGATAATTATGTCAATGATGAGAGTGATAATAATGATGATAATTGTACTGATAATAATGAAAGCGATAAGAGTTTCGAAAATAAGTATCCATCGATATCTGAGAAACGGAGAATGAAATAAATATTTCGTATAGGTTTAAGCGAAAAATATGTATGTTAGCATAAAAATTTATATGCAAAAAATGTTCGTCCAATAAAATAAACAAAAAAGTTAACATGGATTTTTCTTGTACAACCAATAATTTGGCGGCAAATAACAGTCCCAATTTGTTTCATGCTATAACTTCATAAATATTAATGGTACATTAAAAATCAATCTGATTTTTAATATTCCTAACTAATAGTATACTGTTGACCACTGTAATATTTTTTTCGCAATTTGAAAAGCACATGCAACAATTTGTTTATTGCTATGTTTAACAATAATCTGATTACAAAAACATATCATCCATTGTTCATATATCGTCAAGAAACCACGAATTAAAAAAAAATCAAGATTCTACGACCAATATTCGTCGAGATAATTCAAATTTTTCCGGCGAAACAAATGTGAAGAATGAGTCACGTTTTTTTCCGCACGCCGCATGCTTAGAAAACGCTCACTTTTTGACTCTTGGAGTAGGTGCGACTTTAGACTATCGAAATATCAACAATTTTGTAATAATTGAGTTGAAAACTGCTACATACAATAGTTTAACCATCTCCCTATGAGTATTTAAATAATTTCTTATTAATAAACAACGCAGCAGCGATTAAAAAAAAATTCTATCTCAGTTTCTAGTTTCGTACAGAATTTGTTTTTTTTTCAAAATATGCGCCAAAATCTCACCTATCAAGTCCATTTATCGGCATTTCGATATCAACAATTGTCGAAAAGTTCTTCTATTTGTTTATAACGAAAAACCAACCACAAACTTGTTTATCTGTTTCAACAATTTAAAATCAACAATTAATTTGGTTCTCTTTTGTTATTATTAGTATAAGTCTCGAGCTTTCATTTGCGCACCTGCAGATCACTGTACGATCTTTAGATCGCTAAAAATAAACAATCAAAAATAACATAAAATGTTATAAACAAGTTTATTGTGCAAAAAACTAATGAATATTTTAACTTGAAATTTTATTCATTTGTTGTATGCAACAGCCTTTGGTTGCAGTATAAAGCAATGCGATATATTTTTCTATTGTTTATAAACAATTCAAAATACAACAAGGAGCCTCTTGTTGCATACTTATTGTATGCAACAAGAGGCTCCTTTCGGTGTAGTATTTATTTTTTATTTTTTTATTTATTTATCCAATTACATACACTACAGAATGATACATTCTAAATGGTATTGCAAATGATACAGAACAATAACAAAAAACAAAAAGAAAATACAAACAGTCAAACAATATTCACAAGAAAAAAAAGAAAAATGTACAACAAAGCATATCATTTAAACATTATAATCGTTTTAATCCTTCGCTGTGAGTCCTTGAAAATGTCACAGTCCATATAAAATCGGTTATAATTAATTATTAATCTATTTATGAAGGTGGACTGGCGGTAGTAGGTGCGATGATAGCTTTCCTGGAACAGCCGCTGCAGCCTAGTACGCCTTGATGGGACCCTAACATTAATCTCGCTCAGCAATATGTCGCAGTCAATTATGTTATTAAAAATTTTTAACAGGAACAAAAACATAGCTTCTTTTCTTCTGCTCTCCAGACTCTTGAGTCCACACAACATCAGTCTTGTTTCATAAGCTAAGCCGTGTGATGGAAAATGGTGCTTATATAGTAGATATTTCATGAATATATTTTGTACTCTCTCGAGTCTGTTTTTGTGGGTGACATAGTTGGGAGTCCATATAATTGAACAGTATTCCAAAATGCTACGAACAAGCGAGTTGTATAAGCAAGTCAGAGCTCTAGTGTCATTAATATGTCTCGAGTTTCGCTTAATAAAACCCAGCATTCTTAGAGCCATGATCGTGACGCTGTCAACATGAGCGTTGAATAGTATAAAGTTAATCAAAATATTTTTCTATTGTTTATTAACAAATGAAAAAATTATCCGATTTGGTGGGTCTTAGCTCATTTTGTAGGTATTTTCAATACGCACAACTTTTCTTTGAAACTTTTTTACTGAAAAACAATAGCTTTTCCTAGAATTCAAAAAACCTGTTTGTTCACATCTTAATTGTTAAATAATAAATTTTCCCCAAAAAGAAAAGATACTACATAATTACTATTATCATCAGTGGCGTAAATAACGACCTCGCAGACCCCGCGATGAGGGGAGGCACAGCCAATCCAGGGGCGCCTTAAGTCTCTTGGTGAACACGAATAAATACGGAGGATCAAGACGGGCGCATCCAAAAATCTGCAAGGGGGCGCACATTCTCTTAGTTACGATACTTATTTTCATTCTGAAGGTTTCTACATAGTCAGAAGTCTATTATCAATAAATTCTTTCCAGACGCGAATTCAATAGATAACTGTTGTATGAGTTTGTCAACGACAGCTACCTCTTACATTTATTATTATTATTTATTGCATGCTTGCATATCAACTTGATAAGTCAAAGCCATTTGCAAGATGTTAAAAATAAGAAACATATTGAACTTTACCAGGCTATAACTCGAGAAACATTGAGTTTTCGACTTTTTCTCATATGACTGACTACCTTTTATTGACTATGTAGAATCATTTCCGTAAGTATCCTGATGCATTATCCGAACACCCTGTATAAGCAAAACCCCACCAATGTCAAATGTCGTTTCTAAGTTTACTCAGTACTTTGACTATATAAAACTAGTGTATAAAATGCAATTTTTTCTTTAGTCATAGGTTTAACATTCTCTTATGGGTTCTGTCTATAATCTTTACTTTCATGAAAATAGTACTACTTAATGCACTTGCTACATAATTGGCTATAAGTTTTCTAACTAACATAAAGTAAACAATTTGAGTTAAGATGAAGAAAATTTTAAACTTATATTATGAATATAACCTTAATTTTTTATCCACAAAACTTAATACGAGTAAACGGAAACGTTCGTCAGTGGGTCATTATAAAATAAGATTATTTTTGACCCAGTTAATTACAACATCTACAATTACAAAATAAATAATAACAAAACATTGAAGTAAATATATAATTAATCCGATTATATCTGAATTTCTTGCATTTTTATTGTAAAAAGGTTGATTGAAAGTTCAAATTTTCTACTTAAATATTTTAAAAGAAATAATCGTTATTTTCTGTCAATTGAATTCAGGATTTTTCAACATAACAAACGCAGATATGGTGTTATTAATACGGGTACTGTAGATTTTAATTAGCTTATTTAGCATCAGGTTAAATTAATGAGAATTTTCAATATGCTAGCGTCAACATACAGTGCCTTCATTTCAAAACGAACCATCCTTAATAACTTTGTTAAATAGAAAAATTTTAAAAAAAGAAAAAACACGTCAATTTAGATATACAGGGGGAAGTTTAATTTTGCATTTGTTAAAAGTCTGTCAATCACCTCCTCACCTCCAGCTAACCTCACTTTGATATGTCAAATGGGAACCCCCACCTTGTGACACATCATTGTAAGCAGCATAAAATTGTCTATCCAACCGTATAAAAAAAAATTAAATCGGTTGACGCACAAGCGAATAGTGTGCAAAAATGTCTTGTAATAATGCATAATATATCGGCCTCGAACTTTGGTATGTCAAATGATTACCCTATAGTGTGATACATCATTTTAAAGGACGTACGATCTGCTAGCCAACGATGTCAAAAAAAATTAAGTTAATAGACGTTATAGGCAATTAGGATGCAAAAATGTGTGTTAAATATAAGCAGTTTATTCAGTTGAAGAAAATTATTTTATTAAATGTTCAAAATGTGCGCCGTTATTAGCGAGACAATAAAAAAGCCTATTTTGAAATTCCCCACGAACATTGGCAAGGGTTTCTCTGCTAATTCCTCTACATTCCCGAACAATTCGATCTTTTAAATCGTCAATATTTTCAGGTGGGGTTTTATAAACCTTGCTTTTTAAATACCCCCAAAGAAAAAAGTCTAGAGGGGTTAGGTCTGGAGACCGTACTGGCCATTCAATTGCACCACGTCTGCCAATCCACGTCCCTGGAAAATGTTCATCAAGCCACTCTCGAATTGCCAAAGCGTAGTGCGGGGGAGCTCCATCTTGCTGGAAATGCAAATTATTTTCATTTAGTACCATAACAGCATTTTCATCCACTTGATTTTCTAAAGATTGCACAATGGCAGGGTATATTGTGTTTTCTAAAAGGTTTAAATAAATTTGCCCAGTTAAATTATCTCCCAAAAAAAATGGCCCGATGATTTCATTGCCATAAATTCCTGCCCACACGTTAATTTTTTCGGGATATTGAGTATGCCCTTCTCGGAAAAGGTGCGGATTTTCATTATCCCAGTATCTGCAGTTATGTCTGTTAACCAGTCCATTTAGAAAAAAAGTTGATTCATCACTAAAGCAGATATTCTTAGGTAAATGGGGGTCCTCGTCAATTCGTTGGCACATTAATTCGCAAAATTGAATTCTCCTATCAAAATTGTCTTCTCCGAGTTCTTGAAGAATTTGAATTTTGTAGGGAAAAAACTTATTTTGTTTTAAAACTTTATGCACAGAGCCAGCAGAAATGTTGGTTAAATCTGCGACCTTTGAGATGGATAAAGTTGGATCTATTGCAAACTGTCCTAGTACCTCGATTTGGCATGCTTCATCTACAACCCTTTTCTCAATATATTTTTTATTACAAACGGATCCCGTTTCTTCGAACTTTCGTGCCAATTCCAGTACATATTTATGGCCCACGTTTTTGTCTTGATGCCTCTCGTTAAATGCTCTGGCGGTTCTACGAGCGCACCGATCTTCAGCTCCATAGAGAAAAATTATTTCTATTCTTTCGGCTAGCGTATACACAATGACAATTTTAACAATAATAAACAACTGGTGTTTAAAGATCTTAAAAATTTTATTTATTGCAGAGATTTTTTGTACCTATCAGGTACCGCAAAAAATATCATTGAAATAAATACACTAGATTGATTAGACTGCAATGAATTTTGCGATGAATTTTAAAACAGGCTTAGTTTTTTTCTCGCAAATATTTTAACTGTTTATTATTTTAAAAAAATATTTATTTTAAATTTAAAATAATATTTTACTCTATGAAGTAGCCATTTGACATAATAAAGTTTAATGTGATAAGGTGTCTATTATTACCACACATCTTTTCTTACTATTCGCTTGTACATCAACAGATTTTGTTTTTTTTTATTGGCTAAATAGGAGATAGTATGCCCTTTAAAATGATGTATAACACTATAGGGTAATCATTTGACATACTAAAGTTCGAGGCCGATATATTATGCATTATTACAAGACATTTTTGCACACTGTTCGCTTGTACGTCAACCGATTTAATTTTTTTTATACGGTTGGATAGACAATTTTATGCTGCTTACAATGATGTGTCACAAGGTGGGGGTTCCCATTTGACATATCAAAGTGAGGTTAGCTGGAGTTGAGGAGGTGATTGACAGACTTTTAACAAATGCAAAATTAAACTTCCCCCTGTATATCTAAATTGACGTGTTTTTTCTTTTTTTAAAATTTTTCTATTTAAGAAAGTTATTAAGGATGGTTCGTTTTGAAATGAAGGCACTGTATATTGAAAACTTCAAGAATCGACCCTTAAAATGTCAGAGTTACATGATAACACTGGAAAAGCAAATAATTTTTAAATAATAGACCATTGTATCTTTGAGCATGACTAAAATCATCTCCTAAAAACATTGGAAATTCACTGTCACTTTTTTCATTATTGAATTTTTATTCACTAATTCAGAAACAGACCTAACTGTAAGCTTGGTTTGAATTAACAACAAATATTCTTTTAAAAAATGTTTTTTTTTGGATTCTTAGGAGTTAAGTCCTTTTGTTGATAAATTACAAATACGTGTGTATTTTTTTGTTTTTTTTTACTATTTTTTTATTTTACTTCATTAACATTATTTTGACGTTTCGGTTCGTAAACTTTCATCAGAAATGTTCTTGCAAAATATTTTTTTTTGAAGATACCTCTTACAAAAAATTGACTTTAATATTAAAATTTGTTTTCTGCTATCTATGATTTGACCTGCCATTATACAGTTCGTTTTCACACTGTAGATATATGTTATATCGTAGGTTTTCACGGATGGTGGAATGAATTGTTTGGTTATTCCGGGATTCAATTCGTTCGTTCAAAAAATCGTTTTCACAACGTTTCGCCAAAATCTCGTTTGACAACGGAATAGTTTCTCACAATCAGGTATAAAGAAAGCCATAAAAAGACAAGAGAAAACCACAACAAAAACCAAAGAAAAAGATCAAACAAGGAACAAAGCAATAGTCCCATACATAAAAGGAATAACAGACAGAATCGGAAGAATCTTAAGAAAACACAACATACAGCCCATATTTAAACCACAAAAAATAATAATCAACATCCTGGGAAATCTCAAAGATACGACCAACCTTGAAAACCATGGCATTTACAGCATTCCATGTGCAGATTGCCACCAAATATACATGGGACAAACAAATACGCACGTTAGCAAGAATTCAAGAACATAGAAATAGGCTCAAAAATAAACAAACAACCTCAGCTCTATTTCAACATAACCAAACAACCGGACATACCATGGATTTCGAAAAAGCAAAAGAAATAGCACCAGTACAGAACTGCAAGGTACGAGTCATACGAGAGGCCCTAGAAAGCGAAAAAACGGCATAGCTGAATAAGCGAGATGATTCTTTACATATTCCAACTACATGGAAAACATTAATAAAACACCAATTCACGAGAGAACAGCATATAAGAATCAAATATATCGCACTCGGCCGAGGGGTGGAGCCTGCGAAGCTGTTTGTCTAATCAGAGAGCGAGCCAGCTAAAGCAAATTCGAAATTCAACAGAGACCACCATCAGTTCTCAGCGAGTAACGAGACGAACCGCACTTGAATATGCCAAATGAGATTTTGGCGAAACGTAGTAAAAACGTTTTTTTGAACGAACAAATTGAAACCCGGAATAACCAAACAATGTTACAGATCTACAACTATCAAGCACAGAAGATGCCAATTGAGATTTTGGCGAAACGTCTGCAAACTTCTGGTAGGTAAGGGGCACTCATAGCTTCCCTTATTCTCCCGTCCAATTTCTCCTATGTCTTCCTATCTTTCTACGATACTCTGGATATCCAATCATGGTTTGTTTGGGCAGTTGTGAGTCAGCCATTTGTTGTATGTAACCGTACCAGAATAATGGTTTTCTTTCCATTTCTTCCATGATAGCATGTTCTATTCCCATTTCTCGCAATGTTTTCTTGTTTTTTATTCTCTGGGTCTATGATACTCTTGCTGCTTTCCTAAAAGCATCCATTTCTACAGCTTCTACTCCTTTTTTATTTCTTTCTATAAATCTCCAAGTCTCAACCCCTTAAATTAAACAGCTTTTACACCATTGTGTTGTAAATGTTATGTTTTCGTAGTTTGTTAATATTTTTGCTCTATAGTATCCCAGTTAAGCAGCCTATTATTCTTTTAGGTTAGATTCCGCAGAGTCGACTCATTGTACTAGTTATCGTTACACTTCTGTAATTCTGACAATTTTCCTTGCTTCCTTTTTTGTGGATTGAGATTATGTGGCCTTCTTTACATTATGTTGGGGTTCTTGACTATTGAGACATTTATCAAATACCATGTAGGCATGTTAAAAAGCTTTGTTGTTCCACTTTTTAGTAATTCGGTATAGATGTCCTCAGATCCACATGATTTTCCATTTTTTAATTTTTTATAATTTTTACTACATCATTACTATCTATTTCGGTGCCTTTTCTTTGTGTGTTAATTATAGCTGTTATAGAGTTGATAACAAAGGGTGCAAATTGGTAGCAATATTTAAAAAGTGGTTTTCTGTAGTCAAAATGGAAAATTTAGTTTATTTTCCGGAAACAACCTTACCGATTATTTTTCTAATTATTCTATACAGAGCCGTGTTTGCTGTTTATAATACAAATTATAATCTTATTAGAAGATAAACAAAACCGACTATTTAGAAAATCTATCTTCCATGACAACTAAATCCGAAATGAAACATAACTTTGTTAGTGAATCTGGTTGATATTTCTGAAAACATTTGTGTAATAGACATGTTAAATATAAAATAATTTTTCTTAAACTTAAATTTATTTAATCTTAAAAATCTTGTCCGTTGATAAAAATTAAAGCCACGGCTACCAAATTAACTTTTAATGAAATATTACTCCTTCTACAGTTTGTCAATGTTCTTTTCTGCATGGATGGTCAGCAATTTGGATGCCTCGTACGCTGCGACGAGCTTGTTAGGACCAAACCTCCCACTGAGATTCTCAGCTTGCTTTAAAGACCGCGTTCACGCGATTCCTTCGAGATTAAAATCATCAATTATCAAAAATATGGTATCCACACGCCCTCGATGTTAAGAGTTTTTGCAGCAAATGAATATAATAAGAATTGATGCCAATATTTTGCATTATCAGGACCAATGTTGAATTAAACTGACTTAAAAAAATTGAACTAAAAATAAACATGTATTACAACTAATTTAATCAACGGAGATTTACTTATTTAGCACTTTTTTAAAGAAAATGACTAGTTTTAGGGATAATGTTACAGGGTTGGGCTGAATATATTTAAAGGATATTGAAAATAAGGTGAAAAAGGCGATTGCCCAGAAAATATAAACTGTCAGGAAACAGTGACGCTGATGTTGCTTCTACACTTACAAAAGTATAGCAGCTATAAAAATATACCTCAAAAGCAAACACTTCTAAAAAGTACTAAAACATTAGGTCTAGATATTAAGACAAGTAAAAAAGACTTAATCGTCAAAGTGGTATTTCTTCTTGATCGATCAAAAGACGTATTGATGAGGCTGAGTTGCTTAATAGAGCAGCAGGAAAAACAATCAACAACAAACAATAGCCAAAATAAACTAAAATTCGCTGTACCTGTTGTCCCAGACTGGACGTGCTAGTTCGTGAATGGTGTGCTTTTGTTTACAGTGTCTTTTTTTCGTTCGTCGCATTTTGTTATTGTAAAAAATGACGGAAAAATTATATGAACGAATTTGCATCAACTTTTGCTTTCATCTTGGAAAAACCTGCTCGGAAACAATAAAAATGATGAATAAGGCATTTAGAGAGGAGTGTATGCGTAAAGCAAGAATGAAAGAGATGACTCCAAGTATAGAGTTCGTGCAATAAAAAAACTTATCTCAAGAAAACATTAACAAACTGACCAACATGTAGTCCCGACCTAAACCCCATTGATAAAGTTTTTTGGGGTTAAGGTCAGAAATCCCAAAACAAATGGAATTGTATACCGTTGGTGTGATTCCAACATTTAGATATGTCAATGTCTAGAAGATGCCGATCGGTTATTCAAAACAAAAGATACCAACAAAATAACACACTTTGTAATACATAATAGGTGGATCGAAAATTTTCGAGACTGGTCTATAGATAACGATTCTAAATACCAGTTTCATTTAGCCCTAACCTTCAAACTGCACGTATTAAAATTTGATGATATTTCGACCATTAGCCATAGAGACATTGAAGTTTTAGTGACGGACCTTCTGATATTTTCAAAACAATGGGAAAAGTGAGTTCCGTACGTTCATAAAACACTGTTGTTTGATGAAAAAACAACTTTAAAACTCAAGAATGACCTGAAAACTATTATAAGAAATCTGCTCCATTAAAAGCAACTATTTTTCGCAGATTTGCTGAATTCAAAGGCGGTTGTGCGAACACCCATGCTGCCTAACCTTTTGGGCGTCCAAATAAGGCTAATACAGGGGAAAACATAAAAATCAAAAAAAACATTTTGAAGAGCCGTTAAGTGAAAGTACGGGCACTGCTGACATCATAAATATATTAATAGCTCTTATACATCATCTTTTGCACGAGTATTTTGATATACGAAAGCTCTGTTTGAAGTGGATACCGCATTTGCTTATAGTTGACCAAAAACAACAACGTGTTGATGATTCAGAGCGATGTTTGGAGCTCTTTAACCGAAATAAAGATGATTTTTTTCATGCATGACAATGGGTGTCACATGGATCCACCACTATACTCTGAAGTCAAATTGGCAGTCAGCTGCGTGGACAGCGAACGTTGAAAGCCAGCCAAAGTGATCAACAACGCATCAGTCGGCTGGCAAGGTTATGGTGTCCGTATTTTGAGATGTGTGTGGTGTAATATGAATTGTCGATTTTGAAAAGGGGAAAACCATCAGTAGCGTATATTAAATAGCGTTAGTGGCACGCGTAAATCGTAAAAAATGAAGGCGAAAAAAGTGATTTCTCACCAAAACAATGCACTATGTCACAAGTCTATCACAACGATGACCAACCTGCATGAAATGCACTTCGACTTGCTTCTGCATCCACTGTATCCTCCAGATTTGGCCCCCAGCGACTATTACCAACTTGCAAATCTTAAAAAAAACTCTCGCCAAAAAGATATATGGCTCTAGTGAAGAGGCGATCACCGAAACTGAAGCCTATTTTGAAGAGTTGGAGAAATCTTTCCCTAAGAAAGGCATAGAAATGTTTGAGCAGCGCTGGAATGATTGCATCATTCTAGAAGGGGACCATGTAGATAAAAAAAAGTTCAATACTGCCTTATATGTTTTCGAACCACCTGTTATTAACTCATATATTTAAATTTAAAAATGGTTGTCAAAATTTTTGTTGTCCTATAAAATACAGTATCCTTATTCAACCTATAAAACATAAAAATAACCATGACTGTGTTTTCTGTAATAATGCATAGACACGGACATGAAAAATTTATTATGTGAATGCATACTCACGTATATGAAAAACTTTCGACAAAAGGTACCCAACAATAAATAATAGTATCAGTTTGTAAAATAAAATAATCTAATTAAAATTATTCCGAGGAATGTTTATGTGCTTAAAAGTTAAAAATAACAATTTTGCAATATTATTTATTATAAAAGAGGCCAATAACTTCATAACAAATATCATATGAAATTTTAGAAGTAAAAAAAATAAACATTTTAGGTCACCGTTACCAATTTTATAATCTTACTCGTGCATATATATACCTCACTTGAATTTTTCATTTTCCTGATGGTTGGGAGTGATTTTTAATTATGACTAAAACCTTTAATTGGTAAGGTAGTGCATCGACTAATTGAGTTTCCATATATTTTTTTTTGAAACTTCGGGTATTCACTATTGATATAATTTTCCGTAAAAGTACGAAATTTCATTCACTTTGCCCTTCTTATAATTAATAAAAAATGCAACGTTGAACATTGGCCTTATGGTAAAGTCTTAATTAATGTGGCACTCATGAATAACTAAAATTTATAACACTATAAGGCATGATGTATTACGAAATTGGAATAATAAGCCTCCCTGTTAATTCACAGTAGTAATATAAACTTGGTTATATAATAGTATATCGAGCGCATTGTGTGTAATTCTAAAAAATACGTCCTTATACGAAATAATCGCACGAAAAGTACAAACGCTTCAGTCGAAATGGATTAAAAAGTCGCATCAATATGGTTTTCCTTGTAGCATTTTCATATTTTCTCACATTAAGATTAACGTTGTTTTATATAATTCGAAGTTTTTATATTCCCTTTATAAGTTGTTATTAAATGTTACGAAGTAAACGTAGGCAATATCACTCCTTCGCTGCCTTTCCTCGATCCGTTCGTTTGCGAAAGAGAGAGGACTATTATATTCCGAACCTACCCTTACAGTGTATGTTTCTCGATGACGTGTAGAAATTGGCGGGAAAAGTAGATTTTAAAGGTTCGTGGGTCGAAGCTACTGCAGTAATCGTTAACACAAAAAATCCCTCTTTTTGTGATCGTTAAGCCGGTAACAAATTTAGAATGTTATTTTGTAGTTTTCCTTTGGAGGTTAAAGCCCTTTTAGAGGTGAGTTCTTTTGCAGGAAATTCTATATTGTTTACCGCTGCTTCGTTATTTATTTTAGGGTGTTTAGAGCCCGGCTTCCTTGAGTATATGTGTCTCTACATTCTCCCTCAGATGATTTTTTTTGCTATGAACGTGAATGGGCAACACATGGCCGATACGGATTTTTTTGCATGTCACCTTTTTTAAAGAAACAGCCAACCATGTGTTAACATGAAGCCGTATTTTAAAGACTTTCAGCCTTCTTAGCCCATCCATCAATACCGGAAGAATCGGGAATAAGGCCTGTATCAGGTAGTTAGTTATTTTATTTAAAATTAGGCAAAAACATTTATATCATAACGTATACCTTAAATAAATTTACGTTTATGGATATTTTTTATTAAGTTCACATTATGAAGCTATGTGGGTAAGCTATATAATATTTTATTATCTTTAACCTGGGTTAGAACCCAGAGAGGTCGATTTCATAAAAAAATTACTTATTATTGGAAATGGTGGAAATACTGAATTTTTCAATGATTTTTTACATAACGGCGGAAAAATGCGAATTTTCAATAAAACGTAAAAAAAAAACGTTGGATAATTTTTTGATACCGTTTCTAAGCATGCGATGTTGCCATGTTGACGTGGATTTTAAATTTTATTAGGATGGAAAACTTGGTGGTTTAAATGCAATTATTTGTGGTCATTCTAGTATTGTAGCGTAAAATCTGGGTAAAGGTACAGAATTGGGATGCCAAACATAAACAGATCGTTCGGTAAGCTAAAACGAAAATCATAACTAAACTAACCTGAACTGAACTTATCTAGATTCCATGGTAACACCACGCAAGAACGGCGAAAAAAACAACATATTCGTGTTCTACGACCCGAAAATTATTCAAAAATTCGGAAAACTCTTCAGGTTAGTTCAGTTCAGGTTAATTTTGTTATGATTTTTGTTTCTAGATTGTAATTTAGCTACTTTTGCTATTATTTATTTATTCAATCTTGTAAGAGGATAAATGAATTACAACGTGCTTCTCACTCGACATCTTTATTCTCACTCGCTACATATACATGGACGTACATTTATGTATTTTCTTAAATATCCTACATCCCTCTTTCTTTAGATGAACTATTAGTATAACTACAACTATGTAACTAAATTAATCATACTCATTTAGTCTTGGAGGAGGTTTTGATATGCGTCCTGATGACGTTATGCAAGTTTTTTTAATTATTTTATTCTCCAAGTCTGAATCAGATGACTCCTTATCACCAACTTCAAACTCTATACATTCTTTATCATAACTCTTCTCACTAATATTTTTACGACTTTGTCTTTCCTGATTTCTAATTACACTTCTTAATGTTCCATTATTTTCACTTATAACGTTACTTTCACTATTAACACTGCTATTATCTAAATTATTTTTATGCTCATCGTTCTGTCCTAACTCTATATAATATCTTATTTCCTTCCTTTCAATATTATTTTCTTTCTTTTTTGCCGATAAAGAATGGCTTTGTGAAAAATTATTTTCATTTTCTGTAAATGGTTTTAAAAATCTACGATTTCTTATAATTACAGAGCCATTATTTATTTGCACCTTATAACATCTGTTTCTTACACTTTTTAATATTTTCCCTGGAAACCAATTACCTTTAGGTTCTACTTGTATATACACATTTTGACCTACACTTAATTCAGGTAAGTATCTAGTTCTATTAGTATTATAATATTTTTGTTGCATTCTTTGATTTTTTTGAATAATATTTTTATTATAGGTTTCAGCTATTTTAGGTTTAGATTGCATTTTTGTTATCATAACCTTGGTTCTTATTTTCCTTGACATAAGAATTTCAGCAGGAGAAATATTTTGATATATAGGAGTTGATCTATAATGAAGAAGAGCTAAAAAAATATCTTTTTTATCATCTAGAATTTTTTTAAACATTTTTTTAACTGTCTGTATATGTCTTTCAGCCATACCATTTGATTGTGCATAGGTAGGTGAAGATATTATGTGTTCAAATTCCCAATCTTTAGTAAATTGCTTAAATTCTTGTGAGGTAAATTGTGGGCCACCATCACTAACTAAAGTTACAGGAATACCATGTCTAGCAAAAATATTTTTAAGATTTTTAATAGTTGAACAACTTGTTAAATTATTCTTAAGATCTGCTACTTCAATATATTTTGAATAATAATCAATTACCAAAAGATATTTACGTCCTTTTATTTCAAAAATATCACACCCCAATTTATTCCACGGTAAATCTGGTATTTCATGTGATTGTAAGGGTTCTTTATTTTGAGAATTCGCATATGTTAAACAAAGATGACAATTTAAAATTCTTTGTCTTATTTGATCAGTCATTCCTGGCCAAAATAAATAATCCTGTGCTAATTTCAAACATTTATTATAACCTAAATGACTATAATGAATTCTTTCTAACATTTCTTTTTGCATTGATGTGGGAACTACTATAGATCTATTTTTAAAAATTAAACCATCCGAAATTGTTAAATCTGTTTTAAAAGGACAAAATATTCTTAAATGATTCTTTATTTTTTTATTACAATTTGGCCAACCATTTAAAATAATTGCTTTCAGATCTTTTAAAACTGGATCTTTTTCAGTTTCTAATTTTAATTGATTTATTTTATCTGGTGTTGCATTTAATTCCATGTTAATTGTACACTCCTGACTTTCAATATCCTCATCAAACTCATTTATTTTATTATTTACTAAAAATGCACGTGATAAAGCATCTGCCAATAACAAATCTCTACCCGGTTTATACTGAAGTTCAATATCAAATTTTTGAAGTTGTAATAACATTCTCTGTAATCTTGGTGGACATTTACACAATTGCTTTTTAAATATCGATATTAAGGGCTGATGGTCTGTTTCCACCACCACTCTTTGACCAAAAACATATTGATAAAATTTATTTAAACCAAAGCATATTGCATATAATTCTTTTTCAATTTGTGCATAATGCATTTGAGTTTCTGTTAATGCTTTTGAAGCATAAGCACAAGGTAAATTGTCCTGCATAAGACAAGCTCCTACACCTGATTTTGAAGCATCTACTGAAATAACTGTTCTTTTATTCATTTTAAAAAACTGTAAAACAGGTTTAGTAGTTAAGATTTCTTTTAAATTTTGAAAAGCTTTCTCTTTGTGCTCATCCCAAATAAATTCAACATTATTTTTTAATAGACTTCTTAAAAGTTCAGTTTTACTGGAAAAGTTTTTAATAAATCTGGATACATATGTTAGCATACCCAACAACCTTTGCACATCCTGTTTATTTTCTGGTCTTGGCATTTCTGAAATTGCCTTTATTTTTGAGATGTCTGGACTGATACCTTTTTCGTTAATTACATGACCCAAATACTTTATTTCTTTTTGTCCAAATCTACACTTATGTAAATTAAATTTAACATTTTTTTCTCTTGCTACTTCTAATACGTTTTTTAATCTTTCATCATGTTCCTTTTTATCCTTACCCCAAATAATTAAATCATCTATATATATATCAGCACCTTGTATGTCACTAAAAATATTTTTAAAACGATCTTGAAATATTTCGGGCGCACTTTTTATTCCATATGGTAATCTGAGAAATTTGTACCTACCAAATGGAGTTCCAAAAGTACACAACTTTGCACTTTCTTCATTTAAAGGTATCTGATAAAATCCATTTGTTGCATCTAATGTACTAAAGACCTTGGCACCTGCTAAATTACTTGAAATTTCTTCAAAAGTTGGTATTTTACAATGCTCTCTTTTAATTGCATTATTTAAATCCTTGGGATCTAAACAAATTCTAATGCTACCATTTGGTTTTCTTACCAATACCAAAGCATTAACCCAATCTGAAGGTCCCTCAACCTTTTCTATAATTTTATTTTTTACTAAATCCTCCAAAGAATTTTTTAATGATTCCATCAATGGAAAGGCCACCCTTCTAATTGGTTGAACAACAGGATTACTATTAGGTTTTAGTTTAATTGAACATTTTTCTTTTATACACCCTGTACCACTAAAGACATCTTTAAACATTTTTATCAATTCTATGTACTCTTCGTTTTGTATTGTATTTAAAGTATCTATTCTCTTAATTAAATTTAGAGAAAGACTTGCATTCAAACCCAAAATTGCTGAAGTATTACCTTTTACAATATAAAACTCTAAGTCATATATATTATCATTTTTAAAACATTGCAAAATACATTTACCAACAATATTTAGATTATTACCTGTATATGACCTTAATACAGTATCAGTTTCTATAATAATTTTATTTTTAAAACCAAGCTTCTTAAATAAATATAAAGAAATTATATTTACCATAGCACCTGAATCAATCTTAAATTTTACATTTTTGTTATTTATATTTAATTCTGTAAACCATTCATCTTTATTATTTAAATTTTTATTTATACTATCAATCGAGCCTACGAATAAAAATGAATCATTTTCAGAAACACTTTCATTATCATTTTTAATTTCATGTATTTTTTTATTTTTCTTTTTTAAACATTTATTTTCAAAATGATTTTTACCTTTACAATAATTACAAGTTTTACCATATGCATAACATTTGTTTATTAAATGGTTTTTACCACATCTTGTGCAATTATCAATTTTTTGTTTATCTTTGTTAGTATCTTTTACCATATTCTTTTTATTTTTCTTTATTACATCTACCATACCTTGTTCTGTAGTATTTACTTGATTTCCTCCCATTGATGCACTTCTTTCTTTTGCGATTTCTAAAATTGTACACTTTTCAATGGTTTTTTCTAACGAAACACTATCTTCCTCCTGTAGTAATTTTTCTTTTATATTGATATTGTTAATTCCACAAATGAGCATTGTTTTAGTTAACTCATCCTGAAGATTTCCTAACTTGCACTTCATTGCCATTTTCTTTAATTCTGTGACAAATTGTTCTAAAGTTTGTCCATTTGCTTGTTTGTATGAAAAAAATTTATACCTCTCATAGGTTAGATTTTCCTTAGGTAGAAAATGCATTTCAAATTTATCTAGGAGGCATTTTAATTTATTTTTTTGATTTTCTTCAAATTGAAAAGTTGTAAAAATTTTGAAACCTTCCTCACCAATGTAGTGAAGTACTTGAGCGCATTGAATTTCTTCTGATTTCTTGCTAATTTCGCTAGCCACTAGATAATTCTCGAATCTGGATCGCCATACCTTCCAGTTTTCCGCCAAATTACCCTCCATTTGCATTTGAGCAATGCCTCTTTGGTCCCCCATTTTATTTATTTTTCTTAATTCGGCATTCACTAAGACACTTTATTTTATCTCATTCTTTTTTTTTTTAACCAGACTGCGCCATGTAATTTAGCTACTTCTGCTAAATTAATTATTTATTTATTCAATCTTGTAAGAGGATAAATGAATTACAACGTGCTTCTCACTCGACATCTTTATTCTCACTCGCTACATATACATGGACGTACATTTATGTATTTTCTTAAATATCCTACATAGATCAACGTAGCTTGCTGAACGATCTGTTTATATTTTACGCTAGAATAATAAAGTCACCACAATTAATTGCATTTGCATTACCAAGTTTTTCATCCAAAGAAAATTTAAAATCCCTGTCAACGTGGTAAAATTGCATCACATGTTTCGATCTAAATCGTATGCAACCAACCATGCATACCTAGAAACAGTATCAAACGACCAGCCAACGGCTTTCTTACGTTTTATGGAAAATTTACATTTTTCCGCGGCTATTTATGTAAATTTTATTTAAAAAACGCTTAAATATTGTGTAGTGTTTGTGATTTTACTAGAAATGCTAAAATTTGAAAGGTAGTGATCGGAAAATGGAAGTTATATGAATGAAAATGATTTTTGTTCGGAAAAACCACGCGATATCGGTGAAAAATAACAATATATTCGTGTTCTACGACTCGAAAATAGAAGATATGGAAAAAATCATCGAAAAATTCAGTGTTTCCAATAATTACCAAAATAACTTAATACCTACCAACCTAAGATTATATTCTTAGGTTTTCTCATTAATGGCGGAGCGAAGCACGATCCTCCAAATGTCATTGGATACTCCTGTCACCTAACCGAAATTAGAAATAGAAGTCCTGCTCCTCGAAAACGGTCTATCTA
Organism: Diaprepes abbreviatus; assembly: GCA_034092305.1. NCBI lineage: Eukaryota > Metazoa > Arthropoda > Insecta > Coleoptera > Curculionidae > Diaprepes > Diaprepes abbreviatus. Next base: position 1,911,030 of record JASJET010000380.1, on the reverse strand, counting down.
TTTTTAAGCATTCTTCTATAGGATCCGTAGTATATATTAAGTAATATTAATTTCTCTTACGTCTATGGGTTTTCTCTGCTTTAACCTTAAAAACCAGAATGGAAAGATTAGAGGAAAATGACTCGTTTTTTCGAACGTGCGGCTTGTATACGTATTAATATTCACGCAGTATTAAGATTTTTTTGCAGCAAACATAGATAATTAAAATCTTTAACTCATCACATAAAAATATATAGGATGTTCCATTTACAATAATTAAATTATAATAAACAACTTTTTAACCACACCTCGTATTGAAATTGTAATAACCACCCTTAGATTACGCGTGAGACACTATAAAAAAAGTTTTTAACAATTTCTAAATAGCTTTTTAAATGAGAAAATTACAGATCATTTTAGACATTGAATTTCACTCCGTATCTTCAAAAAAATTTTCCAATTCTCCCTGCGATATTTTAGTTTCTCCAATAAATACTCATTTAGTACTATATTAGTTTTTTTCTAAGTTTAATAGTTTACGAAAAACCCTATAAAACTATCGAATTTGGTATACGCTATATAGAATTTATAGAGCTTTTGGATACGCATTACGACAGGGTTCCGTAGTGGTTGTTTTTTTCTTCAATTTTAAATCCATTCAAGAGGATGTTTTCTGGTGTCAAGAAAAATATTGTTTTTATGATATTATTCAGTCATTTTGCGTTTTAGGAAACCCGTTAACTCATAGCAAAAACTCACTAATTTAAACAGCATGTATGATCAAACTTTATCGGTAATCATCATTTTTCCTTGCAAATTTTGATGGAGTAAATTATTTTAGGTTGTTAATATGGATATGTACGACAATAATTTAACTCGCTAATATTTTAAAACACCGTGTTAACATTGTTAAGGATGAACTTGCGGTATTTATGGTTTTTTAATTGTCGTGGTTCCATACAAATTGAAATTAATATTTATATTTTAAAGGAACTATAAATAACCAACATGCAATGTGAAGTTTATTAATTAAAAAAACCGTACGGTACCATCGTACATCTTATATATCCTAGTATATGTACAGGGCGATCGGTGAAATTTTGCACTTCACCTGTCTCAATTATCAAAAAGGGTGTTTCTTTTTTACGAAGTAAACGAAAAACAGGTTTTGTTGATTTTTTTGGACAAGCGTATTTTTGCAAAAATCTAAGTTTTACTTCAAAGACAAAAAATAATTTTGGAGCACTACTTTCTATTTTTGAGTAAAGTGTGCGACAAAATTTAAAATGTCTGTGATTACATGAACTAATTTTGTTTATTATTGATATTGTTTTTGATCCAAAAAAATAATTTCTAAACTTTCTTCTATTTACAAACCTAAGAAGAAGCATAAGGAAGGAATTTTAACATCAACTAAAAGACCGGTTTACACTAAGGATGTTGATTTACTGGTACTTTTAATAACAAGAGCTTCAGTAAAGGAAATTTATTCTTTAAAATGAGAAAGAGAGAAATATACTCATCTAGAAGTTGTTCATTTCTGAAAAAAACAGGTATAATATAACATACATTCATATTGGAGAAATTATTTTAGTTCTCAACCAAATGAAATCACCTTATACAATAAGAAGTTCTTATAGTGCTTTGTCTTTGTGTTAGCAGAGAGGACATCTGTCCTTATGATAAAAGGTGTTCCAAAATTCACACAATATTTGAATTTGCCGCGATTTATGCGGTGTTGGCAACCAAAAATAAAAGTTTGACAGCTGACAGTTTATGGTCACCGATACCTAGGCCTCGTTGAGCCCTTTTCATTCCACTGGGGCTGCAGATCATTCGAGGTCAATTCTATCTCCGAAATGTCTCTGCCTTAGTCTATTGAGTGCTGGACACTTTTTAAGGACATTGTCCACAGTTTTTACCTCCGGACCAGGGACTGATCCAGCAAGAGTACAGTGTTTCAAGCGCAAGCAAGTTTTCAACCGTGGGGTACCAGCCACATTCACATTCCTAATGTAACAGAGAGGAATCTATTTTTCTGAATTCATAGCTCTTGGGGGAGGGGGGCGCTCGCACAGTATAACATGCGAAAGCTAGCTGTCGACGAAGGGGAGCGTCTATTTTTCTGAATTCGAATTTGTTTTTTTTTGGGGGGCGATCGCCGTCGACGGGGGGTGCATCTGTTTTTCTGAATTCGAATCTCTTAGGGGGCAATCACCTCCCCCCCTGGATTCGCGCCTACTCCCGATATGATTTGGATATTTGTTCATCTAGGTCCAGTTATACATTTATTGTCACAGCTTATTTCAGGAGCCTCTCTCCCCGATATATCTACTTTCCAGTAACAATTTTTCCCTTTTACCAACGGTTTTTGGAACAAATAGATTTGGTTGGGATTCATATGATTCAATCAAGGACCTCAACTTTTTTTTTGCTTTCTCGTTCCCGTATATGTCAGGATGCCCATGGCCCCAGACTATTCAGAACATCTTTGCTCTCAGACACTAGTCGCAAAGTTGTGACACGATTTCAGTGCCACTATCACAGAACTACTGTCTAGACATGTGTTTATTATCTAATTCCTGTTTATGTCCCTCTCAGAGAGATGGCCACACTGTAGAATAGCATAAATTTCCGCTATAAAGATCATCGCAAGTTGGACGAGGGAGTAAAGCTCTCTGACTCGCGTGCTTCTGCCCAATACTCCGACTCCAACTCTTTCATCCATTTACAAACTACCAGGATCCATTTCTCCATTTCATTTTACTTCTCCTCCTAATCCTCTCTACTTGTATCTCAAGAGAGTGATTGGGTTTCAAAAGTGGCGCTATGTAGTCTGTTTGCATGGAGACTGATGAACGGTTACCCAAACACTTGAATAGCTGCCCGTTCCAGATTACGATGCCCAAAGCAACTAAGACGATAAACAGCCTTCAGAACCTCGTTCTATATGTATAAGTGAAGAGGAAGTAGGTTCACTAGGACCTCGAGAGCCCTAGTGCATGCAATCCTCATCGCATTCATTCCTACACAAGTCATTCTTTGAACTTTGTCAAGTTGACGACATTATTTGCTGTTTGTTGTACTAGGTCACCATATAATAGCAGACCACCGTATCAAAATAGCACTTTCGTTGTCAGCCCCCATGTGCAATTGTAGTCATGCTGTGCTAAGGAATATTTCTGTTGTTCTTTAAATTCATCATCATACTGATTTGAGTCTGGAAAGTGCACTTTTACTAGCTCCCCTAGAGTGCTTCAATCCAAGCACGAGGATATCTATTTTCGGTCTTAAACGCATAGATCCAGGACTCGTCATTTGTCTCGATCTTTTCAATGTTCTCACGGCATTTCACAAGGCCATTTTGTATTGTCAGTTTATGCATATCATCGATGTTTTCTTCCACTTAACTGATTTTGGAAGACCTTCATGTCACCTCTCCTTGGCTACGATTAAATTCATCAAATCAGCAATTTACAGTGGCTTTTGTAGATGCTTCGTTGCAATGTAAAGAACTAAGGTCACTGATGTACTCTTGGTGAGCTAAACTACGTTAAATGTTTGAACAATAATCTTATGAAAGTTAATTTCATTTTTTGACTGAGAAGAAATTTCTGTTATGAGTACGTATACCATCTAAAATGCCAACCTGTATAATGAATATATCAGATTGCACCAAGCAATGTAATGTTGCCAGTTCTCGAAAAATTAACAGTTACTCTTGTATTTTCTTGGGTCTAGACTATCTTAAGAATTAGTCGGTTTAATTAAAATAAATTTATCAAAAATAATAATAATGTTTTAATTGTAACGATCACAAATTCTTTACTCCGTACAAAAATCATTTTGTTGCACTATAAAAATGATGTGTCAAATGTGAAAAACGATTATTTTTGATATTTAACAATTTTTACTAGCAAAATATTAAAGCAAAAAACTTTTTGTCCATAAAGAAACTTTATTTTTATGTATTTTAGAAGAAATAAAAATAAGCTTAATTGGGACCGATTTTCTTAGAAAATTGCCGCTCCTTCTTTTTCTCTTTTACTCCCCCATGAATTTATCTACAAGCCGTAACTGATTGAAATAATATCGGGTACAATTTGTAAACCAAATTGACTAAATTATTTCTTAAGGCATTCCAAGTTGTTTCTACAGCTATTATTTCCTTGGTCGAAACTACTAGGAAATCTATAGCAAACCGCGAAAATACCATATTTTAGTGAGCTTATTGACATCCCGTTAGAAGAACTTGAGAAAATGTAAGATATTTTAAAAAGAGTATTAGGTTCTATTACAAGAAATTTAATAAGTTAAAAAAACATTTTCTTTAATAAGAGACAATGTTTACTAAGCACAAACTGATCATCAGCAAATCATGTCATTACCGACATTTTAAACTATTTGACTGTTCTATAAAATTAAGTGAATATAAGTTTAAATCAGAAGTTCTCAAACTTTTTTATTCCGTAAACTACAAGCCATTTTTTTCTGTTTTCCTTAGACCTAGGGGAAGTCTATTTTTTCTTCGTTCCATCGTTCTCCTCCTACAATAAACTTTGGCGATAATTATAAAATATTTATATTGAAAGAAACCAGTCTGCTTTCATAGCAGACATTCTGATGCAAGACTCGTCATAAACTCCCATAACCGAACTTTCAAATAAGTTGTACCCTTCTTTATAGCCATAATACGCATTTTGGAGGTCATGAGCCGCCATGTTGAATCCGCCATTTTAAATTTTGATATTCTGATGCCAGATTCGCAATCAACGCATTCAAATACTACGAACCGAGTCTTGAACAGAAATATTTTGCAGCTACTTAAAGATCTATGAATTGTTTTTCTCTGCGTTTTCAAAAGTTTGTTCTTTGGAAGCGTCATATTGGATCCGCCATCTTTATTTTTCTAACATACATCAATAGATTATCTTTACCACCTTAAGATGCCATTTATTGTTTGCCGATATCTGTAGTACTATTTATTGAAATTATGAACCGTTTCCTAGTATTCTTGTTATTTTTGTATTTGTATATTATCATAGTGTAGTAAAATTATAGGAAAATGTATTTAAATTTATAGTAAATTTAATTAAATTGATTCCTGAAATATCTAACTCGCCTGAACTATATTTTTCCAATATCAACCGCTTTAATTACAATTCAGATCAAGTCATATTTGACGGCCTCGGTCGCAAAAAATCTTAATAAGATCAGACTAGATTTAATTCGTTTCATGCGAGAGAATACTGACACTTTTAATTTGAATTCAGCAGTAACTGATGTTACTGGATAAGACTGATTTGATTTGCTTGGTGCGAAATTGTACTAACCTCATCAATATAATTTATTTATTCTTATAAACTTGGATTTAAGGGGATATTTTGATGTTTAAGATGAAAAAGTAGTTTTTTTTTACATTTTATTTTTCTGAGATCTTTCTAGAATAGTTGCCTAAGATTGATTTTCTATACGTCAAAAATAAGCTTAATAAAAATTTTTGAATATCGAGTTTGTATCATTATGTTTTCAGTGGCTTTATTGAAATGATATCGTTACGTATAACTCCTCTGGTTATAAAAAAAATGTTTCTTAATTTCAGATAAGCTAAACTTAATTATTTTATCAACTGTCAAGTGCCACGCAGCATGGTGGGGTAAAGGTTAAAATTTAGCAAAAAGTAATTGCAAAAATATATTGTTTTACTTTCGAAGATTATTTTCTGTTATATGTTTTTTTTTCTATACCAAATATTATAAGGCTTATGTATTTAAAATTAAATTTGTTCTAGAATTCTCCAAGAGCTAATATTAAACTACTTTTGCTCACATATTGCCAATCAGAACTCGGTAATAATATACTTTTTAGTAATATTATCGGGTAATATTATCAATAAATTTTTTAAGGGATAATTTCAAAAATCGAAACATCATTTAGTGAATAATCATTAATTCATCAATTGATAATTTTGAAAACAATATTATTAGTTAAAAAGTAATTGGTAATTTGGTTCCTAAAATTACCAATCAATAAAGTAATTAGTAATTTTATTCATTTAATTATCAATTAAAGAAGTAATTGATAATGTCATTTTTGAAATTATATTTTGATGAAGTAATTGATAATTTTAGAAATCTAATTATACGTTACCAGAGTAATTAAAAATTTTATGTTTTCTTTCTATACCCAATATTTATAAAATTATAAGGCTTTAGAAATATTTATTTGTATATTTAGAATTAAATTTGTTCTAGAATTCTCCAAAAAAAGAGTATTATTAAACTACTTTTGCTCCCATGCTACAAATCGAAGATCGGTAATAATATATTTTTCAGTAATATTATCGGGTAATATTATCAATGAATTTTGTAAGGGATAATTTGAAAAATCGAAACATCATTTAATGAATACTCATTAATTCATCAATTGATAATTTTAAAGACAATATTATTATTTAAAAAGTAATTGATAATTTGGTTCTCAAAATTGTCAATACATTACTAAAGTAATTGAAAATTTTATGTTTTTTTTCTTTACCCAATATAAATAAAATTATAAGGCTTCAGAAATATTTGTTTGTATATTCAAAATTAAATTTGTTCTAGAATTCTCCAAAAGCTAATATTAAACTACTTTTGTTCACATACTACAAATCAGAGATTGGTAATAATATATTTTTTAGTAATAATATCGGGTAATATTATCAATGAATTTTGTAAGGGATAATTTGAAAAATCGAAACATCATTTAATGAATAATCGTTAATTCATTAATTGATAATTTTAAAAACAATATTATTATTTAAAAAGTAATTGGTAATTTGGTTCCTAAAATTACCAGTCAAGAAATTAATTGGTAATTTTATTCATTCAATTATCAATTAATTGATAATGTCATTTTTGAAATTATCATTTGATGAAGTAATTGATAATTTTAAAAATAAAATTATACATTACCAGAGTAACTGAAAATTTCATTTTTCAAATTACCCTTTGCAAGAGTTTTTAATAATTTAATTTTCCAAATTATTGAAACATTTTGTTCAAGATAAAGCAAATAATAAATAATCAAAATTGAAATGACACTACTTCTGCTTAAAATTTAAATTTATCGATTTAACTGAAAAATTCTAGAAAAAAAAAGCGAAAAAAGGCTGACGAAAAATTTTGACCCCATACCATAGTAAACTAAGCTCATTTTGTTCTTAGCGATTCATAATATAAACATAGTTTTCATACATTTTTTGCTCTTTATTGATAGTGAATAATGATCATAATTGCACAGGCACGATAAATAGTTATAGTGAAGTTATTTTATATGATGCTACATTATTTACAATAAAACGTCATTGAATTATTTGCTAATTTAATTTAGAAAAAATTACCAATTAATAATTAAATAATTTGGAAAATTCAGATTCAATTACCCTAGTAACGGGCAATTTGAAAAATTTTAATTTTCTGTTACTCTGATAGTACGTAATTTTATGATTAATTACTTTGATAATTAATAACTCTAAAAATGAAATTATGAATTACTTCGTTAATTGATAATTTTAGGAATAAATCTCCAAGTACTTCATTAATATATGACGCAAAGTATAAGACTCAAGTTTTAATATTTAGGTTAGGAGGCTGCTCTGTCCAACGCATATTATTTATTCTGTAGCTGCACTTCTACTGGTTGAAAAAATGGATATTAAGGGCATAAATTTACTACGATAATGTTCCATAACTTTTGCAATACACAGATTTATCCATTATCACTTCTATTTTGTGTAAATTAGGACTTTGAGTCACTAAAAAGAACATTTCTACACCTTTGAATAGTTCGATCGATATAAGAAATGTTTGTAGTTCTGTTAAGTTGTTTTCTCATCATAATTCTCCCAAAATTTTGATTGATGACAAAAATGGATTATTTTTTGCAAATTCTTTCATTACACCGACTGATATTTTTAGATACATATATATATATATATATATATATATATATATATATATATATATATATATATATATATATTTATATATATATTTATATATATATATATACGCACACGTTTTTGTTTTAAATGTTACAAGTATTTTTATAGCTATAAAAATTCACAATCATAAATTTTCAATACAATGTGTATAGGGTTAGGAATTTGTATGGAATTAAAAATCTGTATAGATTAGGAGAAATTATTTCATACTTTTTAGTTTGTTTTAAAAACGTGGTATATTAATTTTTTTTTAATATTTACTGGCAATGAAATGAGTTTCCACAATTTATGTTTCTCAGAATAGTGGATGTTTTGTAATTATATTTTGAAAAACTGAATAAAATAAAAAGTATTGCTGTAATTTGTATTTTCGTTATTTTGGCAGTATTTAATGAATTAATTCATGTATTTGTTATTTATCATTTTAATTTGATTCTGTTTCTAACATACAAAAATGTTTTCCATTCGATGTGTTAAATTTAAATCATAACAAAAAACATAAAACGAGACTTTAAGCTACATTTATATTCTTAAAAAATGGTGAATATTCATACCGAAATCAGATATATCGACTTCAGAAAAATAGATCTCCATCTTTTAATGACTAAACAATAAACGGCACATAGAGCGCGGCTTGAGGGCACGAACCGATAACATTAATTGAAACCGATGTTAAACAACAGTATTTTAGTCAAGTCCCCTGGGGTTCGCGTTTATCTTCTATCTCAATTAATTAGACTCGCTTTAAAATTATCGGCGAGCAGATTTATACTGTCAACGAGGTCCTTTCGTGAATATCTATGTATGTGTCAAAAGTGTCTAGGAAATTTTGAAAAGTTTTGGGCTCTATATGATTTAGAATTTCTTTATTTTTATATTTTGAACATAGTTTTATCACGAGAATAATTAATGCCAACTTAAATAGAAATTGTGAAATATTTTAATAAATATCAACTTTAGTTGTTCTTCAACCAGCAAGTACAGAATATGGATGTAATTCGGGAATAATACTGATATATATATATATATATATATATATATATATATATATATATATATATATATATATATATATATATATATATATTATTAACATGGACTTTATTCTTTAAAATTAATATGAAATACTTACTTCTAATGGTTTTAAATAAAAAAAACCAAAATGGAAAAAAGAAGGAACTTTATACATAACAAATGACAAATATTATTTAAAAATTTTAGACGATCTGTTGTTTAAATTTAAAGCTTTTTTCTTTAAAAAAAAATATTTTCAAAGTCAGTGTCACTTTTTTGTTTATTTGACATTTTGGTCACTAATGCGCAACTATTTTTTAATTAACGTAATATGAAGGTGCAATGATAGGAAACTAGAAGGATATATTTATTGTGTTAACAATGGAATTATTATTATTTAGGCTCAGTAAATTAGAGTATATTATGCTTAGGTTATAGATGCCAATTTTTTTTGTTAATTGAATTTAATTCCAAGTAGATTTCTACCGTTTCCCTAACAAATTTTTTTGTTGTAATTTGTTTCTGTACATAAAATTTTAGTGTCACAAAAATTAAATATACAATCACTCTTATATCATGAGATATTTTCAAGTTTTTCGGAGAGTATTTGGATATATGGACATAACATGTATTTTGCATTTGGCTTTAATTTTTTGTAGGTGCTAAGTTTTTATTATAAAATTTATGCATTCTTTTTCTAAAATTATTATTTATTAAAGTTTTGAGATGACTGTTCAGGTTTAAGGCGTCGTTTGCCTTTTTAATGGCTCGTTCTAGGTATTCCTGATCCTTATTATTTTGTTTAGGTACGGAGTTTTAATAATTTCAATAGCACATATATCTTCAATGCAATATCTATTGCCACTTCGTATGTCAGTTAGTTGGTATATGTCACAATAGCAAAGAAAGGTTCATCACGAATTGACAGAACTCTACAACATTAAATATTTGATGACTGATTTTCTGGAAATTTTGTAGATGTATGTTTAATATACGAGGTTTGTCACTAAAGTATCGAGCCTGCCTTCATATCTCCGCGTCAAAACTTCCGAGCGACCTCTGTGGGGCATAGGCGTCACCATTAAGTCTTCACGAACTCGTTGGTGTGCGCAGTTACCGACTGGACGTGTTAGTTCGTGAACGGTGTGAGTTTGTTTACAGTGTCATTTTTCGTTCGTCGCATTTTGTTATTGTAAAAAATGACGGAAAAATTAGATCAACGAATTTGCATCAAGTTTTGCTTTAATCTTGGAAAAACTTGCTCGGAAACAATTCATATGATGAATAAGGCATTTAGAGAGGAGTGTATGAATAAAGCAAGAATAAAAGAGTGATACAAGCGGTTTAAAGATGGCCGCACGTCAATTGACAGTGATTCTCGCTCTGGCCGATCTTCGAGCGCAATAACATCAGTAAATGTCGAGCGTGTGCGAAGGAAATCGTCGGTTGACTGTACGCGAACTAGAAAGTGATCTTGGAATACAAAAAACTACTGTTTTGGCAATGGCTTGCGTGTGTGCGAAATTCATCCCAAAATTGCTAACGGCAGAGCAGAAGGATCTTCGCTTTGAAATCGCTCAGGACCACTTGGAAATGGTTTCTAATGATGAAAATGTACTCAAGAAGATTAATACTGGTGGACCAAAAAAAGCACGTCAAAGTCGGAGCAAAGTGAAGACAATGTTGACTGTTTTCTTTGATTATGAAGGTGTTGTGCACCACGAATATGCTCCAAGAGGTCACAAGATTACTAAAGAATACTACGGTGAAGTTTTGAAAACATTGCGTGACGCAGTCAGAAAAAAACAGCCACAGCTTTGGACAAGCAGTGATTGGCTGTTTCACCACGACAATGCGCCAGCGCATTCATCGAACCTTGTGCAGCAATATTTAACAAAGCACCAAGTCGTACAGCTTCGCCAGCCTCCTTACAGTCCCGACGTAGCTCCCTGCGACTTTTGGCTCTTTCCCAGATTAAAAATGCCGATCAAAGAACACCTGTTCGATAACAAGGAGACGGTTGAAACTAATGCGACGAATGAACTGAAGGCAATTCCGAAAACTGACTTCCAGGACTGCTTCAGGAAGTGGAAATACCTCTGGGAACGTATTATTCAATTAAATGGGAACTCCTTTGAAGGATGTCACTCACCGGATGACAAAGGATAACACCAATGCGAAGATATGAAATTAGGCTCGATACTTTTGGGACAAACCTCATATAAATGTAGGTGGAACGTCGGAAAGTAATTCAACGATGACAGTAAAAATTTAAGAATAGTAACTTCTAAGCAAGTTTTCAATTTCAATAAAAATCATTAAACTAAGTAGTTGATCTCAGGAAAAGAGTGTCTTATTTACTTTATATTTTATTTTGGCAAGCTTTTCTAAAAATGATGTCTCTCACTTTTCAAATGATAAATAAAACAAATGAAAACATATTATGAGTAAATGATTAAAACGATTTTTGTAAAGGCATCTTAAAAATAAATATAAGAAAAGTGTTATCGCTAATATCAATTTTTAAGAATATAACCCTATTTTGTCTTTTCTTAGGGTAGCATTGAAATCCACAAATATTCAATAAATAATAAATGCCATTACCCAGTTCTATAGTTACATATATTAATAATAATAGCAAACATAAATCAAACTTATGATGGCAAAATAACCGACTATCAATTTCTACCCCTGCAGCATGTCTAAGGTTAACAAGGAAGATTAAATAAACATATATAATTTGCAGTTAAATGTCAATATTATTGACAATTCATTAAATTATATATAAATATTAATATGTACTGTACGGTCTTTTATTTTTATTAAATATTATTATAGCGATTATTCAGATGATAATAATTTTTTAACCAAAATGTCATGATCAATTGTTTCAAACGCACACTGTAACTCGATAAACTAAGATTCTGTTTGTTTATCAACCAATAATTGATAGTTTCCAAAGTAGTGTCTTAGTTGCTAACAAACATTTGTTCCAATGATATTATCCACCACTGGTAATAGATTAATCCGATGAAATTCAACAGGAACAACGGTGTTATTTATTTTTGTTGTGGGAATGATTAAACTTGATTTTAGTTCTTTTAGTATTTTTATAGTACTTATGTAATGAAGACTTAATTAAATGAAGAAGAGGGTAACCTATTACCTAGTACAAATTCTTCAGCAACTTTATATTAAAAAAGTCATCACTGGTGATTGGTGAAGTTATTTTTAAAAGAAAGCTCAATTTGTTTCAATTGTCAAAGACAGATGGACAAGCTCATAATTCATTTACATTTTGTAGCAATTAGATCCACTCTGAAATAGCATCTTCTCTATTTAAAGCATCTGGGTTTTTCTTCCTGACACTTCCTGACTGACTAGTTCCAGAAATACATTCAACCCAGTAATTTCGTGGTAGCTGCCAGTCGCAAAAAATCTACGAACCTACAAATATTAATATTTTAATCACTACATAGTATAAAACAAAGTCGCTTTCTCTGTCCCTATGTCCCTTTGTATGCTTAAATCTTTAAAACTACGCACCGGATTTTGATGCGGTTTTTTTCAATAGATAGAGTGATTCAAGAGGAAGGTTTATATGTATAATAACATCCATTAAATAGTGGAGAAATACTGTTATTTTTGAGGTTTCTAATGTGATGTCGTTAATTATCATATTTTTTTCCGCTTACATTGCAAACGCAGGCTGAACCCTACGAGATTTATCAAAATAATGTACTAATTATTTGTACACATTGAAAAGGTCTACAGAAAACTCCACGATGGTATATGTCTATCTCTCATGGATATCCCACAATAACATTTTTTTGTCATTTACTTTTTACGACAAATAATGGCAAATTTTGAAGCGATTTTAACCAATACTGCATTAATCCTTATCCAATTAAATAGCTTAAATACATTGTTGATTTAATATAGATCTATATGGTCCTTTACAGCACAAGATTTAAATGAATATTTTCGAAGATATTACAGATTTAAAATTGCGGGAAGTAGCGCTTGCGGCGGTACTGGCCGACCGGGGCGGCGGCAGCGTGCCTATAAATAGCGCGTCGGAGTAATAATTGTTGTAAAAATAAAATAAATAGTCACAGTTTTTCTGTAGTGTATTTAGTATCAGCATTGCACCCGTGCGAAGCCGGGGCGGGTCGCTAGTAAAATTATATTAATAAGATACCTAAATGTAAAAAGGAAAATTAATATAAGCTTAACACCTTCCAAATTTTTTAACAGTAACTAAAGCAGGTAATATATTACAAATATGTAAAATCCAACAAAGTAAAAAATCATTAATGACTTACTGATCTTGTATATGCTAACTTTATAGTTACAAAATATTACCATGACTTCTGGCAAAGATGATGGTGCATTCTTTCAAGCCCTGAGAATTCTAGAAACCCAAACAGCACAAATACGTCTTAAAGACGTCCATAAAACGTTTGATGTCAACATTCAGGACGTCTTATGGATGTCCATAAAAGACGAATGACGTCCATAAGACGTTGTATTGACGTCTTGTGTTACAAAATGTAACGTCTTTAAGACATTTGCTTACAACGTCTTATGGACGTCCCTTCCCAACATTAAACCAACATATTCCACCAATAAAATTATGTGCATTAAAAAGATCCCTTTAACTTTTTTGTTTGTCTTGTTTACAAAGTCAAACCATAATTATTCAAAAGTCCAAAAAAATAACTTTAATTAAGAAAAAATCAAGAGCAAACTATACACTGCTATTTTAAATAACTACAAGTTCCGCATGAATAATTTGCTTTAAAAAATATGTTCAACATAATCTCATTATACAAAAAAATACATAACTTAAGCATAATGTAAACTTTTTCTAATTTGAAATTGAGGAAGTGAGGTAGAAGAGCAAATATTTTCAGAACTACTACTGTTCGAACTATATCCCTTCGATATAATAACTCTAAAAGGTAGACTATCAACAAAATAAAAGTTTATTGAAATGACACACAAATCTTTAAATAGTTTTAAAAACAAGAATTTTTATTTAGTTGAATAACAAATCTGGTCTGATGCCCTTTTCAGCCATGTTTGGATTGAAATTTCCTCATTCTTCCCACTTTTTGCCAGTCCTGTTATCTCTGTAGATCCTAATAACAAACTGATTTTAATTTTATAGGATAAAGTTTATCATTTGTGGGAGTAAATTTTTTGATATTTTTGCGAATTTTTATAATTGTCCTCTACTATAGAATCGTGACTTATGCTATTTCAAGGTTAATATGTATAATGAAAGACAGAACTTACTCATAATAAGTCTCGGCAAGTTGGAATCGTAGAACTTTCTCTTTCCTTTTCGTACTATTCAACTGTACATGGTAATTTTACAAGCTCGCTTTACAAAGTCATAAATGCTCCCTACTCCCAGTTTTGAAATTTCTAAAACCTTAAACAAAATTACTTCTTGTAATTAACAAAACTCTATTTTCTATGTTCTTTAAATATAAACCAATCATCAGGAACAAAATAAATCTTACAGGTTTCATTAGTGAAGCACTCCATAAACAAACATTTCGTCTTCCACTTCATTAGTAATATTTCTTGTAATATTTAGGACCGGGTCTGGATGAGCTGTGCAAGCCTTTTTCGCAGAGATAATATTTTTGAAGATTTCATTTCATACTTCTAACATAAGAGTTACTACAAAAATATAAGCGGTAAAGCATTCGGGAATTTCCTGTAACACAACCTATAAATAATGTTACTGTTTTTCCTAAGTACATATGATTCTCGATCTTACCTTAAGTATTACATAAACACGAATAAAAAAGATTTTCAGAGGCACATAGATAAATCAATTATTTTAATAAAATTCTTTCAAAAGCTAAATTTTCACAGTCGGCACCCCAACAACATTAAAAATGAATAACGACATGACGAAACACAAATACAAAACTGAAAAATGAGAGTTGACAGAAACAAAAGGCGGGTTTTTTAAAGTTATAGTTGCGCTGGCATCATATATATATTTATTTGTGTCATTGTTAGCGGTACATCAAACAGTTTGTGACAAAAAGCACCAAAGTATTGACAAAAAAGATCACGCAAAAGTTCTATTAACCAAGGTCGTAGTGAGGCTATTAAAAATTTGTCGTTCAATCAAAAATTTTAATCTCAACTTGTATTCAGCTGAGCTCTGTGCGGCTTTGCAAACTTATTACCCAACTGCGGCAAAATCCATAGGGAAGGAAATGCTTTTTAGTTTTTATCAACCAAATTATACACAACTGTATTTATTTTTATATATAATGTAGTATGTAGACTTTTAAAAGATATCTTAAAGACGTTGTATATAGACGTCTTATGGACCTTTTTAAAACAACGTCTATTTATGTCTTAAGACGTTCAGACATAATCTGGATATAAATATGACGTCTATAAGACGTCTAGTGCTATATGGGTACTGTCCTGTAAATTGTCTTATCACGTAGCAAAATCTAGAGAACATCAACAACATGTTGTGATTGATTGCAGAGGTGTAAATATGTATCGATGCGATATATAAGTTTAGGGAAATTGTGCACAATCTAGCAACACCGCTAGGGTGATATCTAGGGATGATCCCCATCTACAAATTATCAACCTTCTAGGGTTTAAAATAACGGAGACATCCATTTAACCCTATGTAATTCCAAATTTCACCATACCCGTAGTCGTCGAAGAGCAGATACTTATCGAAGGGCCCCTGTATACCCGATGTTTCTAGAAAACACCAGATGCCGGAATCGGATGAACTATGGTTTAATGTGACTTTTTGGCCTTTATAAAATATTAAAATGTCTTTAAATTATACAAGTCGGTTCAAAACTAAATCGCTGGGCACCCCTTTAACGGTCACCTCTGTATGCTCCCGAGAAATTAGGAGGAACTTGCCGGACACCCTGTATATTTTAACACAACTGAAATTTCACTGAATTCTTTCTAATGATAACTAATTTCTTACAAATTAGATTACCCATTAATCATTTTCCATATCCTTACAGCGTTTTTGGGAAATTAAAATAGTAAACATCACTATTTAAAAATGATAATTAGTGAAGAACTATAAAACATATTTTGATAATAAATTAAACACAAAATATGCCGTTTTATTATTCATTAAAAACTCTGACCTTTACGGTTTAACAGTTCTAAGTAATCGGAAAATTAAACATTACCATTATCAGAAATTTAAAAGCTTTTTTACGATTTGATAAAATTTGTATTGACCCACCTAGTTTGAAACACTTCCATATTTGATAATGGTCAATGAATTGGAATTTAATAACCACATTTTCTGAATATTAAACAAACCAGTGGCGTAGCGTAGGTTTCTGCTGCCCGGGGCAGATGCAAATTTTGCTTCCAAGGGCAAATGCAAAAATTATCCCTCCATTTCTTTTATAATGAGAGATAATCTGATTATTACAAAGACAAAATTTTCTAGATCGAAGAAAATTTATGCTGCAAATTTAATTTTCAATAATATATTTTTTCTCAAAATTTAACCCATTGTCTTTATTTTTTTTTGTGTTGAATATCCATAGGTGACATTCAACAAAAAAAAAATTAAGACAATGGAAGTCTAACAGATATTTACTACTTCGAAGCTATTCTTGTATATCAGAGAGTGCTATTTGATCACTTGACATGTTGTGTAACACCTAACTGCAACTACTGTATCATATATTTAATGACGGCATTATAATCGAATTTTTCATAACTATTTTAATCATTTTTCTCTGCAACATTTCAAAAAATTTGAATTTTTTGTTTCTTGACTAAATGGCGAAGGTAAATATTTAATTTTGAAGATTGAAAATAATAATTTGATAGCGTTCTCTATTACATTTAAAAATAACACTTTTTAAAATTATTTCTAACATTATTTGTAATATTTATATATTTTTTTCAGACCCAATGTTTGTAGAAGTAGAGGTCGGACGTATTGCTGTCCCGGATGGTCCAGACATGCAGCTTTAGGATTATGTATTATTCGTAAGTGCACCTAATATTTTCCCAATCATAAAAATATTAACAATAACAACATTAACACGTAATTACCATTAAATTGAAACCAATTTAAATTAATGTACATAATATTTAGGATGTTATTGATCAAACAACTCATATAAGACCTGATATAAAGTGAGAAACATTTGGAATATCAAGCAAAAGTATTTTTTTGCTTGTAGTTATTAGTTATTAGCTACGTTATTTCCTTGTTCATTAAGAACCATTTTTTGAAATTTTTTATTGAAGTTATTGTTGATAACAGTCTTTTTTTTGGGTTTTATTACTTTCCTTATTATTTCTAAAGCACTTTAATTATACTGTTTTAATTAATATCTTAATTTTCAGCAATCTGTACAAGATCTTGTACTCCTGGACAATGTATTTCTCCCAATGTTTGTTTATGTGAAGGAGGACAGAGATCATCAAGTTGTCAAAGCTATAAACAAAGTTATTCTGGTAAGCTTCGATTTTTTAGGGATTAGAAGTTAAGAATTGTGAAATTTTTTTGAAATCTTGTTCAGAGCAACGAAAGAAAGACCGTAAAAATAGGTGAAAATTAGCCTATTTCGTGGATCTTGTATTTGAAACCAAAATGTGTGCTAATTGAAAGTTTAGGATAAGACGAAAAGTATCTGTTTCAAATTTGAGGAATTAATTATCAAAGTTGGAGAAATTGCGTTGCATAATGTGTTTCAGTTTAATAAAAGTTTTGACATTAAAATTTAATATCTCGAGAATGAAAAAAGATAAACAAGTTTATTTTATCTCATTTTAAAGCTTAGGTCACGTGGAATACCAACAAATATCAGGGACATAAGAAAATTGTTAAATTCACCCCTTGGACGAGGTAAAACTGCCCCCAAACAAGAAAAATGGAAACAAATTATAAAATATCTGAAAAAAATTGTGCTCATAAGTCATAATTTAAGCTGTTTAGTAAGCAGCAGTTGCCATATATTTATGGTTCATTTTTATTGACATTCGCCCTTCCATGAGGGTGAAAACAAACCCTAACAGTAAAAAATGCTAAAAAACATTTATAAAAATTTGAAAAAAATTATTTCTTCATATAAATTACAAGAAATATAAAAAAGGTATTTGCATCTGATCCAGTACAAATATACCCCATAAAGAAGGTATATCTCTGCGATGAACCTGAACTTTTAATCGATTATCACCGCCAGTCGTCAATTTTGTTTTCGAAATTGGTAAAAAAATGGTTCCAAAAATATTTCTTGAGCATTTAGGGTACTTCAGATGACCTAACGTGAATAAACACTTAAAAGAATTTAAAGGGTGGAGACGGCATGGAGCACATTATTTTTATTGTTTGAGATTAAACTTTTATTTTTTTTATTTCCAAGCCTACATCTCCCTCTTAATGTAAAATAGGGGTGAGATTAGAATTTTATTTTTTTTTTATTTACGATACTGTAGGTTAGATTGAACATTCTTTTCTCTTCAATTATTTATTTCGATGACACTTGAACGTAAAAAAATTTTAGTTTACTAGTAGAACCCCACCCTCAGCGGAAAAAATATGGGTGGGTTTCTAATAAATCTTGCCTTAAGTAGCTGGATCTCAAATAGTTCTTTCCTTAAAAGAGGTAAATGTCAAAGGACACGAACCATAAGTTCATGGTAGTTGATACTTGATGATCAGTTTAGTCTCTAACAACTAAACACATTTTTTTCATAACACCCAGGCCTAAAGTAATAGTTTTAACCTGTGCCGCAAACCAAAAATGCCACTGAAAAATCGTATATACACCAAGGAAGTAAATAAAGAATCCCTAAGATCTCATATTTATCCATGCGATCGAAGACGTTCTTTATTTTTGCTCCCTAGATACATACTATATCATTTTTCGTATACTTTTTAATTTATTGCCATTTTTCAGTTTTGGGGGTAGCTTTACTCTCTTTATAAGGATATTTGCATTGGATCTGATGCAAATATCTCTTTTATATTTCTCATAATTTATATGATGCAGAAATAATTATAAAAGTTTTATAAAAAATTTTTGACTTTTTTGACAGTATGGGGTTGTTTTCACCCCCATGAGAGGGCGAATGAAGACTATTGCTGTTGTATGATCAGGTTAAATTGTGACTTATGGACACAATTTTTTTTTAGATATTTTATAATTTATTTTCATTTTTCTTGCATGGGGATTGTTTTACCCTGTCTATGGAGTGAATTTTACAATTTTTTTTGACATTGATATTTTTTTGGTATTCTACGTGACCTAAGCTTTAACATGAGATAATATAACCTTGTTTATCTTCTTTCATTGTCGAGATATTAGATTTTCAATGCCAAAACTTTTATTTAACTGAGACACATTATGCAACCCATATTTCGTCAAGTGGTAATTAATTTCTCAAAACTGAAATAGATGTTCATCTTGAAAGTTGTCTTAGAGTATTTCAATTAGCGCACATTTTGATTTCAAATATGAGTTCTACGAAACAGACTAATTTTAGGGTAATTTGTTTAGTCACAAATCGTAAACTAATTTCATACATTTAAAATATTCTATTTCAGGAGAAGGAAGACCATGTAGGGCAATTTGTATGAACGGTGGAACCTGTGTGGACGGACAGTGTAATTGCGTAGCCGGATATACTGGTGAATTTTGTACTGAACGTAAGTATCAACTCCTATTTTTTTATTATTAAATTTGTCTTCTTACTTATTTGTTTTATCTGAAGATTTAATTTTAATTTTCAGCGATATGTGAAGAACCATGTAAAAACGGCGGTAGGTGTATTGGTCCCGACAGATGCGCTTGTGTCTACGGCTTTGCTGGAAACCATTGTGAAGTAGGTGTGTAAGTTTCATTTTCACTACTTTATTTTAAATATGCAGTTGGATTAATCTTAGGGATTTTGGATGGGGAGAGGGGAATACCACTGAAACTGGCGAAACACTGAATAGCATCAGTAGAAACATTCACCCAGCTTTTCCTGGATTGTTCCGGGTGCTCAATTGTACCAGAAATTACACAATTTATTTTTAAAATGTACAGTAGCACTTCATTGGACAAAGTGGTTCAGTTTGCATATAAATGAATTATATATTGTAAAAATTATTATTATAAATTTTTAATCGAAAGATCACCAATAAAGATGTTTGCTTAAACAGATAGAAAGTTGTTGATAACTCCAAATTTATCAATGTGACTGTTTCTAACTAAATCACGTTCGTGAATTTACTACAAATCGACCAATTACCGTCTGTTATACTAATAATAAAGCATAAGCATTTTTTTACATCGATTAAATTCTTGATAATTTTTAAGCACATTGTGATATATAATAACATAATTTTATTGCTATAACTGTATAAATAATTTTATATATTCAAAATATTAATTCTAAGCCCATTTCAAAACCAAAATAGCTTTTAAAACATTTAATATTGAAATAATTATTATCTAAATATTGACAAAAATTGGAAAAACTGATACTTTTATTTTAATTAGAAAGCTGCGAGATGCCAGTAATTGATTTTTTTAAACAAACATGTAGAACTTCGAATAATTGAATATTCAGAGAAAAATTACAACTTTTATAATTTTTTTTTAAATTTCATATACGAATATGGAAATTTAAATAAATATAATCGGTAAATAATCTGACCATATAGCACTTGATCTTCGAGTTTTACTCCGTTGGTCCTTTTTCTGTAAATTTTGCTTTTAACTAAATAGCCTGGAATATTTTAGCAAAGCAGAATTTACGAAAAGAGATAAAAATACGAAATTTACCAAGTAAAACTTGAAGGTCTTGTGATAAACCTTTGATAATTTGGCACACTTTGCGAAAATGGAAATATACAATGTTGTCTCTTACATAGAAAAAATTTTGACTTAATTGAATTCAAATTTCTTGTATTATTTATGCTGTCAATAGTTTAAATTTTGCAGGATAGTCAGCTTTCCTAAACATCAGTTGGCAATAAAATACGATCCACATTTAAAATAAAACTAACAAATAATTTTTGTGTGTTTATTTATTACTGTCAAATACATTTCTAACGTCACAATAAATTATATTTTCAGATTATAGGACTGGGCCTTGTTACACTGGCATCCGAGGTCCTCTTTGTGTAAACCAGCTGGAAGGAGTAGTCTGTACGAAAACCTTATGTTGCGCTACAGTAGGAAAAGCATGGGGTCATCCTTGTGAGCACTGCCCTTCCAGATTAGATTGTGACACTGGATTTTTAAAAAATCAGAAAAGTGGGGAGTGTGTGGGTAAGTATTTTAACATTTTTTCTCATATTAATAAATATCAGTGTTTCCACATAGGTGTCGCTAGTGTACTTTCATTAGCGTTCTTATAAACAACAGATCTCATAGATCTGGTATTATGGGATCCATAATACATAAGTATACATTAAATTTAAGATTTGGTGATAGTTGGGGGAAAATAAAATATACAACATTGGACGTTTTGGAAGATTTGTTAAGTTATATTTTTTTAAAATTTATTAATGATAATATTCGTTATTACAGATATAAACGAGTGTGAAGCAATCCCACATCTTTGCTCCGGAGGACAGTGCGTTAACAACGTTGGATCTTTCACTTGTGAATGCCCATCAGGCCAAGCGAGAAATCCTCAAACAAATCGTTGTGATGATAAGAACGAATGTGAAGATGAAAACATATGTGAAAATGGTGGTTGTGTCAATACCGTAGGAGGATATTTTTGCCTTTGCAATCCTGGATTTATACAAAGTCAAGACAAAAAATATTGCATTGGTATGCCAGAATTACGATTATACACTAATTGATAAAATTATCGAATATTTTTATAAACATTTCAACACTTTATGCTGGGAAGAACATATTATTTTACAAAAAAGTGAATAATATTAAGTTTTTTCGATAACAAGAAAATCCTGAAAAAAATAGTGTTAAATGCTTTAAACTTAAAGGTTATTGCAAAAGCATGGTTATTGCGTCTTTTTCGATATCCTACTAAGAATAATTTGAACGTAGTCTTGAGTAATTGCGTCCTATTTATATTATATTGCAAAGTAAAGCTTTTTTGATGTGCTTAGAAATGAGTTTATTCGTTGTATGTAGCGTTTTGGATGACCACACAAGTGCTTTATTGAATTTAAGTGTGGCTGATTCAGTGCAGGCGCGGATCCAACGAGGTGCGGTTGCCGCCCCCCCCCCCACAAGAGCTTTCATTTTAGAAAAATAGGTTGCTCTTACCTGCTCCATTAGGAACGTAAATGTATTTGATCCCCCTCACCCCTATACAACTTGCTTTCGTTTGCCATACTGTGCGATTGTCCCCTCCCAAGGGCTTCGAATATAGAAAAATAGACTTTCTCCAGCCTGCTTCACTAGAAACGTGAATGTCGCTGGCACCCCCCTCCCCCGGTTGCCAATTCACTCGGCTCTCCCTTGCTTTCCATACTGTGCGATCGCTATCCCAAAGAGCTTCAAATTCAGAAATATAGACTCTCCCCTGCCTGCTGCATTAGGAACGAGAATGTCGCTGACACCTCTCCTCTTGTGATATTGCCCCCCCCCCCCCAACAAAAGAAAGGCTGGATCTGCCCCTGATTCAGTGGTCAATCTAATTTTCTGATTTTTGAATGTGGACTACATAGAAATAATTAGTCAGCATCCCCTTCATGCGGGGTAGTGCACCAACATTAATCTACCGTATTTAATATGACCGACACATGGTAAAATATGATTTTGCAAGATATTTTCCCTCAAAAGTCTTCGGTCATTCATCTAGTCCAGGGTTTCCCAACATTTTTCTAGTACCGACCCCTAGCGCCACCTTACTATGATCCGCGGACCCCTAAAATGAAACAAAAAATCACCCTCATACTTTTATTTGAAAACTTACATGGATCTATTTTACTTACATATGTAAGTGTATTCAGATTTTAATTTTAATGAGATGGTTGGTATTGCATTTGTGCGACCAAAGTCGTAATATTTGGGTTGATGTTGCTCAGTTGGAGCCTTAAATCTGCCTCTACTTGTATCTGTTTCTGTATTTACATTTTAGATACACAAGATTGGAAAAGCCCTTTTCACACAAATATGTTGGAAAAGGCAACAACTGTTCCTATTCCGATAACTCCGTATAATCAGATTTTAAATGAGTTTTTCAGTTAATTGATTTTCCTGGATAGATGTCAGGCCTGTGATGTCTGTACCATTTACATGAAACAGGTCCATAATCCAATCTTCAGCGTGGTCTAGGTTTGGAAAATAATCTCGAACTGAGGACTTCAAAGCTAGAAGGTGCTCAGTGCTTCCTGTGTCTGCTTTTGCAACGTAGCCCCGCCAGTTAATAGTAAAAATGACGAGAGTAGGAAAATGATCAAAATTACCTTGAAGAGACCAATTCGTCCATAAATCAACTTTTTTCAACATCGCTTCAATTTTTTCTTCAGCAGTGAAGATATTCATGTCATCTGTTCCTTGTAAGCTCAAATTTAGCGTATTAACACTTTAACATAAAAATATCGGCTAAATAAGCTGCCATGGAAAGCCAATCAAAATCATGAAAGTGGTCAGCATACTTCTTGGTGTTGCCTGTCTTTTTCGAATGATTTAAAAAAACATTACAATTTCGCCTCTCAGTTCAAAAACACGCGTCACAAATTTTCCACGAGATAACCAACGCATCTCAGCGTGTAATAACCGCTGTGTATGAATGCTTCCCTTGTCTTCACATATCACACGAAAAATGCGAGAATTTAAAAGCCTAGCTTTTATAAAATTCACCACCTGTGTAATTTCTTCCAAAACATTTTTAAATTTAGCTGGCATATTTTTAGCAGCTAAAGCTTCTCTATGGATGCAGCAATGATGCCAGATGTTTGAAGAGTTCATTGCTTTGACTCGACCTTGAAGTTCTGCCTGCATTCCTGTCATAGCACGTGCGCTATCTATGCTTGCTGCCACACAGTTATCCCACTTAGTATTATCAGTAGACAAAAAGTTGTTTAAAACCTCAAATATCGCTTCATATTCGCATGGAGATGTTGACAGGACAAAACATTTTCTTTGATGCCGTTGTCATGTTCCTTACGGACAAATACAAGCAAATTCGCAACATTACAAATGTCAGTGCTATCATCTAATTGTAAAGCATAATATCCGCTTGCTTTTATGTTCTGAATCAACTGTTCTTTGATATTTTCTGACATGTCATCAATTCGTTTTTTTACTGTATTATTAGATAAGGATATGATATTTAATTCCTTTGCAGCTTTGCAGAAACCATAATTTTAGCGGTCGGTAACGTTATTTCCTTAGCAATTTTGGAACAGATTTCTAAAAAGTCAGTCAACCATCTCAGCTAGCTCCTTTTGAAAATTCGCGGATGTCAACGTGTGATTTCGTGTAAAATTATGTACTTTTGTGCCTTCTTCATTCTTCTTCAAATGCCGTACTCTTTACAGAGCGTAGGCAACCTCTGTGTTTCTTGTTAACTATATATGGGATCACCGGCTTGGCATGCCTTCAGAAGCGCATCTGAGAGGTTTTTACTAGACAAAATAATGCACAATGATATGTCATTGCTTTCTGTTTCAACTGAAATACAAACTTGGATCATCAGGGTGCAGGGCTGACACGCTAAGAACTATACCACTCACTACATTACTTTATTACAGTGTTTAATTGGGGCACACTATTGTTTTCAATAGACGAAAAAACAAACACCTATTACTATCGCTGACTTATTTTACTTTAATTATTATTAATTATAAATTAATTAACTGTAATTTTAAATTATTACCGTCTACTGGATAAATAACATTAGCACCTATATAAGTTTACAGCGTTAATTAAAAATAATCGATAATTTTGTCCATACGAATGAAAATGTATGATAATCTTAGCAAAGATAATACAATGCATAACCGCATATGAGTTTTTTTCCTTTACAGATGGAAGACAGGGTTTATGTTATACACATCGATCTGCATCGGGATACTGTCGTGATGAACTTCAGTATAGACTTTCCAAGAAAGATTGCTGCTGTGGTCAACATGTTGGTCAAGGATGGGGAGACGACTGCGTGCCTTGCCCGGTTTACGGAAGTGGTAAGCAGAGAAGTTACTTACAATATAGAGACAATAAAAGGCATCGCCAATGTTTATTCACATTGTAGAATTAATTACCGTGAAACGTTAATTAACAACATTTTCACAAATCATCTGTTTAAAGTTCGGGATGGAAAAAATTACGAAAAATTCTTTCATTTGTGTGCCCTCGAATTCGGACAATTTATGGAAAAAGTTAGTTGACCATGAGGCAATAATTGTCTAAAAGTTTCATGTTGGTTGGAGTTTTTGTTTTCGAGATGTGCGGGATTAAAGTTACACTTGGCCCTGTCTGTGGTGAAATTACCGGGGTAGCGTTTATATTTTGTTAATAACAAAGAAACAAATATAATTAAAAATGATGCTTTTATTGTTTTTCAAAATGTTTTCCGCGATAATTAAGATAAGTGTATGAATAAATCCAAAAAGCATTTTAGCCTCTATGAAGATGTTATCCTTAAAATAATGTTTTTGAACGCATCAACCGCCTCTCCTGGCGTAGAAAATCGCTCAACACGCATTTTGTGCTTCATTTAGGGTTAGAAACATCATTTCTACGTTTTGAGTGATTAAAAAGTCAATTATTTAATCTGATGTGCGAGCGCTTGAATTGTCACGGTGGAGAATGATCCATCTTCTCCGGTTTGTTTTCCTGAATTCACCGAAGATTTCCTGAAAAAAATCCTTTTTTTAAATCCGAGATAAAATTTTCAAGTTCTGAGTACATTTACTATCTAAAATGTCAAACTTTACAATGAATATGTCAGATGGCACTTAGCCCCGCTAGTGTCGTCAGTTCTCAAAATATAAACGGCTACCTTCGTTTTGTATCTTTTCACGCCAACTATATCAGATTTATGAATGCTAACAAAAAATGTTTTAGACCAAGGTTGAAGACCGAGTTGGGAAAAAATTAATAGTGACGTTACCCTGACCTTAAAAATTGAGATGTCCGCTTCATCCTATTTAATCTATATTTAGATATTCTCGAAAAATGTGTTTCTGTCTCTGGTTAACATATGTCGAACTGCAATCATTCTTTCGGGACGAAATTTTCATGGTTGAGATACAAAGGGTCAACATAGTTATTTTTCGTTAACTAGACGTTAATTATTTTTGAATACATGCTGAAAATATTTGTGGATTGTGACTAATACTAATGGTTTGTGGAAAGCTTGAATATAGGGAAAGGGAATTCTCAGTAGTAAATTCACGTTGACTTTGAGGAATAAAATGGGAACGTCTCGTGGAACAAAATAAAATTTCTAAAGTCGAATTCTATTTCATGCTTCAAAAAGTTTGAGGTTCTCTATTGGCGTGAGTCCACTCGCCTCCGCTGATTTGGAGGAATTAATTATGAAGTGAATCCGATCTTTGGTTTAACTATGTCGATTTTTTTATTTTCTTTCTGTTTTGTATTTGCTGGTTTTTTTATTTCTGCCACCTTTTCGATTTTAGTTTTTGTTTCTTCTTCGTTTTATTACGATCTTTTTTAATTGACCTTTCCCTTGCAAATTATATATCTATATTAAAACGCTAGATCATTGTAAAATTAACATCGACTTCAATCATAAGCGTAAAGAAGAATTAAAATATAAATAGCAAGCGCACAGTGACGTAGTAAAGACCATATATCTCCCGCATACGTCAGGTAGACAAACTCAGAAACATATTTTTAGAGCTAAATATCAAAACACAAGTTGAATTACCTATTTGCTCTCGCATTAACATTGATCTTGATTTCAAGGGAATGGCTGAGTAACATCATATCTCAATTAGGTCTTTAGCATTAAATTCTGACCATTTTTCACTGAGTTGAAATAATAAATCTAAAAATATTCATATATCCATAAAGTAGGACAAAGTGACAACTTTAATCCCTTATATCTTGAAAATAAAAATTCAAACCGACCTGAAACTTTTAGACGATTATTATCTCACGATAAACCAACGTTTAGTATAGATTGGAGCTGAAATTTGAGAGTGCACAATTGGGCTAATTTAGGCATGTTCCTGCGGTCGCTCTTTCTGTTCCATCGTATGAAAACGGGAAGCACACCTTCTACGATTTATTTATATTAATTTGTACGAAACACCATATCTCAAATAATTATTAATTATTTTATTTCAATAAATAATATTTGGCCTGCTTCAATTCTACAATATAAGTTAAATAAAGAATTTTCTTTACAATACCAGAACCGATCGTTTTGCTCCACTTCATGGGGTAATATATTCTTTCTGCTTCAATAAAGTACAAGATGTAAAAACTCTCAACGATATGTTAACCCTCTTGTTTGTCGCTGTTCTTTTTTAACATTTTGTTTTCTTGCAAATTTCATTTTTATTCTTCTTATCTCAATAATATTTAAATTTCAGATGATCACAGGAAACTCTGCTCCACCACTCAAATATTTCACATGATAGAAGGGAAAGATTACAACATAACAAGCTACGACAGCCGTCGACCCGAGCAAAAGACCAAATTGCTGGGTACATTAGTTGATGAGTGCATGTTAAGACCGACCATTTGTGGATCTGGCAAATGCGTGGACCTGCCAGAAGGATATGATTGTATTTGTGATCCTGGATATCGAAAAGGAAAATCACAAGTGTGTGAAGGCTAGTGATACACTTTTATTTGATTTAGCTTTTTTGAAATTCTAAAATTTAAACATAAATTAGAGTAGAAAAACTAATTTAGAATGTAATGGCTGAACTGGAAATATGTTTTAGTTAAAGGTATTACAAAATATTACGATTTTCTATTTAATATCCTTTTTTCTATCTTAGTCTTTAAGATACAAAGACATTAAAAAAAATTCAAATGAAATTATTATATTCACAGTATCGGTAGTTACAGATTAAATATTTTTTCCGTTTTTAACAAATGAAAGTTACCTCTCATACCGTAGTTCAATTAATAAAGTAAGTAGTTTTTTTTTTATTAAATCAACAAAAATGGAGGACAATAATGAAAATAATGTTTACGAAGTGTGTAAATTATATAATGAGAGTTATTTTCTTCAATTTTTTCTGTTCTAATAGAATGAAACTTCAATATTGTCTCCCTCAAAATAATTTTCTTGGGAAGCTACACAGTGCTGGTTCTTCCAATCTTCCAAGCAGTGCTGAAACTAGGATAGCCTTCACCTGGCGAGTTGCAGCCATTTGAATTCCCAAAATAATGTCCCTTGAAGTAATTTTTCAACCTCGGGAAGAGGAAAAAGTCGCAAGGACTCAAGTCAGACGAACATGGAGGCTAAAGAGACACAAGAAAATTTACTGGTTAAAACCTCTGTCTCTGTCAACCGATGATCTGAACTCGCAACATCACGGATTCTGTCGATATTTTCATCGGTTCTTGAAGATGAAGACCTTCCGCTGAGTGGTTCATCATCATCCGACTCTCTTCTGAAAATGCCTTAAATCACCAAGAGACCTGGGTCCTTGACAAAACACTGTCTTCATAGGTTTGCTCAAATTTTGCAAAAGTTTCCGTTGCACTGTGCCCAAGTCTGAAGCAAGACCTGGTTGCACACCATTGCTCGTACCGAAGGCGTATCACATGTTCACCTGCCGCCCTTCCAAGTCCCACGTCCCAAGTGTTGCCTGATCAAACCCTAAGTTACTAGTCTCATTACTAAATTTACACACCTCGTATGTCACCTTCTTAATATGAAATTTAAAAACTTTTATTACTCTAGAAAGCAACAAATATAGACACCTTTTTTATAGAGCTACTAATGCTAGAATTTTGGCGCTGAAAATGACAGAGAGATGGGCGTTTTTGATCACCTTGTGTTAAGGCCCTCATTTCTCTAAACATTAAGGTGACGGCTTCCAGAAATTTAAGTCTCTTGCAGAACAGTACCATGCATTCCCAGAAATGGCAAAGCTGACTGCCAATTTTTTGTTTTAGTATCTTAGGAAACAGTGTCAAGAGGCTCTGGGACGACCTGTTTTATTGCGAGGTCGTCTGCGTCCTCATTTCCCTCAGTTCCCTTCTACCTCGGTACCCACATCATGCTATCTATTTTGATCATTTTAGTGTATCTATTCAGGCACTCGTTGGGACAGATTCAAATTGCATGTGTTTTTACTTGAATGATGGTGGAAGTGTTTCTTACAGATTTGGCAAGCTCGAAGCGTCAGCTTGATGCTTTAACTCTAACTCCCTCTTTTATTTTAGATCCATCTCTAATCGAAGTAATCCCAATCTATTCGCTTGATAACAGTGTGTAACTTTTCCATAGTTCAGGTTAAAGTTATACCTTTTAGACAAAGTCTGTCAATTTCTATACAGATTCTGTTGGAATTTTATCGAGAATCTTCAATTTCCCAACAAAGTTTTCAGGTTAGAGGTTTCCTGTTGGAACAGCTTAAGATAATTTGTTCCTGCTGCCCTCATCCCAGATATGTGCGATGGACCAAGATTCAGCATTGCCTCTATAGTTGCTATGAGGTATGATGGCATAGCCCCTGTGACTCCCATATAGGCCAACTAATATATTTTTTGCAGTTTTCTTTGCGCTGGGGTTTTCTGTCCATATTAAGAAGGCATGACCATGGGCTTGATGATCTTTTCATATGATCATTAGATCAATTTCAGGCTCAAACTCTAGCTTTTTCCAGATTCTTCAACATGTCCTTTTCACGTAAAATTTGGACCAATAAATATAAAAAAAGGTCAAGATGAAGACAACAGGGAAGAGAAAAGTTATTTTAAGATGTTTTCGGGGAAATCTTGGCAACTTTACGAATGAATATTTGTAGAGATACCTATTAATTCTTTTGATTATACTCTGTCTGGATTAAATAATAAAAAGTAGAAATTACGGGAAGGATTTAAATGACTTGTACAACTTTTGTAAAGCTTGGATATGACATAAAACTTAGATATTTCTATGACTTTGCAACACAAAGTTTTTAATTCGTGGGTGGCAACAACACTAACCATCAAATCAGTGTATTAGCTTAAAACTACTTGGAGGGAATTATGCTGTTTAAGAGATTACAACCAGAACGAGCATAGATATTATTGAAACTATGAGTCTTAAAATGGAGATGAGTAAGGCGCAAAGGGCGATGAGACGACATATGGACAAAATGTCTTTGGTGGAAATCTGGAAGACCACATCGAAGATGGATTGGCGACATTAAGGAAGTGACAAGTAACAATATATATCAAGATAGACATGAATGGAAAACACAAGGAAAAGACAAGAAAAGGTTGTTTAACAAGAAGATGATGATCTATAGAATGTTTAAAAAAAAACTATATTCCTGTCATTTTCAGACTAAAAATTTTAATTAACTATAATCTGTTTGTATATTTTATAGTATATAGTAAAAGATTAAAAAAACAAATTTGAAATTTATTAGCCATTATAAGGTAATAATTAAATATATGTTAATTAGTTATGTAGCACTATATTTTTCTTTTTAATTTGCTTTAAAAGTTAGTCTCTTTAACCAATTTTTACACTTCATTGAAATCACAGTCCAATTTTTTTAGATATCAACGAATGTAACGAAGGTAAGTGCCTAAACGGCCGCTGCATTAACACTCCCGGAGGATTCAACTGTTTGTGCCCGCCCGGGTTCGATGTCTCGCCAGATGGCACCATGTGTACTGATCATGATGAATGTGCTGAAATCGGGATGTGTACCAATGGTATATGCATCAATATGGACGGAAGTTTTAAATGTCAATGTAAAAATGGATTTAAGTTGAGCCCGACTGGATTTGCTTGCATAGGTATGTAGATTTATAATGATTAGAATCTCTTATGCA
Source organism: Diaprepes abbreviatus (assembly GCA_034092305.1). NCBI lineage: Eukaryota > Metazoa > Arthropoda > Insecta > Coleoptera > Curculionidae > Diaprepes > Diaprepes abbreviatus. The sequence goes on along the minus strand of JASJET010000380.1, from coordinate 1,880,103 downwards.
AAATATGTTGCGCGTATTATAACATAACTAGGTATTATAGCATTTTAAGAACCTTCAGCAAGTTACGTATTATTGGGTTGTACGCAATACCATAAACCCTATATAATTCAATGTGTTAGGAAAAACTATTGCTTCTGGAAAATAATACAGATGTTCTGTTATAAAAATGAAATTAATAATAAATTCCTAATCCTAAATTTTTTTGTGTTCTATTCTATAACACTAATTTACAGTACATCTGTTGCCGAAGAAATTTTAGCTGTTGTTGACTACATATGATATGCTAATTTCAAATATATCAGTAGAATTTTTTTTATCAGCTCTAGTTTCTGAGTTTCAGCAATGTCGGTATAAAACAGAAAAAAAAACATGTATATTTACTAAGATAAAATTTATTAAAAATCAAGTTAATCATTGAGTTCTAAAAAACTTCGTTTTAAAGCTCCTCTCTGATGTGTAGACTAAGGAAAATGACGTGTCAGAGACCAACAATAGTCAGACATCATATTCGTATCCCCTCTTCCATGACGCGTAAGGCCTGATGCATACACTCTCCCTGCTCTTCGCTTATATCTCCTAAATTTTCCGGAAACCTGTCTAGGTGACTATGAAGGAAGTGGAGTTTTATGTTCATATTGCATCCCCAAATTTTTTAATTGTAACAGAAGGTCTTCTACAAGTTCAATATAATTTTCTGATTTTTTATTTCCGAGAAAATTCTGCATCACAGAGACGAAAGCTGTCCAAGTCCTTAGTTCTAACTCAGTCATAGAATTTCTAAATTGAGTATTTTTTGTAAGTTGTCTAATTTGGGGGCCATCAAAAATACCGGCTTTAATCTTTTCCATAGTGAGCTGAGGAAATTTTTGGCAAATGTAAGAAAAGCAGTCCCCGTCTTTATCTAATGATTTAACAAACTGTTTCATGATGCCCAGTTTTATATGTAATGGTGGAAGGATAATTTTGTCACGAGTTACTAGTAAATTCTGAACTATATTTTGCTTTCCAGGCTCCATATTTTTTCTCAAGGGCCAGTTTCTTCTTACTCAATGCTCTTGTTTAGCTCTACTGTCCCAAAGACATATAAAACAGGGAAACTTAGTATACCCACTTTGTTGACCGAGACGAATGTTCACCATTTTTAACTCAACACAAATTTGCCACATATGGTCACTGTACTGTATTTTATTTAAGACTAGCGAGATGTTACAATATTCTTCCTTTAACTTTATACTGTGGGCAATAGGTACCCCTGCGTATTTATTTCCATTATGTAATAGAATACATTTTAGACTACGTTTTGAGCTATTAATGAATAAACGCCTGTCATTTGGTTCGTATTGTTTCAAGCCCATTTTTATCAACAAATTTTTAATGTCTAATCAAAAGATAATACCGTTTTCTTCGGAAAAATAACGCCGTAAGTCTTTATCTCTTTCACGATAAAAAATTATTTTAGTATTTGAGGAAATTAAATTTTTTTTTCAATCTTGATGCCAACAATTCTGAAGCTTGTTTAGAAATATTTAAATCTCTTACAAGATCATCTAACTCATTTTGGGAAAAGCATTTGGCTCATTTGATATACCTTCAAAATCAGCATCATTTTGTGATGAGTTGGGTCCTTCCTTGTCTTGTTCTAAGGGTTTAGATATATTTTTAACTGAAAAGTCAGGTGAATGGTGCACTGGACGTTGAACGCAACTAGTACTCGGGTACTGCCATTTAGATCGATTTTTAGTGTTTAGACAGTTTACGTTCACGCTACAAAAGTAACAGTCTTCGAGATGATTTTGTGGTTCTCGCCAAATAGTCGGTGTTCCAAATTTAAAGGCACTTCTTTTACCACTTTTCCATAATCTTAAATATTCCACACACGATTTACAAACACCATTAGGAGCCCAAGACTTTTCATTTTTATCTAAGAGCATCCCAAAATACTCAAAATAGATATTTTTCACCAACTCTGATATAACTTTTCTACAATTGTTAAACACATATTCACCCCATATATAGCGAAAATGATTTGGATTGTTTAAACGTCTCCTCGAACTACTCATGATGTAAAAACTTCGGATACTAACCTTAACACAGTAAAATACGCACGTTATCGATAAATAAATAAGCATAAATGATAAAAATCAAAAAAAAAGTAACTCGAGCTGCACAAAAATTTTTGAGGTTAGATTTGACAAAAACTGGTCATAGGTGAATATTATTAACCATAAAATTCACGGCAACAGACAAAAAGTTAAATTTTGTAAACTAGTATAATAAAAATAATTGCTAAACTATTCTCTTTTTTTTTAGATATTGACGAATGTTACGAAAATCCAAGAATATGTCTTAATGGAAGGTGTGAAAACACGCCTGGGTCTTATACCTGCCAATGCTTGCCTGGATTTATAGAATCTAGTGATAGAACATTTTGTAGCGATATGGACGAATGCGCCACTACCGGTAAGCTTCATAAATAATTCTTCTGGCATATGCTTTACGGCAGTTAATATTATATCTCATATTTTTTAATAAAGTTTTCTCTACATATGTTACCTTTTGAGAAACCGTTTCAATGAAAAGTATGTTCTCCAGAAAAAATCCAAATTATGTAAGATCAACGTATGCTTATAGGCAAACCAGTGGCGGCGGCCGTTACATGTTTTTTTTTTCATAAATAATTCATTTCACTCAAAATCTCGAAAGATAATTTTTGTGTAATTTTAATATATGATAATTGAAAGTATTATTTAAGGTAGTTCATCGGCTAGTCGAGATTTTTTTTCTTGAAATTTCGGATATTCATTGTTGATATTATTTTCCTCACGACTGCAAAATTTCGGACACATTGCCAATCTCATAGTCGGAATATGAGAAAATTCATAGTAAGTGTGACATAATCATATAAAACTTAAAAAATTTTGACCGCATTGTCGGGAAAAGTGATTTTAAATGAAGAAATGACAACGCTGTAATAGGAAATAAGTGCGCGAAAATGACATATTATTTAAATTTGTAGCATGCGTTGTTTTCGCGTTAATTTTATTTTTCTTTGTATTAGTTGAATTTTTTATACTTCATTCATGCCTTAAAATACAAAGTGGCAAAAATAAGTAGGAGAAAGCAGAACTGAATATTATAATTCTAATTTTCGTTATCTTTTGATTTTTCACTTATTTATTAACAATTGAAGGCATCAAAAAATTACTAATGCAAATAAAACAATCTAAAAAATTTTTTAGAAATCTTTTAAACAATTTTGTAAACAGTGACAGTTAAAAATTAAAAAAAATATTATTATATAGCTTTCAGCCATAAAAAAAAATTTAAATAATTAAAAAAAATTTTGATTGTTTTATTTATATTTGTAATTTTTTGATGCCTTGAATTGTAAATAAAAAAGTGAAAAATCAAAATTTTTAAATTTTTTCAACGGGAATCTTTTCTAAAGCCTTCAAAGAATAGCTCCAAGAAGTGAAAAAAATCCCAGGCGGCTTTTAGTTTACAAATTATCTGGGTTTTTATGTTAACTTTCAACTAGAAAAATTAAATAGTTAACAAAAGCATAGTTAATTGAAAAATTGGGATAATTTTTTTTCCACCACATTATTCATGTGTCTAGATAATACCTATATTTTTCCTTAATATTCATATTTAATCGGTTAATATAATTTTTATTGTTAAAGTGTCTAATTCGGTCGCGGGAGCTTCACTACCCGTTTCAAGCCTAATTTTCACTCCGAAATTAAAATTATTAATATTGTTGATACAGTTCCGAGAGGTGGGACTTTTTTAGGAAGTTTCCTGCTCTTTTGAGGATTTTTCTTCAAATTTCAGATATCTCAAATACCAATATTAATATAAATAATTTATTTATATTTTTTACAATTTTCCCTGCCCCTCTCCAAAATTTTCATAAACTTTTTACATGCCGTTATGAAAGCTCGATCATAATTTTCGGACTTGGAGGACATGTTTTCGGTAAAATGGCACTTGTGAACTAGACTAGTATCTTATGCTACGATTACAATTGATGAACTACATTAAGAAATACCTCAAAGATACTTATAATGAGACTTTGGTATCTGTCTGTATGTCACAGCAATTTTTTTCAGGACTTCTAAAAGCTGATTTCTTACGTATTATAAAATTGTTCTTCTTTCGATCACGAACTGCATATTTTAGATGTATGCTTATAGTCGAAGTTTGTGGGTTTACAAATTTTAAATTATCGTTAGACAATCATAAAGAGATTACAAGAAAAATAAAACAATGGCTTTTGAAGAAAAAATATTAGAAGGAAAAAATATATACTGTGAAAATCTGAGTAGGTTTCCTTCTTCCTTTATTATTTCAATGGGTATAGAATCCTATCTAAGAGCTTTATTGTTTTTCATTTGACTTAGAGAGTATCCCAGTTCTTGTGGTATGATATCCGGCATATCTTCCAATTCTATGTTGAGTATAGGTTACTGTACATCAGTATGCAGCTTTCATTTTGCATGCTAACCTGTTAAGAAAAAAAATTTCTGAGATTTTTGTATACATTCTGATTTAAAAATGTTGTTATATATATATATATATATATATATATATATATATATATATATATATATATATATATATATATACTTAATAATTCCCTGTATATTTTATTATAATCTGTACCATACAGGATTTTTATAAATAATCTATTTCAGGTATGTGCGACCATGGCAAATGTATCAACATGGAAGGTTCATTCAGATGTGTGTGCGATTCAGGATATCGTCTCGGCGCAGACGGAAGGCACTGTATGGACATCGATGAGTGTATCACTAACCCTTGCCAATTTGGTACTTGCTATAATACACCTGGCAGTTTTAGATGCGAATGTCATTCAGGATTTAGTTTGGGTGCTGACGGTAGATCTTGTTTGGATACTCGAAGGGATCTTTGTTACCAGGTAACAAGCCATATTATATAAATAGACAATAAAACACTATTTTAGGGTAGACGAGATGACATTACAATAAAATACTAATTTGAACATACACTATTTGAGTTTTAAATATAATTTAGAATATGTTTACGAAGCTGGTTCGATAAGTAACTTGGTTTGAGTACTTATAAATGATGCCAATGCCATGTATGGTCTCAAATTATTCTGACAGTACGTCGCTATTTGACAGTTGATTAAATAGAAGTGTTTGGGATACGGTAAAAAATGTATAAAATTGGACTTCGTGATGTGATTTAAGTCTTATTCTCTGGAATGGAAAACACCAAAGGAAATTTGTGAGAGAATTTTATAATTTTATCTACATTAGTCATGTCGTTCCTATCAAACTGTTGGACTTTGGGTAAATGAGTTTAAGCGAGACAGAACAAGGATGTGCGAAGTTCTGAAGCCCGAAAATCAGCTGTCACCCGGAATCATCGCTAAAGTTCATGATTTACTTTTAGCCGACAAATGGTTAGAAGCGTGTGAGTTAGCAGAGATCATAAGCATCTCAACTAAACGAGTCTACTTCATTTCATATAATGATTTAAACATGGCAAGATGGATGCTAAGTTTATATAATCCAAACAAAAGATAATTCACGTGCAAACATCTGCTGACAATTTGAAACTGATTGAGAAGAAGCTAATGAAATTTTGCATTGTTTTGTAACAGTTCATGAGACCTTGATACACTACAAGATCCTGTAAACCAAACAATGGCTAAGAGAATGGATTAGATATGATGAACCCGCTCCGAAAAAGGCGAAATAAGTTTCATCCTCTAGAAAATTGTTGGCGGCAGTTTTTTTGGAAGTAAAAGGAATTCTGATGACTTAGCTTGAAAAGAGAAAAATCATTACCGGAGAATACTATCCATCACTTTCAGACTGATTAAAGGTGGCAATAGCAGAAAAACCCGGGAATCGCCAAAAAAGTGTTGTTTTGCCATGACAACACGTCGTGTGAGCTAAACTGCATTCTGTCTATTACCAGATTTAGCCCTCTGGACTATGGACGTCTATTCCCGAAACTCAAAACTTTATTGTCAGGATGAAAATTTGAATCAAATTATGGGGTCATACAGAAAGTAAACAAATATTTTGAAAGTCTTGAATAAACTGATTTCCGCGAAGAAATCATGAAGCTGGAAAACTTTAGAGCAAGTGCGTTCAACTTTGAAGGGACTATGTCGTATAAAACTCGAATTATTTTCTTTAATATTAAACCAAGTTATTTATAAAATCACCTTCGTATTATTACATATTTTTATTAATTTTAATTACGTTACTTTAACCAAAAAGCCATTGTTGGATTTGCATCGACATTTACCACACGTCTCATTGATTTGATGCTACAAAATAGTGGTCGCCGAAGATTAGGTATCTTAACACTAGGTCTACAGAAGATTTAATTATTATTTTTGATATAACCTGCTTCCATAAATTTTAATTTTCATGTTTCGTTTCTGTAGCTTACGACCACGTCATATGATGTTATTGATCCCAAAAATATTCTTCAATATTGGTTCTCGATGTTTCTCCTTTTAGAGAATGAATTTTATGTTTTTCTTAAATCTGATTTCTAGAAGACATTTAGAGCAATCGATCATGAAAACAATGCACGTTTAGCAACTGCCGCAATCAATCTGAAAGAGCTTCAAACAACTTCACTTTGCTATTGAATTATTGATAATCATTATATTATCATTACGAATATTATATAAATAATTAAATAAACTTGAAGCACCCTGTTATTACTGGCAAAGCAATAATAATTTTTTGTCGAACAAATAAAATGGTTAATTATTACAGTTACAAAAAAAAATGTTTTTACATCCTGACAGTATATTTTATTCATAGAGTAGGTAAACTTTTTTTAAGAACCTTGTAATTTAATAATAAAGCAAAAACTTATCTTTAATTTGAATTTTTACTGAAGTTTTTTTACTATTAAAAATTGAAGAGAAATTTTGTCCTACTTATAAAACTGGAAGAAAAAAAACATAATAAAGGAGACTTTTTTCTGCATTTATACAGCTTCGTGTATTTAAATAAAGCCAAATGTTAATCTAATTTTACAATTTCAAGGAATATCGAGATGGACAATGTATCAATCCTTCAACTACAGCTGTAACGAAGTCAAGCTGTTGTTGTTGCACTATAGTCACTGGAAAACCCATGGCTTGGGGACAAAGTTGTCTACCATGTCCAATGCCGGGTACTACCGATTTTGATCTGTTGTGTCCTCATGGCCCAGGTAAGTTTGAATGAATCAATAAAAGTGGTGATACTAGATAAATTCAAATCATTCGAGGCTGATCGTCTTTGTAAATCCAAGTAGCCTAGTTAACTTAACTAGCGGATTTAGGTCGTAATTATGTATGTCTAAAATGTCTCTACCTCAGTTCGTTGAATGCTGGGCACTCTGAAGATTTGGTAAACAGTTTCATCTTCCATCAAACACCTAACTAATGAAGATGACCTCATAGTTGACAATGTTTTGTCAGTAGTCCTACCACAATTTGCGATTGTTTCCTTTCCAGTGAGAGAATCTCTTTGGTAAGTCACGCGTTAAGTCCAGTTATAGGTTCCTTGGTGCATCTCATTCAATAAATTTACTTATCAGCAACAATTTCAGTCCCCTCTTACCAATGGTAATTGGGACAGGTAAAATGGGTTGCTAGACGATCTGCTTTCGCGTTCCTGTCCATAACCGAGTTTGATTATGCAGTCATGCCTTTTGGAACTAACCAGTACATTCTTGCATTTAGATCCTGTCGTAATAATGCCCCTGATGTTAAGGGCATATAACTAACGAACTATTTGCGTCCACCTAATATGTAGGGATGTTTCGTCCCGATACTGGTGGTGGACTCATCAGTGGGATCCACCGGTATCTTTCCCAGACATCCTTGTACTTTCCACAAACTTGGATCTCTATTTAAGTCCAGTTTTGCCGGAAAACGGTGGTAAGATGTTGAGTTCCACAACATGCCCCCCTAAGACATTTGCTTTCCGGCTTAAACTGTCTGACAGTCCAAGCCGTTGGAAAGCACAGGCCTGAAAAGGAAGTGGAACGGAGATCCTAGGTGGTCTTTCCAAAGTAGGGTACCGGTTTTAGCACAAAGCCACGACTCGACGGCCTTCCATCTTGTCGTCCCTGCTTGGGCCCCATGTCGTAATAATGCCCCTGATGTTAAGGGCATATAACTAACGAACTATTTACGACCACCTAAAATGTACGGATGTTTCGTCCCAATACCGGTGGTGGACTCATCAGTGGGATCCAACGGTATCTTTCCCAGGCATCCTTGTTCTTTTCACAAATTGGACCTCTATTTAAGTCTAGTTTTGCCGGAAAGCGGTGGTAAGATGTTGAGTTCCACAACAATACACATAGATACGATGCTATGATAGACTTTAATTCTAGTATTGCAGTCTTACCATCTAAGCATATGTTTATTGTTTTACTTCTATTTATATCTTACTAGTAATATCTAAAACTTCAGATCAGAAAGATCATTGTATGTTGTCCTGGGGAGTAAAACTCACTGGCGTCCCTGTTCCTATCGAATGCTCGAACTCTAGCTCTTTCATCCTGTCGAGATTCATTTGTAAATCACCAAGATCCATTTCTCGGGAGAGTTTGCTTTTTCTCCCAGTCCTCTCTGCTTGGCAAAGAGTAATTAGGTTTTCCAACTGGTACCATGTTTGCATGGAGAGTGATGGATATCTCTCCATCATGCTTCCGCAGATACATGGGTAATCGTCGGTTCCACCCAGGTAGGTTTAAAAATTAATTTGAGATAAACCCTTGATTTATTAATGTGGTCTATTCTGAAAAAAAAAATGGAATCAGTAAATCATTTCCTGTTAATACCAGACCGACAAAAATGATCAATTCCCAGGCTTTGTGTTTAAGTTTTCTCCTTCCATTTTCAACAAAGCTTTATTGTTTGTTGACAAGTATAATTCAAAATGTAACAATATTACAAGCAAATCAAACTGACCTTTATAAGATCAAATTTTTCCTCACAATTAAATCGGGTTTCAAAGTTAATTCGTTTAAATAAATCTGTCCATACGTTTTAAAATCTTGAATTTGAATTATTTTTAAATATTATCGAAAATATTCGAATTCGTATCTAAAATCCTTAGAAGTAATCGAGATCTGTCCGTTAAATATTCTGGTTTGTATATTCGGATTATTTTATTTCATCCCGTACTAGTTTTGAATCAACAGTCCAAAATGTAATGTTTATTTTTTTCTAGGTTCCACATTTGATGGTAACGACATCAATGAATGTGCGCAAAACCCAAATATCTGCCAAAACGGTGCTTGTGAAAACTTAATTGGTACATATAGATGCATTTGTAATCCAGGTTATGAAGTTGATGACTCTGGTAAAATTTGTACTGATATTAATGAGTGTGAAGTCGATGAAGTGGTAAGTTATACCTAACATGCGCCACTTATAGTTATTAACAAGTGGAAAAAACCTATAGAAAATGGCTTTTAAGATGCGATGTTACCATTTTATCTCTTGAAATCGCTCACTGGGTCCGCAGAATAAAACGCAACGCCTTTCACTAATACTTCCAATACTTATATTAACTACTTCGTAACACTTAAATCACAACTCTCTAATTTCTACCTCCTAATATCTTCACTATTCAAATACAACTATAAAACTATTTTAAAACTCATATCCTATTTCTATTTATACACCTATGGAACCTCCTAGAAATAACAAGATATACTAGCATAATAGTTGAGAACTATCTAGAAATTTGACTCATTGATGTAATGTTCCTTTCGGCATATTATAATAAAGATGACTGCCCCCGACCTAATTCTGATTTCTCGATCAGCTTCTGTGGCTTCAACCTGTGGAGATGTACTACTTTTATTGTGGCCTTGGGACTTCATTGGATTCTATAAACAACTTCATTGATTCTTTTCAGAACAGTACATGTTGCTTCCCATGATGGCATCAATTTAGGTGATTTGCCCTTCTTTCTCTGTGGATTCCATAACCAAACTCTGTCACCTTGCTGGAACCCTACCTAGTTTGCTTTGATGTCTCAATTGACTCATGTCTTTAGCACTAGGTATTTACAGGGTTTGTTAAAGTGTTGAACTTATCCGACGTTGCTTCGTGGACTCTCATCCAGTCTGCCGTAAATGATTTTTTCCGTGCTCCCCTTTATTATGGCTATTTGTTTGCCAATGACTCTGACGGGTTCGGTATTACAGTTCTTTGACAAAATGAATTCGTCGGTGCCATATCTTAAGATGTTAAGCTTGTGTCAAAATAAAATCCATGTTGACGAATCAGGTCCATTCCAAGAATAAACTCAACTTCTATGTCGGCAACTAACACCAAATAGTTTAATTTTAGCCTTCCAGGTTGAAGCTCCACTTGCATTTCTCCAGTCACATCAATTGCTTCTCCAGTTATAGTTGTTAACGTTACTTTTCCGGACAATGGTAGGATTCTAAATTTATCATCAAGGCTTCACTTTATCAGAGATACTGTAGCACCAGTATCAACAGTTATGGTAATAGGTGTAGCATTGACTTTTCCCTCAATTTTAAGACTGTCGGCGGTCCTTCGTAGGCTACGAATTGAAAAAATTCTGGGAGCATTCTCGATATTAGTCAACACCCAACCCTTAATGTTGACTAATTTTAGTTTTCCTGGTTTTGTTCTGTGCGGTCTCTGGATGATGAAGGAGGCCTTAATCAAACCTGATAGTCCCTTCTTAGTGTCCAATTTGTCCACATCTGTAACATTCTATCTGGTTTCTTCTATAACGTGAAGTGTTATTTATTGTGTTTGATTCTGTTTAGTTTCTTGAGGATTTTAAAACACATTGTCTCTGTTGCTTGGATAGGCATTGCTTCAAAAAAAAAAAGAAAACCGACGTTTCACAGTTAAAATGAGCTTTTGAAATAATTGTTTCGATCAAATTTGCCCGAGATATAGCTATTTTAAATCTACAATTTTCTTACATCATTTTCTTTGCATTTTTAGTTTAAAAAATGTATATTTATTCAATGAAAGTTAATGTTATATTAATAAAATTTAAAAACATTTACATGCTATCTGTGCAAGAAGTTTTTCGTCATTTCCAACCCCATTAAATAGCATTTAATTTGTGCCTTTCCATTGTTATATTTAGAAATAAGTTTGCAGTCCATGCAATCTTGTAGTATCCGATGTCAGACGTAATTGTGACAATTTAAATGTCATATTCTTGGACTTGATTTTATATGATGCTAAACGACAGTCAGCTGAAGACTTACCATTCGGTTTCGCATCATATAATAAAGCCACGATCATTTTTTAATTCTTTATTACAAAAAAAAAAAGAAAGCTTCATTTTAGTAATACGCTTTCGATGCTCAACAAAAACTAAAAAGAAAGGTGGAGAAGAAAATCTTATGCTCAGTGAATCCGCGTCTGCGCCATAGTGAAATACATACATTTAGGTAAAATACATAGGAATTATACCCATATATAATACCTCCTCTTATATTACCTTTTATTACTTGAATGTTACATTTTTTAAATTAAAAATGCGAAGAAAATGATGTAAAATAAAAATCGATAAAAATTGCAAAAAAGTGGTAAATTTGAAATGGCTATATCTCAGCCAAATTTGACCGAAAACAAATTTTCAAAATCTTATTTTAACGGGTAAAATGTCAGCTTTCTTTTCTCTGAAGCAATGCATATATCAATATGTTATGGACAAAAGTTTGAAAAAAAATACAAATTTTTGATTTATTTCCCTTTGTTTTTGCAGAAAAAATAACTTTTTTGAGCTTTGAAGAATATGTTTCGATAGGAAATTCAATTCTTTACAAAAAAATCATATATATGTATATACTAAAAATGCATAGTTTTTGAGGTATTTTGGAAAAACTGAAAAAGTTCCATTTTCGCCCCGTTCTCAAAAACGCAACCCTAAATTAAGTAGCACTTTGTGATTTTATCATAAATGAGTGCCAGGGGAATGTATTTAATCATCAAAATGCTCTTACTAATTTGTTCCTTATTACCTCGTTTTTTTCCTCATACGAGGCGGGACCCAAAAAAAAACGGGAATTTCTTCATAACTTCTGTATTTCTTAATATTTTTACTCCAAATTTTTATCACCTTCAAAGTATTCTCCATTGACCACAACGCACTTCTCCAAACGATTCTTCTGTTGTTCAAAACAGTTTTTAAATTCACTTATCGAGATGTCCTTTAGGACTTCCAGTGATTTTTGTTTTACCTCCTCCAGAGTGGCAAAACGCTTTCCTTTCATGTCCCTTTTAAGTCTGGGGAACAAAAAGAAGTCAGAGGGGGCTAGATCCGCCGAGTAGAGGGGGAGGGACAATCGGTGTCATGCCGTTTTTGGTCAAAAACTGCTTTACGGAGAGGGCGGTGTGGGCCGGTACGTTGTCATGATGGAAGAACCAGTCGTCTGTGCGCCAAAGATCTGCCCTTTTCTTCCGGATACTCTCCCTCAGTCTTTTCAAAACCTCCAAATAGAACTTCTGGTGGACAGTTTGACCCTGGGGAACGAACTCCGCGTGCACAACACCTCTGCAATCGAAGAAACAAATGAACATTGTCTTGATGTTTGAATTCACTTGGCGAGCTTTTCTGGGACGAGGAGGGTCAGCTGTTCCCCTAGCTTAATTGCTGCTTTGTTCCGGGGTCGTATCCATAGCACCAGGGCCCTCTTCGAGCTAATTTTGAAGCAAGGCGGGGGACAATTTTGGCTGCAACCCTTCTCATGTGCAAGTCTTTCGATGTAATCCTCTGAATTGAACTGCATGACATTCCAGACATCTCACAGAATTAATCAATGGTTCGGCGACGGTCTTCATGAACGAGGGCATTGATTTTGTCGACGTTGATTGGCGTCCTGAACGGGGTTGGTCTTCAATTCGCACTTTTCCATTTTTAAAAGGTGAAAACCACTCGTAGACTCTGGTCTTACTTAGGGCAGCATCCCCATAAGCAGTCTTAAGCATTATAATAGTTTCCGCGGTCGATTTCCCCAATAGGAAACAAAATTTCGCATCCGCGCGTTGCTCTCGACAGTCGGCCATCACGTTTTCGGCGAAATAGAAAAAGTTGTTTTACTAAAAAAATTCTCACGGTTGAACCGATGCACTCACAGCCACACAACTTCGCACACTGACTCAGGAGGCGTGACCCTAACGGACACCTGGTCGAACAATGGGTTCTCCCACTCTCCCTTCTCAACGCAGCCCAATTCCCGTTACTTTTGGGTGCCCCTCGTAGTCTCTAGCCTATTACTAAAAAGTTTGGGTGAGAGGTACATTCTATATGATAAATCCACACTTGAGATATTCTAGCTTCTACACTGTACACTGGAGCACCAGCGTGTTGAAATTAGATTTATTTTCTTCTTTCTACAACCGCCGAGCCCACTTCCATTTTTAGAAGTTCATATAAAACCTCGTGGCCCTAAGAAAAACATTTAGTTTGATACCGATTAGAGATACAACATCATAGAAATAAACAATAGTAAAAAAATGCCAGTTCCACAGCCACATTTTAGTCAAATAGTAGAGAGTTTTTTTTTTTAATTTGAAGAGTTTCTTTACTTTTCTGATTTTTTTACACGAATTGTAAGATTGTTTTAGTAAACATTTTCTTGTAAGGATTTAATTATTTACCACGCAAAACCCTACGTTACACATTAAGAAATGAACTGTATATTATTTTTTAAAACATTATTCTTTATAAGAAAGACATAAGTTAAGTAACACAAACAAAAAATAAATAAAAACTCTCATAATAGGTACACTAGATATAAAGTTGTGCAGAAACCTACCCTTGGAAAAATAATTTAGGGTGAAACAGCGTTAAGGTTTGCCCTAATCAAAAACTAATCCCAAATAATTAAAGCAGCCAAATCCGATATCGTAGCCACTAACTCTAGGCTACTACGGACGGGGACTAAATAGTTCATTACAGGTTTAGGAATGTTTCCAGTTTCATTAAAATAATTTGCTTTTCACCAGAGGCGTCACATAACTTTCGACATTTGCAATTAATTAGCGTTGAGAGTTAATACGGAAATATTAAGATTGACAAGTGACGTTTAATCCACGGAATTAACCCTTCTCCAGTTTTTGTTCTTGTAATCTAAAGATGGGGTAGGTTAAAATATGACAAAAATAATTAGATTTATATTTTCATGCCCTACAGCTGGTATTAAGGGTTGCTAATTTGACAGACTGTATTTGGGACATATGAGATTTAGTTGAAGGTTTGTGGAACTTTAATTTATTCATTGTTACTTCTGATATATTAAACTCATGTTCATTGAATGAGGTAATCAAAATAAAGAACCAATATTTGGGGCTCCCTTTCGTCAGGAATTTCTCGAAAAACCAAGAAAAAAAATTATTTTCACAATTAGTTCATTACCCTGATCTAAACGCCTTTTTATAAAATAAGCGCTAGTGTCAAAAAAAAAATGATACAAGCCCTTGAATCTTGAAATCCAATAGTGCAGAAAGCACAGGAAGTCCCTTATACCATTTTTATGCAAAAATATTTTAAATATGAAAATTTCACATAAAAAATATAAAATACTAATAGAAAACAACACGACGAAACGTTCATAGTAAAGTAAGGTTCAACCCCATAGAACTAGGCATGGATTGAATGAAGCAGCAGACCAGGGTTGAGAACCCCTTACACTGTAGCCTAGTGACCTATTGTGTCGACTGTTATATCTCTCCTATGATGAACAGGTTAATAAGATTTAGCAGCCTATTCACTAGTTTATTTTCTTGATATAAGCTTTTCACTTGGTCTATCTTTGAAGGTGGCTCCCGTAGGATAAAGCTTTGCCTTCGAAGAAGATGTTTGAGGTTGTTTCGTCCTCTTCGACACGTAGTCTACATGTTGGTGCTTCATTATTGATGTTCATTGTGTGTAGATGCTTCCTTAAACTGCAGTGATCGGTTATTAGTTCTATCCCAGCCCAATTTATTGTCTGCTTAGACACCGGATTTCGTGGCCTAATTTGCCAAATGGTTTGTTGTGCAATGTTGTTCCAGCCAGTCTGGTGTTGATGGTAACCATCCTCGAATAGCAGCTTTAGTAATTCCAAATACTGATTCCGGTTCAATTCTTGCAGTTTGGTCCGTTTTTTCATTACTTGTGTTCTTGCACCCCCGGAAAGGGATTCTTGGTGTGTTTTGCCAGATCGATAAGGTTTTGAAGACAATTCCAGACTTGTTTGAATGTTAAATAATGATTTATAAGAACTTTTAGCGCTGTGTGGCTGTTGGGGAAAATGAGAACGTAACCCTTAGTTAGATTGTCTCGAGAATAAGTATCAATAGCATGTATTTGTGTGTGGAATATGGCGGTGTGCTGCCAGTGGCTCACTTATGTTGGGTTTGGATATAGATCCGTGTATTTTGGCTCCTGTAACATGAATACCAAACGAGGTTTCCTGGCTGACTTATTGGTCGATCAAATTCCTACCTTCTAGTAAGTGTGAATGGCGTAGGCCTGTCAAGGTTATATGCTTTTAGCATGGTATCATGGTTCATCTCCAACAATGAATTCGTCACCGTGCTCTGGATGCTGGTCTGTCCGAGGGTAAGTAAAATCCACCAGACCTTATTAAGCTCCAGTCTGTATATCCCTACCCTTATCTGAGATATTTTTGTCTGTTATACAACGAAGCTATAGGTTATCATGGGTTTTACCACTGCATTATACAACCAGTGTACGATATGTGGTTTCTCCTAGTGCCCTTTTTGCTGCCATGATTGCTTCTTGGTCTTAGTCTCGCACTGGGGGCATCGTTCTTGAACTACGTCTAAATTTTTACTTTCCTGAATACTTTATGAAAAAATATTCTAAGAACTGATAATAGATATTGCCATTATGAAAGGTTAGATCACTTTTTCAGATGTGCGGAGGAGGTCAATGTAAAAACACGCCAGGTAGTTTTCAGTGTATTTGTCCCACAGGAACACAACTTAACCCAGATATTTTTGTCTGCGAAGACGTAGACGAGTGTAAAGAATTGGGACCCGAAGCTTGTTTTAATGGCGAATGTGTCAATATTTTGGGATCTTATAAATGTGAATGTGATCCTGGATCGGTGTTGGATAATACTGGAAGAATTTGTATAGGTTAGTATATTTTGAATAAAGTAACCGTTTATTTATATTTCAGCAGTATATCCTTGAATTATTAAAAATACTGTACATAAAATACATACAATTGGGATGTGTTAGATTTGTTCGGATATATCAATATCCTTGTGGGATTCAAATTACATTGCTAATAATAGAATATGATAGAAGAATCCTAATATCCTTTCTAGATTAGCTGAAGGAGTATTAAGAGTATATTTTGCTAGATGTAACAACTGTGGAAATCTGTTAGGGGTGTAATTTATTCAAAAGCTATTCATGAATATTGCTATGTTCTGATGGAGGATAGTTCTTGTCTTGATAGGTATGGAAGGGGTAATGGGAAAAGAATACATCTTTAATGAGTTGTAATTTATTAGGGGAGTCTAATAAGACACAATCTTCTTCGGTAAGGTTTGGAATTGGGTTGCGGTAGTGGATTTTAGAATTATCCAAGTTTTGATGAGAAGTGGCAAGGCTGTCGGCTTAATGTTGCTAGATATTTCGGTATAACTTGGTAATTAAAGAATATGAATATTTCAAGAGGTGTTAATGAGATGGATGGAATCGAGAGAATCAGTAAATATGAGGCATTTAGTCTTAAGAGAGTTTATATGTATATAATTATAATAACTTGGTTTTTGAATTTGAATTGAGTGATTTAATGATGGTGTGATTGGGTCAGTAGCGGATTGTCTTCCCTTATATTTAGGAACTTAGTGAAGCTACTTCAAGGTTATAATTGAGAGAGTGATAGGTCTGGTGGAGAATAAGGGAATATTTATATCTTCTATGGGTGATCGGGGGTTTTTAATAGTTTTAAAATTGTTATGAATAAAATGCTGCATCTCTTTGAGAGTTAGAGGCTGTTGGGCGACCTAAATAATTATTTATATTATGCCATGAATAGACAAAAGTGTAAGGAGCTAATCTGATTATTGATAGGTGCTCTAGGCTTACTGTTTTAGATTTATAATTAAACTATGTATAATTTTATTTATTTGTATGTTTGTAACCTCTGCTTCGAAAACAAACAGTGCCAGTATAATAATACTTCTGTCTTTATTAGTAACATTAATGACACTTTATTTTTTATAAATCTAGATAATAGAAAAGGATCATGTTGGACCAAACTCAACCACGGTCGTTGTGAAAATAATCTACCTCAGTTAAGTAAAAGAAAAGAATGCTGTTGCTCCATTGGGGTAGCTTGGGGTTCGCCCTGTGAAAGATGCAACAGGAACGATTGTGAATGTGCAAGAGGATATGCCAAGTTAGATGGAAAATCGTGCACGGATATCAACGAGTGCGATCTTAATCCAGATATTTGTAGAGGAGATGGTATTTGCGTTAATACGGATGGCAGCTTTACTTGTACTTGTCCTCCAGGGCTTACCCTTGACGAAACAAGTAAGTTGATATAAATTAGTGATTACTTGATTTAAGAAAAGGCATTCTGGGTTACACATCATCAAGCTTTTATTCTTACTTTAAATTAGCATTTTGGCGCAAATTTTTTATTATTTATTCAACTTATTAGATTAAGAATTTAGGATTTAGACTCATTTTTGGAAATTATGCTTACAAATCAAGTTTGCGATAAAAATGAATTATTAATATATATTTGTATGAATCTCTAGGAACACAGTGTTTGGATATTCGCGAAGAACCATGCTACACCAGATACAAACACGGCAAATGTACTAATGCAATTGAAGGTTTATTCCACAAGAACCTTTGTTGCTGTTCATCAGTTGGTAAGGCATGGGGTAACAAGTGTGAACCTTGTCCAAGGATGGGTTCGTCAGCGTACGCGGAACTGTGTCCGAGAGGTCTTGGATTTCTGGATAGGAAAGATATAAATGAATGTACCGAGTTTCCTGGAATGTGTCAAAATGGAAGGTGTAAAAATACGATTGGAGGATATAGTTGTAGATGTAATAAGGGATATGATTATGATGATACCAAAATAAAATGTATAGGTAAGAATACGAGTAGTTCAATAAAACAATATAACATCATTTAGATGATGAAATAATAGACATCTTAATAAAAGATGTAATCTAATAAATACATTTTTTAGATATTGATGAATGTAGTATTACTACTACCAATGTGTGTGGAGAAGGTGTATGCAAAAATATTCCAGGAGACTTTTATTGTGAATGTGATATAGGATATAGAACGCTGCCTCCAATGCAAACTTGTATGGATATTAACGAGTGTGAAGAAATTCCAGGTATAAATCTAACAATATAGAAGAAGTATATAAGGAAAAGTCCTCTGAATTGTTTATTCTTTAGGTTCAATTTTTGAAAGATTTTTTTTCTTTAGGTAGTTTATTGGATGTAATCGTAGCCAAAAGTATCACGCGTGACTCAATGCTCTTTCTTACGATACACCTTTGAGTTTTCTTCTAAACTGGTTATCCACTCTCGCACAAGCGAATCGTGTACGAGTAACGAAGTGATGATTCGACACCATTGCTTACACTAGATCCGGCCGATAGATAATTAGTCGGCTACTAAATTAAAAAAGAGTTAATAATAAAGTTTTTAAATTATATGCTTTTGTTTCTTTTAGGACTTTGTAGAGGTGGTAGATGTTTAAATACCGAAGGCTCCTATAAATGTGAATGTCCCCCTGGACATGAGTTGGCAATAGATAAACAGTCTTGTAAAGATATCGACGAATGTTCAAGAACAAGTGGTATTTGCTCCAATGGGGTGTGTGAAAATATGATGGGAACATATCAATGTATTTGTAATGACGGATATCAACAAACAGGACTAAAATCACATTGTGAAGGTAAGCCACATACAGAAAAATTTTCTAGTAATTTGTAACTGAAAAGGGGTCCAAAATTTTCATTATTAAAAAAATAAATAAAACAAAACAAGTCACTTTATTATTTAAAATTTATACTTGCCTAGATTTCCTAATAAACAAATTCATTAATATAGTAAAAGCCCGTTTTTCGCGTTTTTATAACTAACAATACATTCACACTTTTTGTATTTTTAAAGTAGTATGTTTTTAATTACCAGTTACTTTTAAAAACAAAAATATACCCATTATCTTATTGCTGCTAGGCCGAAAGTTCTTTCACGTAAGCAGCCACCGCCATATCACACATGTCGCTATGACCTTTGATAAAAGCCTCTTTCAGGCGATCGGTGCTGAATCTCTTGTTTTCTTGTCCCAACTTGTCATTCATCGCAGTAATTTTAAGTGAATAATCTCTTCTGCTTTATACGTGATATATAATATATAATGTCGAGTAAAAGCAAAGGAAAGTTAGTTGTGCTTGGAGAAAAATCGTTTTGCCCCTTAAGATAAAAACAGAAATGATTGATCGTTTACGCTTTGGCGACTCGTTTGCATCCCTAACACTGTCAATGAATCAACTGTATGATCTATTAATAAAGCAAAAGATAGAATAAGGAATTTTAAAGCTTCAGCAAAAATTGCTCGCGACCTAGCAAATAAAAAAATGAAAGCAGCATTGACATCATTAATTGAAGTCCGTGACCAGAAGAGAGTGCCTCTAGGTAGTGCTATAATCCATGAGAAAGCTAAGCGTCTTTATGCCCATTTCAAAGAACTTGATGATGAATATACGGGTGCAGGATATCAAGTATTAGAATGTTGGTTTAATAATTTCAAGGTGCGACAATCACTGCACAGCATCAAAATTGTTGGAGAAGCTGCGTCTGCAGACACTTCAGCTGTAGTAATATGTCTAGAAGAATGTTCAAAGTTAACTACTGTTGGCGGATACAAACCTGAACAAGCGTTTAATGCAAATGAAACTACTCTGTTTGGGAAAATAATGCCAAACAAAACTTACTTTCATATCCAAAAGTAAAAAATCCGCATCTGGTTTTAAAGCAGCAAAATACAGAGTTACGCTGCTGCTCTGTTGTAATGTAGCAGGAGATTCTTTAGTTGAGCCACTTATGCTTTACAGATCGCAAGATCCTCGTGCTTTGATAAATCAAAGCAATAAAAACGGTGTTGTGGCGCACAAACAAGAAAGAAAGGAATTGTTTTATTCCTGAAGTTGAAAATTATTTAACGAATCATTCAAAATAATGTAGACTTCAAGGCAGTTTTAGTTTTGATCAATGCTCCAGATCACTCCCGTGAGCTTGAAAGTATGCATCCAAATATAAAGGTGATGTTTTCTTCCTCCTAATATCATGGGTTTACTCCAACCCATGGATCATGGAATTGTCCAGGTCTTTAATCTTTATTATATTCGGCGAATGGAATGTGATCCTGATACGAATGTTACGCAATACTGGTGCATCGTCAATATGAAAGAATCATTGCAAGTGCTGAAATCATATACAATAAGAACATGCTTGAGAATACTGTGGTCACATTTAACTGTCAGTAATAATGACAATCAATGCAAATTCAAACAATAACTGAAAACATTGCTCAAGTTGCAAATAGTATCGGACGAAATAGTTTCGAAAAGATAGAATCGAGTGACATTCAAGAGTTGCTTGAATTGCAAGATGATTATTTGATTGACCCTTATTCTGTTGAAAAAAAGTCACAGCCAAACTTAAAAAACCTGAGTGAAGGTTTACGAATGGCTGAATGAACTTTGTAATTTCTTCATAAAAATCGATCCGTTTATGGAAAGAAGTCTTGTTTTTATAATAAATATTATTAATGCCACACCCAAATGTCAGTTCAAGTTAAAAGACCTATTAAAAGCAGTAAAACAAGAAAAAATATCTAAATTTTTAAAATCATTGCCCAAGTCTGATAATAATTATTAATATTGTTAAACAATTTCTCATTAAAATTGCTTTTAATATATATTTTTTCTGTTTATTTTGTAAATTTAAAATATTTATGAAACTTATCCGCTCGAAGAAGGAGCTCTGACTGTACCTGTTACATCCCCAGTAAATAATAGGGTTATTCAGGATGACCCACAAAAACTACGATTTCTGAAATTTAATTTTACTAAAAAGAAGCTCTTTGAATCCGCCAGTTCTATTATGCAGCTAAGGCAAATTTTTTATAATATTTTGTGTTTCCCCCACTAATCTGAGTTGAATAAAAGTATGTCATTATCATGCAATGATTTGCTAGTTTTAAGACTTTTGATGGAATGAATGAAAAAGTCTTTGGTAATTTTAAGATCTTGTGCTCTTATTTGTTTTTTCCACTTTTACATTAATAATATTGATATGTTCATAACGTACATTTTATTATATTAAATGTAAAAATTAACGCAAAAAATCAATATATCTTTATATTTTGTCGTTTGTAATACGTATTTGTTATATTTGACAATAGTTACACACATAAATGTATTTCAGATATCGATGAATGCGAGTTTGAGCCCTGCGACGACCTTTGCATCAATACACCCGGAAGCTTCTCTTGTTCTTGTGGGTATGCGTTAACTAAGACAAAAATACTCAAATTTATTAACCAAACTAAAATATCTTTACAGATCAGGTTATCAACTCAATCTTGATGGAAAAAGCTGTTCAGATATCGATGAATGCAAAGATAATCCTCGAATATGCAATGGTGGAAAATGTACAAATACTATTGGCAGCTACATTTGTCATTGTACAGAAGGATTATTGGCAGGTCCATCTGGAACCTCGTGTTTAGGTAAGGTTTAAATTTGTTTGATTTTTTGGTTTCAAAATTTTATTATACTTCTGATAAAAATTAATTACTGTAAATCAAAGGAGGGGAAGCGTAGAATCCGCTTTAATTAACCCTAATTTCTTATATTTAATATTTTTATTGTAGAAAAAGTCGTGAACTTTGTCTATACAAAGATTATTATTGAGATATTATTAAGGTGTGGCACTTTTCTGAGTGCTTGAAAATTGCAAAAGTGGTTTTAATTTTTAAGTGTGGTAATAAAGACGAATTGAGTAACTATCGGCCAATTTATAGCCGAAGGGCATATAGTATTGTTTGCAGACGATACTGCATTAATAGTATTAGCCAATATTCCTGAACTACTCCAAGCATATGCTAAAAGTGCAATAGAAAGATTTTTTTATGATATAAAAAATCACCTTTTAATTAATACCTTTGGTAAAAAATTTCATAATAAAAATTGTTAACGTCTGGTTGCCAAATTATTAATTCTAACTTAAGTTTAGTACATGCGAAGTTTGTTTTGTTGTTGGATTGCTTGCTTGATTTCGTCGATAGGTTAAAAGCGGGCTGAAATGCTGTCCTCCGTGTGTGCTGGGCTTTTAGATGATTTCGATGCGCGCAAAATGACAATTCTAGCGAATCAATTTTAGTTTTATGATAATTTATAGTAAATTTTATAAATTTATGAGAATCATTATTAATTCATTAAAAATTGATTTGAAATAATCATAAACAAGGCGTAGTTAATCAGTTATTGGCAATCATAGTGAATTCGTGCCAACGTTAAAAGACCTTACTTCCTTATGGGTTCAATTTCATTAAAGAAACAAGAACGAAAAATAGTAGAATATCGCGGAATTCATGCAGGGGTCTACCCAACGGAGTCTGCACATCGGTACAGCACGGAGACCATCATAGTCCCTAGCACGCAGTTAGGTACGAAATAAGCATGGTGTAAGCTAAGCCGAATTCTTCTTGAGCATATATATCGGACCACGTTCCTGGCTGAAAAATTGTCAGGGAAATGTACTGAAGATTACACGCGCAAAAAATTTAATTTATTTCACTGTTTAATTATAAACTTAAAAAATATATTTATTTATTCGTTGAAATTGCAGAAATAAATCATATTTTATACTTTTATCCATGAAACCTTGTGTATTTTAGAACAAATAAAAAGGACACATTACGAGCATTATAAATTAGGAAAATAGGTATCGTTTTTTAAGAATTCACCACCTCTCATTGGTTCATATATTAATTATTTATAGTTATCTAGCGTCAGGAACCTGGAAGGTGAGTAGGGTGTGCTAGGCTCTTCAATACTTTTGAATATCCTTCTAAAGGGGTTTGCCTAACTCAACCCGTCGCCCAGCATATAGATTTTAAGTAAGCAACGAACGTCGCTAAGCAGAGTTTTTCGTATGTCGGCTAAAATGACCCAGTGTTGGCTTAACATGAATTTTTCTTTCAGTGAAAGAGTGGGACAGTCGCGTAGAATATGCTCTACAGTCTCATCTTCTGTTTAATAACCCCGACTTACGGAAGTGTCATATATGTTCACATTATATAAGCGTTTGATGCCTTGTGAAAGTTTCTATGTGTGTTTGTTTTCAAGTTTAACAGTTGCTTGGACAGTTCCCAGTTTTTGGTTTCATCCCTTCATATTTTAAAGAGATGATAGGAGTAGGCTGTAATTAGTTTCCCAATTCAGTTAGAGCTACTAGAGCTACTAGTGAATCCCACTTCAGCATCTTCAGCTCAGCTGGCTAGTGAATCAGCAATGCGGTTTTCATAGGAGGAATCGAGTCTTTTCATCCAGCTTAAAGTGGTCACATTTTCAGCTTCGGTCAAGGCAAAAATTTCATGTTACTCCAACAGTATGATAAAAGAAATGCAGGACCTGTTTAGAGTTTGCTGCCGTGGTAATGCCACAGAGCTTTGTTTCAGTTCCACTGGCTTATTTATTCATTGGCCAGCTGATGTTTATGGCTGAGAATTTAGTAGAAATTCGATATCCTGCTCCCTCCATTTTTTTGGTGTATCTGTGTAGATGTTAATTTTATCTATCACATCTGTAACATTTGTTAATGACGAAGCTTAGTTAATAGAGTCCGTCTTTATCTGAAGGAGTGAAATCGTGTTTGGTATTTCACTAACCACATCGAACCGCTTCAGATTCCACACTGTTCAATTGCTACAATGCGGAGGCCCATCATTGTCGTTAAAACTGCCTCGTTGACAGAAATGTTAAGAGGAGTGGGACTTATGATTATCTAAGTAATCCAGTAATATATTATTGCCAGTCTATGGTATTCTAATAGTTAAGATTAAGATTTTTAATTTACCGAAAACAGGTTACAAAAGGGTGTTACATAACTTCAAAAAGCGGTAAAATATATAACCGTAGGAGAAATTCAATATAGACTGCGGATCTTAAAGAAAAAAGTTGTCCCACGCTTAAAAGAGCATTTTCGAGAAGTAGTATCTCTCTTTTTAATGGCGGAGCTAAGCACAATACTCCAAACGTCGTTGGACATTCCTATCACCTGACTGAAACTGGAGAGAGAGAGGTACTACTCCTCAAAAACGCTCTATCTCTTCTTAAGGGTGAGCCAACTTTCTTCTATAGGATTCGCAGTCTATATTCGAATATGGTGTTTTCCTGGACATTTGTGAATAATCGAACTATGACACTATTAATATTTGTTTTATATAATTTAAATTCAATATTTTTTTGTAGACATTGATGAATGCAAACAAAATCCAAATATATGCGGTGCCGGCGAATGTCATAACACTTTGGGATCTTTCCAATGTCGCTGTGAAGAAGGTTATTCTGTTAAGCCTGACGGTAGTGCCCAATGTACTGATGATGATGAATGTTATTTAGGAACTTACAATTGTGACGAGAATGCTGATTGTATTAATAATCCGGTAATATATTTTTCCTTTATTTCATTTAGAGTTATATAGCTCTAAACCATAAAATGTATATTAATTCACTTGAATTACTTAGAATTGTAATTTCTTATTCAACCAATCCACTAAAGTTCTTCTTTATCTTTTGTATATTTTATTATTCAGAACAAGGTTATTTCTAGAGTTAAAAGATGCAGATCAGTTGTCTTCTCTTAACGAGTTACCTATAACGGTAAAAGTTTGAAACTTCATATTTAACCGTTGTGGAATAGCGTGAAAGAAAGTCTTTTTCTGGGTATTAATAAATATAAGAAAGAACTTTATTTTAATATTTCAATGATAGATTTTGAAGATGAAGTAAAAGATGTGCTTTTACAGGGTTCATATCAATGCAGATGTCTTGACGGTTTTACTGGAAATGGAATAAGTTGTCGAGACATTAATGAATGTTTGACCAATAATGGCGGATGTGATCAGAATGCTCAGTGTATAAACAACGATGGATCGTTTAGATGCGAATGTGATACTGGGTATGGTACATTTATTTAATTTAACCAAATTATTTTTTTTATGATCATAATTTAGTTAATAATATTTATTTGATATATCTAACTAGCTTATCCAGCAGTTTTTCTTTTAAACTTTGCTTTTCTCTTTGTAATTGATATAGGGGAGGATGGGCCACAATGAAACTTTTAGGACATATAAAATATGCACTCTCTCGATTCCCACGGTTAAAATCCATATTAGATTATTTATTTAATTTCTCCATTTAGTGGACTATGCGTGAAACAACACTTTACATAAATTGTAATTAATATTGGTTCCGTTACAAAGTCAATCAAACGGATTGCAAAAAGTTTGAGGGTTACATGTATAATTAAAACGTTGATTCATTTACAGGGTATTCCATTCAAATATATATATATATATATATATATATATATATATATATATATATATATATATATATATATATATATAAAATTACGTGCTACCTGACTTTTTTAACGCACTGTATATGGTTCTAAAATTTTTTAAAGGTATACATTTTCAACTATAAAGTTAATCGATTTGTTTATCTACCTCGTATAATAAATTATTGTATTTTTTGTGTTGTAACCCAGCCTTGTAATTGAGGATTAAGTTATAGGGCAGATAAAGCAAATAAATAAATGTAGTAAAATAATAACTTGTAATAAATATAAAAATTTAATAAATGTATAAATAATATATCGCCTTTGCTGAATACCAATTTTTAATATTTATTAGGTTTAAAGGCGACGGCTACAACTGCGTCGATATCGACGAATGCACAAATGACCCGAGCCTGTGTGAAAACGGTCAATGCCTGAATTATCCCGGCTCGTTTAGATGCGAATGTGAAATGGGATTCATGCATCCCAGTGAGGGAAATGATCAATCGTGTGTTGGTCAGTACAATTATAGAAAAACTCCTAGAAATTGGAACTAACCCAAGGACACATCTACTAACAAATAACAATATTTATTCGTAGTTTTAAGGAGAATTAACATTATGTACATAGAAGTTTACTAACAACGATGGATTCGCTTTTCATGTATATACCTAGTAGGTATTAAAAACCTACTTTTTATATTAATAATAGGATTATAAGCGCTGGTCAAAAAGTTAAGCAATTAATTTAAACCTGTATATCGATTCAATAAGTTTAAATTTTACTAGATGCAGGATAGTACTGAATAGTTTTCTTTTTAATTATACACCAAACGAAAAGCTAGCAGTATTTTCATTAATACAGATTAAGCTTGTGCATTTGTATAACTTTTAATACCTATAGCAATTTCATGAGGCTTAATGCTTGTCCAAAAAACCAGTTGAGCATAGAAAACTATATTTGTATTTAGATGACCCAAACACTAAATTCGGACTGTTTCTTATTAGTCTTGACTAATGTTGGGTTAGAATGGGTTAAACAGTGAGTAGAATGGACAGATTTCAAAATACTAGATTGCGTATTCTCAATGCCGGCTGTTTTCACAGTGCGAGAGAGGAAGAAGAGTGAAAGCATAGAACCACGTGATACCCTGGTTATATATTCCGCCCATTAGAAAGAAAGGAAATTATTGCTTTCCATTTTCTTCCTCACTCGCGCTATGAGAGCGGCCGACATTAGAAACGGTCAATCTAGTATTTCCTAAATCTATGGTGGGAAGTTATTCTTAACTCTCCATCCTGTCTACATATTCTATTTTGGCCTACACCTTCCGATATTTTATCAAAATAGGTCGCTTTTCTTAATGTAGTCTATAATTATGTTTGACAGGAAATTTGTCAGATCCGGTAGTGGCATGAGGTTGTATGTATATGTATGTGCGTAGAGTTGGGGTCTGTACACTGCGACCTGGTAGATCTATTATGCCCCCTACTGCTGCCCAGTTGTAAGAGGTACCTTATCGGCTAGAGCAGGTCCTTCAGTCCTATTTCCTTCAGGAATCTCAGGATGTTGGGCTATTTCAAGATAGGTAGCTCCCCTTCTTCGATTTGGTGTGCTCCCAAGAACCGCATCCTAGGGTTTTCTAGAGTGCTGCACTCTGCAAGGATATGAATAGAGGTTTCGTCCTCCTCCTTCTCACAGAATCTGCACTCTTCTCTTTTCACTAGTCCGAGTTTCTTGAAGTGTCCCTTCAGGTGGCAATGTCCCGTCAGAATCTCTCTGAGCTGGTTTTTACTCAAGCTTATGCATTCTTTGAATCTCTTCTTGTCGTAGTTCCCCAGAAGTATCTTTGCTTGTCTCAATCCTGACAGCTCTGTCCAATAATTGGATCTCCTGCTTTTTTTTTCTATTTTTAGTTTTTCCAGCATTACGCTGCTACTGATTCCACAGAAAGGCTCTGGCCCCAGAAAAGGTATCTGAGCCCCTTTACTCGCGGATGTCGCGGTAGTGGCATGGGGTTATATCGTTCTATCGAGTACAGGGTTCTCACAAAGGTTGAGTAGACGCACAATATATGTTTTATGCACTTAATATCTCTGTCTGCAGTGTCCCGTCTATAGTTCTACCAATGACTTAATCTGGGCTCCACTTTACTCTGGTTATCTCTCAGTAATATGTTTGTTTAGAGGGTCGATATTACTGTCTTTGAATGTGTCTGGCCTGATAAATTAAGCAATAATTATTAAATTTTATCCGCCACCTAAACGAATTGGTATTCCTTGATAGAATTGCAAGCTATGCGTAGAAGTTACTAAAGTCTACTAAATTTTCTGGCGGCCTCTCTCTATTACCGGGTGGTCTCTGCATATTTGTCCCCATCATTGTCCGTTTGTATCCAGATTGGAGCGAATTTGTTTATTGTCCCTACTCTGGATAAGGCTTCTTTAGGAGTTTTACAATGTTTTGAATTTGCAAGTGCTCGATCCAGGTGCTTTAAATGTGGCTTGAGTGAAAATATTTTGATTATTTTGAGAGCGAGTGCTGTGGTATAGTATTAGTGCACCATCAAGAACGTTTGAAATCATCTTTTTGAGTGAGTTCTTGATTAGGACGACTAGATTTCTCTATGAATGCTTATAGAGAGACCTCTTGCAGTAAAATTATAGCCAGCAGGTCGATCACCCGAAATTACCACTGTAAAGAACCGATATTTTGAATCTAATAAATTCACCAAAGGGGGTTATTATATTTCTATCTATCTAACAGATAATTGGTTCGATACTTTTGGGGTTTGCTGTCCTATAGATTGTTACTAATGTGACACTTTTTGGAAAAGGTTTGGTGAGTCTCGTTACTATAGAATAATATGACATCATCTTTAGTTATTTATTAGCATAATTCTCTGAAACTATGACGATTAAATAGAAATAAAAATTCGCTTTTATTTTATTATTTTGTTTTTCATTAAATATGATTTTATGCTTAACTTTTTAATTAGATTCATTAGGATTAAGTTATATCATTATAATTCACGCAAATCAGTAATAACAAAACAATATGCTTTATTTTTCAATAATTTATATTATGTTTCTCATTTCTATAATTATCAAATATTCTATACAAAATTCTTATATTATGCTGTATTCAAGCTAACTATATATCTCTCTTTAAAGTAAAAACCCTCACGTAAAGAACGTGTACATTTTTAATATAGTTTATTTTAATATAGTTCATTAGAATAAAATGAAAGAATTTTCCATAAGAATACATTTTCGTTCTTCATTAAATTACCGAGTTGGTTTTTTTTTTTAAATATGGTTATTCATGACTTTTAATTAATTTATCCACAACTATCGAATGTATGATATACATATTCTAAATGTGTTCATATTACTGCATCACAAATTAATTTTTTACTCGCTTTAGAACACGTTAAACATTATTGCCTGTTGCACACGAAGCCAGGACAGTAACCCAGTCCAGTGGGATAGAGCAGCAGTGTTGCCAACCCTACCGTTTTAACGGTAGATTTACCGTTTTTCAATGAAAACTGCGATTCTACACGTTTTCATAAGTGATCTTTGGTTTTTTTACTCACCGTTTAGGGTATAATTTATTACATATTTATTTAAAGTAATTACAAAAAACTATTATCGTTGTATAATATTATCATTATATTAATTATAAAATAGAATCTAAACGATTTCATGCTTAAAGACCCACGAATTTTCTTCAATTCATAGGTAGTGCTACGCTGCACCCTTCCATTTAAGTACGTCCTTTGTTTTTCTATCATTGTTTACCAGTGCACATTAAAAAAAAAATAGATACAAATCTGACTTTTCACATATAGACCAGATTTTGTATACAGAAAAGTATTTATTTTTATTTTTTTTTTAAGTTTAACGAGGTATATTGGCAACGCTGCTGGCTTGAGACCATTGCGCTGTCTTAATATTACTGGGCACACGGAGAAAATACTGGCCTGGCTCGGTTACTGGCGTCGTGTGCAAGCAGCTTATTGGCTTATTATTAATTCATCCAATTAAATGCGTTAAAATTTATTTTCGTTAAATTATTATAAAAAAAACCATATTGTTACGTAGATCTAAATATCATAATGGGGCTTTTATGACACAAGAAATTGATGTTCCTTCCTATCCTCTTGGTAAAACGATTGTCACGAAATCCATTATTTTGATAATTTTCACAATAACAATCATTGCTTTGATAAACTAACATGCTTTTACTTGCCTAGGAACCCATTATGATATTTACATTTTCTTTATAATATTATCATTCAATACTGAAAGATTTATTCATCTAAATTGGCACTTGAATGGTCGTAAAGATATTTTATGTTAGCGTTGCATTCCGTCAATAAAACCAAGATATGGTATTAAAAAACTATGTTCAATTACATTCCAGATATAAATGAATGTGATATGTTCAGCAACCTTTGCGTTTTCGGAACGTGCGAGAACACATTGGGAATGTTTAGATGTGAATGTCACGAAGGTTATAAATTGGACGGCTCCGGTGGTAACTGTACCGACATTGACGAATGTGAAAGTCCACAGTCGTGTTTGTATGGAGAATGTAGCAATATTGAAGGCAGCTTTAAATGTCTTTGTCCGCCGAATTACGAATTAGTGTCTGAAGGAAATGCCTGCATAGGTAAGTTATTGTGGTTTTGTCGAATTTAATACTTAAGTGAAATATATTTGAAAACAAGTTTTTGATAAATTTCAGATGATTGAAAAACTTTTTGTATTATGTGCTTGACTGATTTCAGAATAGTTCTGATAAGAACTATAATATTAATTCAATATATTGCCATCCCAAAATAAAAAGATTTAAATGTTGAGATGTTAAAGCCGGGAAAAACATCTGTGAGTTCTTAAAAGCAGTATTTTGGACAAAAAGTTTAGTCGAAAAAAATACTTTTACCCTTATTTACTTAAACGAGTACGTACCAGGGTTTTAATAAAATCCAAAAGTTCCTCCTTTTGGATGATGAGATGCCAACCGAGTTTCTAATACGCGTACCCCATTTCATATTCTACTTGTAAAATATCCTCCTTTAAAAATAAAAACTTAAATAGGAAGTACTTAACTTATTAAATAATATAATATAAAGATTAAAAATCGAACTGCAGAAATTTGACTAAACCTTTCTGTTATGGGTTAACAAACCAAATTAATCAAATTGTTCTTGAATCAGTAAAATATGAGGATGATTTGGATAAAATATTTCATGCGAATTGGAAGCAGTCTAAAAGCGGTTAACATAAAAAATATGACTAGAAATACCAATATTTTAAAATGTTAATCTCCAGTATTGTAGCAGCATTATCTTGTTAAGATTTGATTAATAGTACTTGAAACGGGAGATATAAAATGAACATTTTCGTATTTTTTAATTCGCTAAAATTATTATAATTTATAAGTTTCATCAAATAATGGTTTATGGGTTCTCAGCGAATTTTCCAGTGAATAATGCGATAATATTTTTATTTATTTTAGGAAAAGTGTTGATAAATAGTGCAAGTTCTTGTGACAGCAGTTAATCGTGGATTCCTGGAATCGAATTATTTTGATAGCGTATGGCTTTTAGGCTCACGATTTACTGCTGACCGATAGTATTTAGTAGCTATCCTATAAACCTATAAATAAAACTTCTTGTGACAAAGGCACCCTGAAAGTCTGGTGGATCTTCCTAGGCTCTTGCAGTTTTAGTGCTAAACAACTCCATATTATTAGAGCTTACCAATACTACAAATACAACTTCAAAACTCAGGAAAAACTGCTAACTAGTGAAATTAGGCCTCTTGCTCTAGAGCTTTGACGTCAGTGAGCCCGCTAGGTTAATCGCATAAAGATTTTTATTAAATTAAACAAAACAAGTTTCTCACGATCTTTAAATCTATTTAAACAAAAAAAAAAGTACTAGAGTCGCCCTCCTCCCATCACGAAACATTCTGTAACATATTTCAAAACGTACGGTCTTTAAAGAACGCCAAATCGTAACTGCTGTTAATTACTTTCTGAAGACAGTCTCTAACTTTGCATCCCTTGGAACCTCTCTTCGGTCAGTCTCGTTAATACCACCTTCGATAAAATGTTATTTCGTGAGACATCGACGCTCCCACAGGGTTCCGTCCCAGAAAGTTTCTTCGTTCTTCTTTTCGTCCGTGGAGTGCGTTAAGTATCCGTGGGTTAAATATTTAATACTCGATTTGGCTTGAGTATCTTAAACCTATTTATTTTTATATAAAAAGTTAATCCAGCTATTTTATGTCGTCTATTAAAAGTTTCCAATTTTAGACTATGGAAAAAATCATATACCATCGCAGAATTCCCGATGAATGGAGGACTAGCACAACAATACTCCTATTCAAAAAAGGCGATAAAAAAGTGCCGGCTAATTACAGAGGAATCAATCTTCTCTCCACCTCGTTGAAACTAACCACAAAAATTCTTACAAGAAAAAATTAATAAACTCACTTCCTTAGCAGACGAACAGCAGGGATTCCGGTCGGGAAGGTCATGCACTGATGCCATATTTGTTATAAGATAAATAACTGAAAAGTCAATTGAATATAATCGTCCAGCCTTTATGTGTTTCATCGATCTAGAGAAGGCGTTCGATCGTATACAACTGGAGGATGTAACACAGCTACTTTACGACAGACAAATACCTCAAAACATTATCAAAACGATTGAAAATATATATCAGGCAAATACGATACAAGCTAGGATAAACGGTAAATTGACCGAAAAAATAGAAGTAAATAATGACATCCGACAAGATGACTCTCTTGGCCCCCTACTATTTAACATCATCATGGACGAGTTGATAAAGCAGGTGCGTAGATTGGAAGGGTATAAAATGGGTGACATGGAAATCAAAATACGATTTGCAAAGACTACTGCACCAATTTAATATAACAGCGAAAAAGTTTAACATGAATATATCAGCGTCAAAAACTAAAGCCATGACTACATCTAGACCACCACTCAGATCCAAACTAGAAATAGACAACAACGGATACGGGGATGTTGAAACGGAGGTGAGGGGACAAGCCATAAAAGCAGCAAGAACAGCCGCATATTTTAACAGTACCATATGGAGCAATAAACATAGAAATCGAAGTTAAATCCAGAATTTATAAAACAGCAATAAGATCCATACTAACATACACTGCAGAAACCAGACCAGAAACCTCGAAAACAAAACAAATACTGGAAACAACAGAGATGAGAGTGGTGCGCAGGATAGCTGGCAGGACACTTAAGGATCGAAATAGGAGCGTGGATATAAGAAGAGTGTGTAAAGTCGATAACATCAATGACTGGGTATTAGAAAGAAAAAGGGAATGGAACGAACACATCAACCGCATGACCGACGACAGAATAGTAAAGATCACGAGGGACAAATCATCAATAGGACGTAGGAGTACCGGAAGACCCCGTAAATGATGGAGTGACAACCTCGCAATAGACTGAAACCAGGCAAAGAGACGAAGAATAACAAGCAAATTACTTATTTATAAGAAGAGAGAAGAAGAAGGAAAAAACCTACTCGCTCTTTTATCCATTTCTCACATTTTACTTGTTCTTATTTTTAGTCGAATGGGTAAAAGAATGACTAAAGACGAAATTTTTACACATAAAAAAAATAATTATATTGTTTTGTAGGCGTTTTATTTAAATATTCTTTTGTTTTCTTATTCACTCTAAAAATATTCTATCGGTATTCGCCTATACTATATGTTTTAGTATTACTCTTGGCACCCCTCCCTTCGGTTTTAATTACATAACCAGGGTAAGATTTGTTTTACAGATTGATTTAAAAATATTAAAGGGGGTACGACCTTTGTAGTTTATGTAGCCATAAATTGTCTGGGTTTGTATTTAAAAAAAAAAACATAAACAGCCAGATTCACTAAGAAGATTTAGGATTTAAACCCGATCTAGTTGCCATGAAATTTAAATCTTACCATCGGACAGTTTTGTTTTACTTATGATATTATCAAAATTTATATTACATATGTCAACAAATAATAGGGATATTAAGGCTAAAAACCTTGAAATGTGTAAGAGAAATAATTGTATCCCGAAAATAAATTTCTTTATTTTTGCCGGTTTAGTAGTATAATACAACGATTTTTCATGTTTGTATTTTTAGGGTTTAAAACTTGCTTGATTTATTGTTACTCTTGTCAGTTTAAGTCCTCTGTTGTCAATTTAGGGCGGTTTAAATTTAAGCAATGTTAGTGAATCCGGCCGCAAACGACTCAAAAGTAATAAAACCGAGCATATCCTTACGTTTGATTATTGATTTATTTTTTCCTTTATGGGTTACGGTTCTAGCATGGTAAGATAAGATATACTTAGTTCTCATGGTTAAAATCCTTCTACGGAGTGATTAATTCCTTCTTTTAGTGGAATATACCTTACGTCAAACAATATTTGATAAGATTGATTATAATAATTATTATTTGTTCCATTATTTTTTTTAATTTCTTGGCACTTACACATATTCCGTGCTATCATTTTCTAATAGCATTTTTAAATTAGTAAAAAATGCTAATACGTATTTCAGCTGGAGAATAAAGTAACCGGGCAATAAAGTAAAAGTATGAATTTCTGGTTGCCTAAATTTTTATGTTTTTTTCAACATGCAGTTAATATTTAACACTATTTGCCAATCAAAATAACTGGTTAAATCTCTTTTTGTTGATATTCATTATAAACTTCGCATCTGTAGAAATGTGTAATATTTAATAACACTCAAAGGAATCACAACAAGCAGAAAAAGCTGAAAACAAAATAAATAAAAACATTTGTGTCTATCAAACATCAAAACAGCCGTTCCCCCATTGATCATACACAACGACCAAATACATTTATTGTTGTTTAAATTGACTGATATAATCGAAAGATCTTTTGACTATATAAATATTTATTGACTTTTCTGATAGAAAGTAAAACATAATTTTAATTTTATTTATGGATAAAATGGACGTTTCACATCACTGAAAAGTAATACATTTTTTAAGTAATAATTTCTTTTTGTTTAATTTAAAATTTTAAACTTTTTAAACATTGTCATTTATATCTTTTAAGAAAATTTATTTATTGAAAAATATATTCCAGATAGAAGAACATCTAGATGTTATGTCCAGGTCGATAGTCATGGAAAATGTGAATTACCAACAGCTGATTACGTCACAAAGGCTTCGTGTTGTTGCTCCGTTGGTAAGGGATGGGGACCAAGATG
This sequence comes from Diaprepes abbreviatus, assembly GCA_034092305.1. NCBI lineage: Eukaryota > Metazoa > Arthropoda > Insecta > Coleoptera > Curculionidae > Diaprepes > Diaprepes abbreviatus. The sequence goes on along the minus strand of JASJET010000380.1, from coordinate 1,845,149 downwards.
TGAATTGTGTCCATCACCAAATAGCGTAGAGTATCAGCAACTTTGTCCCGGAGGAATGGGATACAAACCCAACGATCTTACAGTAAGTACTGTCTAGTTATTATTTTGTTCACTAGATTACACTATTTTGGGACTCAACCTTAATTCTATATCTTTTATTTTCAAAGCACTAAAGACATATGAATTTATTTTGCCGTACATTAGAGATTTTAACAATATGGAAGCCTTAATAACACTAGAATAAAGATTAGTCTAACGTGAAATATTTAGCTGAAGTATAGGATCCCGCTTCAAGTATTTACTGTGGTAACTTGGATAGAGTTCAGTGAACATTTCCAATCAAGATTTTCTGTATAATGAACTTTTTAGAAAGTTTAATTGCTCGCCATTAAAACTATTTTCAAGATACCTAATAATTTAAACTACTCTTAATATTTTAATTAGTGTAAATCTCAGCGCGTATCGTTTAAGTGCCGGCATTAAGATTTATTTTATTTAAGATAAATTTACGTAGAGCTTGCTACATTTATAACTCTACAGAAAGTAGTAATTTTTCTCTAGACTTAAGAATTTGCCTTTCATTTTGTATTTTTACAAGTGTTTTTCTCACGAAATAAAAATAATCGGTTACAACATCGCCCGGTCACAATTTAAAGGAATATAACCCATAAGCATTTTACCTGTACTACCAACTTTATTCGTCTCGTTAGATTGAACGAGTGTCTTAGTTTATTAGATTCAGGTAAAGCTTTCGTTACTTTAAATCATAAAGCTCAAATCGAGCCTGAGTTATTTTCTGTCTTTAACCTTCTCTGTCTCTGACTTTTCCAGCGCAAAGTTTCACTTCATTGTACACACTTCAATGATTTGATCTTACAAAGTAGTGGTTAGCAAAGTTTAGGTATCTCAATACTCGGTGTACTAAAAATTCCATTATTATTTTTAATGTAAGCTACTTCTATAAATTTTCTTTTTTTCAGTCTCTGACCAGTTTATATGGTGTTTTCTGCAATATCTGATTTCGACATTTCCCCATTTTGTGTATGAGTTTTTTGTTCCTTAATTCTAACTTCTAGTGGTCGTTTGGTTTCTTCAATATACATTTCACTACACTCGCGTGGAACTTTGTAAACACATTTTTTCTTATCGGTAGTTTTTGGCTTTGTTTTTGTTAAATGAGCTCTAAGTGTTTTTCCTGATTTAAATGCTGTAACTACTGGCAATTCGTCTTATTTTCTCCGAAGTTCCCTTAATTTAGGGAATTGTGAAGAAGGAATGTGTTTCTTGCTGTCCGGTGTTCGTTGTTCTAAAGTTATTTATGACGTCACTAATTTGTTTTAAAGGATAACCATTCTGTTATAAATCGGATTTAATATTTGCCCCCTCTTTTTCCAATGAATCGGCATTATTGCATATAGATATAGCGTGATTATAGAAGTTGCATATAATTCCCCGTTTTGTTACAACAGAAAGCCGAAACTTTGTCAGATGATCATGAGCCAATTTTCCATAAAATAGATAACATATGCAACAAATTGAAAAAAAATATGGCGAGGAAACCGAAATAAACTAGAAAAACTAAAATCACATCAACAACCGACTCATCTGAAACAACTTCAAGAAAAATCATCATAAACTTATCTTCAAGAATACTTTCAACAACAGAAGAACAACTGCTAAGCAAGGGGCTTAATTTCACAGTAACACCAAAAAGCATGCCTGTTTTAGACATCATAAGCTCTGTAGAATCCATGCAAGTCGACGAAAACCATTCCGACGAGTTTAGATGGAAAATCAAATCAACTTTGGAAGACAAGAAAAATCCAGTTCAATATATCTCCAAGTTAGAAGCATCAACCTTAAAAGAACTTAGTAAGGATGAATCCATAAATATTTTACCAGCAGACAAGGGAAATGCAACGGTGATAATGGACATCATAACATACGATCAAAAAATAGGATATATTCTGGAAAAAGGAAAATATAGACAATTAGCTCGTGACCCCGCTAAATCTATAGGGTCTAAATCTACAGGACACTAAGGAAATACCAAGACCATATACCTGACAACCTACGATCGGCGCTCACACCACACTACAGTAAGGCACCACATCTTTACGGAGTACCAAAAATTCATAAAACAAACATACCATTGATGCCCATAACCAGCTCCAGAGGATCCCCAACAAATGCACTGGCGAAGTTTCTTTTAAAAATAATACAACCTTTAGAAGGCAAGACAAACACATACCTTAAAAATTCTACATATTTGGTGAACAATATCAGTAGCATCAATCTAGAGCCAGACGACAGACTAATAAGTTTTGATGTGGAAAGCCTGTATACTAATGTACCATTAGGGGAATCACTAGACATAATCAAAACTAGACTTTCAAATTATACTACTTTATCAGATCGAACCTCGTTACCACTGAACAGGGTGATGGACCTTTTGGAGTCCTGCGTGTTGCAGTCGTCGCCAATATATATATATATATATATATATATATATATATATATATATACAGGGTGATTCAAAAATCGATCAGCAAACTTAAGGGGGTGATTCTACTTGACAAAATAAGGGTAGAGCTTCATATAATTTTTTTTCAAAATGTCATTCGTTTTCGAGTTTTTATTTTTTGTTTTTTGAATTACTCGCTTACAGGAAAACCGATTTGACTAATATTTGAAAGATAGGCTAAGTCTTCTGCGCTTCATCATTTTAGTAACAATTCACATTGATTGTTTGCCGCTAGAGGGCACTTTACCTACATTGAAAATTGTTTTTTTGTCATAATTTTTTAGTGTTGACAGCTACAGTAGTTTTTGGCATAATTTCTGAAAGACTGATGCCAGGCCTTTAAAAAAGGTGCTCTTTATTTACATCGCTAAACCCAACGGTTTAGACGTAAATCACCCTTAAAAATTAAGTGGTAAATTTACTTTTCTCATTTCATTACCACCAGCTACCAGGTAAATAGCTATCAAAGTATACTAGAGCTGTCAGTTTAACATCAAATAAATTCGCTTTTTAAACTATTTAATTTATAATCTTAAAATAACTAATAATGGCTAATCACCAATATTCAAATATCGAATATTGTGATATCCATTTTTGTTATGGAAAAGCAAATGGTAATGCAGAGTTGGCAAGAAGATATTATATGGAGAGTTATCCGGAAAGAAATATCCCTCATGCTCAAACATTTTCCAGTGTGCACAGGAGGCTTGCGGAATGTGGTTCCTTTAAAAGTTATAATGGAAATAGGGGAAGACCTAGAACTGCTAGAAACGTGCAACAAGAAGAAAGAGTGCTTGAAATTATTGAAGATAATCCAGGTATTAGTACTAGAAAAATTGGGAATGAAGTGCGGCTCTGTCAGGCTAGTTCATGGAGGATACTAAGAGAAGAACAACTCTACCCGTTTCATTCAAAAAAGGTGCAGGCTCTTTATGACGATGATCGGCCGAGACGGTTGGAAATGTGCAATCAGATCCTAGCTAAGTATGAACACGATAATCGATTAATTGGCGTCATATTATTCACTGACGAAGCTGGTTTCACTCGTGATGGCATAACATATCTACACAATATCCACACATATGCTTACGAGAACCCAAACAATGTGGTAGAAACGAAACATCATCGTAGATTTTCACTAAATGTGTGGGCAGGGATAATAGGAGATTACCTTATTGGTCCTCATTTCTTTGATGGCCCATTAACTGGTGACGTATACTTAGATTTTATCCAAAATCGTCTCCCATTGTATCTGGAAGATGTGCCATTGGAAGTAAGGGCCAACATGTGGATCCTCCAAGACGGAGCTCCGCCCCACTTTAGTATACGTGTCCGACAGTATTTGAATGCAACGTATCCTGAGCGACGGATAGGACGAAGTGGACCATTGGCATGGGCAGCGAGGTCACCAGACCTTAATCCTATGGATTTTTTCTTTTGGGGTCATTTGAAACAACTGGTGTACGATATTCCAGTAATCAACGTCGAGGATCTTCGCTTCAGGATAATCGAAAAGTGCCAAATTATTAAAGAAACACCAGAAATTTTTCATCGAGTTAGGCGACATTTTTTGAAGAGTGTTAGGAAATGTATTGAAGAAAATGGGGGACATTTTGAGAATCATTTTTAGTTTGTTTAGTACTGTTTCATTAATTTTTATCAATTAATTTGATGTTAAACTGACAGCTCTAGTATACTTTGATAGCTATTTACCTGGTAGCTGGTGGTAATGAAATGAGAAAAGTAAATTTACCACTTAATTTTTAAGGGTGATTTACGTCTAAACCGTTGGGTTTAGCGATGTAAATAAAGAGCACCTTTTTTAAAGGCCTGGCATCAGTCTTTCAGAAATTATGCCAAAAACTACTGTAGCTGTCAACACTAAAAAATTATGACAAAAAAACAATTTTCAATGTAGGTAAAGTGCCCTCTAGCGGCAAACAATCAATGTGAATTGTTACTAAAATGATGAAGCGCAGAAGACTTAGCCTATCTTTCAAATATTAGTCAAATCGGTTTTCCTGTAAGCGAGTAATTCAAAAAACAAAAAATAAAAACTTGAACTTGGACGGCTTGTAACTCGAAAACGAATGACATTTTGAAAAAAAATTATATGAAGCTCTACCCTTATTTTGTCAAGTAGAATCACCCCCTTAAGTTTCGTGATCGATTTTTGAATCACCCTGTATATATATATATATATATATATATATATATATATATATATATATATATATATATATATATATATATATATATATATATATGGAATGATTCGAAACTCATGCCGTAGAGACGGCAACATTAAAACCGAAAGTCTGGTTGAGATATGTCGATGATACCTTCATTGTGTGAAAGGGTAATGATCGAGAACTTAATGATTTCTTGAAACATCTAAATACCATTCGACCTACAATTAAGTTTACCATGGCAAAAGAGGTAAATGATCAATTGCCTTTCCTAGATGTCATGGTGAACCGTTAAAACGAAATTATTAAAATTTCAGTATACAGAAAGCCAACATATGCTGGACAATATCTTAATCATAGTTCGATTCATTCTGTTATAACAAAACGGGGAATTATACGCAACCTCTATAATCTCGGTATATCTATATGCAGTAATGCCGATTCATTGGAAAAAGACGGGGTAGATATTAAATCCGATTTACAACAGACTGGTTATCCTTTAACGCTAATTGATGATGTTATAAATAGCTGTAGAACAACAAACACTGGACAGCAAGAAACACATTCCTTCTTCACAATTCCGTACATTTAGGGAACTTAGGAGAAAATAAGACGAATTGCCAATAGTTATAATATAAAAGCAGCCTTTAAATCTGGAAATACACTTAGAACTCATTTAACAAAAACAAAACCAAAAACTACCGATAAGAAAGAATGTTTTTACAAACTTCCATGTGAGTGTGGTGACATGTATAATGGAGAAACCAAACGACCACTAGAACTTAGAATTAAGGAACATAAAATTCATACACAAAAAGGGGGAACGTCGAGATTAGGTATTGCAGAACACGCCTGGGATAAACAACACCATATAAAATGGTCTGTGGCTGCGCCAATATATATGGAACCCAACATGAAAAAAAAATTATAGAAGCAGCTTACATTAAAAACAATAATAGAATCTTTAGTAAACCTAGTGTTGAGATACCTATATAAACTCGTAGTCTTAAGACAAAACATCCAGTTTATACTTGATAACGACAACCATATTTAAGTTAAAGTAATGTTTATTGTTTTTTTTTATGTATTAGTTTACTGTTGTTGTTTTCTCTTTTTCTTATACTGGGCTGCCAGTGTGTATTTTTATCACAATAATTAATTTTATTGATTGTGTGGATAAATGGTGTTTTTGAAATTGACTTATTTATACTTGTCTGTTATCAATTTGTTCTTAACTAACTGAAGAGTACTAGTACTTGTTTCCGATTTTTTACATTGTTTCTTTTTCTTTAATACATACATTGGTTTTCTTTTAGTGTTTAGTACCTAAATTATATATTTCGACTTATTTATCTTTTAGTATTATAATTCAATTACGCAAACTAAGACTGCTATAATAATTAAGTAAAATATATAAATAAAATAAAGTTATAATTAATCATTCTAAACTGTTCATATAGCACATTAAAAAAATTATTTTAGTAAAAGTTAATGTAAACGTAATTTCGTTATTTTAGGTAGTTCTTGAAGATATCAACGAATGCGAAGAACACGAAAACATCTGCGAAAACGGTCATTGTACAAACACTTTCGGCAGTTTTATGTGTTCATGTAACGAAGGATACAGACTCGACGAGACGGGATACACTTGTATAGACATAAACGAATGTGCCGAAAATCCCTACATTTGCAGAGTTGGAGAGTGTGTAAATGAGCCTGGGAAGTATTATTGCCAATGCCCCGAGGGATACATGCCTTTGCCGGGACGACGTAAGTGTTTTCGACATTCTTTGTTGTCTCCTACTATTTATATTTTTTTATCGAAAAATCCTTAATTTCACGAATTAAAGAAATGTAGCTGAAATAGGTTAATAGCATTTTTTGCCTTAGAATAAAAATTTAAAAAAGTTGGAGGATTTCATCTAAATATAGGATATTGGCATTCTTTCATATCGTTTGTAAATTATCATTATCAGATTTCTACTTTAGTGAATGCCAAAATTTGTAATACATCGTATAACTTGCAATTAACCTTCCTTAGGACTTTATTTATTAAATAATTTCAAAGCGGATTCTTATTAAGGTTTACTTTTTTCATCAAATCTTATTACCTAATTTAAAATTAGATTTTAAAATATAGATTACATATTCATGAGTATTCAGAGTTTCCATAGTATGAATTGAATAAAATTATTTTTTATTATTTTTATGATTTCAAGCCAAACGGCTTCGCACTCGCTCCAGGGAATATTGACTCATACCAGGTATACAAAGATACCAAGAGTATGAAGCTCTGTGGGAACCTTTTCCATGTTATCGGGTTTTGGGTGACGTGGTCTGCTGTGTTTCCTACGAACTTTCGGACGGTTCGCGCGTTTACAAGGAGAACTGCTTTCTGAATCGGCCTATACAGATGCTCACTAAGGCCCAGTCCCTTGATATTCTGAAGGAGGCTCTTTGGTATCACTCCAGTTGTTGATAAAATTATGGGAACCGTTTGGACGCTGTTCATTGCCCATTGTCTTTGGATTTGTACCTCCAGATCTCTGTATTTGGGGATCTTTTCGTTGTATTTTTGCCTTAGGTTGTTGTCGTTAGGTACAACAATGTCGATTAATGTTGTTCGCTTAAAAATTTTATCTTTTAGTATAATGTCTGGTCTATTATGAGTTAACTGTCTGATCCGTCCCAATATAACTGGAACTGGTTGTTCTTAAGAATAGGCTCGGGATTGTATTTGTAATAAGACACTTTTCCTACCTGTAATGAGTTTAACTTATCTGCCAACTCTTGGTGGAGTATCTTAGCTGTTGAGTCTTGTCTTTCCTTATACTCGGTTGCGGCAAACGCTTGGCATCCTCCAGTTATGTGCTGGATTGTTTCTGATGTTAGGCAGTTATATCTGCATTGATAATTTTCTATTGAGGAATCTCTAATGATGAACTTCCGATAGTTCATCGTCGGAATTACCTGGTCTTGGATAGCTAACAAGAAGCCCTCCGTTTCTGGAAACATCTGTCCTGAAATCAACCAGTAGTTCGACGCTGAGTTGTCGACATTGTCCTGATTGACCTCATGTGAAGGCCCGTCCACGAAATGGTTCCTGTAGCCAGGTTTGCCCTTCTCCTGGTCTGTTTGGTGGTTAGAAGCAATATCCTGTTCCCTCAGCTGTAACGGCGTTGAATCGTCTGCCTCGCATATTGTTCGATGTAGTGTGGAAGATTCCGCTAACCTGTGGAAATATGAACGTAAGTTTAATATTTGTTCGTCGAGCTGCTTACCAATATCCACCAATCCTCTTCCTCCTTGATGTCTTGGAAGCATTGTACCTTCAATAGCATTTCGAGGGTGATGTTTTTGTGCTTTCGTTAGGCGTATTCTTATTTTTCTTTGCAGGTTTTGGAGTCCGTCTTGCTCCATTTTACAATTCAAAAAGAGTAGCTAGGTGCAGAGCAAGCGTACGTGTTGTGCACCTTAAACAAATTTCTATTATTTAGGTTAGTTCGTAATACCCGCTTTATCCTCCTGAAAAATTTGGTTGTCAATTCGGCTTTCATAGTGCGATAGTCAATTCTTTTAGCCTGTTTCATACCTAGGTATGTTTGTTCTGCTTCCATTGCAGCTATAGTTTCACCGTTCTGCATTTTAAAAGCCCCCGGTTGTATCTTCCCTTTAACGATGTTCAAAATACGGCACTTATCAAGTCCAAATTGCATTCCGATATCCCCAGAGAACTCCTCTACAATTTTAACCATTTATTCAAGCTAGTTTCTGGCAGCAGCCATATCAGTTTAAGATTATCGATGTATAGAAGATGATTCACTCTTACTACCTCTTCGTTGTTATTTCTAATACTAAAGCCGTATCTGGTTGAGTTCAAACGGCGTGATAGTGGGTTCATTGCAAGGCAGAACCACAATGAGCTAAGTGAATCGCCCTGAAATATTCCCGTTCGTATCGCAATGGTGTTAGTTTCGATGGTATCGCTGGATGACACTTGCAATTGGATCCCAGTTCTCGAGGTTGACATGATGCGTTCTAAAAAGAAAACAAAATTATCATCGATTCTATACATTCTCAATATGATTTTAAGCCACTCCTGTGGCACTGAGTCGAAGGTCTTCTCCTTTGGTAGGAGGTACGTAATACCTGTCAAGAACAATGGCATTTTTGCTGGGTTAAGAAAAACATATTAATAAGATCAGCCAGCCGACGGTGCATACATCAGAACTTTCTGAGCCAGTAGTTCTGGATCCCGTCGAGACCTGGAGCTTTCCAGTTATGGGATTCCTTGATTATTCTTGAAATTTCCTCGGTGATAAATGACTCAAACTGCACCTGGCTGTAGTCCTGACAGATTTGGTGTTCTTCATTGATCCAGCCAGCTGTGATGTTACAATTGGCTGATGTGGAAAGTTGGTTTCCCCAGAACTCGTCTACCTGTTCTCCATTGGGATATCTATCATTTGCCATATTAGGTGGAGAGTTTAACTTACGGTGGAAAATCTTTTCTGATCGTTGGAAGAGCGGGTTTTCGGTTATTGCTGGTCTTGTACCTCTTTAGCCGTCCTGCAATAACAGAGAGCTTCTGTTTCAGCGTATCAAGGCATTGCTGAGCAGTAACATTCGCTGGATATTGTTGCGAATGATTTCGGACACGATTCATGGTTTCTTCAACTCGCCTTTGCAGTCTACCTGTTCTTGTGCCCCTGATGTACTCCGTCAGCTGTCCTATATCTATTTGAAGATTTTCAATTTTCTTATTTAAACGTTCCTCCCATGGTAGTGTGTTGGGTTCTGTTCTTGCTGATGGGCGCTCTGTTGTAACTTTAATTTCTGAAATTCTGGCTACAGCAGTCGCGGCACAATAGATGGTCATATGCAAGGACTCCAGAGTGTATTTTTATATTTTGTCCTATTATTTATGGATTTATTCCCAAATAGTAAGGTTCAATGGTTAGGAATTTAGGGATACTCAACGCATTGTAATGTCTAGCTTGTACTAAATTGAAATTACTATTTTTACAAAACTTTTTGAAATTATTAAATATAAATAATAGTATGCTGTACAAGCAGAATACAGTAATAATTTTAATTTTACAAATAGTGGAATACAATCTTTATTTAGTTTAGTAAAACCAATTGCTCGTACAATTTTTTGCTTTCACCGAATATCTCTGAAACCAATCAAATCTATGTATGTCGTTTTTATCCCTTTTAGGTCATCGACCTATTCAGGTTTAATAAAAATACATTATCTGATCGTGAAACATTTCCCCCTATATAAGACTACTAGTAAATATATTGTAGTGATATTGGTAGAACATTTCGCTACAATGACTCCTGTCCGTTAAATTAATGTATTTTAATTATCTTGAAAAGAAACAGAGTGGAAAAAGTAAATCTGTATAAGACTGTTGGGGATATTTTGCTAGATTTGAAACACAGGCATTAATAAAGTTTTTTCTTCTTTTTCTTTTAGGTGAATGCGTAGACATGCGTAAGGACATCTGTTTCCTTAATTACAGTAGATGGCAATGTTCAACACCAATGACCCAAAATCAGACTAAGAAAGTTTGCTGCTGCTCGATGGGTCAAGCATGGGGCCAGCCGTGTGAACCTTGTCCAATTCCAGGCACCAGTAGGTATAAATAAAATGTTTTCATTATCATAATCGAATATTTATTTCGACGACAGTTTCAGTACTTTTTGTTTGTTCTTTTCAGCTCAAAAAATGCATACGAGATATTCGTATAAAAATTAAACGACGACAAATTGCACAAAAAAAGTAAAAAATAAACCACCCTTGTCAAAAGTTGGGAAAAATTTCGCTCATGAACAATTTTTTTTAAAAAGTTTTATTCAGTTTTAAACTTCCTTGTATAAACCTACCATGGGAACACGGTATCTATTTAGTTGTACCTTCCATAAGATAATTAGAACCTTATCAAAATATCTTAGTCCTATCAAATGTATGTCTGAAAATATTTGATAACCAATACATTTCTTCAGTTATTTCAATTTTTTTGTCACTTTGCAATAAGCCTAACATAGAAATATTTGTTCCCTTCGGAGTACCCCTTACAGCTTGGTGGAAATTGTATGAAAATATCTCACTCGTATCAGAAGTTATGGGTGAATAAAATATCCCCTAGTTTGGGGTCGTGGAACACGGATCTCAATATTTTAGCAGCCTCACATAGTTTTTCCAAAATAATTTTTTAAAAAATCTCCAGACTGTATTTTCTGACTTAATTTTTTAAATTCTGTTACATTTGCACATTTTGAAATATAGCCCATTTCGGAAAAATTGTACATAACATTTTAATAAAATGTAGCAAAAAACATAGCAGGTAAATTCGCGCACTGTTGCCAGATGTTCTACGACCATAAAATTTCAGTTCTTCTAATAGCAATTCTACAATTCACTTTACTCTGTTTTTCTTAAAATTGAATATTAAATGCCATACTGACTTTTGGAAAAATATTAACAGAAATAAAATATCACTGATGTCACCGAGTGGTACATCAGGTTGAAATTGGTGAAAGTGTTTTGAACTTTGGTCGGCGTAAGTCAAAATTCCCAGACACAAATAGGTGTACCATGTACAAGGTGTTCAAAAAAGGGTGAGTGCAGTTTAAAAATAAAATAAATTAAAATTAAAAAATGTTCCAAGAAAGTTTTGTTTTTATTTTCAATCTATTTGATCTGTTTATTTTCGTACACCCTCTCTTTAAAAAGATCCCCACCAGAGATAGTTCAGAGGACTGCATAGTGGTCAGTAAACATCACCTCTTCGTGAAATCAGCCAATTGGTGAATAACTCTTTTACCGCTTCCATTCAATCATTTGATGTGATAGGGTGGCGCCATCTTGTTGAAAATATGTTCTTGTATTGAGCCCCTGAAACTATTACAAAGATGGAGTTGAAAAATTAGAAATCATCTCGCGGTATAGCTTTGTTTTCACGGTAAATGCTCGATCTCTACGATCTTTAAAGAAGTTAGTGCCAATTATTTCTTTGGCAGACATCGGGGCCCAACAAACAACCTCAGGGTTCTGAAGTGGTCGCTCATATTTCTGCTTGGAGTTCTGCGCTGACCATTAACGACAATCTTGTTTGTTTACATGGCTGGTCAAGTGGAAATTCATTGAATAAAATGTCCAAATTTGCAAACCGCTGAAGCATAAACGTGAAATTCAATCTGTGACAGTAGCCGGTCTCCCTTACTTCCTGCACTAGTTGAATTTTATATGCAGGGACGATTTTTTTAAGTTCAATGCTTGACTTCTTTCACGAACAGAAAATGTTGGATTTTCACTTGTTGATTGTCCGACACGTTCGATCGTTTCTTTGACTTTGATGATACGTGGTCGACCAATATTTTGGATTGTAACTGTTGATCCTATCGATTCAAACATTTTAATCCATTTTAGAACGATATTTCGGTGAATCAGAGTTTGAATATTATAATGAGCACAAAACAAACGGCTTTATCGCTACTAAATTTCCACATACCAAGCTGCTTAGTATTGCACACCCCCTGTCCCTCCGCTCACGCGCTTCACAGTATTTTCTCACCCTTTCTGGATACATTGTATTTTTTAAGTACATAGAAAAAACCTATTCTTTCTTAAACAGTAATAAGTTTAAGCCAGATTAATTCAGGTTTATACATTATGCGTCTATGAATATAGAATTGTAAAAGGTAAGATAAAAATTTAAAAATTCTTTAATACGGTCTGTCCTTTCGTCTGTATGTCAGCGCCTTCTAATTTTGTTAGTTTTTCATCTAAAAAACTTGTCCATGGAAATTATTACGGTTATGTCCACGAATTTATGATACATAAAAGAGAACTGTTTAAGATAAAATCTCAGATGTTTCGATATGCTAAAAATGTTATCATTTGCGATGAAATTTTACAGGAACTTCCTTTCAATGAACATAAAGACAGAAAAAACTGGCAACTCCTGGAAGAAGAAAAAATATGATCGAATTATTAAGCGAGAGTGCTTAATAATGTTTTCTTTATTTTTTAGATGAGCATACATCTTTATGTGGAGGAACTCCTGGTTTTGTTGTAAACCCAATGACGAATAAATCGATAGAAATTAACGAGTGCGAGCTCATGCCCACTATGTGCACACATGGTCAGTGTATGAATACCCCCGGAAGTTTTGAATGTATGTGCAACAGAGGATATATTTACGACGTTAGTTCACATCAGTGCATTGATGATAATGAATGCAATAGAAATCCATGTGAGGGTAATGCTCAATGTATCAACATGCCTGGAAGTTTCGAATGTCAATGCCCTGAAGGCTATAAACATGGATCATCCTTCATAGGTAATTAGAGATAAATTGAATATCTATTTATATATATATATATATATATATATATATATATATATATATATATATATATTTAATAATAATATTGTTATAAAGAGTATTACGTAAATTTTAATAAGATGTTAAACTTTAAAAAAATATTTATAATAAGAAAATATTCAAAACTTTTTAAATATTTATAAGTTCTTTCAACAAATAAAACATGACAGTAATTTCAAAAGCTGACTTTGTAATAAGTATTTAAATTCTTTTTCTTATAGAACAATATCCCAAGAATAGATTTTTTACCAAAATAAATTTTAACTTGGGAAGGATTTTGACTTCGCTATTTTACGCCAGTATTATTTCTATAAATTTCATCTCAAATTAAAATAGAACTAAAGAACAGCAGTTTATGTGGGCAAACAATGAACATTTTCATTTTTTCACAGAAAATGTAAATCAGTAAATCTACCTCCAGGGGACATTCACTCATCCCAGATATACTCGAATATAAGGAAGAAGCTCTGTGGGGATCCTTTCAATGTCGGGCCTTAGGTGATGTTACAATCCTTTGCATTTTCCATAAATTTCCATATATTTCGAGCTGTCCCAAGTAGTACTGCCTTTTGCATAGCCTTACACTTGTGTTCGCTAAGGCCCGATCCCTTGATATTTAGTAGAATGTTATGAAATTATGGTGATCGTCCGAACGTCCCACTCTCTGCGTATTTGTACCTCCAGGTCTTTGGCGGTCTTCTCATTGTGCTTATCCCATAGATTGCTGTTGTTAGGGATGACGACTTCTATTAGTGTTGCTCGCTTGGATGTACATTTAATGATTGGTTAAATAGAGTTTAGATATACCAAGAAATCATTTAGATCCTTCAATACGATGAATGTGTCATGGACCTATCCTAATTAGATTTTTGATTTCACTGTTGCTGTTCCTATGGTCTAAGTTTCGAATCATTCCATGGATAATTTGACTACAATTGGAAAAAGCCAAGAACCCATCGGAAGCCTGTGGTTTTAAGCATAGAACTTGCCCTTTACTTAAAAGCAAATACCACAAACGCATAGTATTAACAGCAGCTACAACAAAAACAGTTTTTAACTCGGGAATTACACTAATAGCTTGTTTAACCAAAATAAAACTCAGAAGTAACAAAGATTCATATGCATGTTGTGAAATGTATATTAGAGAAACCTAGTTTCCCTTAGAGGTTGAAATAAGGAGATATAATACTTATACATTCAAAAAAGAAACGTGGTGATTTGGTATTGCAGATCATGTATGGGGTAAACAACACTGGTCTGAAGCTGCAGCAATATATATTGGTGTATTTTCTTGGACTATTTTTTTAAATTCTTACAAAAGAAAAGTGTTTTTTTTTTGGATTCTTGGAAGTACCATTGAGATGTGTACTGTAAGGTGAAACTTTACGCTCCAACATAGCATCTGACAAAATTCATACATTATGATTAGAGGGATTGGGGACAGAAGACAAACTTACGAGATGGGCAGAATACATCCAAACACTTTCGACGACGACACACCCTGTGATCCACCACCCACAGACAAGCTACTCCTCAAAATGCGATGACTACCGGATAATAATTCTGATGTCTCATGTCCTTAGAACGTTTCTCAGAATCCATACACGAATTTACAAGAAGTGCGAATATCAGATAGATGACGCTCAGTTCGGATTTCGTAACGGACTGGGAATGAGAGAGGCTCTTTTTTTCCTAAATGTAGTAACTCAGTGAGGCAGAGACGTGAATGTAGATGTATACGCATGTTTTATAGACTATCGAAAGGCGTTCGACTGCGTTAACCATCAAAAACTAATGGAAATTCTGAAAAACACCCGGGGTCGACGAACAAGACCTACGCATTATTTCAGAATTTTATTGGCACCAAAGGGCAACAGTCGAGATGGATCAAACAACATAGGAAAATATTCTGATTAGACAGGGTTGCGTCTTGTCTCCACTCCTGTTTAATCTGTATTCGGAGTCTGTATTTAGAGAAGCATTAGACAATGCCCAAGGTGGAATTATGATCCACGGAACTATGATAAATAACATTAGGTACGCTGATGATACCGTCCTAATAGCAAAAAAAATTAGCTACAAAATATAATAAATTTCGTGGTTCGTCATAGTGAAATGTTCGGCTAACATCTAAATGTCTCCAAGACCAAAGCACTAGTCTTCTCAAAGACGCCAATAAACTTACATATACATATCAAAAGACAAACAATAGAACAGGTAACATCAATAAAATGCCTGGGGGCTAATATCAATAGCCAGTGTCACCCCAAAAAAGAAATATTGATTGAACAAGCGAGGAAAACACCCATGAGTATGAAAATATTTTTTGCAAGATTAGACCTTAGTCCAGAGGTCGCAACTCAGATAATCAGATGTTACTTTTTCCCTGTCTTACTGTATGGGTTGTTGTATTAATGGATAATGAGTGTTTTTTTTTCTTTAAATTTAATTTATTGAACTTTAGATAATTTTTTCCAAGGGTTTCTTTCAACTACTTTTCGCAATTTTAATTATTTTTCGATACCAACGAGACGTCACTGCACCTCGCCATTATTCGATATTTTTGTACCCATCTCCGAGAATTTACCGGGTTTATTAGATTAATTTTATCCTTCAGGAAACGTGGAAGTTCGTTTCCGTCGGGATTAATTTATTTTAAGAATTTTTTGCATTATGAATTATTTGTGTAAAACCTAAGTTTTAACACACATCAGGGGTTGTTGGTGAAGTTCCGCCAAACCTCCCGACTAGAATGAAAACTCTAGCCGCTTCACCTTTCTTGTCGCTTACCGGGATAGAAGGGGAATGAGTAAAGCTCAGAGTTAACGAAGATTAATTAAATTTTATTTTATGAAAGGAACACTTCTATGGAATGAGCCAATTGGGAAGAGGTTATCAAGTAACGCTCGTCCTTCACTTTTAGTTAACTTTTATTTATTTATTTATTTTATTTTTTCAGTACCATTTTCCGCAAGTCAAATTCGGGATTGTCTTACTCTCCAGTGTCACGTTCGGGATTTATTTGTTAAGATCGGGATTCGTAAATTTTTTTGCCAACACGTCGCAATGGCAATATCAGGTTATCTCCACTTTGTCACGTTCTGGTAATTATTTTTAAAAGTTAGGACGGGCAGGTTAAGTAACTTGTACGCGCCGCTGACCTCGTCTTTTAATCGACGGTGTCAATTTCAGGAATTAATATACGTGCACCATCTTTATTTTCTGTAGTATGTGATGTTGTCAAAGACAACCTACTTTAAGAACCACGAGCTGCCTAAAAAATAGAACAGTCAACGTGGCCTCCGAGAGCTAAGCTCGATTGGAAAAAGGACAAGTTGACTCTAAAAGAGCAAGCCGTAATGTCCTTAATTACGCCGCTGCCTTTCCGCTTTCATAGCAGTGGTGACGTCGCGTTCTGAAATCGGGGAAACACCGATACAAAGTGCCGGCACCGCGCCATTTATTTTCTGAGTTTCCCCGCAATCGAAGAATTGTAGTTTTAGCACTGTGTGCCGTACTATTTCGATTAATTTATTTAGGGAGTTTTGTGGGGCAATATTAAATTTGAAATTTAATATTTTGCCGTAAAATAAGCGTGTATTCACAACAGGGTGTAAAATTTAACAATGGACCCACAAACAGAAAAAAGAGTAGAGGCCTTGGAGATGTACATATATAGATGGATGATGCAGGTTTCATGGGTGCAGAGGATCACTAACGACGAAGTTCTCCAGCGCATAGGTAAACGAAAAGAACTGCTGAATACAATCATAGAGAGAAAGAAACAATATCTGGGTCATGTGCTGAGAGGTAAGAGATACGAGTTACTCCGACTCATAATAGAGGGTAAAGTGCAGGGTAAAAGATCAGTAGGAAGACACCAAAACTCATGGCTAAATGATCTGAAGAGATGGTTCAACCGCTCATCTACAGAAATATTTCGTGCTACAGTTTCCAAAATTAAAATTGCCATTTGGATCGCCCCAACCTTCGGAAAAAGGAGAGGGCGCGATAAGAAGAAGAAGAATGATTAGAGATACAACTCAATCGGAACGTCGTACATATAAATAAAAAAAATATAGATAACGTAAGTTCGACATTTGGTCAATCTATGGTAAATATGTAATCCTTGCGTGAAAATGAAATAGTCCCTGTTCATAATCACTATTTCAATTGAGAAATTCTTTTGGCTTTTATGTTAGTAGAAACTAATTTTCTAGTCAGCATAAATACTAGTTATTAATAACTTTTTATAAATTGCTAAACAAAAAAGGTTTATTAATACTACCGACTAAATACCCAATTAAACTAAACAAAAAATGTTGTATATTTGTTGATTTAATTTACTTAAATTAAACTACAAAAGTGTTTTTTTTTCTATGCAGTTTTCTTCTCGATAAAGTTCTTAATATATACCAAAATTTAAACTTAAAAATTTATTACCTTGATTTTAGATTGTGTCGATGTCAACGAATGTATAGAACGACCTCACGTGTGTCAAAATGGCGAATGCAAAAACTTACAAGGCAGCTTTCAATGTATTTGTGATACTGGTTACAGACTTACTTCGTCCAGAGATACTTGCGTAGACATAGGTAAAAAATATTGCATATTTAAGACTTATAACTTACTATGACTTCACAGCTCTCTATAATGTTGGTTTCAATGCAAAATTTTGGTCCAAACAAAAATGACATTATTTTTAGATGAGTGTCAAAGACATCCTAATATTTGCAACAATGGAACTTGCATAAACCTAATTGGCAGCTATAAGTGTCATTGCAATGCTGGATTTAAACTGAGTAATAATAACGATTGCGTTGATATTGATGAATGTCACATGATGCCTTTCTTGTGTAGAAACGGCCGATGTAGAAATAATTTAGGATCTTTTTCATGCGAATGTGCTGCTGGATATACTCTTACAAGTGATAAACATAATTGTAGGGATGTAGACGAATGTCATGAGGTAAGTAAATTAAAACTTTTTATTATTTGATATTACAGAGTTTTACATAATTTTAAAGTTAAACCGAATCGAGTTATTTGTGGTGAAATAAGTAAGTGATAATGATTCGCGTTTGCTATTTTCTCTACTTAAAACATCAGTATGCCACGAGTTAGATATTGTAATGGAATTGAAGCGTCAAAAAGATATCAATACAATTTTATATGAAGGTTTCATCAAGACCGCACAAGGTGTACAACAACTACTCATGACCGTTTTTTGATATTTTATTCTTTATAAAATCTCATGGTGACTTCCACGCCTCTCAAAAATGAGCTACTAAATGTACAAGAAACTAATGTTGGTTTGAAAACGGTCAGACGAACATTAACTGAACACAGACCGCTTATCAAACCTTTTTTTTTTCGAAAATACATACCTATGCAACAAAAATAATAGTTTACTTTTCTTTTCCTTTGTATATTTTTGTTCTTTATTAATCGGATTAAATGTATATTTTTGATTTAGGGTCTAATGGGTATATTTTTTTGTTATGATTCCTATTTTTTTATTATAGCTCGTAGACCTCTACGGTACCTAAAATATAAAGAATTATGAGTTCATTTATAATAATGCTAGGCATAATATTTAGACAGAGAGTCTTAATTTAAGTAGTATTTGGACTCTGATTCAAAGAAAATGTCTCTTTACCACTTCCCTGACTATAATGCTATTAAATATTATATCATTACCTTCTGATGGACTCCTCGAGTAGCCAGAAAAACAATTCGCTTAAATGTCGACACATTTTGTGTAAAAGCTTTCTGGAAACTTTTGGGATCTTCCGTAAAGCTTCAAGGCACTTTCATGTTTTCTCTGTGCAAGTTATGTTGTAAGTATTTTGATTGTTATCATCCTAAAAACGCAAAATCATGTATCAATATGTGACAATCGAACAGTAACAAACTTTTTGATAAGATAGTTTTACCTTAATACTGCCCTTTTTAAACCACATGGTTTTTGATATGTTTCTCAATTTAACTGATGACTTAGATAATTTTTTAAATAGTTTTAAAAACATTGATATTTTTATTCCTCGGCTTGTCAAATAAATATTCCTTTAATTGATAAGAAACGACATTCTTTTGCAGAGTTGCACGGAAGGAAGTTGTCTGACAATTTTTACTATCTTCAAGTTCAAATATTTCAGGTTCCAAATCAAGTAAGGTGACAATTAGCTTGTGCTTAATTAAGCAATTTTAAATTTAGTTAATGCTGGGGATATACCCGATCTTCAGTTTTCCTATCCCATTGTCAAAGGCCCCACAACACTCGTTAAGTCAGGGACGGATCCAGCCTCTCTCTTTGGGGAGGGGGGGGGGGGCGCGGTGATGTCATAAAAGTACAGTATGGCAAGCGAAAGCAAAGACGCCAGCAACATTCCCATTTCTAGTGTAAAAGATTGATTGATTGATTTATATTAATTAAAGACACGTCAACCCATGAGGGTTTTTTGGTGTCTATAGAGGGAAGGCGTTAAAATAAAACTTCATTCCTCAGTATGCTGTTCAGAAATAAATATATAAATAAATAAAGCAACATTCCCATTTCTAGTGTAAAAGACAGGGTCGGGTTTATTTTTTTTAATTCGAAAATTCTGGGGGCGGGGCGATCGCAAGAAAAAACAAGTTGTCGACGTGGGGGGAAGAGATGCCAGGAGCATACGAATTCCTAGTATAAGAGGCAGAATCAGGTCTATTTTCCTGAGCTCAAAGACCTTGGGGGATCACTCCCCCCACCGCTCCCCCCCTCCTTGAATCCACGCCTGAGTTAAGTCCTTCCTTTCACTTCTTATCTAAAGTCCTATAATTAGGTTGTTGCTTAAACGAAAATGAAATCGCACACAAGAAATCAAGGATTAATATAGGTCAGAAATACAACATTTAACATTATGAGAAAGACCATTTGTAACAGTAAGCTAGCGTAGAAGTAAGAAATTGAGTATTAAGGTTGTATTTTGCTGTATGGCGGTGAGATATGGACCGTCACATGAATAATGGAGAAACTTATTATGTTTCGAAATGTGGTGTTGCAAGAGGCTGAGATAAATATCATGGAGGCAACGAACCATAAACATAAATATTCTAAATCAAAGGAATAGGAAAAGACGACAAAGAGAAACAAAATAAGCTTTTTTGGAAATATATTAAGAGAGAAAAAGTATGAAATGATATAATTTATTATCGAAAGAAAGATACAGGGCCAGGACCACACCGGATATCATGAATTTAAAATAATGATCGGGATTACTTCTGCAAACCTCTTTTGGTTCCCAGTGGAAAGGATAAAGTGGACCAGCGTAATTGCTTATGTCCACACGAATAAGGCACCATAGAAAAAGAAAAATGTTTTTTGTTTTATACGTAGATCTGTAATCATATAATCCACTAAACTTCGGTAGGACCTTATGTCTGCTTTCCTGTTTTGCTTACTGTTTTTAGTAATTCTTGAATGTTGATGAGAAATAAATGTAAGGCGTTGTTTCATATTGCCTGTGTTTTGTCGCGTCTTTATAAATTTTTTGCTTACGTTCCATGAATTATGGCATTTCCTTTAATAGAAAAATGTTCAGATTATCAACTTTGATATAAAAGAAAACTGATATTTTAGAATATTGAACAAACTCTCTGCTCGATGAGGAGATGAGAGCTGAGCACGCACGGTATCAAGTAAATCCCGCAACTGCCTATTGATCTTTATCTCACCCCAACTTAGAACCAATACATCGCTTATTCACTTCTTTATGTGGAAATACTATCACCGAATTTACTTTTTTCCATTCGTATACAAACTGCAATGTTAAACACAATCTCTTTCAAGTTCAGCTTTAAAATGATCTTCCTTTAAAAGTTTCCATACGAATTAAAGGAAGTGCGATAAAAATGTACCTGCTTTTAATCTTTAGCGCGCAGTTAAACGTTATATTAAAAGCGCTTCTTCGTTATACTTTAGAAGAATTTTTACTTTTTATCTTGCACGATATTAAACAGCTACTTCATGGCCTTTTTACTTTAAGGCTAAAAATAAATAATTTTACTTTACCGATCCATTTTCTAAGAAATATTGCTTGATAAAACTTTAGTAAGGGTATAGGGCTTTTTATATAAACCGTAAATTGTGAAGTGGCTCATAAAAGACCGGCAACAAATTGATTTACTTTTAATAGTTGATGAAACATGTTGCAAATGAAACGTAAAAGTACATTTTTATTGTGCGTTTCCTTAAATAATATGTAAAATGAATGGTTATTTTCTTTAAAAGCTAGCTTAGTAAAATTTACTTTTCTAATAAAAAAGAGTTTATGTAGAGAATTTAGAATGAATGAATGAATAAACAAAAGATAGTGATACTTGATTATTGATGCCTAGGCCTCGTTGGGTCTTTTACATCCCTGTGGGTAGGGGTGGATCCAGCCCCTCTCTTTTTTTCTTTTGGGGGGGGGGGCGATATCATAAGAATACAGTAAGTATGGCAAGCGAAAGCGAGTTGTCGATCTGGACGTAGACGGGGGGGTGGGGGGGGGGGGGCTAGCCATATTCACGTTCCTGACGTAACAGGTAGAGGCGAATCTATTTTTCTGATTTCGAAGCTCTTGGGAGGGCCGATTGCACAGTAGACATGCAAAAAGAAACCAACGAGGGGGGTGCACCTGTTTTTCTGAATTGGAAGCTTTTGGAGGGATGCGATCGCTCCTACCCCCCCCCCCACCCCCCGAATACGCGACTGAGGTCTTTCGAGGCCAATCGCCTTTGCGAAGTTAAGCAGCCTCGTTGACTGAACGCTCCCATTCTTATGAAGATGGTCCTCCAGGTGACAATCTCTTGTTAACAATACCACCACATTTCGCAGCTCTTTTCTTCCTAAGGAGAGAAGCTCGCTAATAAGCAGTGCTCTAGGTTCAGTTATATGTTCCTTGGCACACCTCATTTCAGGAGCTCCTCTTTACGATTGAAAAAGTTTACTTTTCAGCAATCATTTTTGTTTTCTTTTTACTAACGGCCCCCTTCCTTATTTTCATATATACCTGAGAAACCCGGGACACATAAAAGTCTGGTTGTGCAGCTGTTTCTTATCAGACTTGCACTCAAACAGCAGTCGCAAAGTTACCACACTGACTATCGCAGCCTTACTGTATGAACTTAAGTTTATTACCCTATTCCCGTTTATGTTTCTCTCACAGAGATGGCTATACTGCACAATAGTATAATTTCCGCTATAAATATAGTCGCACCTTGTCCGAGAGCCATCTGTAAACGACCAGGATCCCTTTTCGGAAGATTTTGCTCCCCCTATCATTCCTCTCTACTTGGCAAAAGTAACTCAAAAGAGTGGTTGGGCTTCTAAAGCGGCGCCATGTAATCTGTTTCCATGGGGAGTGATGGACATCTCTCTCTAGCACTTTCCTAGATACCTGTGTAGCCGCCCGTTCCAGTTCCGAAATGCCCTAGGCAACTGAAGCGACAAACAGTCCTCAAGGTGTCATCTTCTATGTATAAGTGGAAAGAAGACAAACTTACCTGGACTTTCAGTGCCTTTGTGGGGGCAGTTCCCATCGCACTCATATTCCCACACAAGCCATTTCTTTGAACTTTGTCAAGTTGAAGAAAGTGTTTGTGGTTCGTTGTATTAGGCCACTATATAAGGCGTACATGGTCATGAGGTGGATCCAGACTCTCTCTTTGGTTGGGGTGCGATATCACAAAAGTACAGTATAGCAAACGAGAGCGAGTTGTCGATTGGCGGGGGAGGAGGGACGAAGGTGCCAGCGACTTTGACTATTTTTCTGAATTTGGAAGCTCTGGAGGGGGGGGGGGGCGATAGCGCAATGTGACAAGCGAAAACGAATTGTCGGCGAGGAGGGGGAGTGTCAGCGATATTCAAGTTTCTAATGCAGCAGGAGCAAGTCTATTGTTCCGAATTCGAGGCACTTGGCTGGAGGACTATCGCCTACCCTGGATTCAAGCCTCATAGTATATATATCAAAAATAGTACTGTTAGTTTCAGTCTCCTTGTGCACCCAAAGGCTCCTTTAAAAGCCCAGAAAGCTCATATGGCCCTCTTGGTTTGAGCCTCAATGTGATCATTCCAATTCAGTCGTGAATCCAAAAGTATTCCCAGGATTTTATCTGGAAATTATCTTTGAAATTGTACATCATAAGAAGATGTTAAATCATAAAAGTGAACACGGGGATGTTAAATTTAAGAAAGTACATTATCTGGCAACAATACCAGGAAACTTACAGTGATTCAATATGTCAAAACAGATCATTAAAAAAATGTCATAATCTCCATGATTTGCTAGTGACAGATTAATTTATTTTTAGTTTATTTCTTGTTGAGTTTAGTTAATATTTGACCTGAACGCAATTATCCCATTATCTTTCTGACAGAGAGTATACCACCTCTTCGTGTACTCCGAGAATGATAGCAACATTTTTAAATTGACATGAAGAAATTGAAGCCTTTATATAGTAACTAGCATCCCCGACGTGGCTTTATCAGCTCTATTTTTTTGCTTGCACTATGTTTCTTAACGGTTCTGTTTTTAAAGAGTTTCTGCAGGTGAAAATGATTGACCGATATTTAAGGTCTACAGGAGTCAACTGGAGAGCATCTGGCGATTATTTTTGTTTGGAGCCTTAACCTCTATATTGCAACATAATATATATTTTACAAGCTCAATAAAATGCTACAAATAAGAAATGGTGAAAGTATCATCATATCATCATAACGAAGCAAAATGGCGACAGATGGGATTCATGACCCAAGATTTTTTTTTCCAAGTTTCTCCTTACTTTCTTGTTCTCTAAAGGTTTCACAAAAATATTTTTTCCTTAAAATTGCGAAAAATTCCCCAATCTGGCAACATTAGTTTACCATAAGGAAGTACCATGAAAGCTTAGTGGCTAGAACGAGAATTGCATAGCTGGAACTTATTTTTATTTGCTTATTTTCACGTTTAAAGGATTTTTCATCTCCCTATGATACTTATAGGAATGCATTATAAAGCCACAGTTAAAATTTGAAGATGATTGGTTTTGCGGTTTTTGAGATTTTTGCGAACATATACATACATACGTTTTCTCTTGATGTAATTGTGGGTATCCTTTCGATCTATAATCGCTGATATAGCATTATCTAATTTAACGTTAATTTTAATGCAAGTTAATTTTTTTTGAGACAAAATATTGCTTACACCTCCCCAGTTATGTTGGAAAACATTAGTTAAAATTTGGTATTTACTGCTTAAGTAGTTTTTCGGTTATCTATAACAAAAAAAACCCTCTTCTTCTTTTCATAATAACCTAGGTTTAGAACATTGTTTAATCTGGAAATTTTTCTTAGTTTTATATTAAAAATACACATTTCCAATTTATGTAAATTTTCTATTGTGTTCATGAGTTTTACTGACAGTGGCGGAATTTAAAGGTTAAAGTGATTTTTTTAAGATTATTTGAGCTCGTCAAAAACAAAGTTCCTATTCATATCGTACCACCAGGAAAATTAGTGAAGAATTCAATGCTTGCGCTATTCAGAATAATTACCCATTTTTGTTGTAAAGCTCTACGATAAGCAGTTTCTGAGATGTGACCGGCCCCTTCCATATTTGGATATCCTCTGTAATGATTTTAGTTTTAAAATTTAATTTTCCCTTAATTTATAAGCAACTAGGCTCAGGTCAGACTGAAGAACTTAAATTATGCAGACATTAAAGCTGACCGGCAGGCAATTGCGACACTTGGCTAATTAATTTTAAACTTTAGTGTTACCCTTATTACAGAGGTTACCCGGAGTAGGTTCGATTTAAGACATCCGAAATTCGTGTCTAAAATTAACCTAAAAAACCACTGTAATAAAATTAAACCTTATACGGTTGGTTATAGAAGTTTTCAAAAATTGAGTTGTTTTAACAAAATAATTCCAAAATTCTAATACTTTGCTGATTTTAGTTTTGATTAATTCTTATTGTTTTTATAAATAGTTGGCGTAATCTATCTGTAGCATCACAACGAGTTGTAGGATACTTGTTAAAAGAAAACGACATTTTACTATTCTATACAATTTCTATAAATTTGATTCTCATCTATATCTTTTTTTTTTTATTTAAAATAGATAAAGTACTTTGTGAAAAACGAAATACGGAATAACAGGTTAAAAAATTACCATTAAAAATAGAGATTTTTTGTTTTAAACAAAATTAAATTACATCACAAACCAATTATAATCACACACTCTCTTGTATATTAACTTTTCAAAAGTATTTTTAAAAGTCCAGCTAGAAGAATGGACACTACATTTTTAACCCTATAACTGCCTTGACTTGACTGAATGTGGAACCCAGATGGTGTATGTTTTAGGTACTTTAAGTGGCGTAAAAAGTTTGGGTCTTTTATTGAAGTGATCTCTTTCTGAAAAAATATCATAATTCAATTTAGAAGAATTGAAAGCGGAGAATTATTCTTATTTATTGTTTTATTTATTTTAGAAATTCCCTTATATTGGTTTATGTTAATTTAATTCCGTTTTAGTGTTTTTAGAAGAGAGAATTTAGAAGACAATAAAACTAAAAAAAACAATATCTTTCCTTGCTAGACATACCAAAACTTTCCGAACACTTTCAAACTTTTTTTAAGAAACATAATATAACCACTAGTCATAAGGGCCATAATTTACTTAAAAGCAATATCAGCAAATTAAAAAGTGATATTCCAAAAAACAAAAAATCAAATATTGTCTACCAAATACCCTGCGAGAATTGTCCATCAAATTACATCGGCCAAACTAGTCAGTATCTGCAAAATCGTCTAAATGGACAAAAAAATATTATAGCCCTAAAAAAACACGAAATGAAACACAAGCATACCTTTGAAAATACAAAAATCTTGAATACTGAAACCAACAAAGGAAAACGAGAATTTTACGAAATGATCGCAATAAAAAAATCCGAATGCCGTAAACGATAAAACAGACATTAATAATCTAAATCAAATTTATTTCAACATATTAAAATAAACCAATATAAGGAAATTTCTAAAATAAATAAAACAATAAATAAGAATAATTCTCCGCTTTCAATTCTTCTAAATTGAATCATGATATTTTTTCAGAAACGGATCACTTTAATTAAAAGACCCAAACTTTTTACGCCATTTAAAGTACCTAAAACATACACCATCTGGGTTCCACATTCAGTCAAGTCAAGGCAGTTATAGGGTTAAAAATGTAGTGTCCATTCTTCTAGCTGGACTTTTAAAAATACTTTTGAAAGTTAGTATACAAGAGAGTGTGTGATTATAATTGATTTGTGATGTAATTAATTTTTGTTTAAAACAAAAATCTCTGTTGTTAATGGTAAGTTTTTAACCTGTTATTCCGTATGTAATAATATTAAAAATGTACATTTGTGTAGAATCCGCTGAAACTGTCAGTTGAAAAAGATTCGAAAGAATCGAAACATCCTGAAAAATAAAAATATATGTACGATAAGTACGACTACTTTATATATGAAATATATACATAAAAATGAACCATATTCCCAAGAAAAAAACCAATTAAATATATATATATATATATATATATATATATATATATATATATATATATATATATATATATATATATATATATATATATATATATATATATATATATATATATATATATGTTCATTGTTCAGTTCGTTTTCTTTTTTTTTAACGTTTTATAACTTTATCAATATAAATATATTTTGATACTCGTTCCGTATCTATATCTAAAATCTATAAGGTTGACTCATACAGGGCGATACACAAAGTAACTCACACGTGGGTTCACTTATTCTCGAAAGAGAGTTCTTATATTATTTTTCCCTTATTGTTGGTTTTCCAGAAAGAGACTTGTCGGTAGACACATCTTATTTACTTTATTTTCTAGGGACCTTGCCGAAAATTTTCTCTAAGAACGACACTACTGCTCTCAATAATAATGGCTATTAATTATTTTTATAACTTTAGGTATTTCCCTAACAGACTGCGATTATACTACCATATAATCATTTAAAAACTTCTTTTCCTCAGCATATTAGATGATTTATTAAAATCAAATGAAATTCAAGATAAATTATTAAATATTACATTGATTTTTGTTAGAATTTTTTGTTGGAACTTTGGAACTAGAAATATGGAACCAACTTATAAATATATAAAATAAAAAAAAAATATGTGAAAATTCCAAATTATGAAAGTTGAAACTAAAATATTGAACCTTCATACAAATATTTTAAGTTTAAAATATTAATAAAATGTAAATTTTTGGCGATAATTCGGGTTTATAATTCGATATGTAACAAAACATTTACACAAAAATTTATCGTATCAAAATTTTAACTAGTATAAAAAATTCAAATACTTTCTAAAAATTCATAATTGACAAATGAGATAATAATAAAAATAAGATAAAATAGTAAAATACGTTTTTCAACTTAAAACTCGTGAAGTTCTGGCTCGCCGATAGCCACGGTTTTAAAATCGCAGTGCCTTTTCAGGACTTTTCTTTTTCTCTAACATTTTACGACCTTTTCACTGTGACAATTATTCTACCGAATTTTCTTACTGAATTTCTATCCTTTGTTCTTGATCTGCCGAATATATAAATATTCATTACCACGTAATATTTTCCTTCTACAACCAAAATTCTTACTCAATTCACGTAACTATACAATACATGTGTTCTATTACAACTTTATATAAAGTTGATAATTGCGTGCTTTCTCCTCCGTCCAGAATATGACTGGGCTTGAAGTTTGGGAGTATTTAATTTTTTATGATTTTGTTTCGTAGTAAACTATACTTTTGTTATCAAATAAAGAGTAAATTTTGCAATAGTTTTAACATTAAACATGAGTCATTATTATCACTCGGATTTCATTAATTCTACTATAGAGTGTGATAGTCAAAGTAGACCTTTACGCAACTGTCTTATTTGAGATTTATTTAAGGTTGACTTTCCTATATCAATTTTTGGCCAATGTATTGGTTTTACCTTTTTTCTGGAAGGCGATCGTATCTGCACAGAATTTAGAATTTTGCTGTTTAATTAGTTTATTTCAAACTGTTAAAATTTTCAACTAAAGTGACCAGTGTTAAATTGTGATAGGGAAATATTTTATTTTATTTTATTTTCCACAACGTGTTGTAAAATAAGTTAGAAAAATATTGAAGCATGTTATCCTTTTTTATCTTGAAACTTACAAAATACTTAATGTTAAATTTAATATAGACCTATTCTTGAATCTAAAATTACATTTTCAATGCTCGAGCTTATAATAAGTATATTTTAAAAGCTGTATGTGACTCAAACAATATAATATGAATAAATATAACACAGATTGCACCAATAAAATGCAATTTCGTATCCCAAAAACTGTACAATTTCAATGAATTATTAAAATTTGGCTTATTTCTTATGTCCTATCAAATAGGGATAGAAATTAATTATTATTTATTTTATCGTTATGTAGATTCAAGTTGGCAATCTTTATTTATTTATATTTTTTCTACTAAGGTTATATAGTTTTATAATAGTTTAATTATTTTAATTCAAATCTTGCAAGGGAGACCCTTTTCAGATAATGTATTTTATTTTGGACTAATTTTGTTGTATTATTATATTTTCAGTATCTGAATACGGATTAGCAAATCTTCACCCCGATAATGAAATTATTAATTTTATTTGAACTTCGTACTAGTCCCAAGTATCTACATTCAGACATTGTTGTAGACGGGGCCTCTGTTAAGCGTCGTGAGAGGCGATCTTAGCTCTGTTTATATATATATATATATATATATATATATATATATATATATATATATATATATATATTCTTGATTCTTGAACCATAGATTATATCATTTATCTTTATTTTGTCTTTTCTTGGGTTTAGGTTCTATATTTAACAAAAATGCAAAATAAATTGACGTTTCGCCCTTTATTTAAGGCATTCTCAAAATTTTTTTCTTCCTAAAAATATTTTGTTATAATTAAAACATTCACATAAGAACATATCTACTATTTTAAGAAACAAGCAATACACTTAAAAACAGTATTTAAATTTTAAAAATTTTTAAAAATATTTAATTTTACCGGTACATACCTTGACATTTTGTTACTCTATTACTAAATAAAATTCAAACTTTACATCGTCTACTGAGGATACATGGAATGCCAATGTGTTTTATTTTTTTTTTATATTTTATATATTTTACAATGAACAAAAAAAAGTCTCCGGAATTCCGACCAAAAATACTGCAAAAAGTAAAAAAGACACTACTAAATAATAATTTCAAGGAAAAGACTATCACCAAAATAATTGATAAACGAACATATAAGTTTTATAATAACGTAAAAACAAAAAACATAGAACATAAACAGCAAAAATATGTAGCATTACGTTACACTAGGGAGCTGTCAGAAAAAATAGAATACATTTTAAAAAAGCATAATATTATTGTATGGCACAAGTCAGATAATAAATTAAATACATTGTTCACAAATTTAAAAAGTAAAACTCCTCTCATGAATAAATCAAATGTAATATATTCGATTCCTTGCACAGATTGTCCCAAAAAATATATAGGCATGACGAGCCAGTTGCTGAAGAACAGATTAAATGGCCATAAATATACGAAAAACGCCTCAACAGTGTTAAACAAACACACACAGGACGAAAAAAATACTTATGATTATAAAAGTACCACAATAAAAAAACAAAATTATGAATTACCAAAAATTACAGATAAAGGAAAAGATTGAAATTAAAAAAGATAAAAACACTGTTAACGATAGAACAGATATGGGATATTTGAGCCACATTTACACAAGCCTAATTTAAACAAAAATATTAAGTATTCGATCCTGTCAAATAAGAATCGAAAATTGAATATCCTCTTAAATATAAAACTAAACGTATACCTTATTTATTTTTTTTTGTGCATTGTAAAATATAAAAAATATAAAAACAATAAAACACATTGGCATTCCATGTATCCTCAGTAGACGATGTAAAGTTTGAATTTTATTTAGTAATAGAGTAACAAAATATCACGGTATGTACCGGTAAAATTAAATATTTTTAAAAATTTTTGAAATTTAAATACTGTTTTTAAAGTGTCTTGCTTGTTTTTTAAAATTGTAGATATGTTCTTATGTGTATGTTTTAATTATAAGAAAATATTTTTAGGAAGAAAAAAATTTTGAAAATGCCTTAAATAAAGGGCGAAACGTCAATTTCTTTTTCATTTTTGTTAAATATAGAACCTAAACCCAAGAAAAGACAAAATAAAGAAAAATGATATATATATATATATATATATATATATATATAAACAGAGCTAAAATCGCCTCTCACGACGCTTAACGGAGGCCCCGTCTACAACAATATCTGAATGTAGATACTTGGGACTAGTACGAAATGCAAATAAAATTAATAATTTCATTATCCGGGTGAAGATTTGCTCTTAACATCATTATAGTCACTCACTGAGTGACAGCACATTCACACTGCTTGACTCCTCATGGTGAGCTCAGGAGGTAAAATTTCCTCCACTTTCTATTTCTACAGTGAAATATATGTGCTTCAATTATTAAAACAACTTAATCTTGATATAACCCTAAGAGTCATTCTCAAATTCAATCACAAGGTCATAGTGACATAATCCATTAAATTTTCTATAACTTTCTTATTAAAATGTTTTTCCATATTATTACTTTTTCACAAATATTTTACTTTTTCACAAATATTTTTCTAAACATTTTTGCAGATGAAACTTTAAAATTTTCGTTAAATATTTATTTATTTTTATTTTTATAAATTTTATTTGACTTTTCTGAACTTATAGAAATACAACAAAATAACGATTATTGACTTTGATTTGAATTCAAGGTATTATTTTTTTTCTCAAGAGGTTAGGTTACAGTTTTTCAAAAAAAAAAAAAAATATTAATTTTTTTTTAATAAAAAGAAAAGAGATATCACTTTATAATTTTACACATATATTTACTCGTACTTTAAGTATACAAAAATATTTTTTTTTGGATTTTTTTATGGATTTTTTTACCCATAACATTTTTTTTTAAACACCAAAAAATGACGTGATTCCAGGTGACTGAATCGTCTGAAAAAAAAACAAAAAATACCAAATTAATCCTTGTTCAAGTGCCTGTAGTCGAAACCGGAATCATTTTGATCGGTAACAAATTTTCCGATTTTTACCCGATTTTTCATCCTCAAAAATGGATTTTTTTTTTCAAATGGCCGTCATTTTGTTATTTTTTGATGAAAAAAAAATCATTCCGGTACCGACAAGATAGAAAATAATTGTCGATGTTACACAAAATGATTGTTCAACACATATGTATCTGTATATATATATATATATATATATATATATATATATATATATATATATATATATATATATATATATATATATATATATATATATATGTACTCTATTTGCATTTGTGATTCTAATGTATATAGTTTTTCTTTTATGTTTTTTTTATACTCTCCGTATTTACACTGTTATCTAGGATTGGGAAGTGGTAGTCTAATAAATAAAGCAATAAGTTAAATACTATTTATTAATTTTTTTGAAAAAGAGAAGGTAGTTATTAAGATGATTAGTACAGAAAATGAAACTATGAAACAGCTCCAAATCAAGTTCAACTCGCTTAAAACACCAAAACGCTCATGGTGCTAACTTTTAAAGCCCTCAGGGAATATCTTAATCTCTCCGAATATTAATGCGCCCTAAATCCTCGATTTCCGAATTTAAAAATCAGCAAATGTGTTTGCTAGTTGCGCGAGAATATACACCAATTCAGATTATGCTATGCTATTCCCATATATATTTTTTTATTAAGTCTTGGTTTGACTATATTCTTATAAATATTGAGAGATAGCAAATATGCTTTTGACTAAAATGAGGTTATCAGGCTTGCTTTTATTCTTAAATGTTTATACGATGTTTTCACTAAGTTTTATCGCTAATCTTTATCAAGAATAAATTGAACGTTTGGTTTTGAGTTTACGAGCTTATACATATATGTATTGTTTTAATTGAAGCTCACTTCACTATACATACATACCTCAATGTTTTTTTGTTACCAAAGATTAAGTATTTCAATACTCGGTTTACTGAAGATTTAATAATATATGTATTTTTATGTTGGGTTTTATATATAATGCTGCAGTTCCAGATCATTTTCGTTTCCTCTTTTTGTCTGTGAGTTATATGTTCCTTAAGTCTAATCTCTAGTAAATGCTTTGTTTCTCCAATAAACATTATCCAAAAAAAAAAACAATATAAAAACAGTTTAAGTTCAACAACCACATTTTAATCAATCTACAACGTTGTCTACAACTTTAAAACAAATATGCATTTAAATTAAATCTATCTGCCGTGCTTGAATAGTTGATCTCCTTTCAAACAGAGAAAAGGGAAAGAATATATAGAATACAGTTTATTGTATTTGTAGGAAATAAACTGTTTCTATATATTCTTTAATTTTTCTTTGCTTGAAAGGAGAACCCATATATCTTCTGTAGATTGTGCCTTACTGGATTTGTCTCTTTTCTTAGATTCCTGGTACCTGTCCACCTCCAGGAAAATGTACGAATGTGATGGGTTCCTTTATTTGCACATGTCCAGAAGGTTACGAACTTAGCACTATTACGGGTGTTTGCGAAGATATTGACGAATGCGCTGTTAATCCTGGCATTTGTGAGAATGGAGTCTGCACCAATACGGATGGTGGTGCGTTTTGTACTTGCCCTGATGGGTATATCTTGGAGCAACATACGATGAAATGTATAGATGTAAGGTAAGTGTAGGGGAAATATTTTACATAGCAATAAATATTTTTTTAGCTCGGAATTGCGAGGTAAAATAAAATGTTATATCGTTAAAAAAACTACTTTTGATCCAAATTTTTAACAATGTTCGTTTAGTCGAATTGTAGTTTTAGAATTATTTATTTATTTCATATTTAGACAAGATCAATGCTATGATGTGTTTTCACGAGGACAATGTACGGAGGCTCGAGGAATGCAGATTACAGCTAAAGAGTGTTGTTGTTCGAAAGGAGCTGCTTGGGGAAGATATTGTGAAAGATGTCCACTTGAAGGGTCATGTGAGTATTTATAGAAAAATATTTAACAGAATATACTGATTCAGGTTTTTTATTACTCTAGACATATCTTTTCAAGCCTGTTACAACATAAAATCCTAAAATTGACAATGTACTTATTAGATCCCGTCTTATTTATTCCTCTTTATCTTGCTACATTTTCAGCTTATCTTAATCCTAACGTTCATAAATCTTCTTGAGTACTGATAATCCATATTTTTCTAGATTTAGCCCTGATAGCTTTTTTTAATGTTTTTTGTATTTCTTTGACTTGACAAACTTCACTATATCAGATTTATTACATAATTTATCAAATCCTTGGTTTATTAGTAATCTATAAGATCCATCTTGTACTTTCACTGGTCTTTATTTTATCTATTTTCCACAATAACATTCGAGCATTTTACGTATGTATGTAAAAAGATGTTTATGATTTTATGCTGCACGTCCTTGGAATCGGGCACGTGAATATCATTATCCATTCTGATTTTTTTTTGCTGACGTACTTGGAAAGGAATTCTCATACCTCTCCGCAGTTTTAGGATTGAAAACATTCTTTCTTTTTTTTTCACTACGTCTTTTCGATAACATTGCGATTCACTTTTCACTTCTTTTGAATATTTTTGATTAGAATTTCTGCCACTTATTTTAGATCGAATAACTATAAAATAGGACCTCACAGCTAAACGTTCTACAACAAATTGAACCTTCCTATGCGTTTCAATTTGACAAAATAGTTTTGGTTGGATCAACTTCGAATTTTGACACAATATTCTTGGTATGTCTTACTTAAAGAAAATAAAATTTTAAAAAAATCTATTTTTTTTTCTCGGACCCGCTTTTCTCTGTAAAAGACTGCAATAAACTAGTAATTTCAGCCTCTTTTATTTAAATTTACTGATCTAGGGAAATTTCAAGGTTTCTATATAACATGATCGATGTAATTTTTCTGTAATTTGTCAGTCAAATCGATGATTTCTCCAAGTATTTTGAGAATATAAGCAAATTGTGGTCAAAATTTTAAAGTTTTTTTTTTGAAAATAATTTTTTTTTCTTATTTTTTGGGTCATTTTGAACAAAACATTCTAGGACAGTTTTCTCTACGACGGTTTATTTTTGAGAAAGAAATTCATGAAATTTTAAAAAAGCCTTATTAAATAAATATTTTGGGGTCAATTTTTTTCTCTAAAGATTTAAATTGATCTTTGTTAGTAATACTTTTGATCGTCTATTGTAAATTTTCAAAAAAACTGAAGTAGTCAAGGTCAGAAATGGAGGAAAATACATGGTTTTCAAAGTCATGCTTATTTACCGTAAGGCATCCGAGTTTGAATTTTATGAAACTCGGGTTACAATCCAACATTATTCTGTATTCTTGAAGGTACTTTGTAATGTTATGATTTAAATCTAATCCATCCTTTGTAAAAGTTTTCAGAAGTTTTCACTACGGCATATTATTACTAAATTATTTGCACGTTGATGAATATTCTAAGATCGTCCAAACTAGTAGGAATAATTTATAGTAAATACTTTGTCTTGGAGTATTTTATTCACCACTGACCACCAAATATTGCGTATACGTCAAAATATTAGAATACAACACAAAAATATTGGACTTCTACCGATCCATACGTAGCAATTATTATGATATTACTGAGATATGGCTAGAAGACAATACTCTTTTCTGTGAACTCTTTAACTGTAGATACTCAGTAAATCGGTGTGATAGAGACCTGGCTGGAATAGATGTGTCAAAAGGAGGTTGAATAATTTTGGCTGTTACATAACTTGTTCTTGAGGCTGTAAATGTCAATGTCACAATAGTTGATAGAACGTAAATTGCACTTTGAGTTTCCCCTACTGTATGTATTTGTTTTCTACATATTTCCTGACACTTCCCATAATGATTTTCTATCCTGAGTCTTGAATCTTTTTACTACCTTTACGACAAAAATATCTTAATTATAGATGATTTTAATATACGTACATTTCACTCTAATATCCAAGGATGTAGTAACTTGGTTACTTTTGCCATCTTCTCTCATTTAAATAGCATACCACAATTATAACTTAATACCAATTTATTCATTACAATTACAAATCAACAATGAGAAAATAATTTAAAGCAATGCTTTCTCAGCACCACAAATCTCCATGAGAATGGCACTTTATTAACAAATCTCTTTTTATTATTTATCCCACATTGTCAAATATGTTAGCAAAAACCAATGATAAATTATCCCTTCTCGTGTCAAGAAAACGTCAAATAATTTACTGTAATTTAATTTTAGCGGATTTCCTAAAAATGTGTCCAGAAGGTCCTGGGAGAATGGACACCGGAAGCGATCTCAACGAATGCGAGTTAATGCCGAACGTGTGCGAAGGCGGCGAATGTGTCAACACTGACGGCTCTTTCCGTTGCGATTGTTCGGCTGGATACACGCTGGATGAAACTGGAAAGAAATGTGTCGACGAGAACGAATGCCATACCACCCTGAATATTTGTGGGAATGGTACTTGTTCGAATTTGGTTGGAGGATTTGAGTGTAGTTGTAGCGATGGGTTTGCTCCTGGACCACTACAGGTATGTCATAGTAATAAATAACTGAAATAATGGGAAATAAAGGGAAAACTATTACTATTTTGTGATTTTCAAAGTTACAAAACTTTTTTTTTTTGCAACCGGACCTTGTGATGACCAAATATGTTGAAGATTCGGATTTTGCAACTCACAATAAATGCACCTCAATCAGCAATGAAAACCCTACTGATAAATATTTCTTTTACCTTTTAACCACAGTTTAAAATGGGTTATTGTTTCTTAACAACGTTACCATGGCCTAAAAATTGATTAAGGGGTAACACCACTGTAACGGGCGAAAAATAGGGCGTATAAAAGAGAAATAGGAAAATTCTTTTCAAAGAGTTCATTCAACACAAAGTAAGGAAAACAAATTTTTATTATTATTTTGATATAAAATGGCGGCAAGAGAACCGATCTTCGAAATCACCTTTTTTAAAAATTGAAAAATTGGCGAAAACATTTTGCATGAAATATGGATCCTGGAACAAAAAACAAAGAAAATTTATAGTTTATATATTTGCTTGGCTTCCCGATGACGTAAGTTTTTTTTTAAATCGAACTTTGCAGAAATGCGTACTTTTGAAAAAAAAATGCCAATTTTTGGTCAAAAATAAAACAATAAATTGTTTATAAAAAAAAGTTTAGATTCAATCAAAAAACGGCTACATAGCTGGGAAGATTATATGCTTGTAAAGCTACTGTTAAAATTTGGGATCGATCTGTGCAATAGTGTTTGAGTAACGTTTTCGCCCAGTTTGAAAAAAGTGGTTTTGAGAAAAACCGGTTTAAAGTTTTACATGCGTACACATTTCTTATATAGAATTGTCGCACTTGCGGACTTATAGCACACTTGGTGATCTTCTGTGAAACTGTAAAGCCCTTTCGCTTACCATTTCGATAGGTAACGGTAATACAAAAGCAATGACTTCGTTTAAATCGACATTTTTCGAGCCAGCTTCAAACCGAAGCCGCATCATATCTTACTTGAAATCTAGGCGTTTATTTCACAAACTTAAACATGACTTGACCTTGACCCTAAATCGTTTCAAGCTTGACTTAATAAATCCAAGCCGGCTTCAAGTATAATCTCGCCCGTTTAATTCGTTATTTCTAGGCCGCTTGTAGAAGGCGCTTGACTTCAAGCGCGCTCGGAACTGTCGATATAAATGTACTGAATGACACCAAGCGCGCAGGGGGCGCGAGCGATGCGCTTCGTGCTTTGCGCGCGCTAGAAGCGTTGCCACAAAATCGAGACGTATGAAAAATTTTTTTCGCTGAGGGACTAATTGGATAGTATTTTTGAATACCTAATAATTCGTTTAAAGCAATAAGAAAAATCGATTTTTTTCATCCTGCTACAGTGTGCTATAGTGGTTTTACCCCTTAATGAATGATTGTCATTTTTTTGAACAGTAAAAATTATTTTAAGTGATATCACTGGTTTAAATTAAACCATATACCTTGAATATAAACATTGCGGAAAGGCTCAAATGTTTTAAATAATTCTGGTTACACTACATTGTTCGGCTGAAAAAATATTTCGCGATATACTTCCAGGTATATTGTTTTATATTTTCGAACGAGAAGTTGTAGGAAAAACGTTGTTTTTTTCCTAAACTTTCAACAATGGTAAAAATCTTTAGTTTTATTCTTAATTCTTAAATTATGAAAAAATTTTCTGAACAATAAATGGACAAAGATAAGGTCATGTTCATATTTGCCTAAAATAAGAAAATATGATAAAGATTTTTTTAGGCAACAGTGTATTTTTATTGCCTGCTAATTCTACTGTGCTCATGAATACATTTCTGAGATAATAATAATATCTACGAGAACATAATTTTGAAAATTTAGTCCTATTTTATATTTCCCTTGGTTATAAAAACTGTGGACAGTGATACATTTAAATGATTTATTATAGACTTTATAGTAGTAGTTTTATTTCCTATTTCTCTCCTAGGTCTGTGAGGATATAAACGAATGCCAAGAATTAGGTAATCAGTGCGCCTTTAGATGCCATAATGTTCCCGGTTCCTTTAGATGTATTTGTCCTTACGGATATGCTTTAGCGCCTGATGGAAGGCACTGTCAAGGTAAGAGGTTTTTTTTTAAATATATTTCCTTGTTTAATTTGTTTTGGAAATTTTATTATTAATAGAGTACAGTTAGGACTTTACTTTGGAAAAAAACATTGGAAAGCCAAATTTTTTCCAGTGCAGTCTTGAACATGTTAGTAATAATATATAAAAAGTTATCAGTTGTAGAGTACTGGCTTCTGTTATTTATCTAACAAATCAGTTCCAAATACTAGTTTTATCTTTTAAATTATTTTTTTTTTAGAAAACTAACTGCGCTATTAGAAAGTACGGGAAATTTTACATAAAAAATTATTAGTATATTTTTTCGTCATTAAAGACTGCGAGCTGCAGAGTTATCTGTTGGAACATCTGGGCGTGTCATCCTTGAGAGGTACTGAGAGGAGTACCATGTGCTTTTTTTGGAGCAAATCGTAAAATGAAATGCAAACCTATATTCCAAAATACTAAATTGCTCCATTTCCTTTAGCAGTGTTTAATGAAGCAGATATGAGAAAAAAATAGAAAATCTACATTTTACAAGATCTTTTTTTTAACATCGGAGATTTCCCAGAATATTCAAAAACGATGTCTATGTTGTTGATGCAGATATGCTGCTACACCGCATATTGTGAAAAACAAACTAGAAATTCAGCATAATTTTTCAAAGTTATGTTCAGTATTTACAACGAAATTTTGGACGTGATGTGATAGTTGTTTTCGACGAATATGCAGCCAAAGCACTAAAAGTAGGTAAATGAGTCGACGTACTGCAAAGCATACATCAACAGAAACTTTTTTTACAGAATACATGAATCTCACTACCATTTAACCCGGAAATAAGGATATATTCATTATTGCATTGAAAAATAAATTAGTTGACAACAGTATTACTGTTCACCAAGCTCCAGAGGATGCAGATATGCTGATTATGCAAACAGCGATTCGCCAAAGTCGTAAAAACATTATTATTGTTTTAGAGGATATTGATGTGCTTGTTTTTTTCATTGCCTTATGTCCACCAAATAATAATACCAATTTTCTGAAATTAGGAAAAGGCAGTACTGAGCACGAGATATATTTTTCAAAAACCTTCTTGTCTGACATTCCATCTTGCAAAGAGCGTATTTTGTTTATACATGCGTTGACATGATATAACACCACATCGACCTTTTTACGAAAAAAGTAAGGTGAACTTTGCACAAATGTATGAGTCAAAAAAACATGTGCAAAAGGCCACAAATATATTTTTATCACCATATCAAGACTCTTAAAAGATTTTTTTTAAGCTGAAATAACTTGCGTTCTATCGTTATATGGGCTGTATTCTTTTGAGTAATTATCAATTGATCAAAGTGAAAAAAGTGTAACTGATAACTTCATGTTCTTTTGAATATGCATTTACTTGTCATTAGGTCGAAGTGATCATGATTACTTCAAGTGATACAAATGAAAATGGTAATGACTCAAAAGAATAGCCCTATGGTATAACGAAAGAAGACCGTAATTTAAGTTCATTTCGATTCAAATGCTTTTATCGACCAAACAAAAATGTATTAACTGGACAGTTATTTTATCAACGAAAAACGCAACAGAACAACAGTTTAAAAGAGTACTATCAAATAGAGACTTAGCTGAGTAATAATTTGCAAGCTGAAGGCTGAGGTTGGAAGAATGAAGATTCAGAAATGAAACCCATTGCCATGACACATGGGCCAGCCTTGACTGAACTACTTAAAATGATTTTTTATAGGTATAAATCTAGATCAATGCGGTTATAAAAAATCGGGTCTCTACCATGACTTGTTCAGTTTGCTGTGACAGATTGTTTCAATTCTTGGATATCTGGAGAAGGAAATTGACTACAGAAACTAAGGTGGACTGGAAGAAAATACAGCAATTGAAGATTCAGATGATTCAGGGAATGTGAAAGTGTTATGGACGATTCAAAGTTTAAAAAAAAACGGCTTTCTTTACACATGGTTGCTAAACTATTTAGGTATTTTTCGAGTTTTTGAGTGGGAGTATTTAAGAATCACAAAGAGTTTTTTTTATTTAACTATGTATACTTTCCTTATTTTCAGATGTGGACGAATGTAACACTCCAGCCAACAATTGTAGGTTTATGTGTAAAAATTTGGTGGGTTCCTTCATGTGCATATGTCCAGAAGGTTATAGCCAAGTGGGCTACGGCGATGACTGCAAAGATATCAACGAATGTGAGTCTGAGCCGGATTTGTGCGAAAATGGTCGTTGTATCAATTTGCAAGGGTCATTCAGATGTGATTGTTATGAAGGATTTGAACATAGTGACGATGGAAAAAGATGTATCGGTAAGTATTGCCGTTTTGTATTTATATTTCAAAACTTTTTTCGGCTTTTGTTCTCGTATTCTTTTTTATTATGAGATTCCAAATAAGTGAACCTACATTTTGCCAATGTCAATATCAGATCGGTATTAGCCATTCACTGTTATTTACATCAAAAGTTAGAAGTAGGATTTACGTGCTAATTTGTTGAAACGGCTGTGACTTTAAATTCGATAGTGTCGTCCCCAGTGGTGGTGCTAATAACTAATGTATATGGCGAACGCGCTAGGGAACGATGAAAATTACTATTTATTTTTGGACGAATATTATTATTTTCGCTTTTTCACTATTGTCGTATGAAAATAAGTTTATTGACGCAAATAAATATATACAACAAAAACAAAAAACGTAAAAATATTAATATAATACTTAAAAAAATGACATATTTTTAAAAATAAAAGTAGTTTTCTATTAATTGGATTTTTATTATCTAATATTTATAAGTAATAATCCTGATGGTTCGGTCTAAAAATGGAATAAATGCAAATCTTATGAAATACCTGCACTAAGGTGAAAATTTTTTCCAAATTTGCAAGAAACGATTTTTCTTTTAAGCATAATTCCTCGAATATATTTTGCAACAAAGACGTTAATGTTTCTCTGATCTTTTTTTTTGGAAATTGCCGACTTTTAGGTGATAATTGGGCATGAGAATACTCAAACCAAACAAAGCTAAAAACATTAATATACTGTATAACAAATATATCCTTTACTCACTATTGTTTAAAATATGTTCAACTTATTTTCTTTCTCATAATTTATTATCGTTAATTGCTTAGTGACATCCTAAATGCGTCAATAAACAAGAACACTTGGTCTGTCCCAGGTTTAAATTATTGATTACAGGACAGGTGCATTACGAGCGTATCCTCAGCTGCCACGTATATTGATTATTCCCAAGTGCATTACACACAATAAATATAGAAGTTTATGTACTTTTTTAAAATAATTTAATCTGGAGGGAGTATTAAATATAGTTGGATATCCTTAATAAAATTTCTTCCCAATTTAGGTTATATTTTTAATATAACATTTTTTTATTAATTTATTTTAAATAAAGATAACTTAAATTCAAGCCAATTGGATAATTATGAGAAGGTTGCCTGTATTTATCTCAAAAAAAATCTATTTCCGAGATCTGAATCATACAAATGCTAGTAATAGCAGTAATTACACATTATACAAAATGAATTATTGTTATCTAATAATTATATTACAGTTACTAAACGAAATCTAATATTCTTAATACATTATTATTTAATTAATACTAATTATTATTAGACACTAATGGTCTTAATAATTTAGAGTAACTCTAACATTTAACACGTATTGAATTTATGGACAAGCACATATTACAATTCTTTACATGCAGGAAGATTTTATGTCTTGAAATTGAAATTGAAATCGCAATTTACCGGATTGAAGAACATTTGAAAGAGTTGGTCGTAACTGAAGAGAAACAAAAACAGATGAAGCTTAACTAAAATTTTAATGAAAAATAAATTTTTTTGATAAAATCTTTTCATTTACTAAATTGTCACAAAATGTTGTACATTAGTAATTAAGTTGTTTTAAAAATTTTCAGATCATAGGGAAGGATACTGTTTCCGTAATAAAGAATGCTCGACAAAATATGAATTTTCAATTAAAAAGTCTACAAAAGCCGACTGTTGCTGTACCATGGGAGAAGCGTGGGGTCCAACGTGCGAAGCTTGCCCACCCAGATTCTCGGTTGAATATCAAGAACTTTGTTTGGATAGTGGATTTTTGATAACTGGAGAGGGTACGTTGTCTAATTTTATTATTGTGCAATTTATACTTTTGAGTAACAGAAATGTTATTTTAGTTGAAGAGAGTAATCAGTAAATAATATAAAAGTATTTATTTGATTATAATATAGCTCAAATTTTATCCGATAATATAAGTTGATAAATGTTTTTTTTCATCAAGCTATTTTTTCTATTTTTTTTTCAGAACTAAATTTATTTAGTTAGTTCAGGTTAGACTTTTGCGTTTTATGTTTGTCGTAATAGTTGGATGTATGATAGTATTTTTATCATTTCATCATAATTATGAAGAGGATGAACTACTTTTTTTGCATACATATTTCTTTCTTAATATTTTGTTTAAAACAATATTTTTAACTACCTTTTTTTCCTTCAAGAATTAATGAAATCTGATGAAGTACTCTTAAGTAGCTATTTTTATTAAAAATTAGTTTTTTAAAGATTTCATTTTGACACGTTATTTGGCAGAAAACGTTATTACGGATAACTTAAAAGCAGCAAATAAATAGTGTAATGAGTAAAACAATGCGAGACAGCATGCTATTGTGTGTCTCTGTCACAGAATGTTTTTCGAATATAATAAAAAATAAATATTTGTTTTTTATAGACATCAACGAATGTGAAACTATTCCTGATCTCTGCAGAAATGGACAGTGTATTAATACCTTAGGATCTTATAGATGTATTTGCAATAAAGGTTACAAAGTAGATGGTTCCGGATTGTATTGTAGGGGTAAGTGTATTATTTTTTAAAATCCAGCATAGTGGAAAATTTTCGAGAATATGAAATGGTCAATCTTAACAAAAACTGATTCAGTGTTATTAAACCAAAATTATAAAAACTGTTTTACCCAATAAAATTGAGTGAGAGCTGGTGAACAATTTATTTAATATAATTATAACGATTGAAGTTCGGCCGACATTTAGTATATACTATCGGACAAAATAACACCAACGCTTTCGAAAGATGTATAATACAGCCATTATAATATACTAAATTTGTGATAGCGCATTTATATACCTTTTTAAAAAATCAAAATTTCAGTAAGAAATAAAGAAAAATTGTTTATATATGTAAATTCTCCTTTCGGGCAGAGAATATGAAAAATATATATACAAACAGTTTATTTCCTGCAAATATCGCTCTGGTCCTCTTCCCATACGCGTTTCGATCACCTCATGATGTCGTCAGTGAAGCTGTATCGGACCGAGAGCAACATTAGCAGGAAACAACTGATATAAGAAATATAAATTTTAAGGTACGTCGGCAGGGTATTGCACCTGCCATCTACCGACCTCGATGTCAGACTGAAAAATATCGTCAGTCGAACGACATCTATGAATCATTGGAGTAATGTGAAATTTTTAAAAAATCAAAATTTCAGTCAGAAATAAAGAAATCTTCTGCCGTATTTAAATAGTTTGTTATATATGTAAATTTTCCTTTCAGACACTGAATATGAAATATATATATATATATATATATATATATATATATATATATATATATATATATATATATATATATATATATATATATACAAACAGTTTATTTCCTGCAAATATCGCTCTGGTCCTCTCTCCCTACGCGTTTCGATCACCTCATGATCTCGACAGTGGAGCTGCCTGAAAGGAGAATTTACATATATAACTATAGAAAAAGATTTCTTTATTTCTTACTGAAATTTTGATTTTT
Organism: Diaprepes abbreviatus; assembly: GCA_034092305.1. NCBI lineage: Eukaryota > Metazoa > Arthropoda > Insecta > Coleoptera > Curculionidae > Diaprepes > Diaprepes abbreviatus. The sequence continues at coordinate 1,801,353 of JASJET010000380.1, read as the reverse complement.
TAAAAATTTCACTTTACTCCAATGATTCATAGATGTCGTTCGACTGGCGATATTTTTCAGTCTGACATGGAGGTCGGTAGATGGCAGGTGCAATATTCTGCCTACTTACCTTGAAATTTGAATTTCTTATATCAGTTGTTTCCTGCTAATGTTGCTCTCGGTCCGATGCAACTCCACTGACGAGATCATGAGGTGATCGAAACGCGTATGGGGAGAGGACCAGGGCGATATTTGCAGGAAATAAACTGTTTGTATATATATTTTTCATATTCTCTGCCTGAAAGGAGAATTTACATATATAACAAACGCATTTATATACATTGTCATTTAATATTATACTAGACTGTTGTTAGCAGCATAAAAATTATTTCCAACGGTCAAAACAAATGAACGGATATTAATGTAAACTTTCAAATACAGAATACTCATGCGTCAAAAGTACAGAACCATTTTAATATTTTCCTAAGAGAGAAAGTTTTCAGTAACAGTAAAGGCTTAGATAATTTTGTGGTATTGGTTTTATGTATAATATACATTTTTGGGTTAAGTTAATCATACCAAAAGGTATCTTAATTTCCAAAGAGTTAAAGCAGACAGTAATCAATTCATTTCTGGGAGGTAAAAAACAAGTCGCAATTTTAGAGTAGTTTGATTTTGTATCGTATTCAAAATAATTTCATGTTATACTCAAAGAGGACATTTAGAGAATCTATCGAAACTCAGAAGACCGAGGAGAACAATAATATGGGCACCTAGCTAAAAAGACTTTTATTTTGAGAAGAAAAAGCATTGCAAGGCTTGCTTTTTCTTCTTCTTGCTACTTGAGGGAAATTATATTTTGGTTTTTTTAACATGATAATAATCTAAACCACTCTTCACGAATTGTTCAAGAGTAATATCAGGAAAATATCTTTGCATTGGCCAGCACAATCACCAGACCTTAATCCCATGGAAAATTTGTGAAAGTTAGTAGGCCCTCGTATTCGTATACAAATGATTTCAAATAAGCAATTGTTTAATAAATAAAATTATTGAAGTTTATATAAATCTTCTTGAAAATATTGTTCAAAAGTTAATTGCCAAATGCCACGATGTTGTCAAGTAATAAATAATAATGAATATTCATTTAACTATTACTGTAGTAGTTCTAGCTACTGTAAATCTTAAATGTGTTTAATATTTTTTGTTGTAATACGTAAAATAAAATATCGTTAAATTTTTCTTACATAATTTTTTTCGTCTATTTTATATATAGGTCAATATAAATTTTACAAAAATGTATGAAATATTGTGAGAATAACACGATCTTTTTATTTTTATTTTAAATTCAAAGGAACAGAAGCATTTCGTTTTCTACTTTTGTCCAGTGTATGCACAAAATAGATACTGACTACCTGGTGGAGAAACCTCGGTTGCTCTTTTTGTCGTACTTAGCTAAACTCATTTCCACGTCTTTTACAATGTTGCAACGCTTCAAACCGCCTGGCTCGCAGTATTTATTATTTTTGTAGAATTTTAAAAATCCTGTTTAAGTTGCAAGGGATATAAAATATTTTACTTCCTTTTTTTATCGTGGAACTTTGTAATTGCCTGACAATAAGTAGAAGCTAACCAGGGCGTCTGGCTAATGCTTTCAGACTGGTAGAGGAATAAGTTGGCAAGAGGACAGATTTTAAGATATTTTTGACATTTACTTTCTCCCTATATATTGAAAGCTGCAATTGTAAAATATTAAATGAAAAGGCATTTCTTTTTTTTTTTTCAAAATTTCGTCATACACATGTGTCCCAATAATGCTACGATATTTTAGAACTATTCATTTCCATATTAAATTCCACTGGTTGGTTGTCTTTCATCCAATTTATTTCATCGTTAAAGTGTCAATGCTACTTTACTGTGGTAGTACTTCGAACAGGCGACCATTCGATCGATAAAGAAACTTCGAGGGAATGTACCAGACGATCATCTCTTTAAAAAATGTCAAAACTTTCGCGGGGAAACAGGTTGATAAAAATCAATAATAAGCTTTTTGATATCTGTCTTCAAAGCAGTAAGAATGTCCCGTTGAGATCTCTTTTTTGGGAGGCCGACGCCTTTTTGTAAGGTTGCCTTATCTTGTCTTCCCTATTTTCATACTTTCTCATGTTTAGTTTTCGATTTTTTTTTCTTTCCCTTATCTAGATGGGTTTAACTGATAACTTTAGAAGAAGCTTTGATGGTCTTAGACTAGGGTAACTCCCAGATTCAATTCCTGTTTTTATGGAGCTGTCAATGCTTATGCAAATGGACCTGTAGTAAGGCTCCAGGCTTGAAAAGATCGATAAACAGGCCTGTGATTGTGTGTGTAACTTTCATTAACGCCAAAAGTAACAAAAAACTGCACCTTTGGCCTTTTAAGTACATTCCCAATATTAATTTAACTTTATTCGTAAATGCGAGACTGTCTTGACAAGATCATTTGGTCCAGAGAAGCTTTAATACTATTCGAGTCTAAATTTTGCATGCCATAACCTCAGCATCATTTTAGATTTAAACAACAATATATTTGTTTGAAGGCTGTTTATGGTTGATGAAGGAGAGGTTTTTTGATCTTTGACAAACATAAATATGTTTGATTATTTTTGCTTTCAGTTTTATTGCTTGGCGTGAGTCTTTTTAATGTTTTTAAGTGTTAGAAATTACTATAAATGCGAAATCGGCAATTAATATCAACAGAAGAGGATTTTAAAACCTATTTTTTTTAATTGGTAAATATTGTTAGATATTATTTACATACTGAAAATACCAATGATTATAATTTAGGCAACCACAAATTCATACTTTTATGTATTCTAGAATTGACGTACCAGTTATCATATTATACTTGTTTAAACAATGCAGCAAGAATAGCATAGAATCGGTATGTTTGTAGCAAGAAATAAAATATCCACTGTTTATCAGCACTTGCTCAAATATAATTTAAAATATTATTACAGTATTCAGCATTCAAACCACTGGACTCTAGTTCTGGTGATATGCTAATTCTACAAGGGTATGTTCGAAGTTCAGAACAAATATAGATCAGTTATGTAGTAACATTCTTCTGTTTTACTGTAGTTTTCGACATATGACTATTCGGTAAGTTTTTCTCAGTTTTACCTTTGTAAAACTGAGGGGCGCCCGCTATTAAAAACAAAAAGAAAATTTAAATATTGTCATTAGACCTATCTATCTACTCAAAAATGAGTTGCTGTACGCACTGTAATGTTTGATGATCAACAATAATAGTTTAAACTTCTACGTCATAAGTGGTACTAATAACGCCTATCATAATGTACTCTGCCAATTTTTTCATTTATTTCACTGGTTGCTTTGGCTCAAAAAGTAATAAAAAAAGTATGTAATGTCTGAGTCAAGTTGTGACATTAATGTCAAATCTGAGTTGCAATATAGGTGATTTAAAACCATGGAACAGAATTCCAACAATGATGTCTAATAAAAGTAATTAAAGGTCATTTTTAACCCCTTTTAAACTCGAATTTCGTTAAAGTTACGGTATATATTGATATATTTTATTTTTTCCTATTAAAAAAAATCATAACTAGGCAACCAGCGGAGCAGGGTAAAAATTTTTGGCGTACTTAAGAAGTTTTTGCAGAGAATCGAAATTTCTAGAAAAAAGAAGTACCTTTTCATTTGATATTTCATAGTTGCCACACCCCATTTAATATGAATGTTAGAAATATCCTTAAATCTATTTCTCTATCGCCTTATTATTTTACAAGCATTTTATTGAATTTTTTCAAACGTTTTCCCTATATCGTTTAACACTTTAATATCCCCCTTTATAAACATTATCTCTTTAATAAATTTCAACAAATTTTTCACCAGCTTGTAATATTATTGATGTTCTAATGAAAACGTGGAGGCAAAAGGAAACTTTCCCACTTTTTCCTTAATTATACTCATAATATTAATTCGAAATAAGTTTTAACAAACAATTATTGCAGCTTTGATTAATAATAAAACTGTTGATTTATGACCATTAGTAATATATTTTTAATGCGTCAGGCAGAAAAAAAGTTATATATTTACGTCTATCAAAAACTTTTTCAATGCTATAAAAACATATATTTTCGCTTGGGTGGTCGAGGGAGAACCAACTACTTACACGCTGGGATGCCTACGATTTCTCATTTTGCCACCAGGCTCCGCTTTTCCTTATTTTTTATGAATAATAGCTAAGATTTTTTTTGTATGTTAGGATTAGGAAGGAAAAAAACATTATTTTAATATAACTGCCTTTAAATATCGTTTTCACAAAGTAAATCCCAGAAATTATCTAAAGATTTACTTTATTTTTCCAAAGTTAACTAACCGTAACTTTAAAGGCTGAAATTGGAATAAAATATCTTTTGAATTAGATTTGTCAAAAAAGACATTAGAATCATAGGTCTGTTATTTAAATACTGCTATCAATCACTAATATTTATTTCTAGTCTGCTTAAAAAGGTTCACTTTCCTTTCATGTTAAAACTTTAACAAGTTGTTTAAAAAATTATAATTTATGAGAATCTAAATCCAAAGCATGTTTTAAGATAAGTAAATTTTAAGCATTAATTTTTAAAAAATCGTCTTAGAATAATTTTCTTTGTAGATATTAACGAATGTGAGCATTCTCCATGTCAATATACGTGCCAGAACACAGAAGGTAGCTTCTTATGTTCATGTCCCGCCGGGTTCTTGTTAAATTCAGACAGCTTGACGTGCAGGGATCTCGATGAATGTGCGACAGGGCAACACCTGTGCCAGCAAAATTGCATTAATACTCAAGGCAGTTACAAGTGTTCATGCGACAAGGGATATACGCAGATCGGTGACAAATGTGAAGGTAAGTCTGTTTTAGTGCTATATTATTACATTTTATTTTCTTTTAAGTAAGAATAAAATATTTTGTCACCACAGATAATATATGTAAGCGGAAAAAAAAAGGAAAGCAAGATAAGATTTTTATAGCAACAGATCTATTTTATCATTTTAAATCATTTCCTTCTGTTTGCGCCCCAACTTGTTTTCAAGACTTTACTTATTTACGCGTATGTTCGGGCCAGAGGGTGGTTTCCACTCTAAATCCTTGAACGGAGAAGTATATGCAACCTTAAAGTTGCTGGTTTAGAAAGGTGGGGTAATCGAAGGACCGGCTCCTTTTATTTAGGAACAATTTTATTAATAAATTATATTGAGTTACATTAGACCTTATTGATTCAAACAAGGAGTTAGGAAGCTGTATTTTGTTTGAGTATCTCCTGACTTTAGTACCTTTGCCAATAAATTATAAAACTGCTCGAGTGACATAAACGAGAAAAATACAGCTCATGCGGCTTGTTGCACTATTTGAGCTTTACAACGTCTAAACTTTGACTAACCGCACTATACTACGAAAAACCACTGTCGCTTAGCACACGTGTCTAGGTACACCCTAATGAATAGCGATTGAAAAGCTTCGTGCTAGGGATACGCTATATTTGATATCGATCCGTATCATACGAAATAGTATCGAAACTGGAAAATACCGTTAAAAAGATAAAAGCAACAATATATAAAATAAACCATTCTATTACATAACAAACAGGACAGAGCATTATTATAACGTTACATTTCTTATACGGGTACAGGATTTCTTTTTATTTAGCATCATACCTAGAGGCTTAATTATAAGAGAAAAAAACTTTACGAAAGTTATATGACTTTTTCTATATTATCTTTTAGATATGTTTAAAAAAACAGTGAAGTAACGTAAAGTTGAAAAACAAAAGAAATTTTATTTTTCTAAATTAAACATCTTGTATATTGAATTTTTAAAAAATAATTTTAGATTCGTTATGTACGACCCCGAAAACTCCCCCATACCAATTTTGGAGAAAATGGAACAAAATTGATTTTTTCATCTGCCATATTGGATCCGCCATATTGAATTTTTTAAAAATAATTCTAGATTCATTATCTGCGGCCGCGGAAACCCTTCCGTATCAATTTTGGAGGAAATCTGACAAAATTGATTTTTTGTCCGCCATATTGGATCCACTCTGTTGAATTTTTAAAAAATATTTTGAATCCGTTATGTGCGACCTCGAAACCTCCCCCGTACGAATTTTCGAAAAAATGGGACAAAATTAAATTTTTTTGTCCGCCATATTGAATTTTGATAAATAATTTCAGATTTGTTATGTACGACCTCGAAAATTCCCCCATACCAATTTTGGAGAAAATCAGACAAAATTAATTTTTTTGGCCGCCATATTGTCAGCGCCACCTTTGATTTTACTGCACTAATTTCATCTAAAAAAATATGGGACCACCGCAGGAACTTCCTGAACATAATGTAAAAGATTTCATTCAAATCGGTGCAGCCGTTCCGGAGTACATAAAAAAAACATACTTACTCGACGAATTGAGAACCTCCTTCATTTAGAAGTCGGTTAAAAAAAGTAAGTTTAAGACTCAATATTAATAATAAATATCTATATTTTTGAAAAGCTTGTAACAAACTAAATAACAGTGTTCAAAAATATTTTGGGTGTCCCATTTAAGAAAAGACTAGGTTGATTTATTTCTCCGAAATAGTTGAACCTATGAAAAAACTGACTACGCTACTGCACCCTACAAGAAAACCCCCAATAGTTTTTTTTTTAACTTTGCGCTAAGTTGCAAAATAACGGAGATACGAAGGGTGCCCCAAAATGCACTAATTCAAAATCGCTCTGTATCTCCAAAACGAAAAGGGTTATGAAAATTCTGCTAGTGGTATCGTTCGTTTTTTAAAAAAGTAACGCACAGCCACGAAAACCTTATCCTTCTATTTTTACTAATAACGAAGATAATACATCAAAAATTAGACACTCTGTACATATTTTTTTTCAAAATAGTAGCGGTAAGCATTGGAAAACATTCGAAAAATGTTTTTGAAAAAATTAATTTTTAAGGTTTGACCTTTTTCCTAACTAGATGTTTTACTTTTATGAGCAGCCTTAAATTAGCCAAGTTCACAAAATTAGCATCACATTCATTGCGTGTATGAGTTCCATGTTGACTTTTGACCTTAGAGGCCAGTAGGTTTAATTTTTCAAAAGGAAACAGCAGGTTTATTTCATGGCATTCGATATTATATTTTTAAGAATAAAACATAAAATACCTACTTGGATGTTTCCTTTTCACGTGAGCCCTTAAGTTGGAATATTTAGAAAAATTCATCTTACATTCTCCATAACTAACGATTCTTATTATGAGCCTAAATTTATAAGTTTAGCACAAAAAAATCAATTGATTAACTATTACTTACATCAAAGGAGTTATCTATTAAAAAATATATGTTAATTATTACCAAAGCAGCACAGTTTACCCAAGATCGAGCAACCAAAAAACTATGCAAAAACACAAAGACGAAAGAATAGCAATTTCAAAATTAAAAGAAAAATCAAAATGTTGATTTATTAAACTGATAATTGTTGCCGTTACGTTGTTACTAGACCTGCTGTCAAATAGAGTACCCCGCATGACCGAAGCTTTGCAATCATCGGGGTGTACTTAGACGCTTCTTCGCCAAGTTTATTCATAGTACAACAATTAAACTCCTTGCTCTTGTGCCTTCGGCAGCCGGCATTTCTCAAAATCGAAAGGGAAAACAATAGCGTCTTGGCTGTGTAACACCCATAAAGGGTAAAAATAAATAAAAATATATTAATATATTCCGAGAGAGATTTTAGTAATTTAAAATAGGTTGCGTTTTCGAAACAACTTAATAATACAAAATATATTATTTGTTTTCTTAGGTTTTTCTCTTTTCAAATACAAATATCGTTAAAATCATAAATATACAGATTCTATTTATTTTAAGGAAGAAAATAAAATAACAAACAAAAGTTTCAAAACCAGACGCTCCTAATATTTCTATTTATTTTTATTATTTCCTACACAGTTTGCCAAGAACAGCACCCCTTCTGGGTTTAACGATCCCTTGCAAAAATAACGACCGGCCAACTCAATAAATACTGTTTGTTTTGCCAATATCTCAACATAATTACTGGTTGTGTGTGGTTAACCTTAACTCTCTTCATGTTGACTTTTGGCAAATCCCTGATGATTTTAACAAATCCCTTCTAAGATATACTACGGCAAAATAATCCATAGGGAGTAAATTGTGCTGTGCACTTCACCTTTTCAAATTCTCGGGATGTATATATTGTAACGAAAGTTGTTAGATCGATGATGGCTTTGATTCAGTGTTGCCAGATTAATAAAATGCAGGTATCGTAAATTTCTTTTTGTCATACCACTTTGAAACTTTGTGTTTTTTTCTTAAAACTAATTTATAATTCTGCTTAATTAAAAGAATTGTTAAAATTGGTCCAACAAATCTAGATATGTTTTTACGCTTTTATTTTCCAATTCGAAAGTTGAAAAACTTATTAAGAATTGGGGTTTTTAATTCTTTTATTTGAATCCCATCACAATCAAATTGTTTTATGGAGTAGAATCTTACATCGCATCTTGAAAACTTCGGACTTTTTAAGGGGTTCCATAGAAATCTTTATAGGCACGTTGAAGGGGATTGAGACAAAGAGTAATTAGTGGACTGTATATAGATTGGTTGCGGAGATGAGAAATTATACGAATAATGAGCAAATACAAAATACGGCGACAGCGTGACACAAAAACTAAAATGGCCTACCTTGTGGTCGAAATCACTTCACTAATTTCTTCTTGGTGGCCACCAGGATAATCCCATGCTTCACAATACAGGAACTAGGAATCGAGGACACTGTCACTATATTTTGGAGTAGTTTTGAGGCGAGAGTCAATATATTTGAGAGCAAAACGATAAGCCTTTTCGATAACGCGAGGGACGTGCAATACGTCGAGTACTATACTATACGACAATTACTGTACTACTACTTTCCTACCACACGACTATGGTACTACTATTTTTTCCCTTTTCACATTTGTCCAAATGCGCGAGGGCCAGTAAAATGTGTCACGTGTAAACGCGAGTAAAATTGAACCAAAAAGTAATGAAACCTAAATACTCGTTATGTCCATCCATTAGTATGTCACAGTCCTCTTCCTTCTAATCTTTTGCAATGACATTTTGTAGGTATATGTATTTTAGTAACCCAAAAACAGATCTGATGCAAATTTGGGAAAACAATTTATGGTACAAAAATCTAAATATATTTTTACGCTTTTATTTTCTAAATCAAAAAAAAGTTGTTTTTAATTTTTTTTATGACTTTCATCAACCTCCGGAATAGGGTCTCATCTTGCAGCCTGAAACATTGGAGGTTTTTTAGGCTTCCATAGAAATACGAAAATTATCACCGGCAAATTACGTGACTAATTTATGTGACATAAAAAAACTGTAAAAAATTGGATTTCTTCATTTTTGTTTATACGATCGCGTGGAATATCCTAGAACAACTCTATTTTATGAACGTGTATTTTGGTGAATGCGCCAGGAAACGCAGTGTTTTATTAAGGAGGTTGCATATTGTATCGGGCTCCGTGATATGGAAGCTTGGGTTCTCAATGGGTTTGTTCCCGTTTTTTAGGAGGCTTGATTGCGTACTAATTTTAAATTTCAGTCTTCGAGCATATTCGCTGGAAGTAGCATGCAATGCTCCGCGCGTTACTCGGCAAAGAGAAAGAGAAGGTGAATACGGGTCTCTCTAGCTCCGAACGTTCAGTTCCACCGGCAGCACGCGCCAGTTTTGATTTGCATTGGTTCATCATTTTGTATCTTATAAGATGTTTTCCTTCAAAAAAAGTTTTGCAAAGTTGAAATATTACAGTGTAGTCAAACTTTTAATCACAGAATATAAATTCATATTCACGAATGAGTAAAATATTAGTCAAAACACTTTCCATGTTAATGTTATTTTAAAAGTGGAAATATTGTTTCTCGAAGATTTTATTTGAAAGTGTCTCCTTTGCGAAAGAATTAAATATATCTGAATCAAGCATTTTTGAAATTGTACATGATAAATTTGGCATGATAAAAGTTTCCTAGATTATTGATTTTCGAACAAGGATTGCTTCGACCGCAATTTTCTTAAAATAAATGAAATTTTTAAATGTAAACACTGAATTTCTCTCTAAGAGGGTCAGAAACAGGGTTCTCAGTCTCTAAAAGGAGGGCGTAAACAATTTTGCGTCGAGATGCTCATAGGTACTAACTTTTGGGATCAAGCAAGACTTGTTTTTATTGAATGTATGCCAAAGGGCACTGTAATAATAGCATGTACCGACTGCACTACATTAACAAAATTATATACTGCTGTTAATTAAAAAGATACTGATTTATATCACAAGTTCAACCTAGTCTCGGCCACTATAACTTCTTTTAGCTGGACTATCTACCGTATAGCCCAGATTTGGCTCAGTTTAAGTTTTTTTTGTTCAAAAATCAGAAATAGCACCTCAGTTATTGACCCGTTGAAAGGGGATATTGATATATTTTTTCAAGGCTTATATAAATTATCGGTGCGTTAAAGTCGAGAGAGAATATGTTAAATAATAAAATAATCCAAGTCTTTTCTTTCATTATTGGAAAGAAAATTTTTCCGTTTCGTAAGTTTCATTCGTAAAATTATGTGATGGATCTTATTCAATTTAAGTCAATTGAATTATTACATTTATTCCGTTATCTTTCTCATTTCTTAATCACCAGAAAGGGGTTTTCTTATAACATTTGAGCAGTAGGCAGCTAACATATTCGCGGTCCATTTCCCGCTGTAACTTTTTCGATTTGGACAACAGTTGGGTGACATTTTCCCCATATTCGTCTGATACTGCACATAAATTTTCCAGGAAAAATTCCAAAGGAATATATAGAAAATGTAGTTTCAATTACTTGTTACAACCTATAACTTTATAGTTGGCCGGTAGCTTTTTTATATGAACCTTGTAATTTTTAGATTTTTTCCCAAAAAATTACTTCAAATATTCTGGAATGCATTCAATGCCTTTTCATCAATACTTATAAGAATTTTAAAACGTTTTCTTAGTTTGACCTGAACGTGGGAATTTTTCTTTTCAATATGGAAAAGCATTTTTTTGCGTGTTTAAGTCTTTAAAACAATCTTAAAAGGGCGTAAAGTGGGCGTAAATATAAATTTTATTGGTCAACCACGCCCCACATTTTTCGATTTGGTACAGTATTTCTACAAAGCACCCGTCCTCTTACAATGTAACAACAATATTTAGTATTTTTTCTTTGTGGTCCTGTAAGTAGTGCCATTATTATTAAATCAGCGCGGATCTTCCATTGGTGTTTTTGATTTTTTATATTTTGGACAAATGCTCGAATATCTTCCTAGTTTCTTTCAAATTTACTGCGCGAGCTGTAAAAAAAAAGGTAAAACAACCTTTAAATCTGTTTTAAAACTCGTCAAAGGTATCTAGTGATAATATTTATATGTCAGCTTAACTTGAATCATTAGCTAAAAATTATTCTCGTAGATGGGCAAAAATGTCGTATTTCTGTTATTTAAAGAATTTGAGGGTCAAGTTTTGGCAAAAAATCTTGTTACTTTTATTTGAAGTGTTTAAGAGTTAGCTACATATTTCTATACGTCTCAAACATCCTCCATATTGTATTGCTATATAGAACTTTACATTATGTGAATCGTTCCCTCTTTCTCAAAACTTATGCGTGATCCATTCACTTAAAATTAAACAAAATACTCATTAGTTTCAGAAGGGGATTTTAATAAAGAGCAGTGTTATTTGTCTGGGTAAGTAGTGAGTAAAGAGAAGGACTTGAAGAAAAGAGTATATTTGGAAAATTTCAGTTAGAAATAAAAAAGTTGAATATACAAATTAATTCAGCATAAGATCATAAAAGACGATCTCAAGGTTGTTATTGGTAATTTTGCATTCAGTAAATAGTGATATTCTATTTAAGTTGAAAATGTATAGGTAGTACAAACATAAGAGATATAGTGAAGTTGAATATATAATTTTTATATTTATAAATGTATGATATGGTAAGTCTTAAAGTTCATAATAAAAAATTTAGCACAATTGAATTTACTATTTTGTTAATTTATAATCCTACTAAAACTTTATACGTGTATAAATTTCTACGAGAAGCAATATTTCAAGTAAAATCTGTTTTAATTTTATTTTATTCGTGCGTATATGCATGTTCCCCGTCACATGATAATCGCTTGCTTGCATTACATAAATGTCGTAAACTCCATGTGTATTAATTCTGTTTAAGATTTTAATGAGAGCTGTAAATAGTACGGTCTCAATTGTTTCTAGCTCGATTTCAGATGAAAAAATGAGAGGAAAAAAATAAAATTATTTTATATTCAATAAATGTTTTATATGAAACATCTTTATCTCGGAAACTAAACGAGCTAGAGAAGACAGTTTAGTAGAATGATCGTTCGAAATTTTCTATTTTAATTTTACACCTTTGGGGCTGCAGTCAAAAGAATAGCTGGTCAGAAAAGAAAATTCTGTTTTGTTAGTCTAGGTTTCGAGAAATTTTATTCTTTTCATCAGGACTTCTAAGAGTTAGATGATGACATGTGAAAATATTATGTAATAAAAAAGTTTTAAAATAACATAATGTAAATGTACTGGAAGCAAATTTAATATAATGTATTCAATTTAATAATTTAGATTAATCTAAATTAATTTATTCCATTAAATTTAGTGTAATCACCATAAGAAAATTGAGTCCTTTAAGCAACTTATATCATACTAAATGTGACAGAATTTTATCATAGACTCCTGCTAATGATATTGAGGTAGCGTTAGCCATTCTATCTATAACCAATTTGCTAACAGACATTAATTTGTAGCTATTTTAATAACCTATAATTAAATTTCACAGTAAAAAAGACACTCTGGAAGTCTAGACGTTCATCTTCTCTCTTGCAGCTTTAGTTCCAAACAACTACGGTTATTTAAGCTTACCAACCATAATTCAGAACTTCAGCACTCAGGCCGTGTTGCTAATTAGCTGGACAGTTGTCAGCTCCCACAGCAGTACGGCCGCACGTTAATTCCCGAATAGGTTTTTTAAATAAATTAAATAAAACAAGTTTCTCAAAACAACTAGTCTATTAACAAAAATAAATAGGATAAAAACGAACTATTTACAATGAGAAACTTAAAACTAATAACAATTGCGAAAAAAAAACTAACATAATTGCTTTTATTGGCCGTTTTATTAACCAAAAATATAACACCCAATTTTTAATCAAAAACAGATATAAATAGCTTACTAAAATATTAAACAGAAAAAGAAATAAAACGCGAAAAAGAGCTACTTAATCAAACCCTATGAAAATCACGAAATGCCCGACTAGAATAACACATATTATTCCCTTAATTTCCTAAATTAACTGAAAAACAAATCAAACAAAGAAAACCTTCGTACCCGACGAATATACTCGTCACGTAATTTGCTACACTGGAACACCCATACCGACTCTAACGATTTCCAGAAAGGAACTGACTTTAATTAATTTCTAAAAATCAAACTCAACTTTTCATCCCTTGGAACCTCCCCTATCCCCCTATTAGATGCGTTGGTTCCGACATGCGCGCTTTTCCACCAATAGAACGTACTTACGCGATGCATCCCCGCGCGCGAAGAGTAGTTTTCGTTTCCGAGCGTCTGACGTTTTCGGTCTCCTGGTTCATAGATGACATAAGTCATCTATGTGTCGAATTTAATTTAAGTTAATATTAAAACTGACCAGAGCTCAACTAATAATTATTTTATACAAATATGATCGGTAACTATTCTACAATTATACTAAAAGATCGTGAAAGAACCCATAGAAAAAAACCCCAAGGTTTTAACCATTTTTACAGTTTCTTATTCTTATTTTCGTCAATTGGTGAAAAATGGGTAACAGTCGCGAACTTTGTACATAATAACAAATACTAATATTGAATTTTAGTGATTTTATTTAAATATTCTTATGATTTCTTATGATGAGAAAATTTGCTCAGTTTAAGCAAAAGAAAGCTCTCTCACGGTCGGCCACATGTGATTATCACTTTGGTACTTGAACTTAGACCTTTAACGATGTGGTTTTTAAGACTATTAAGTTACTTTGACAGATTTGTATTAAAAACTTCGAGAGGGTAGAACAGTTTAGATTTTGTGTCACATAAACTCACTATGTTTATGTTGTTTTTTTTTCAGAAAAATTAACTACCCTAAAAGTAATAAAACTGAGCTTAAATATGTTAATGGATTTATATTTTCCTGATATGTGACTATTTTTGGCCAGACATAATATATACATTTCAACGGTCCAAATCTCTATACAGAGGGACTCAAATAAATTCTTTCATTTAGTAGAATTTAATTTAGAGTTAATAAATGTTAAAATAATTAAAAATCACAATAAACCTTTGTTCCCTTACATCTCCTGAAATCTCATGCAATGTATATTGAATAATAATGTAAATTCCTTTAGTATTAGGGTATATGTGAATTAGTTTTTATGTACAGAAGTTGAAATCCCTTTTCAGTTACTTTATTGAAATTTAAGATACTCAAATTTAATATACAACGAACTGATATTTAAATGAATTGCTTTAAATTCAAAGTAAATGTAAATTATTCACGATTTTAGGTACAAAATCACTAAATTTAATGTAGAATAGACATTAAATTTAAGGTTATTTTTTACGGTGTGGAAAGCCGCTTATTATATCAATACTAATGTATATCTTGCAGTTAAAAATAATTTTGTACATTTCTTACGATCTTTTATGAAACTATTAAGTTATAGTACTAGTTTGATATTTCTTACAAGAGCAAAATATAAAGTCTACTCTTGGAACTGACCCATTCATCTTTTAGCTTTGTTCGAAACTATTGTTTCGTTACTCTACATATTCTCTTAGCTTTCAAGAAATATATATTAAATTTTATCTTCGAGCAAAATTTGAAATTAAAATGCATTTTAACTATATTTCATCTGGATATTTAAATGTTTCATGTCCCGTGATAATCGCTCTCCTGCATTACACGAATGTCGCAAACTGTACGTATTAATTCTGTTTCCAGATATTAATGAATGCGACAAAACCGGTTATTGTCCGAAGCCAGGCAGATGCGTCAACACATTGGGGAGCTTCAAGTGCATTTGTCCCAGAAGATTTAAACTGGACTCAACAGGAACATACTGCACCGATGCGGACGAATGTTTAGACGATACAAAGTGCCCAGAAGGTAGGAATTTAACATTCAATTATGTTGCAGTTAAATTATTCCGCTGCATGTATAATTTTCTTTTGAGATTTTCAGTAAAAATTTTATCATATTTTATGCGACATTTTTTACCTATTGTTCGAATAATGCAAGGCGATGTATAATTTGTAAAAAGCTTACTTTATAAAACTGTTTAAAATAAGCGCAGTGAATTTTTCATATTATTGTTCATAAAAAAATTTTTTCTAAGTAAAGAGTCGCTCTTAATAGAACGAAATTTTAAGAAGTCTTAAACCTTGGTTCGTCACATTTCAGAATGATGACTATTAATAAGCCAAGGAAAAAACCATATTATGATTGAGGCTGTAAACATGGGTAGCGAGGATCTGCTGAGGTTTTAGTTCCTCCTTTTGATATCTGCCAATGGAACAACGCGGGGACGGCCTTCAGTTATAAGAAGGGAGACATAACGACCTTGAAAACTATATATGAGACCTTGCATTGACGAACTGCACAGTTCGCTGAAAAGTGTTTTCAAGGACCCAAGTCTACGAATGGCACAAAATATTTTCGGATGGCCGAGAGTGTAAAATGAGACCCATGCAGGCTGACCCTGGACAACCACCGGTGAGACGAATATTCTTCCGATCTGTGGGATAATTAAGGGAGATCGCCGCCTTATATTATGGGAAATTTTTGCAAAAGTCGAAATATCGTATGGGAGTATTCATTCAATCATTTCAGATGATTTGAGTTACCGAAAAGTGTCGGCAAGGTGGGTTCCTCCCCTCTTGACGAAAGATCAGAAAGCAAATCGTCTTGCAATGTGTGAAAGACTTTTGGAACGATATCGAACAGAGGAGGATGATTTCTTGAGACACATTGTCACCTGTGATGAGACGCGGGTGCATCATTAAACCCCGGGGTCTAAGCAGACCCGCATGGAGTGGCGAAAACCTCGAGAAGCCGCACCGCGGCAAACCAATACTCGTCTTTCTGCTGGGAAAGTTCTTGTAACGATTTTTTGAGATTGCAGAGGCATATTGCTCTTTGATTTTCTCCGTGAACGGTGTACAGTTAACGCTGCGTACTACTACCAACTGCTTGACGAAGGGAAAACTGGCATTAACTCAAGAAAATTTGGACAAAATTCATTGGAAAACACTGAAACATCCGTCCTACAGTCCCGTTCTGTCGCCGTGTGACTGCTACATGTTTGGGCCTCTCAAAGAAGAACTGGGACGTCATCACTTTGACGATGACAAAGGTGTAGAAACGTTCGTGCGAATTGGTTACAGACGCGACCAGATTCATTCTTTGATGACAAAATTAAAACACTTCCGATTCGGTGGGAAAAATATGTTAATAAAAGAGGAGCTTATATAGAAAAATAAGGTGTATTTAAAATCTCATTTACTGTACCAATAAATATTCTAAAACAAAAGTCCGGTTCATATTTGATTCGCCCTCGTATCAGTTAGTTTGCTCTCCTATTTGTATAAATGATTTACCAGAGTCTTAACTAAACGCCTTGAACAAATGAAGGACTTTTGTCAACCGCGGGAACAGGCTGATTCTCCGATTGGATACACTACTAATGATCATTTGCAAATCTTCAAGATCCTTATAGGGAAGTCTATAGAATACAATAAACCACTTGTATTAATTTTTGTCGATTTTAAAAAAGCTTTCGATACCGTGGTGTTTCTGGCAATGATAATAGGTTACAGATATATTAAGTTAATAAAATATATTTATAACAATCCACAGAGAAAAATTCAGATGTTTTGCCTCATCTCCTATAACTACAGCATTATTTTTCTAATTTATTAAATATATAATTTCTTTACTATTTGTTCCAAATGAACAATTGATTTGTTAAAGGTAGGCAGAAATTTTATTCTGCTGATTGTGATATTACCACACACTGCATCGAATAAATTTTTCCTTCCAAAATAAACAAATTACGATAAATTTAACAATATGACAGCTGTTTTTGTCATAAATTTACGGTAAAAAATGCAAATACATTTAAAACCATTTTTTATAAATTTTACTAATAATAGGTATACATTTTTAATTTAAGTCGGAGAGTCGAAAATACAAAAGTTATTAACTCAATCCTTGGACGTACTGAAAAAATAACAAAAATTGTTTACACACATAACATAACTTCAAATAAGGACGGCACAAAATAAGAGCAAAAATTACATATATATATATATATATATATATATATATATATATATATATATATATATATATATATATATATATATATATATATATATATATAATGTGGAATTTCTCGTCAACTGGATACCCCCTCTGTTCACAAATTGACGCAACCTAGACAAGTCATTTTGGGCTGAGATTGTTCGTATATGAATAACTTTTCAAAATCTTTGTGGCGTTGTTTAAAATTCAAAGTGGCAGATCCAAAATGGCTCTTGTAATAAAACAGCTACCCCTAATAATTAAATAATAATATCTAAATGGTATAAAACAAATCTTTCACACTGCTAATTATGAATTCGAAGTCATATTTGATCTTAAACTGCATAGTTTATTCATTTAAGTTTTGGAACCTTAGAGCTTTTGGACCTAACTTGACGATTTACCCCCAAGAAGAGACCTTTTCTCATAAATAATCGTGAAATTGTATGACCTCTAACGCAGTGCACAGTGAACAGAAGTCGTGAAAATGATGACAACCTACTGGCCGTGTAGCGCCTTGAAGATGTAGATTTGTTTCTGCACAAGTTAAGAATTTTGAGAATTTTTTTAAAACTGTGCTTTTTAGAAAGAAAAATCATATGCAATCGCCTTTTCTATTTCAAAAAATTTTGATTTTCAGGATCAATATCGGTCATATTGGATCTGCCATTTTGAATTTTTAAAATGTGATTTAAGATTCGTAATTAATGATCAAAACGAGTTACAGAACTACCCTGACATTTAGTTGTCGTTGTTTCCTCAGAAAAGTACATATCTCAAAGAATTAATAGATTACCTGATGAGGTTGCAGGGTTTTTTGAGATCGGGTTAAAGGACTGAAGGGCTTCAAAATTTCGGTCAAGGGATTAGGGACTTTAATAGTTTGTCTTAAGATGATATTCAGTTTTAGCATTTATCTTAAAAGGATTTTTCAGCTTTAAAGCTCTCGTTATTGGTGTGATGCAGTTTTTAGAGGTTAGGTCTTGAAGCTCTGGGTTTCCAAAGCTTCGATGAAGGAACTAAGCGGTTTAAGAACAATCCTGAGTTCAAATTCACAAGTAACAGCCCTGAAAATTTGTGTTATAACAACATTTAGATAATATTATTTGATTATTTGTGGCAGTCGCTTTATTTTAAGCGTCATTTGAATTTTGAACAACCCCTCAAAGATTTTGAAGCTTATGCATGTACAAACAATTTAAGCTTGAAACAAGTTTTCTAGGTTGCATAAATTTTTGGACAGAGAGGGTGCCCCATATATATATATATATATATATATATATATATATATATATATATATATATATATATATGTACAATACATACATGGTCAAGCCATAAACTATTAAAATTTAAATGAAACGTATTTAAAATAAACATAGTGTATTAATAAAAATCAAATAAGTTAGTGAAGTATTAGGAAAACTCAAACCGGACAGAGACGTGTTATATAAATAATAATAAAATTTAATACATGCCTAATTAGTAAATTAAAAGTTTTTAAATAATAAAACATATTTTATTCTTCTAACCAGTCTCTCACCATGCAAAGCTCATAACCCAGAAGGCAATCTATTATGAAAATGAACGCAGATAGTCTATGTCTATTTAAGTATGTACATTAAACATTTCGGTATATACATCGAGGGAAATATAAAGTCTTCTCACCACAATAAATTTATCTCAATATTATCTTTCCTGTTATAAAAGTACGATTACTTTTTGTAGCCAGCACTTCTTCATCAAACAATATTATTAGACAAGTAAATAAAAGCTAATGAAAAATTCGCTGTTATTGCTTTAAGTTTAAAATTGCCACTTAGAAGAATCCAATGATTTGTAGGCTTACCAAAGGGCAGTTAAAAATTTACTCATATGAATGTGTCTAAAAATTTAATCTTTTTAGAAAGAATAGTGTTAAAGTTTTCTCCAAAAGCATTATTAGATAGGTCGCAATTAAACATATTTATGTATATAGTTTTATCAGTATTCGTTTTCAAATCATTTTTTTGACACCACACTTTCATATCATAATAAATTTGACGTAATCGTGCTTATCAGAGTTATCAGCAGTACCAACAATTTTTGTGCCATTCGCATACATAGTTACATGCCATTTTCTAATATTATAATTTTGTTCCTAACATATATCAATCGTAATTATCATTACTTATAACATCGTGACGCGTACGCTCCTTTTTAACTTGTTTCGAAAAAACTTCTAAAATTTCCTTAATTTAAGAGATATATATGTTTTTATTTGAATATATGAAAGGTAAATTTACTTTAACTAGAGTCAAAGAAAATATACCTTAAGTACTAGTGTGTATATTACATCTATATTTACGTGATTCTCTCTTGGAATTACACATTAAATAAAACATATATTTCTATGTATATAAATGTACTTATATTCGAAAGGCAACGTACAACTTTAGATAAATACCAACATAAAGCATGACATAAATATTTAATTCAACCTTCGAGGTACTTGGAATATTTGCACAATTTACCACATTTCTCCCGAAAGTTATTTTGGAGCATTTACTTAATATAATAATACTTTGGTTTGAAATTAAACAGACTTCTTACCAAAAGATTTTATGCAAATATAATATTCCAAAATATACGAGAGCCGTTTTACAAGACATATTTTAGTCATTTTAAGAAGCTTTTCTTCTTTTAGGTCATTAAAAAGGCATTATTTTTATGGACCGCATTTGTGGTTCTACCCCTTAACTTCTTGGTTAATACATAGATTATTTTATTGGACAATTGCGACAGCTTTGTCAGTGCCTTTGAATGTGAAGGATCAAATTTTCATGGCGTTGGTAACTTGTGAGAAAAATTTTAAAAGATTTGAAAAAATACCATATTACATTGACAGTAATAATACAGTTATAAAGAAACACTATAAGATATAGTGTTTCTTTACTTTACTTTACTGAAATTTGAGTTCTTCATGAAGGATTCGCCTCACAGAGCAACACCGGTATGTTTACGGGCACAGCGCTGAGGGAATTGCAAAACAGAAAGGCTTACCATGTCAATGTTTTGGGGTGACGTTGCTGTTCTTGTAAGGGTAGCTTTTTTTTCACATCACCAGTTTACCCGAGGTTGTTTACTCATGAAACAATGGGGCTCATTATTGAAATGGGTTTGCATGGCGTTCAGCTTTGATCTTGGTTTTTAGGCCAATGTAGCTTGCCTATTTTGGATTGGCATTCCGATTCTGCACATTTACCCCCATGCTATGCTACAATAATGGAATGGCCACCATTTAGGTAGTAGTTTATTTCAAATTAACAGAGTTAGATACATCTGAACTTGGACGGCCATTAAAAAGAAAATATGAGACAAACGTT
The DNA here is from genome assembly GCA_034092305.1 of Diaprepes abbreviatus. Lineage (NCBI taxonomy): Eukaryota > Metazoa > Arthropoda > Insecta > Coleoptera > Curculionidae > Diaprepes > Diaprepes abbreviatus. Next base: position 1,780,548 of record JASJET010000380.1, on the reverse strand, counting down.
TTTTAACCATAGTCTTCGACTTGTCTAATATTGGGGAGTAAGTGATAAAAAAAATAGGAGGATCAAAAACGTTGAGCAACATGATCTGGGTGATTTTTAATGCACTGACCCTAAGCTAAAGATTTAATATGTTTTTTTAATTATTGTATGTATTTTCAGGGTGTCAAAATCTTGTTGGTGGCTTCCGATGTGGATGCCCAGAAGGATATACTCTCAATGCATACTATAATCAGTGCGTGGACAAGAACGAATGCCTTAGTAATCCCTGTGGCGAAGGAACTGGAAACTGCTTCAATACGCCTGGAAGTTATCGGTGTGGATGTCCTGAAGGTTATCAGTTTGATACTAGATTAAATATTTGTATTCAGGTAAGATTGTTTCTTAATTTTTACTTAACAATAATATTTTTTCTTAGCAGAAGTAATTTTATCGAAACTTGATGAAATATTGAGAGTTTATCTTTGCCAACCATCATAGGTATATTTTAGTAGAAACGTCCTATAACTAAAATAAATTGTGATATTGCAACTTAGGTGAATGTCGTCTAGTCAACATATGCCGTCAGAAACAAAAAATTATTGTTTGGTTTATAAATGTGCGGTAAATCAAAAACATTTATATTTGTTTTTCAATATAATCACTTCGTTTATCAATAGATTTTTTCACAGCTCATTATTAATATATTTTCTAATTGTTTTTTCTCTTGAGATTTTTATTTTGAGAATTAAACTGACCTTTATATGAGTTATTGCAGTTTGTTATGTTGGATGGCTAAATGGTTTTTTTTCAAATTTGAGTAGGCGTTACTAAAAAGTCAGCAACTAGGCAAAAATTCGTCTCTGGTTGAAAAACTCCAACGAATACCAAAGTTTTTTTACGAAATTAGGAAATTATATTGACGTAGGTAGAAAAGAAATTTGAATTTTAATTTTTGCTCAAAAAAAAATACTTCAAAGAAAATTATATAAATTAGATCATTCAAAAATTTCTGAACAAGAGGATCTGCATATCTTTTCTCCAGAGACTCTTAAATCTCATAAAACATTAAGCTATATTAAAAAATACTCTTAATATCGGTGGAAGTAAAAAGAATATTGAGATCTTCACTCCTGTTGTTATATAAAAAATATATACAGGACTGGCAATGTACTTCAGCTAGTGTTCCAATATTCCCTTTAAAATTTAGGTGACAGATGGCATTCTAGATCATCCTCAATCATTTACTCTCTATTCTGTGCTATATTCGTGCATTTACTATGGATATGTTTAAGAATATCAGACCATCGAACAGGTAGTCTACCTCTGATGCGAAAAGCATCTTTGCATGGTCTCCATTCTAGTGTTTTGTTCATCTACCTGTCGTCTAAATAGGTGGCCAGCCTAATTTCCCTTAAGGTTGGCTATATTTACGATGGCATCTGTCACACTACTTCTTCTTACCACATCTCTTACTGGTAAATCCCGTTCCATGTCCCTTTGGGCAATTCGGATTTCATTGGCCGTCTGTATTTCAGCTCTAAATGCCAGTGCAGGCCAACTGCACTAAGCAGTGACCTTCTTCAGACAAATAGAAATATCAGACCGTAGAATATTAGATGGTTTTCCAAAGGTGCTCGAGCTAGACCAATTCGTCCGCTTACCTCATGTCCCTAGTATTTATATCCATACACTTGTTACTAGATTTTCGTTAATAAGTAATTGGCAGTCTTACCTGTATTGAAACTCAAACGTACATTTTTCAATGCTATTTCTAGTTTGTGTCGCTTGGTGCTGATGCTTTCGTCTTTAGTCATCTGTCATTCAATACTTTTTTCTCTACTAATTTGCAGTTTTCGTCCATAATCGCTTCAGATGATTGGTATTCTTTAATTAAAAACTTAATCACTGAACGACAGTCCATTTTGAGTATGTTGAAATCTTAATTAACAACCTGTGTTTAGAAAATAATATTTCAACAACAAAATAAAATTAAATTATATTTTTTTTTGAGTAGGCGAGAAACGAACAATATATAAGAAAATGTAAATAATATCTTTGAAGTAAATACATATTTATTCTAAAAAAAATTGTATTTATGGTCGTTATTTCTGACCTCATTGTTATTTGAAAGCGGTTCCTTTTTTCATTAAAAAAAATTACCTCTAAAGGTTTCATACTTCCTACTATGAGAATAAAGAAATAAATAACATATAATAAATTCTTTGTGCTGTAAAATTCCAAAAGCCTTTGTGTAGGAAGCTCCAGAAACAAGTTAAACATTTTTGTATTCAGGTGGCCCCTTGTTCTTTTGTTAGGTGATTACGTGGAAAACTTTCAAGTTCAAATTTCTTGTAAGAGTTAAAGGGTGGCATCCTTACTTTTCCGATGATAATAATACAAAATAACAAGTTAACTTCAATTTCCAGTTGCTTTACTTTAAGGTTATAATTTTAATTTATCAAATAACTACACATTGTCCGTATCTTCAGAATATGGGGGTGTTTTAGAAAAAATATATATTCTAATTAATTAGATAATATTTGACATTAATAATATTTTTACGTTTAGTATTTAATCCTTTTAGATCAAGGTGTTAATACCTGGCTACCACAATAATTTGAATGAACCTATGATAATTCTGGAACTCACCGGATTCGAAATCAATTTTCATTCATATTCATTCATATCCATTCACATCCGTTCATATTCGTTCTCATTCGTTCCTATTCGTTCATATTCGTGCATATTCGTTCATAGTCATTCATATTTTTGTCATTCTGTGAAAAAGGTAAATTACCGCTACTCATCATTTTTATAAATTTTGTAACTTACTTAGAAACTGTGAAAGATATGAGATGGAGCTTGTGTCAGATCCAAACGAGGCAGTATCATGTTTCTACAGCACAATGTATGAGTGCTTGGATGAGAGTGTTCCCAAAAAAATTTGTACAGGAACTACCAGGTTAAAATATCCCCACTAATTTTCTTTAGATCTTGTTGCCTTTGCCCAGTTTTTTTAATTTGTTCTTGAAGTGGATAACAATTGCTCAAATATTATTGAGCATTAGGGTACTTTTGAGTTTCCTAAAATAACAGAACTTACTGAAGAGGACAGCATAAAAAAATTAAAGCCTAAAAAGAGTGTTGGAACTGACAATATTCCTCCCAATATATATAAGGCACGTGTAGATATTTTGTCGAAATCACTAGTTGCTTTATTTAACTTAGGTATTGAAAAAGGTAGACAAATTTAAGGAAGCCGTGGTTGTCCCGTTATAAAAAAGGGTAATACTGGTGATGTAGTGAACTATAGGCCCAAATGTATTTTGAATTCATTGTCGAAAATATTTGAAACAGTATTATGTAACTTTATTCCAACTATATACGTTTAGACATTGTCGAACAGCACAGATTTTGTGGAGGGCAGATCTTCCGTAACGAACCTTTGAGTTTTCACGAATTCCATTGCACTAGCTAGCGGCAGTGGAGTGCAAACAGATGTTATTTTCACAGATGCAGAGAAAGCTTTCGATAAAGTCGATGATAATCTTTTACTACAAAAACTTGTCAACTTTGGCTTTTCCAAACGCTCTTACAAATTACCTTTCTTCAAGTCCATGTGCAGTTCGTGTAGGAGGAGAACTTTCAGTGAGGTATTGGCAACTTATAGATTTCCGCAAGGAAGTAATATTTCACCATTCCTTTTCTTAATATTTATAAATGATCTGCCTAATTGTTTGAGTGAAGGCTCTAAATGTCTATTGTTTGCGGATGACTTTAAGATCCTTAGAGTGATTTCTTCTGTCTTGGATTGTATAAAACTACAGAAGGACCTTAACAGTGTGATCTCATCGTTTTCGAGGAATGGAATGTTTTTAAATATTGACAAGTGTTTTATTATAACTTTTTCTAGACGTCAAAATGTAATTGATTTTAAATATAATATTAACAGTAAAAAATTGGACAGCATAGAGCACTGCAAGGATCTTGGAGTTACGATACACTCTAACCTTAGCTTTAATCTGCACTATGATCATATTGTAAAGAAAGCTTACAAGATGTTGGGATTTTTAATTAGAAATACCAAGGAATTCAAGAATATCACTTCATTAAAAACACTATATAATGCTCTAGACCGCACCTTGAGTATGCCTCAGTAATCTGGTCACCAACAGCGGAAACAGCACCGATTCCATAGAGAAAGTTCAAAAACGATTTTTGAGATATCTCTATTTCAAAAAATTCAACGTTTTTCCAAAGTTTCTTCTTCTTCTTCCTTCTTATATATAAGCAATTTGCTTGTTATTCTTTGTCTCTTTGTCTGGTTTCAGTCTATTGCGAGGTTATCACTCTATCGTTTACGGAGTCTTCCGATACTCCTACATCCTATTGGTGATTTGTCCCTCGTGATCTTTACTATTCTGTCGTCGGTCATGCGGTTGATGTGTTCGTTCCATTCTCTTTTTCTTTGTAATACTCAGTCATTGATGTTATCGGTTTTACACACTCTTCTTATATCATCGGCTCCTATTCCGATCCATAAGTGTCCTGCCAGCTATCCTGCGCACCATTCTCATCTCTGTTGTTTCCAGTATTTGTTTTGTTTTCGAGGTTTCTGGTCTGGTTTCTGCAGTGTATGTTAGTATGGGTCTTATTGCTGTTTTATAAATTCTGGATTTAACTTCGATTCCTATATGTTTATTGCTCCATATAGTACTGTTAAGACATGCGGCTGTTCTTGCTGCTTTCATGGCTTGTCCCCTCACCTCCGTTTCAACAGGCCCGTATCCGGATATTTCTATTCCGAGACACTTGAATTTCATTTCCTGCTGTATAATTTTGTTGTCTATTTCTAGTTTGTATCTGAGTGGTGTTCTAGATGTAGTCATGGCTTTAGTTTTCGACGCTGATATATTCATGTTAAACTTTTTCGCTGTTATGTTAAATTGGTGCAGTAGTCTTTGCAAATCGTGTTCGCTTTCAGCTATTAACACTGCATCGTCGGCGTAGCACAGTATTTTGATTTCCCTGTCTCCCATTTTATACCCTTTCAATCTATGCACCTGCTTTATCAACTCGTCCATGATAATCGTATTTGCATGATATATATGTTTCCAAAGTTTCCTTTGTTAATATCATATAAAAGCATGTTGGGGACTTTCAATGTGCAATATTTGCATACACGGAGGTCAATACAGTCTGCATTATTTATAAATTTTATATTGAACAGCATAAAGTACAAAGATTCCTATTTAATGAACTTAATTAAATTTAATGTTCCTAAAATTAACTTAAGGTTGAGGCAGCATACTTTATTTACAACTAATCCTAGAAGTTGCTCTCTCCTAAATAGAATATTAGCAGATTGTAAAATTGGTTATTATTGGCGGGGGAAGACATTGATATATTTATTACATCAATCAGCCAAATTAAGAATATATATATATATATATATATATATATATATATATATATATATATATATATATGTGGTACTTTATTGAGTAATATTTGCATTAGTTGTTGCTTTTTTCGTATGTATGTATATATATATATATATATATATATATATATATATATATATATATATATATATATATATATATATACATATATATGTATGTGTGTGTGAGAGTTTTTTTTGCTATGTAGTTTGTAACTAGTTTAGTCTGTAAGGTGTACCTAATAAATAAATAAATAGTTATATTTAAAAAAAGAAGGAAATATTTGTCTTATTTTTTAAGAAGCTGGTTACAAATCGATACCGCACCTTCTTATATTTGGTGGTGGAGCTATTATATAACGGATTGAGACATCTTTATAAAGAATAAAATTGTGTACTATATACATTTAAATATGTATTTATATTTAAAAGGAAACAAGAAAAAAGTCCTTTGTCTTAGGGAATAAGAAATTTATAAAATAAAAAATGTCATTTAACCCAAGATATATAGAAAAATTACGAAATAGCAGATAAAAAATGTGATATATAGAATTTATTTTATTAGTTTTAGGAGCTTATTATGTTTATTTAAAACGAAAGAAAAAATATTGGAAGCAAATCATCTATTTCTTAAAAGTTCCAGTTTTAACACATATTCTGTTCCATTAGGATCATTGTAAGGATTGCCAATATTTCTTGGCTAGGTCCCTGAATGGGAGAGATGAAAATCGTGGAACATTTGTGAATGATTTTGGTTTCTCTTCTTTATTATTATGATGCCAAATGGTTCCAGATTCTGACATGCCCAAATAAACAAAAATTATTTCTTCTTCATTAGCTCATTTTTCTCCTTTTGTCCTACTTGTTTTTGTTGTGAGTAAACAACTATCATTCCCAGTTTGTTTCTGACCTCTTTTCTTTTGAGGTTTGATTTAAAATTCTGGATAAAATTAAAAAAAATCATAGAGTTGTTCATTTTGTTCTTTTCTTCAAGTCTTAACCGCTTTTGTGTCGGTGTCAATCTTCCAATTATTATCTCTTGTTTCTACTGGTATATTTATATCTCGTATTTTGGGAAGTTCGTACGAAATGGAAAATTAGACCTATGCTGAAAACACCTTGCAATCTTCATATTTTTGATAATATAGACTTTCCAAGAACATTACATTTAATTTACAGTAATCATTTAATTTTTTTAGCACGGTTAAAAAGCTACATAACAGGGTTTAACTTAAAATTAAAATTACTACTATCACCATCTACGCAAATAACCAAAAATTAAAAATTGACTGTAGAAAAAAAATGTGACTTCCTAGGAATTATTTAACTACAGTTGTAGGTTCACAAAAGGTAATTTAATACAAAAATATTAGCTTGGTTTATGATATATGATAAAAAGTAAAACTTTTAAACTAGTGTAATAAATTGCTCGAACAGGGAAACAAAAATTATGTTTTAGAACATCGAGAAATATTAGTTTTCTTCAGATTTTTATTCCGTAACAAATAAAAAAGTGATATTTATCAAGATCAAAACGCGGACCACAATTAACGTCTTTAACAACTTCTGTGGCCTCACCGGAAATTGCTTTAATTCTTCCCGGAAGCGCCTGAAGTGGCTACACGGACAGGAGACTCAATATTTGTATTCAGCTAGTGTCTTGTTCTTTTCTTGGGTGATTACGTGGAAAATTTATGAAGCGATTTTTTTGATAAGAATTGAAGGCGAGGACGTCTCGTTTTTTTTTTCTGGAAAAGGATGACCGAAAAGTTTTCTAACGTTATTTCAGACATTTTTTTAAAATGGTTTTCCTTGAAACAAACTAGATTATCCTCAGTTTCAGTACAATAATGGTCATATAAAATTAAGTTTTTAACGAGACATTTCCATTAAAAATGACCTGAAAAGTTATTGGATTTCGAGGGAGGAATCCAATATTGTCATTAAATTTGACCTTGAATGTTATTTTAACTGTAAGTTCTTTTCTTTTTAAATAGAATAAAATACTGAATAGAATAATGATTTATTATCAAATTTACAATACAAATTATTACAAACAGGTTCGTCAGAAATGTAACATCACACTGCCTACGGCTAATTAAAAACACTTAAAAACAAAAAACACATCAATCCAACACATTCTAACTTTTTTATTCTTTTAAAAGGTCATCAATTATATTGGGGAACAAATTTCAACTTTTTTTTTGTTTCCTGTACAAACCCAATTTTTTTGGATTCAACTACACCCAAGTAACTGAAAAATACATATTAAAGATTTTAGTTGGCTCGCAAAAAAATCTGAATTAATTGTTACAAAATTTTAATTCATAGGCATATATGATGAACATACAAAACACAGATAACAATATATTGTTGGTTCAACAAAAGCAATTAAATAGCACATTTTTATCATTGAATCTAAAGTTTAGACACTCATTTTGCGCTTCTTAGTCTGCCTTTTAATAGCAGCCTCTGGGTTATCGCTCGTAATAGTCCAGCAATAGTCGGTTAAGATCTCACAGTTTCATTTTCCCTGATACCTTCTTTCCATGTTTGAAATATCCTGGTGGAACCTCTCATCATGCTTGTTACAGTACCATAATTTTCCGGAAAGTAATTCATATGAGAATCCAAGAAATGAAGTTTCAAGGACATATTACACCTTAGGTTTGGTAACATGAAAGAAATTGGCCAACCAGGTCTTTATATTTTCTGCTTTTATGTTTCCCGAAAAATTTGTTGCAATCATTTTAAATATATTCCAAGCGTCTTATTCCTTGCCTTCAAGTATGGAATCGAGTTGCGCATCTCCGAAAAGTTTCCTAATCTGGGGACCTACAAATATTCTCTCTTTAATTCTAGCGTCACTGATTCTAGGGAACTTTTCTTTTAAATAACTAAAAGCACGTCTTTCCTTGTTGATGGCCTTCACAAAATTTTTCATAGTTCCAATTTTATATGAAGTGGTGGCAGTAAAATCTTTTCTGGGGAAACTATTGGCGCGCTGGTTACATTTTTTTTCCTGGCTGAAAAGACTCTTCGTGGCCAAATTTTCTTTCTGTAGTGATCCGATCGTGCCCGACTGTACTATTCGCAGGGAAAGCAACAATATTTGGTATAACTTAGCTGCATTCCAAGCAAAATCGTCACAATTTTTAAATCATTTCATATTGTAAGGTAACTTGTTTCTATTATGGAGTAACACAGCTTTAAGACTTACTTTTGAGGAATCAATGAAAAGTCTCCAGTCTTTTGGATCATTATTAATAAGTTATTAACAGGTTGTACACATTATCTTTCGACTTATTATAATTGCTATTCATCAGGGGTGGAAGAATCCATCAATGATAGATATTTTTCCTTTTATAATTTCAAAATATAATGGTAAATAGAGCTCAGATTTTGAGTATCTGTTTTTTTGTTCATATTAAATTTGTTGAGGTGTATGTGTACCATTTCTAAGAAATTTTTTTTGAAATATGTACTTTCTCTATCTAAAATTTCAGCTCTACCCCAGTCGATCATGTGATTGTTTTCGATGACATGCTGTGACAAAGCACGACTTTTTACATTTCTGTTACAATCACTTTTGTGTGATGTAATTTTGCCTTTAAGATTTCTGGATATTTGACCTATATAGGTTAAATTACATTTTAGGCAAGGGATATTATAAACAAAATTACTAATTTCACCCAACTCTAGAGGAGTTTTGTTATGGGAATATATCAAATTTAAAGTTTTAATTTGTTTCTTGGCTATTTTTACGTCATATCCCTTAAAAACTTTGCACAATTTGTCAGCAAAACTGAAATTTGTAATGTTGTATACAGCATATCTTGCCTAGAATGTGATTTAATCTACATAGGGTAGATATCCAGAATTACATCACACAAAAATTATTGTAACAGAAATGTAAAAAGTTGTGATGTCATCGAAAACAATCAGATGATGGACTGGGGTAGAGCTGAAATTTTAGATAAAGTATATATTCCAAAAGAACTTTCTTAGAAATGGTAAACATACAGCTCAACACATTTAATATGAACAAAAAAACAGATACTCAAAATTAGAGCTCTATCTACCATTATAGTTTGAAATTACTAAAAGAAAAATATCTATTATTGATGGTTTCTCTCACCCTTGATGAATAGTACTTATATCATTATATTAAGTCGAAACGTAAGAAAAACATTAAATGCTTAAATTATAATAATATTAACTAATAGGGTTATTTCCCATACTTTCATCCTACCCTGTAAGTACGATGAAGATATGGTGAGTTTACTCTAAAATATGATTTTCTCTCTCTCTCTCTCTCTCTCTCTCTCTCTTTGTCAACCTCTGTCCATCCACTCCTGGATGTAAGTCTCTCTCAATTGTTTCCATCTTTCTCTATTCTTCGACAATCTCATCCATTGTTTGCCCGCCACTGTCCTTGTGTCGTCTACCCATCTTTTTTGAAGTCTTCCCGTGCTTCTTGTTGTCTCTTTCGGTCTCCATTCTAGGATTCTTCGTGTCCATCTGTTGTCCTCATATCGGGCTATGTGACCAGCCCATCGCCACTTCATCTTTGCAACCTCCTCCACAATGTCCTTGACTTTCGTTTTGCGTCTTATCTCGGTGTTTCTAATCCTGTCTCTTAATGATATTCCAAGCATGTTTCTTTCCATCGTTTTTTTCTAATTTTTTAGCGGACTTTTTGGTGAGTGACATGGTCTCTAATCCATACGTACACACCGGTAATATGCATGTGTCGTATACTTTTCTTTTTAGATTTATGGGAATTGAATTATTTTTCAGGAAGTATGCAAGTTTACCGACAGCGGCCCATATCAGCTGTGTTCTTCTTTCTATTTCAGCTTCCTGGTTTGATTTCCCTAGTCTGATGTCATGCCCCCAGTATACATAGTGTTCGACGTTTTCTATTCTCTGGTTCTGTATTGTTATATTTGCCTGTTCCTGGCTCATTATTTTTGTTTTGTTGTAGTTCATTTTAAGGCCTACAGATGCGGATACGTCATTTAGCTATGACTAGTGTAGTTTAATATTAATTAACGTATTAATTGAAAATTGTTCTGATGAAGGGCATAATAAATAGTCGAAAGCTTGACTAACATAAAAGGGTTTTCTTCAAACTGTAGCCATAAAAGACTGCAACCCCAGAAACATATATATATATATATATATATATATATATATATATATATATATATATATATATATATATATTTCAAAAATTAGATTATCTTTATTTAAACGGCTCCTTTTTACTATTTAGAACTATATTGATAAAATGGATTAAAATGTGACGATGGGGAAAAGATCTATTCAGAATGATTCCTAAATAATTGATTCAATCTGTTTACAGTCATTCTTCAGATGTGAAGATTGTCCTTTTTAAAACATCTTATATATTCAAACAATTGTTAGAAAAACGGATTTGCATATAATATTCTGTTTTTAGGCGAAACGATGGAACGAACACCAACTGATATTCCTCGCATAACAATTCAAACAGAAAAAATATCAAAGTTCGCATCAAAAGAATGTTTTGTCGCATGAAAATGTAATCAAACTTTTCTTATTTGCATGCAAAATAAGAGATCACCCCAGATTTAATGGGCTTATATGTATATATAGAGAATGAGAATGATATTTTGTTTAAGGGATATTTGATTTTACACTTGAGCGGTTACGTATAAATGAAAATATATGTCCTCGAATATGGAGACTAAATATTATAAATTTGCATATTTTTTTTTTTGCGTGAGAGAAAAGCAATAACGAATATGGTATTTTAATTTGGAAGAAATTAAAGCAGATAATGCATCTTTTCCTAAAAAATAAGCGCTTAATTGTAATAACAATATGTACTAACTGGTGAATTATAAGAATTTCTCTAAACCAGCGTTTCATATACTTTATCTTCGTGCTAACCCCTTCTAAAAACCGGAATAAATTGGCGAAACTCCTATGTTCCGTATTTCCGAATTATTAAATTTTTTGTTATATTTTTCTGGGTAAAATCTCTACATTTTGTACATTTATATCTAAGCAAACTGAAGTTAACTTTATTTTAATTTTTTTTCGCGCCATGTATTGTTTCGCGCCATATATTACAATCTCTTCCCCAAAATGACCAAGGAGTGTCGCACGCACCTCAACGGTACATGGTAGTAAACACTATCATCTTTTATTTGAACCTTTGGTGGAAGACATGTGTCACACACGGTCTAATCAAATTTTCTGCCGCTGTATGTATATGCTTGTCCAGATCGTGCAATTGTGCAATTAACTCGAAATGATGTTTCGAAAGCAATTTTACTATCTTCATTTAAATCTGCTAGAAAAGAAGAAACACTAGACTTTTTATTACCTACTAATTTTCTTTTAAAATACTCAACAGGTTTATCCTTGTGATCCGGATATCTTGTTTCAAGGTGTTTAAGAAGAAGAGAGTTTTAAAATAAAAACCCATTTGTAAATAGCCACTGTCATATTTTCGTTTCTTTTCTTTTTTCTCACTCTGTTCGCCTATTTTACCAGTCTGGCGAGACGATAGCTCAGTACAACTGCCGCCATGTGTTGGTTCCAAATCAGGGACTGAACTAGAAGAAGCAATTGATTACTTGCCCAGCATTTCGTCAGATTTGACAAAACTACTCCTTTTTAACCAACAATCCATCATACATTTAATGAGCAATAATTATTTACTTTCATGTTCGCCGTGCGCACCCAGCGAATACAGCGATTCAGTGGCGTAACTAGGAGTATGTGCGCCTCTCCTACTATTTTGCATCCGCCCTGAGCCTTCATATTTATTAATTTTGATTAAGGGACTGAGGGCGACCCTTGAATGGTTGCGCCCCCCCCCCCCCGCTTCGCGGTGCCCGCGGGGTCGTTATTTACGCCACTGCAGCGATTGCAAGGCCTCGTGCTTTGTTAGGTTATCTAACGAGATGGAACTTTTAGGGATCATTGAGCAATGAGCTTTAAGAAGATTATCTCGTTATATTACGCTTTTTTTTTGTGAAACATTTTTAACATAATTTGCCTATTTACACTAATCAGTTGTAATTATGCCATACGAACTCTGGTAAATAATGATGTTTTGATTACCTACCCGTATTACGAAAATGGCCTTATTTTGTTTCATTGATCCTCAATTTTCTTGTGACATGGTGAAATTCATTTTTAATATTATAGCGATAAAGGAAAAATGGGGTGTTTATATATATTTTTTGTATAGTTGTAGGTTTTAACTAAAAAATATTTGAACAAGTACAATACTTGTTCAAATATATTGAGAAGGTATTAATGATTCTAACTCTTGTTGGTATATTTGTGGTGAATTGATTTTCAACGAACAAAGGCGAAATTTTACATATTTTATTTAGAAGTATTACCGCGAGTATATTAGTTTTTCGGTAGCTCGTGAAGGCAAAGCTTTGGCCCCACATATTTGTTGCGTAGATTAACACCGTTGAAGATATATGTATGTATATTTTTATTCAAAAACTAATATTAAAGTTTTGCAACTAATGCCTATATTATTGGATATACAAATTGTAATTCCATACAAAAAGTTTATTTATCTATTTTACCCTGTCTACGCCCATACGCCCACATAATTGAATTTGCGGTTAAAACGGATAAATAATAGCCTTTAAAGGAATCAATTATATATTTCAGTTAAATGGATAATATATGGTTTAATTCTCTTGTATAAATTGTATCGGTAAATTCATTAACAGTTGTTAGTAATTAATAAAATGTAAATGACTATTTGAAACTTACTAAATGTTATTGGATGAAAAATAAAACTTATGTGGGTATGCAACAATCATAATTTTGTTAACTGTCCCGATAAATCCAGTCATGGTATCCCTTCTGTTTCTGAAAATATTAGATATGATTATCGTACCTTTGGCTTGATTAAGTATTTCCTAATTTGAAATCCTGTCTATCCCAGTTTTTAGCATTCTTCTATACTACTACATACCACATTCCTCATATAGAGCATCGCCTATTTCGATCTCCACACTTTTCTGACTTGCAACTTTTCTTCTTCTATCGCCATGTGTTCCATTGCTTCTCTAATTCTACTTTTCCACATTCTCGATGTCTTCCCTTCATTCTTCTGTTGTTGACCCATCCTCCTGACGTATCCGTTTTGGTTCTTACTGGAATGTATTTGCAAATTCATCTTCGCTCAAGTATTTGGGACAGAATAAGCATGAGGATAGTCTGCCTGTCGGTTTTCTTGCCAACTATTTAGCGTTACCTAGGATGTACCACGAGGAGATGAGTTAGCTTTGCATCTCGTATGTATTTTGCAACTTCTTTATGAAATGTATTCTCGAGCCAAGCGTATCTAAAACCAAAGCATCGTGCTTTCATTTGGATATCAGAATAAATAATGTTGAACTTAACGTCCAGTTTAATGGAGCTTAAGTACAATAAGATCTCCAAATATTTTGGCCTTACACTGGATAGAACTCTTAACAACGTTGCTCCAAACCAGAAATTAGGATAACATCATCTCAAAATTGAGGGGTACCTCCTGGGGAGCTATGATCAACACATTGCGGCGCTGTCATCAGATTGGTATATTTGCCAGCAGACTATTGCTCTGCAGTATGGCTGATCAGCCACACACGAAGATAATGGATGCGCAACTAATTGTACTACTCGAATCATTAGTGGAACCGTGAAACCCACTCCTACTTGCTGGTTGCCACTTTGAGTAACGTTCCACCCCCTCCCTATTCGTCTTCAAATAAAAATCGTATACCCTATGTATAATTTATTAATATAACATATACAGTTTTTATAATAATTAACATATTGATGGCAAGGTGGAGAACCCACGAAGCCAAATTGCCTACTAAGCACATATCTGCACAAAGTTTGCAGGTAGCATAAGATATATAGTAAACCATACAGAATTTATAATCAGCAGATCAGAGTCTCTACTGACAAGCTGTAATCAGCATCCGCAATCACAGGTCTATTCTTTTATAGTTCTATTTATTTACATTTTATGAGAGTATTCTGACAATATTCAAATGGCAGTATTCAGATCTTACTCACAGAGAATTTAGAGAGTATTCAGACCTTATAGAGAATTCTGAGAGTATTCAGACGGTTCTGTTAGTCCTAAGACAGAACTTCGACAGTTATCAGAAGTTCAGAAATAGGCTGGTCTAGAGCTAATAAAAATGGGTACGTCTAAGTCACAAGTGGTTTCAGTCGTAAACCCCAAAAAGTATATCATCACGATTAAAAAGCTCCTATCACAAAAACACTACGAAAAAATTAAATCGGACAGTACAGATTGAAAAATCTTTTAAAATAATTAAATTAAAAGAAGTAATTACTTGTTTGATGTTAATCGCCATTCTTACACAAAGAAATATATATTAGAAAGACAAACTGAATTGATCACTAGCCTGAACACATTTTTTAAGCAAGAATACCATATAAAATCTTATTGCTGGCCAGGTTAACAATAAAAATTCAGGAACGTATTTTTTTATATCATTTTTTTAAATAATTCCCATCTTCCTGCTAGTCGAATTTTATTTTTTTTTCTTTCGAAAGACATTGACACATATATTCTCAAATAAATATATTTTTAATTTCATTGGCTTAATATATAACTTTGAATAAAGTTTGCCTTGGACGTTTCGACACCGAGGGCTAAAACTCTTTCCTGTTAGACGAAACCACCCCTATTGACAGACAAGGATTAAAGGTTTTAAAGTTAAATAAAACCCGCTGACGGTTGACAGAGGGTTTAATTAAATTTATTTTCTCAGCTCCGATTTGTGGAATGCTGGGTTTAAGAAAATTTATCACATATTAATTTCATCAGTGTTTGACTAGATATTGCTGAAAGGAGTACGGCTTATACAGGGTGTCCCTAAAATGTTTGGACAAGATGCAAGCGCAAATTCTCGAGGCTAAAATAAGAGGATGTAGCCCAATTTACCTTAATCCAAAATTTGATAGTTTTCGAAATACAGGGTGTTTTAGCTATATTTTTTAAAACTTTTTTTTTAAATTTCTCTCATTAATAGCTTGATTTTCACTAAATTTGGTACTTTTAGGATTAGAAATGAAGATCTGATTATAGTTTTATAACGTTTTTATACCTAGGTATATTCAATTTCTAATTGAAAATTCTGATTTCTTGACACCTTTTATCCAAAAAATTTTTTTTTATCAACAGCAACATAATGGTTCACAAATTGCGGTCGAAAATTTTTTATCTTTTATTGGGTTAAGTGGCGTGTCATTTGAAAGCTGACTTTCACGCGTTTTAAAACTGGTTCTTTTTTATTATATATATATATATATATATATATATATATATATATATATATATATATATATATATATATAATATAGGCTGTTTGCGGCCGAAAAATTGAACTATTAGTTTTGCTATAAAACTGAAATTATCTAACGTAGTTTAAGATTTCTGTGTAGGCTATAATACTGGATGATACGGAACCATTGGCATGTGGGTTGCACTAGCACTGTCTTGGTTTTTAAATTTAGAAAGAAGTTGTGTTTAATGTAGGCGACTAAAATTTACCAAAGGTATTTTATTAGTTTTCTAAAAAAATGGGTTAAGGTTTTTCTGTATTTGAAATTACGTTTAATAGTGAATACGTTCAAAGTTGTTTTAATACTAGGCAAAATATAATAGATTTCTTTCTCATGGTTGATGTCAGGGCAAATATTTCTGGAAATCGATAGCTTCCTACTCGCTATCCAAGATCAGATCATCTCAACGAGAAACTATCTGAAATACATAATCAGAAATCCTCGGTCCAGAACGACCAATACCGATATGGATGTCGAACATCAGAGATAATCTAGTATATAATAGGGGAATGCCAAGCATTTGCCGTATCGGAGGAAAAAAAGAGACATGATTCAGGCAGATAAATTCAAACTGCTGTAGGTAGAGGAAGTACCATACTATGAATACAGTCCGAGACCGATACTGGAGAACAATGAGTTCAAACTGTACTGAGATTGCACCGTAATTATGGACTGCACATAACAGGCCTGCGAGCCAAAAGGTCATCCTTAACAAAAACGATACAAGGGACAAGCATAATGAGATCTCCAAATACAGAGACTTGGAGGTACAATTACGCAGGCAGTGCAGAATGAGTTACGTCTGGACGATCCCCATAATTCTATCAACATCCGGCATAGTCTATTGCTTAATATCAAGTGGCGAATACCTGTCTAAGGCAAAGAATGATAAGAGGGACCGCTGGAACTATCCGGAAATTTATGGAAAATGTAGGGGACCATAACATCACCTAGGGCCCGACAACATGGAAAGGTCCCTCACAGAGCTGCATCCCCTTCATATCTGAGATGAGTGAATGTTTTCTTCGAGGGAGCATGCAAGACGTTTGGCTAGGCTATGGTATAGATTTATTTATTTATTTTGGAGTTGGGACGCTAGTTGCTGAGGGTAGTTAGGTTCCATATAATTTTTGATTGTGCTTCAATTCTTTTTTCTTAGTTGAAAATGTCGTTGTCTAGTTTACATGAATTTTAAATTTATTTCATGTTATGTACAACAGAAGTAGCTGCTCTATATCGAATCATTAGATGGGCAACTACTGAAAACTAAAAAAATATATAATACCAGTCATTATTAAATAAATTAATTGATTATATTAAAAAAGTTAAAGGCGGAAAATGGTCATATCACAAAAGTACAGTATGGCAAGCGAAAGCAAGTTGTCGACGAGGAGGAGAGACGCCAGCAACATTTCTATTTCTAGTGTAAAAGTGAGGGTTAGGTCTATTTTCCTAAATCCAAAGGTCGTGGGGAGGCGATCCCACGGAAAAACAAGTTGCCGACGGAGGGGGGTGGAAACCAGCAGCATACACATTCTTGGTCTAAGAGCCACAATCGGGTCTATTTTCCTAAACTCAAAGGTCTTGGGGGAGTGATCGCAAGAAAAAACAAGTTGTCGTCGGAGGAGTGGAAGCCAACAGTATACACATTTCTGACATAAAAGACAAAATCGGGTCTATTTTCCAATTTCAAAGCTCTCCGGGGGCGGGGGGTGATCGCAAGAAAAAAAAGTTGTCGATGGGAAGGTGGAAGCCAACAGCACACACATTCCTAGTGTAAAAGGCACAATCGGGTGTATTTTTCTGAACTCTAAGCTCTTGGGGGGGGGGGCAATCCCCCCCCCCCCGAATCCTCACCTGCATCGACTTAGTGACCGTGGTATCCTCTCCCAATAAAGTTAAAGAGTCCTTAACTTCTCGCGTTGAGATCGGTAGTTGTTAGTGAATCTACACTAGACAACTTCGCTGATTTTTACAGAAAAGAGAGCCTTATATATCATCAGGAAGAAATACTATAAATGCAACGTTTTGTATTGTTGCTAGAATTAAAATTCTCCACACACACTCAAAAATGTTTAGTGAGCATATTAGTGAAAGTACTTGATAACTGATTGAGAGAACATGTTTACACCTATCAAAGTGTAACTATCGTGGCTTTTATTTATTTTCTATGGTACATTGAACCTAGCTGATGGTTCAACTTGATGGACCTTACTTGTCAGTTAAAGTTGGTAGGTTTTAAGATGTGTAAAGCCGACAATCACGCTTGATTTAAATGTACTTGACGTGATTGTGTTAAAATTAATAATAATGATAAGACAGTACTCAGTAAGTTCATAAAGGATAAGTATAACCAAAGATTATTATAGCTAAAGCAATAGTTATTATAATCTTTGGTATAACATAACCATTCACTCAATTCGTATAAATATTATTTATTTACACAAATCACAGAGTTAATTATTTAGAAAAATTTTCAGACTATTTTTCGATATTAAGTTAAATTAGCAAACATTAAAATGGCTTTACGTATTGACTGGCAAGTGATTTCAATCAAATTTGTTTAAATGTATTGAAATTCGGTTTATAATAAAATTTAATAAATATTTTCGGTCAGATTTAGTCAATAAAATGCGTCGCAATGTTTTTGCTAGGGTTTTTCGTTCCGCGAAATATAAATGTTTTAATTTGAAACGCAACGTCAAATAAACAGACTTTCATAAAATACAAATTTAAATTTATTTTAAAATGGAAAATAAAATTTTTGATATAAAGCAAGCATTTTAAACGAATATAAAATATAAAGACAGTGGCGGGCTTAGATTGGTTTGTAGAAAACTAATATTATAGTTCTTGTTTTATTAGATTAATTAAAGATTTGGAAACATTTTATAAACTACAATTGTTAAAGAACATAACTATTAACAATAATAAAATTGTAAGAAGAATTAGATTGACATTAGCAGGGTTCAGAAAGCTAAACTACTCATATATATATATATATATATATATATATATATATATATATATATATATATATATATATATATATATATATATATCCGCTTTTATAGCGTTCTACGCCTTCCGGTTCCCAGACTCCATTGTTTTCGGTCTTCCCAATCCCCTGGAAGTCAGTTTTTTTCTGACATGGCTCGGTTAATGCCCTTAATCCAGGTAACTTTTGGTCTCCCTCTTTTTATTTTTTCATTTGGTGTCCATTTTAGGATTTGCTTTGGTAGACGTTCATCCGTCATTCTCTCCACATGTCCATACCATACCAGCTGACGTTGTTCGATTTCATCGAGAATAGTTTTCTTTACGCCCATAATCTCTCTAATTCTCTCGTTAGTTATCCATTCGATCCTGGACTTTCCGGCAGATCTTCGCCGAAAGTCCATTTCAAGAGCCAGCAGTTTACGTTCTAAAGTTTTATTAATCTCCCATGTTTCACATCCATACAATACCACGCTTTTAAATATTGCATTGTATAAAAGATGTTTTCTTTCCTTGGAGATGTTTGTTGACCATAATAGTGAGTTTACGCATCCTACTCATATATTTAAAAAAAAACCTACGTCAATCTTCTCAGTTTACCCATATGTCTCACAGACCTGGACGTGACTATAATTAAATATGGATCAACTAGCAGGAACATTCATTACCGAGAATTTTCTATTTTATTTGATATATATATATATATATATATATATTTATATTATATATATATATATATATATATATATATATATATATATATATATATATTAATATAATATATAATTAAAAAGAATTCATATACGAAAATTTCTACAATTTAAAAAAAAAAACAACACATTTAACACTATTCAAATTTTTAAAAAAATTTTTAAAATATACGACTTTTACGTCGTCTATTTTGGTACTGAGGATACATGGAATGTGAATTTATTTTATTTTTTATATTTTACAATGCACCAAAAAACAGAAAAAACGCATACATTTAATTTTATATTTAAGAAGATATTCAATTTTTGATGTTTATTAACAGGATCGAATACTTAATATTCTTGTTTAGGCGTTTTTCGTTTATTTATGACCATTCAATCTGTTCTTTAGTAATTGGCTCGTCACGCCTATAGATTTTTTGGGACAATTTATGTAAGGGATTTGATTTATTTATGAGAGGAGTTTTACTTTTTAAGTTAGTGAATAGTGTATTTAATTTCTAATGAGACCTGTGGCGTACGATAATATCGTGTTTTTCTTAACATGTGTTTTATTTTTTCTGACAGCTCACTAGTGTAAGGTAATGCTACATATTTTTGCTGTTTATGTTCTATGTTTCTTGTTATTAGATTATTATAAAATTTATATGTTCGTTTATTAATTATTTTCGTTGAAATTATTATTTATTAGTGTCTTTTTCACTTTTCTGAAGTATTCTTGGATGGAATTCTGGAGACGTTAGAGAGATAACACGATCAGACAGACCGATTATAACACTATTTTTCGAGTTTTTGTTGGATAAAGAACCTAAACCCAAGAAAAGTCAAAATAAATAAAAAGGATATGGTTCGAGAATCTGGAAAATATATATATGTATATATATATATATATATAAAGATTTATTGATACAGCAAACCTATCTGAAAATTACAGACTCATTTCGCTAGATGTTATATCTTTGTATATAAACATACCAAATCAACTTGTCCACACTATTTTAGCAGAAAAATGGGAAATTTTGAAAAAACATACATCGCTATCAAAAATAATTTTATGGATGCTGTTGACCTCGTTCTCAATACAAATTACTTTCAGTACGAAAACACCTTTTACAAACAACTCGATGGATGTGCTATGGGATCACCAATTTCATCTACCATTGCTCAGTTCGTAATGGAATATTTAGAGGAAAAAGTTTTAGAAAAATTAAATTTTAATATAATATTTTTCAAACGTTTTGTCGATGATTGCATAGCAGCCGTACCACAAAATAAAATAAATGGAATTCTCCAAGAATTTAACAGTTTCAACGAAAAACTACAGTTCACGTCCGAAATAGAAAATAATAATGAAATAAATTTTCTAGATATGACACTTTTACGCAGAAAAAACAAAATTTTAACTGAATGGTACACCAAACCAACTTGGTCATGTAGCTATCTAAACTGTTTCTCTAATCATTCAAAAACTCAAAAAAATAGTGTTATAATCGGTCTGTCTGATCGTGCTATCTCCCTAACGTTTCCAGAATTCCGACCAAAAATACTACAAAAAGTGAAAAAGACACTAATAAATAATAATTTCAACGAAAAGACTATCACCAAAATAATTGATTAACGAACATATAAGTTTTATAATAACGTAAAAACAAAAAACATAGAACATAAACAGCAAAAATATGTAGCATTATCTTACACTAGTGAGCAGTCCGAAAAAATAAAATACATTTTAAAAAAGCATGATATTATCGTATGCCACAGGTCACATAATAAATTAAATACATTGTTCATAAATTTAAAAACTAAAACTCCTCTCATGAATAAATCAAATGTAATATATTCGATCCCTTGCACAAATTGTTCCAAAAAATATATAGGCATGACGAGCCAATTGCTGAAGGACAGATTAAATGGCCATAAATATATGAAAAACGCCTCAACAGCGTTAAACAAACACACACACAGGACGAAAAACATGCTTTTGATTATAACAGTACCATAATAAAAAACAAAGATATAATTTACCAAAAATTACAGATAAAGGAAATGATTGAAATTAAAAAAGATAAAAACACTGTTAACGACAGAACAGAATGGGAAATTTGAGCCACATTTATACAAGCCTAATTTAAACAAAAATATTAAGTATTCGATCCTGTCAAATAAGAATCAAAAAATTGAATATCCTCTTAAACATAAAACTAAACATATACCTTATTTGTTTTTTTTATGCATTGTAAAATATATGTATCCTCAGTAGACGATGTAAAGTTTGAATATTATTTAGTAATAGAGTAGCAAAATGTCAAGGTGTGTACCGGTAAAATGAAATATTTTTAAAAAATTTTAAAAATTTAAATGCTGTTTTTAAGTGTCTTGTTTGTTTTTTGAAATTGTTGATATGTTTTTTATGTGGTGTATTTTAATTATATAAAAATATTTTTTACGAGGAAAAAATTTTGAAAATGCCTTGAATAAAGGGCGAAACGTCAATTCTTTTGCATTTTTTGTTAAATATAGAACCTAAACCCAAGAAAAGACAAAATAAAGAAAAATTATATATATATATATATATATATATATATATATATATATATATATATATATATATATATATAAATATGTAGATAAGTTTTTGTCCGTGTAATTTAAAATAAAATATTGGCGAAGCGGACGTGAAAATTTGTCAATCTACATGATTCTCGTATTAAAAAGTGCGGAGCACTCCAAAGTATGGAATAACTCCGGGTCCGACAGAAAAATGCGACCCCTATCTTTTGGGCAGCGCGTTTCGTGTACTCGATTTTACATATTTCTGTTTTAATTCACCGTCGCGCCACCATATGACGGTTCTCTTATAAACTTTGTTAATCTGTATGGTTCTTGTATTATCAAGTGGACCATCGAGATGTCGCCTTTGTCGTCTTATTTGCCGTATTTTGATTATAAGTATGGCTTATACGATGCAAAGGCGAGATGATGGTTTGTACCGACTGCGGTGGCCTGACGAGTCCCATATTAGGACGAAACAGCGCTGTCGCCATCTGTCGGACCCGGAGTTATTCCATACTTTGGAGTGCTCCGCACTTTTTAATACGAGAATCATGTAGATTGACAAATTTTCACGTCCGCTTCGCCAATATTTTATTCTATTTTATTTTAAATTACACGGACAAAAACTTATCTACATATTTATTTACTTGTTTGGCTTTGAAACACGCTAAACGATGCTCTCATGGTGGGATCGTTTGGTGCGGCACGTGGCTTTGGCTGCTTAAATAGCGGTATGCTTGCTTGCCAGTACCGAAAAATGCGACCCCTATCTTTTGGGCAGCGCGTTTCGTGTACTCAATTTTACATATTTCTGTTTTAATTCACCGTCGCGCCACCATATGACGGTTCTCTTACAAACTTTGTTAATCTGTATGGTTCTTGTATTATCAAGTGGACCATCGAGATGTCGCCTTTGTCGTCTTATTTGCCGTATTTTGATTATAAGTATGGCTTATACGATGCAAAGGCGAGATGATGGTTTGTACCGACTGCGGTGGCCTGACGAGTCCCATATTAGGACGAAACAGCGCTGTCGCCATCTGTCGGACCCGGAGTTATTCCATACTTTGGAGTGCTCCGCACTTTTTAATACGAGAATCATGTAGATTGACAAATTTTCACGTCCGCTTCGCCAATATTTTATTCTATTTTATATATATATATATATATATATATATATATATATATATATATATATATATATATATATATATATAAGTCCCAGTACTTAGAGTTTCAGTCAAAATTTTTATTTCTAATTAATATAAAATACAAATAAAATATGTCCCGGAAAAAACAAAAAATAAGTAAAACGAACAAACTCAATTTATGTCTATCAAAAATTCGGAGTAAAGTTCACATACGATATCAAGCTCATACTCTAAGACATGGATTTTTAAAATCCACCAGAGTAAAAATTTATTTCCATCCACTCCTTTACCCAGGTTATCGGAAATGGAGATAACATTTTGTCTAGAGGATATCTGGCTTAACGCTTCAGTGACATAATATAAATAAGAATGTTTGCAGTGGAACACACTCGAGTTCTTTGAGGTGGAAAATATAATGTTTGTGGTATTTGATTAAGTATGCTTCTGTGATATAAGTATTTTATACATGTAGCTTTCGTAGCCAGAGCAAAGAAACTTGACAGTTACGTTAGATTTTAATTATTTAGAAGATAATCAAAGGTACATCCTTTAGTAGTAGCATAATGATAGAATGTTAGCTAGGTTGATAAATTAATTTAAATTTATACAAACCTGAATAAAATTATCGAATTTTTAAAAATTCACCAATAAAA
This sequence comes from Diaprepes abbreviatus, assembly GCA_034092305.1. NCBI lineage: Eukaryota > Metazoa > Arthropoda > Insecta > Coleoptera > Curculionidae > Diaprepes > Diaprepes abbreviatus. The sequence goes on along the minus strand of JASJET010000380.1, from coordinate 1,756,667 downwards.
AAAGGAAATAACATATAGGAATTAATTTTTACACTTCTATCGAAACATCTGGTTTTCCTTTTTATCTAAATGATCGTTAGTAGGCTTTAAGGTCCCCCATAATCTTTATATGGTGTCAGCAGTTTTTCCCCTGTTGGGCGAAAACTTTATAATTAGCTCGAAACCGTATTTATGCTGACTGGATTAACTAACTGAAATAATAAGTGAAACATAATATTTCACATTTCATGTTTTATGTTTGTTTAGCAACTTGATATCCGACTTTTATTAAAACGAAGTCAGTTTTATTTTGAAAACAAGAATGTTTAATTTACTTGAAATTTGAGTCTTGAGATGTTATTGTTTTTGCTTTCTTAAGTAAACACAGTATGTATAACTTTTGGTAAGGTTTAGAAAATCCAATTATTATCTTTCTAATTTTAATGTTTTTATTTAAATAAAATTACATTCTTTATTGTAAAGAATTATAAAAAGGAAGCAGTTTCATTATTCTTGACGTTAGAATAATTGTAGTAGGCAGTCCACATATCTTGATAGGCGTGAAAAGAAGAATTCGTGCGCGGCTTTGTCACTCTTTTAAAAATTTTACCTCCTAATTCACTAAATTGATAGTAGAAGGTTTAAATTGACAAGTGCAATAATACGTCAAGAAAGTTTTGGATTTTACTAATCCGAACGGGAAATTTTTATTCATTTTTGGGAGACTACTATACTTCTTACCAATTTTAAGACTTTATCTCTGGTTTTGAGTCCTAAATATTTAAATAAGTATTTTTGTTGACATGTTACATAAGCTATAACAATATTGTCAGCAAAACAAATCTGATCATATGTAACTTCCATGGCAACTAGATTAGGTCTAAGTTTTAAGCCGTTTTAATGTATCCGGCTGTAAAAGTTTATAACCATATATTTAATTCTGTCACCAAACCATTTTGCTTTAAAGTGACTCAAGAAAGAATAATTCAGAATTGTGTGATGGACAACATTTTGTCTTTTTACATATCAACAGCTTTTCTAGAACAACTTTTCTTTGAAAATTCGTGTTAGAAAAGAAAATGCCAGCCGAATGACTTATTGAAGTTGAAGTCAACCACAAAAAAAAGGGTTCTCGTGTGGTCCACTACAACATGCAGATTTCATTGTTAGCCATGTTAATTAGTAGATCCCTTTTGAAGTTATCAGATTTTTTGGTTCAACTTCAACGTCAAAAAATCACTGGTGAAAACACGGCCGTAGACATACCAGCAATATGTTTGATTCTACTCTTCCTTATATGTGACTGCGGTGTTTTTATTTCATCAGTTATTATTCTCCTTCTTTCGTGCGCGTTCTGAAAAAGTCTTGGTTGACCGAAGTAGAAGTTGCCGGCTCGTTCGAGGATGTACTCGCATCGCCAGCGGCGTAGCAACTCGTCGCGTTATAGATTATTGCCTGTTGTGATGTTTAATTTAAAATTTCGCCATTAAAGTATTTTTTTTTGCGAACCTACTTCATACAGCTTTAAAACCCCTGCTTGGGAAACGCTGGACAAGAGTATATGTCGTTGCCGCTCACTTTCTTCGTATTACGGCACTGCCACTTTCTTATATTAGAATCATTTTCACGGACGACATAGTTAAAATAGTATTAGTTAACGAAGTTTATAATACCAGTGTGAATTAACGGCGAAGCTAATTGTCCCCATTTTGTAATATAGTATATCATGCCATATAATGTTATACATCATACATCGATTTTTAATAATGTGTAATTATGTCACACTAACCATGACTCTTGCCATATAACCAATGTTAAAAGTGCATTTCATCTTATGAGAAATTCTTAGAAAAAGTTGATAGTAGTTACTGAAGCAACTCTATTGCAAAATATATCGTGTAAATTGTAATATGATAAGTCACTTTGTAGATATCTCAGAACTCTTTATAAAAATATATTATTAAATAGAGGGAATTCTGCTTGTTGATTATGCTGTGATACGAGCAAAAATTTACGTTTTCTTTAAAATGCTAAAACCATTTTTAAGATTTTATATGTCAAACATCCATTACTATGCACTCCTCTGAGGAAGATAATATTTTGTTTAGAATATATCTTAGCTTAACGCTTTAGTGACAGAATGTAAATAAGAGCATATGTAGTACGGCACACTTTTAGGTTCTTTATATCCGAGATTGTAATGTTTTTAACCATAGATGTGTTTTCACATTTGCCATAACGGAAAAATTAATGTACTGGGGTGAAAATTGACACATAAGAGGGACTTGGTAAATATATATATATATATATATATATATATATATATATATATATATATATATATATATATATATATATATATATTTACCAAGTCCCTCTTATGTGTCAATTTTCACCCCAGTACATTAATTTTTCCGTTATGGCAAATGTGAAATGTGTTTATACGGCTTTTACGGATTCCTCCGTGTGAGATGCATTAGCAGTGGTTATATCCACATTATGCTGTTGTAGTGCTGAAATCACATTCAGCAAACGTACAACTATATGCAACTCCGTATGTAAGTGAAATAATATATATATATATATATATATATATATATATATATATATATATATATATATATATATATATATATATATATATATATATATATATATATATATGATTCAGTATTAATCCGGAAATACATCCGTTCGTTCGTTTGGTTTTCTGTAATAGTTTGCAGACATTTCGCCAAAATCTCATTTGGCATCTTCTGTCCTTGGTGGTTTTAGATCAACTGAGCCCCGAGATTAATACTGAACCACATGTTCCCATCCGTGAAACACTACGCAACAACATATATATATATATATATATATATATATATATATATATATATATATATATATATATATATATATATATGTATATATGTATATATGTATATATGTATATATATATATATATATATATATATATATATATATATATATATATATATATATATATATATATTCTCTGCGAATTTCACCCTGGTTCTCTCTCCATACTAGTTTGTACCACCTAATGGTCTCATCAGTGGAGCTGTAACGAACCGAGAGTAAAATATACAGAAAGCAACTGTCTACTTAAAATTCCCATATCGTAAAATATCGGCAGCATATACGAACAGGAAAATCTGTTCATTTTATTACCTGCTAAGTTACAATTTTCAAATGGGGCTGTAAGAATGAATGAATGAATGAATGGATGAAAAAGGGGTGATGACACTAGATCATCGATGCCTAGGCCTCCATTGGGTCCTTTACATCCCACCATATCCGCAGGTTATTCGAGGCCGACGCCTTTGCGAATTCAAGCAGCCTCGTTAGTTGAACTTGCCTAACTGCTTCCGGTAATAAAACTGTATCTCCGAAATATCTCTGTCTCAGTCCGCTGAGTGCTGGGCACTCTCTGAGAACATGGTCAACAGTTTCATCCTCCTCCAAACACCATCTGCATGTCGGGTCACCTTCGACACCGATTCTGTGAAGATGGCTCCTGAGGTAACAATGTCCTGTCAACAATCCCACCACAATTCGCAGCTCCTTCCTTCCCAAAGAGAGAAGCTCCTTAGTACGCCATGCGCTAGGCCCAGTTATATGTTCCTTAACACACCTCATTCCAGGAGCTCCCCTCCACGATTCAATAAATTTCCTTTCCAGCAACAATTTTAATTCCCTTTTGCCAATAGCAATTGGGACGGGTAATATTGGTTGGGGTCCATACGATTCAGTCGCTGAACTTTGCCAGACGGTCTGCTTCCTCATTCCCATGTATGCCCGAGTGACCCGGGATCCGTACGAGTCTGAGTGTGCAGCCTTTCCTTGTCATACTATTTAGTACATTCTTGCCCTAAGACACCAGTCGCGAAGTCACGATACTGGAGCATATATTTATTACTCTATTTCTGTCTATGTCCCTCTCACCGAGATGGTCACACTGCAGAATAGCATAAATTTCCGCTGTGAAAGTTGTCGCACATTGTCCGAGAGCGTAGTACTCTCTGACTCCCGTGCTCCTGCCGAATACTCCAGCTCCAGATCTTGTTGAGATCCATCAGTATACTACCAGGATCCATTTTTCGAAAGATTTGTTCTTTCTCTCAATCCTCTCTACTTGACATAAATATCTCCAGGAAGAGGTTGGGTTTTAAAAGCGACGTCATGTAGTCGATCCGCATGGGGATTGATGGGCACCTCTCCATCGTGCCTTCCCAGACACCTGAGTCGCCGTCCATAGGGCTATGAGAGGGTTGTCTAAATTTAATAAATTACATTAAATTAGGTAACCCAAACAAAAAATTTCGTTAACCGGTGAATATAAATTGGAAAAAATGCTATCCTACTTCACTATACTAAACTAAAAATACTATTTTCCTAGATGCACAACAGTTTTTATAAAAGTTTTTGCTAGTTACACTTCAAGCCGAAAGTAGCTTAAAAATATTTGTTCCATTTTCCGTAAAATTTTATTTAAAATATGCTCAGCGCGATATTTTAATGACCAAAACTTTTGATTTATGTTCAGAAATGAAGCCCTTGAATTTTAAAACGCTTATTGGATTGGTTAAATTTGGCGTTGTCGCTCGAAATTGAATTTATAAAGCGTAACCATTAATCTTGAACTTGTAAGCCGTAAATTTTGCGTCGATACAAAGCCGGACGTTGAAATCGATATAAAATGAATTTGGCATCAATAAATAACAACATAAAACTTTATAGCTTTAAGGTCTAGAATTTTAAAACGTCCGTAATATGGATTCTATTACATGAAAATTCAATTTGGGATCGCATTTGGTCAGTTTAAACGAGCTAAGCGCGATTCAATCATCAAAGGTTTCCCATGCGGCGCGGGAAAATGAGTTATATTCGCCTATCGTCTTTGCTGTGCTCGTTTTATTATTCTAACACCTTGCTACGATATAATATTCTATTTGTATGAAGGTTATAATCGTGTATCCAAGCTCTCGTCTATATTATTTCTTGCTAAAATTTAGAGAATAATGAAATGTTTATTTAAAGTGCTTGTGTAAAAAAATTGTTCAACGTAATTTTAAACCGAATATAAAAAAAAAGAAGGATTTTAATTTTACACTTGGTGTGACAGAAAAGTAATGATACATATTTTTTGTAATAATTTTATGTGATGCCTCGGAACTAATTGTATTTTTCAAAGAAGTTAATGAATTTAAAATATTTCAAAAACAAAACGTACCTAAGCTTGCAAAAAGAAAAGTTGAATTAAAAATTCATTTTATTTTAGAATAAATAATTCAATCAAAAATCTTCAAAAAGAGGAAAAGTATTTACTTTAAAATTCAACGATAGAAAAACAAAAAAAAACTTTATTAAACTATTAAAATCAGATTTTTTTTCTTTACCTAAAACCAGAATTTTCCAAGTCATAGGTTTGCAAATTTAATCACAGTCCCACACTTCTTACTTTACCCGTTTACTAAATTCGAATAAAATATAAAATCTTAATCTAAACTACATAGGAATGTCTATCTGCTGACGTAGGAATCACGAGACTTTCGTAAAGAACAACAAATTTCAATACATATAACCTCGATCTTTTTCTTGCAAAACAAATAGATTCGAAAAATCCAGATTTTTGCCAAGACGTCACGGTAAATGTTATTTAAATACGAGCCATCTCGCTATGGAAGATTAGTTATGAACAGTTAGTCGAAATCAAGAGTTAAGAACGAGAGTTAAAAACGCGATAGTTAAGAAGTGGTTCAAAGAGTATATTCAGAGTGTTTAGCAGTACGGTGAAAAATGTTTTAAATACAGTTTTAAAAACAATTTTCACAGTAAAATTTATAAGTGTGTTTCGTAGTCTAGTAAACGGTTAATACGGGGTTTTAAAATGGGGTAAACCAAACTTTTAGCTTGCCCTGCGTAGCCGCGACGTGTGAAGAGAAATGCGGACTATAAACTGTAGTAACTAGTAGGAAAGTAAGTGTTTTGTCAATTTAATTTTGTTAAAGATAAAATAGAAGATTTAAAGTTGCCATCAGGGTTTCAATGGTAAGAAAACAGTTGTAAAGAAGTTCAAAACAGTATTAAGTACTCTAATATCTCGTCCCGCTCTCTTTTTAATTTTGCAGCTGCTCTAGTCCCTAAGAAACTTGAAAAAAAAAACTATATGAAAAAAGATATGAAATAGGGGCTGGGCGTTACATTTATTTTATTTTTACAGTATATATTAACGTTATTTTCTTCAAAGTACTTCGCTTGGGCAGTCATATATCGACAAAAATAGTTTCCACTCTTCGTGGTCGAGTTAAAACGCTTTGAGCTTCTCGGTTACACTTTTCTGACACTATCAAGATTTTACGTGGTTTTATGTCTTGGTCAAAAGAAAAGGAACACAGGCTGAGATCTGAAATTTTTGGAGTAACTATTTGGTATAATTGCCTAGAACATATATCACAATGTAAATTTTCCCCTAAGCGTTTTAATTTTCTTTGCTATTCACGTGTTTATGAAAATCTTTCCTTTGATAAAATTGTTTTTTCCTTAGTATCTGTAACCGGAAACCCTGTTATGTAACTTTGTATAATACAAAACATAAGTTCTTTTGGATTAGGGTTCTTATGTTTCACTATAAAAAAATTAGCACTAGAACTGTTTACTTCTATATCTTCATCAGTATCACAAGATCCCACTTAAATATCGAAAAATTATTTACATTACAGTTTAAATAATTTCTATAGCCCAACGCTTGAATTATCGTCTAGATTTGGAACCTCTTCCACAATAATAAACTCCATAAATTTGGAATTGACTTTTTTACTTTTAAATATTTACTTTTCAATATTTGCTATTACATATTTACTGTTTAATATACATTATTTATTTATTATTGTTTTGTATCGAATTTAACAACCTTTCTTGGTCCAAGTATATATATATATATATATATATATATATATATATATATATATATATATATATATATATATATATATATATATATGTTGTTGCGTAGTGTTTCACGGATGGGAACATGTGATTCAGTATTAATCCGGGAATACATCCGTTCGTTGGTTTGGTTTCCTGTAGAAATTTGCAGACGTTGCACCAAAATCCCATTTGGCATCTTCTGTGCTTGGTAGTTGTAGATTGTTGATCTACAACCACCAAGCACAGAAGATGCCAAATGGGATTTTGGCGAAACGTCTGCAAATTTCTACAGGAAACCAAACCAACGAACGGATGTATTCCCGAATTAATACTGAATCATATATATATATATATATATATATATATATATATATATATATATATATATATTTACTAAACTGAAAAGTCCACTGGTGGTGGAATTTTGTATCGACTTCAAGGTCAAATATCAGGTTAGTGCTCTTACTATGATCGAATTCGAATTCAAGGTTAGCTAGGTTTATAATATTAAGATTAAACTCGACGTATAAGCACACGAAGTATAAGCATATAATGAGAGAATAAAAGAGGAGGAATTGAAGGAAGAGTGTATACTCAATACTCTTCCTTCCCCTCTTCTTTGGCTCTCTCATGTATTTACTACTCTTGGTTGACAGATTGTCGATGTTTAAGTCCTTGCAAGCAAGGTTCCTCTTCTCCTACTTCTCGGCTCTCCGAAAATGTTTTATACTACTGAAAAACTTCTAGCTGACTTTTACCAATCACGTAAATTGGCTCTTTTCAAAAAGAATCAAACCTTTATTGACTCCAAACAAGCTTTCGACACTGTGAAACTGCCGGCGGTACTGCTCGTTTTTATCTTATTTCCTCATATATTTCAAAATTATTTAAAACTTAAAGAACACCCTTATTTTTTAACTTTAACAGAAAAATATTTTTACAATAATTTGAAATATGAATTAAAAAATCAGAGTCAGAGTACTGGGATTTATTACAAAATAATTGGATTAAAAAGCGCATGGGTCATAGGTGTCATCCGTTTTATAGACTCTATTAGTTTATTTATGCCAACATTAATTAAAAACATTTTTCCAATTTTAAATTAAATTTCATTGACCATATGTCCGGTACGGTGTTTTATTAAAAAGGCTTGTGATTTATGTCAAGGAATGAAGCCTTTTGTAATTTTAAAACTCATTGAATTGATTTAAATATTGCGTTTGGGAAATTAATTTTATGAATCAGTTCTGATAGTGAACTACTCAAAAATCGTAAATTTTGTTCCAAAATACAGACATAAAAATCAATAGAAAGTATAATTTTAAATGGGAAAAAACTATAATAAAATCCGTGTTATTTTTTCTGTTATTTATTAGCAAAAAATGTCTGGGATTTTTTTTTACTTCCTGTTCGACTAGAGACATTCGTATCTTGGACTAATGAGAGTGTCCTTAACTGGGAAATTTATATATGAAAGATTCATTAAAATTGTTTTGGGAATAGAAATACTATGCTTTATTTTCCCGATAAATGGAGAGAAATCAGTGTGAAAGTAGTTGCCAGGTAACTGTCTGGATTCACTGAACTTATCCCAAATAGGGACATGTATACATCTTCAGCTTGTCCATTTTCGAGCTATCAATAATGTACAAGTTTAATGTTATTCAGTTAGTTAACCACTCATTATTTACTGCCCAGTAATTACCCTTTAGTTGCATTTTGTTGTTGAGATATCATTAACCTGAACGCAGGTTGATGACTAAAATTTCAACATCCTCTCAATTAAGTACATATAATGCGATGAATAAGTTTTTGAATTAATGATAGAAAATACCTTCGAAGTTTAAGCACTAAACACGGGAACTCTTCGCTTTCGTATTTCACCGTAAAAAAGTGGATTAAACAGTTTTTTTTAGAAAGATAACACGGGACAACAGCCAAAATGTATCTAAAATAAAATCGACTAAATATCACCATTTTGGATGTACTAAAACCGAAACTAAACTTATCTTTTTAATATTAGTTCAAATATTAGAGATACGTGATGTCATATCTACTTATATATTGACAATGTAACCGCAAGAATGCACATGGTATATTTCTATATTTATTATAACAATAAAGAAGTGCGAAGTTGCCAAAAATACATTTCTCCCCAAGTTAAACAAATTTTGCCCAACTTGGCAAAATCGCATGGGGAATATCCAGGGATTACCCCCCCCCCCATATACGAAACCAACCCCCAGGGCTTAAAATAAAGGAAAATTAACCCATAAAAATCGACTTTTATGTCTGCTTTGTACTGAACAGCCCCTGTATACACACAAATGACAAACGCCACTGTTGCGAATATTATGGAATTGAATAGAAAATTCTCGAATATTCTCTAAAAATGTAGAGGCGGTTTTTGGATATATAAGCAGCTACAAAGCGGAGGGGTTAGTTAGTCGAAGTTAGTGATTCGAATCGAATAGTTGAGATTTTAAGATGTCTCGAAAGTGTGTAACGACTGTTTCATTTTAATTTCCTAAATCTGATTTTAAAAAATACTTCTGGCCTGTTATCTATATTTAAATTTGGCATCACAATCGGTACCACAAAAGTGTTTTAAAGATCCTCATTTAAGCCAAGAGCCAAACAATAAATCTTAAAACATACTTTACATATATATATATATATATATATATATATATATATATATATATATATATTTATATATATATATATATATATATATATATATATATATATATATATATATATATATATAATTTTGGAAGGAGTTTATCGGGTTGCGGTCTGTAGGATAAATAAGTATCTCATTTTCTTTTTAATATTCAATATTTCAACATTTATTTCATGTCTTCTTCTGGAGAAAAAAAGCAAAAATCAAACGCAGGTAGTTAACAGACGGTTAAATAAAACTAATATGTAATTAAAATACTTACAAATTAGAGTTTCCTTCTACGAAATCAACCCTAACACACTCAACATCGTACGAAGTGTAAACATCCAATAAACATTTCGTTTTGTATTTTTATACAGTGATACATCATTATTATTAACGAGACGACAACGGGTTCTTTATGATAACAAAAAAATTGTTCTTTTAAGGTAGTATATACAGATTAGATTAAATTTAAAATATTGCAGTAGGTGTTGCCAAATTGGTTGGTATCAGATTTGTAGTTTATGGTGTTTTTTTGTTTTTTTCATATGATATATTTCTAGGAATAGACCACTTTTATAATTGTTTTGATGCTCTAAAATTTTTATGTTGTTATAGTCAAAGTGATGACCTGTATTTGAATAGTGTTCAACTACAGCACACGTGTTTTTTCCCAATCGGCAATCGCTTTTGTGTTGGGTAACCCGCTGTCTGAACAACTGTCCAGTTTGACCCACAGTGGGTTACCCAACACAAAAGTGATTGCCGATGGGGAAAAAACACGTGTGCTGTGGTTGAACACTATTTAAATACAGGTCATCACTTTGACTATAACAACATAAAAATTTAGAACATCAAAATAATTATAAAAGTCGTCTGTTGCTAGAAACGTATCATATGAAAAAAAAAACAAAAAAACAAATCTGATACTAACCAATTTGGCAACGTCTACTGCAATATTTTAAATTTAATCTAATCTGTATATACTAACTTAAAAGAACAAATTTTTTGTTATCAAAAATAACCCGTTTTCGTCTCGTTAATAATAATGATGTATCACTGTATAAAAATACAAATCTAAATGTTTATTGGATATTTACACTTCGTACGATGTTGAGTGTGTTAGGGTTGATTTCGTAGAAGAAAACTCTAATTTGTAAGTATTTTAATTACATATAAATTTTATTTAACCGTTTGTTAACTACCTGTGTTTGTTTGATTTTTAGTTTTTTACTCCAGAAGAAGACATGAAATAAATGTCGAAATATTGAGTATTAAAAAAAAATGAGTTAATTATTTATCCTACAGACCTCAACCCGATCCAAAATTATTATGGTACGGTCGATAACAAAAAAGAATATATATATATATATATATATATATATATATATATATATATATATATATATATATATATATATAAATATATATTGTTGTAAACGAGACCGCACCCGTGTCGAAGCGATCGGTTCGTCACAATCTAATTTTAGACCCTAAAAGAGGTGTTTTGTCCTAGCTACCGACGGTGGACTCATCAGTGGGTCCGTCGGAGCTTTCCCCAGACACCTTTGGTACACTTTCTACATCTGCATACTCATATTTAAACCTTTCTGCGTCGGAACCTATAAACCAGATTCTAAGTGTGCCGCCATCTGCGACAATTATATATATATATATATATATATATATATATATATATATATATATATAATGCTTGTTTAGTAACAGTAGTTGATTATTTTATATCAAGACTACAATGTAAAAACCTCAATATTTTTCAACATCAAGAACCAAGGTTATTTTTATTAATACATTGAGTATTTTGTTTATTTCAGGTTGCACCTGGCTGTATGGGCGCTCCTTGTGCTTTTGGCTGTACTGCTAGCGGCAGTGGTTTCACCTGTGGATGTCCTCAGGGCTACCAGCGAATAGGTCAAGGCCACTGTCTATCAACTGTCACTCCTGTGCTTGCTGGTTACGATATTGGAGACGTACCTACTTATCCTATCGATGAGAGATATGGAAGTGGTTCAAACGATAAGCTGATAACTACAGAGGGATGCTTCTCTTGTACGGTACGTACAATAATATTTAGAATAAATTCCTTTGACTAACTTGGTTAATAGGTTAATATAGCTACTAAGATCAAGTTAATATTTTGTTTGTTTATTATTTTATTTCTCAGTTTGTCTCTCTGTTAGTTCAAGTTTTTTTATTTGTCCGTATGTCTGTTTCAAATGGTGTAGACTTATCAATTTTTCAAATTTCAACATTTAAAAAAAAACAATATTTGTTGGGCAAACAGCTTATGTGGGTTAAATAATTTTTTCGAAGTTTTCTCAACCTACATTCAGTTTCGAAAATATTCTCAAGATTTATAGACAAATTACAATTGTGGTGAAACTGTTCGACCGATAGCTAATGCCTTTGGACCTATACTTTACTCATGGAGAGGCATTAATTATAAAATTTCTGTTGAATTTTCCCAAGGGAAATACATTTTTTTAGATCTTTATAACCTCTTTGCTTGCTCTGGTATTCCCGTATGTTGATAAGCTTAACTGGCGCCCTCACATTGCCTTCCTTAAGGCTCGATGCTTCAGCGACCTCAATTTGTTAAAGTTTCTCTCCTATACCACCTGGGGCTCAGATTTCCACACGCTCCTCAAAATATACAATTCCATCATTCTCCCTAAGCTGGACTATGGGTGCATTGCTTATGACTCGGCTAGGCCCTCGTATATCTCTTCCCTTGACCCTATCCAGAACCAAGCCCTACGCTTATCGACTGGCGCATTTCGTACCTATCCAATAGTCGGTCTTCAATGCCTTACTATCACTCCTCCTTTGTGTCTCCGACGTTCCTGTCTTCTTATAAAATACGTCATATCTGTCAAATCTAGGCCATTCCTTTTGGATCATGATAAAATCCTTAATCCTTTTGATTTCCCGGTTGTCTCACATGTCACATTGGGTGCCAATGATAGAGCCTCTGCGTTTATAGCCTCCCATAATATATCCATTCTCAATACCACCCCCGTCCTCCCTCAGATCTCCCCCTGGGATTTCCCCCCCTTTGAAATCAATTTTGATCTTTTGCAGTATGATAATAATAATACTTTACCTTCCATCATCAAACAACACTTCCTTAGCCTAATTAACTCAAAGTTCAAAACTTTCAATCTATCGTTTACCGATGGTTCCAAATCGGATCAAGGTGTAGGCTCAGCCGCCGTAACCAGCTTTTCATGCAACAAAACAAGGTTAAATTCCCTTTCATCCATTTTTTCAGCCGAGTTGTTTGCCATCAAGCAATGCATCAGAGAAGTAATTAAACACTCCTCCACCCCCAATCATCTAATCATTTCTGATTTCCTCAGCTGCTTCAGATCGATCCAAGCCATCAACACATCCCACCCTCTCATCAATCAAATCCTCGACCTTCTTAAAATGGGATCCCAACGTAATCTGTACATAGCTTTCATGTGGGCCCCGAGCCACATCGGCATATATGGGAATGAATTGGCCGACACTCAAGCTAAATCCGCAATCTTTGAAGGCACCCCTTTCCTCTCTTTACTCAACCCTAAAGAGTTCAATAGACACATCTACAACATCATTCGCAACATTGTGCAGGTTCGTTGGGAATCTCTAGAAAACCCTAACAAACTCTTTCACATTAAAAGAAACTTCTCAGAGACATATCACTTTCCCCAACTGCCCAGAAGGGAAAATGTCGTATGGAAGAGAATCGCTATTGGACACTGCAGAATGACTCATTCCTTCCTTCTTAAAAACGATGATCCCCCTCAATATCTGTCCTGTCGTTCCCCCCTATCTATAAAACATATAATATATTACTGTCCCTCATACAGAAATGCTAGAGAGAGGTATCTTACCTCTAATAATTTTGCGACAGTTATGTCTTTTGATCTGACTAAGGCCAAACGCTTACTTTGTTTCTCGAGGCATATTGGTCTTTATAATAAAATTTAAATGCAACCAACAATTTCTATAGAAGGCGTTAAATGGTCTGAGATACTGACGCGCCTTTAACCATTAAATTAACCAACGAACTAACTCTTTGCTTGCTCTGGTATTTCCGTATGTTGGTGTTGAACATTTTTTTCTTCCTCTCAGTCGGTATTTTAAGGTTCTGTGTCAACTCGGTCAAAGTTTTTGAAGTAAATTTCCCAGGTATTGTATTTAATTGGACGGTGTCTTTTATATCTAAATTACTTTTAATAAGCAGTTTCCATATTCTTACGGTAAGTGTTTTTAATATCCGTAATGATCGAATAATTTATAAAATATTCCCAACGAAAATGGCGAGGATGGTTTTAATTATGTTTTTGGATTGGTAAAGTAAATACTTGACAACGATACCTCATCTTCGTTTGCGTTGAAAATACTCATCTAGGAAACAAAATAATTCATTAAACGGACTATATATAGCAAAGCTAATTAAATAAAAGCCTTCAATCTAAAAAAGCGTCATTTCGAAATTAAATAAGAGTTAATTTGATAGACAGGTATACTTTTTATTTAGGCAGGATTTCGAAAATAGGATTTATCCAATGCGTCTGAAACTCAGTCAGAAACGGAAGCACATAAACTACACCCCTCGAGGGATAAAACGCCCTTTCGTCCTTACCTGACTGCCCTTCGACCTAATCAACTTATATCGTTCGAAATGGACGCGCGTATATATCCCTCGTCAATTCGAAACAAGGGTATATATAAAATCTCCTGTTATGACTTTGATTTTAAGGGAACGTGATATTATACGAGTAAATAAATTATTCTGTTGTTTTTAGGGTTTTACTGAAATAGATCTTTTTGCAAAGTTAGTACTAATAGTAATAATAGTAGGAGTGGAGAGATATAAATCGAAGTTAGGGGGATATAAGAATGTGAATCTTATTATTTGTCTGAACATTCCAGCAGGTCGCGGAACTTACAGTTTTAAGAGTTTTTTTTACACGCGTAGATGTTCTGCAAAAATCTTAATTGTACAACACGTCTAGGATAATTAAAGTCAAAGATTGGGAAATAAGGCCTTCAAATTGTTAGAACTAGTGTTTCCCAGAAATGGGACTACACAATCCTTTTTTACGAGCAAAAGTACATTTTGCCATTCAAATATATATATATATATATATATATATATATATATATATATATATATATATATATATATATATATATATATATATATATTGGAAATTTGACTTTGGCAACAATTCCGCTTCGATCGAGATGAAAATTATTTGAAAAAATAGTAGTCACCTGATTAGCATTATCTGTCAAATTTTTTTTTACAAAAAAGTGGGGTTATATCGAAAAAGTTATTAGATACAGTTTTTCTAAATGCAATTTTTAGCCCATATGCAAAATTTCAACTGTCTAAGATAATTTAGATTTTTTTCCTATTTTTTGTAAATTGCATTAAATCAGACTCAACGCAATCTACATAAAACTTTTTAGTTTTGACAATGCTTCATTCCAGACAAATTTTGTTTAAAGTGCCACCATATTAAATGTTTTTCTACAAAATCCAGAAGGGCTATTAAAATTTGGTCACATTTGATGCAAAGTTTTAGTTTTTGACCCTGTAAAAGATAACTTCAAAAAATAACTATTTTTAAAAACGTAGTTTGTATCTAAAAGTAATACACATTATAATTAAGACAAACAAGTACCCATTGTCATCAGTAAGTCTGCATTAGGTGGGAAATAAATTTTATATTATGATTTTTTTTTATTAGAAAATTTGAGTCATTTCCATTAAACTATTTTCGTAATATTAATGTGTATAACTTTTAGACACAAATTACGTTTTAAAAAATAGTTATTTTATGAAGTTATCTTATACAGGGTCTAAAACAAACTTTGCATCACATGTGACCAAATTTAAATAGCCCTATTTGAATTTTGTAGAAAAACACACATTTAATATGGCACTACTTTAAACAAAATATATCTGGAATGAAGCATTGTCAAAACTAAGAAGTTTTATGTTGCAACCCGTGGTCCAATTTACAAAAAATGAGCAAAAAATCTAAATTAGCTTATACGGCTGAAATTTTGCACATGGGCTAAAAATTGCATTTACAAAAGCTTTTTCTAATAACTTTTATCGATATTTTGAGATATAAGCTCACTTTTGATTTTTTTTTAAACGAATTAAAAAATATTCCGTTATAGGGCTCAGTCTGTAGTATTTGGGTGCGTTGGTCACGAATCTAGAATCAGAATATCAAAATTCAAAACGGCTGATACTATGTGCCGGCCAATAGCCTCCGATATGCATATTGTGGTTATAAAGAAGGGTATAACCTACTTGAAAGTTTGATTATGGGGGTTTATGACATCACTAATTACGAATCTCGTGTCAGAATATCAAAATTTAAAATGACGTATCCAATATGGCGTCCAATAATCCTTCGAAATACATATTATGGCTATAAAGACGGGTTCAACCTACTTGAAAGTTAGGTTACTGGAGTTTATGACATCGCTGATTACGAATCTGATATCAGAATATCGAAATTCAAAATGCCGTATTCAATACGACGGTCAGTGACGGATATATTTTTATTTCTTCTGAAAATTCGGTTTTATTTAAAATTTTAACTACTCCGGTGAATGTATAGATGTCATTTGACTGGCGATATTTGTCAGTCTGATATCGAAGTGAGCAGGTTTTTAATATCTTGCCGACATATATCGGAATTTATATTTTACACAACAGTTGTTTTATGCGTATGTTGTTTTCGGTTTGGTATAGATAAATTGACGAGACCATGAACCACAGTTGTATTTGCAGGAAATAAACTTTTTTTTATATAATTCCATTTTTTTCTGGTTGAAAAGAGAATATATATATATATATATATATATATATATATATATATATATATATATATATATATATATATATATATATATATATTACTGCGGAACAGCAGCTTAAATTTGAATAAAATTTGCTGCAGTAGATTCAGGAAATCTCTGCATTGGTTCATTAAAATCTAAGATGACGCTGATAATATGGCGGCCAAATATGTTGTTTTGTCTTTTTTGTCCCAAAACTGGTAGGGGGGAGTTTTCTGATCGTAAATAACTAATCTAAAATTATTTTTAAGAAATTTATTTTGGCGGATCTAATATGGCGGACAAAATATTTAACATATCTCGATTTTGTAAAAAATTGGTACTGAGAATTCCTGAGAGTGTAAATAACGAATTTAAAGTTGTTGTAAAAAAAATCAATATGACAGATACAAGATGGCGGTATAAAAATTTCATACTTTCGGATTATGTCCAAAATTCGTACTTGTGAATTGTGAGGGTATAGACTAGGATTGGATTAAGAGTTTAAGATTATTTTCTAGAAATTCAATAAGGCGTATCCAATATGGTGGGTTAATAATTTTTTTCAAAATTGATATTAGGGGTTTTCGGATCGTAGGTTACGAATCTGAAGTTATTCTCTACAATTTAAGATAGTAGATATAATATGGGGGTTTAAAAATTTTAATTTTTCCGATTTTGTTCAAATTTATAATGGAGGGTCCTTGAGCATATATTACTGATCTTAAATTAATGTCTTCAACCTCAATATGCAGGATAAAATATGTCAGATTAAAAAACTTATATGTCTGAAGTTTTTTCACTATCGATATTCGAGGATTTTGGGAGTCTAGTTTATGAATCTGAAATAAATTTCTTAAAATTCAAGATAGCAGGTTTGCTGTAGCAAACTAAATATTTGTTTAATACATTTTCATTCAAAGCTAGTATTTGGAGAATTCTTAGAGTCAAAGAAATTTTTGTTGTTTAGTTTAGTGTGGTTCATAACTTTGGATCGAAAAATAAAATTTTCAAGAAAAAATTGAATCAACTTTTAAAAAATGCACTAAAATGCAAAAAATAACAATATAAATTTTTATTTCGAATTGAAATTTTTATAGTCGGCATCAAATTATTACTAAATGGAACAAATAACTACCAACACGATATACATAAAAACTACAGTAAGAAAGTAATTTCAAATAAATTATTTTTCAAAATTACATTGTTTTTAAGTATTAATTTGGTGCCGACTTCAAAAATTTCAATTGCATATAAAAATGTATATTGTTATTTTTAGCTTTTTAGCGCTCTTGTGGAAGTCGTTTTATAAAAAAATCTATTGAAAATCTTCACTTGAGAAAGAAAGTACTTTTAATCTGGACTTCTTATACGTTCAAGTCCACAAGCTTCGCCAGAAATAAATTCTGACCATGTGCAATAATTAATGTGGATTATGTAATCTTACCAGAATTATAGTATTAATTTGTTACATTTAATCAATTAAGGATCAAATGCAAGTTTCTAAATTTAATTATTAAGCATTAGGTTTCCTATTTCATGTTTATGTTAGCAGCATACCCAATAATTTCTACTCCGACAAATATCTTTCCCTCTGACAATAGGACTTACAGCTGATTTAGTTATCCAATGTGTCTGGAACCTAATTAGGACTAGGAGAGCATAAACTATTCATCTCGAGGGACAGGAAACCCTTATTTAGCAAAAAAGGATCACGACCGTAGACTGAGCTCGGCGTTATAATAGACATTAAAATTACTAAGAAAATCTAAATCAGAGTAAGATTATATCAAATAAATTGCAGGAATCTGCTGCAACTTGTGACAAATTAGTTTTTATGCTTTTAAACTCAGTTAGTTAGAGTGAAAAATACAATTTTCTCTTATTCGGATTGGATGAGAAGTTTGTGGCCTAGCAAGGAAAATACAATAATTATGAAATAAATTTTCTTAAAAAGAAGTTACTCGTAGAAAACTATTAGAACTAGAAAGAAATAGCTATACATTTTTTTGATGCGATTGTTGTATATACAGGGTGTCCGGAAAATACGTGTACAACGTTTGATGATAGACTCTTGTCGTCAAAATAGGTCGATATAAGCTAACTTAGTTATATCCGATACTACTTCGTTTTGGTAGTAGAACACGTCAAAGTTTTAAAAAAATATTGATTTTTCCCAAATTTCCTGAAAGCTGCAATGAAGTGCATTTGATCCACTTGTAAGATTCAACACTTTCAGTATAAGTAATACACTAGTATCTATCATTGAAAATACCAGTCGCAATATAAGATACAATCTCAACAATTTGTGCATAACTGGAGTGCACTTTTGAAACCATAGACCCAATTACAGCATTGTTTGTCAACTATTCCAAGCAAGTTCCAAGTTTATGTTCCCGAGTTTAAACTATCGTCATCAGAAGAAACTGATTCAAAATATTAAATATAAAGGAATTTAATATTACTCATTTCGATGCTTTGTTCGCTTGCACCTGTCCAGTCGTTACCTGAGATGCGAGTCTATTCTTTGTCGTGGTTATTTCAAATTTTTATATCTCCGGTGATGATTCAAATTTTGACGGAAATGTTTAAAATATTGGTAGAAATATAAATAATAAATCTGGACAAAAAAATTGATTTTTGTAAAATCCTAGAGTGGGCTATCCCATTTTTTTCTACATAATCCCGTTTTAAATGTTTGAGCGTACAGTGATAGATCCTGGGCTTGTTCAAAGTAACAAACTACTCTAATGGTTTGTTGGGTTGAACTGGTATTGAGCCAAACATTGTTCCGATATGACCATGCATCTTAATTTTTTGTTCAGTGTCAAGCAAGTGCGAAACTCCGGTTTTAGGATGAGAAAACAGCTGACTGTGTTCTCATCAACAAGCTACCAGTTAATATACTATCCTGCGTCTATCAGTTTGAGTCTGAGACGGATGTCTTCTGGAGAGGATCAGTTTTATATTCTTGGAATTGATATAAGTAGAGACAGAGGCGGTTTTCTTTGAATATTTCTTTACAAAAAGACTAAAACCAAGAACGCTAAAAATAAAACACTCGAATCAGAAAATATACCTTGACTGACCTGACACTATGGTAGTATTTTAGGTTAGTTATAAAAATTAACTTTATTTTACTACATGAAAATTTGCTAGCGGATCTATCTAGACAAATTGTAAGATAAATACAGGGTGATTCAAAAATCGATCACGAAACTTAAGAGCGTGATTCTACTTGACAAAATAAGGGTAGAGCTTCATATAATTTTTTTTCAAAATGTCATTCGTTTTCGAGTTACAAGCCGTCCAAGTTCAAGTTTTTATTTTTTGTTTTTTGAATTACTCGCTTACAGGAAAACCGATTTGACTAATATTTGAAGGATAGGCTAAGTCTTCTGCGCTTCATCATTTTAGTAACAATTCACATTGATTGTTTGCCGCTAGAGGGCACTTTACCTACATTGAAAATTGTTTTTTTGTCATAATTTTTTAGTGTTGACAGCTACAGTAGTTTTTGGCATAATTTCTGAAAAACCCAACGGTTTAGACGTAAATCACCCTTAAAAATTAAGTGGTAAATTTACTTTTCTCATTTCATTACCACCAGCTACCAGGTAAATAGCTATCAAAGTATACTAGAGCTGTCAGTTTAACATCAAATAAATTCGCTTTTTAAACTATTTAATTTATAATCTTAAAATAACTAATAATGGCTAATCACCAATATTCAAATATCGAATATTGTGATATCCATTTTTGTTATGGAAAAGCAAATGGTAATGCAGAGTTGGCAAGAAGATATTATATGGAGAGTTATCCGGAAAGAAATATCCCTCACGCTCAAACATTTTCCAGTGTGCACAGGAGGCTTGCGGAATGTGGTTCCTTTAAAAGTTATAATGGAAATAGGGGAAGACCTAGAACTGCTAGAAACGTGCAACAAGAAGAAAGAGTGCTTGAAATTATTGAAGATAATCCAGGTATTAGTATTAGAAAAATTGGGAATGAAGTGCGGCTTTGTCAGGCTAGTTCATGGAGGATACTAAGAGAAGAACAACTCTACCCGTTTCATTCAAAAAAAGTGCAGGCTCTTTATGACGATGATCGGCCGAGACGGTTGGAAATGTGCAATCAGATTCTAGCTAAGTATGAACACGATAATCGATTAATTGGCGTCATATTATTCACTGACGAAGCTGGTTTCACTCGTGATGGCATAACAAATCTACACAACATCCACACATATGCTTACGAGAACCCAAACAATGTGGTAGAAACGAAACATCAGCGTAGATTTTCACTAAATGTGTGGGCAGGGATAATAGGAGATTACCTTATTGGTCCTCATTTCTTTGATGGCCCATTAACTGGTGACGTATACTTAGATTTTATCCAAAATCGTCTCCCATTGTATCTGGAAGATGTGCCATTGGAAGTAAGGGCCAACATGTGGATCCTCCAAGACGGAGCTCCGCCCCACTTTAGTATACGTGTCCGACAGTATTTGAATGCAACGTATCCTGAGCGATGGATAGGACGAAGTGGACCATTGGCATGGGCAGCGAGGTCACCAGACCTTAATCCTATGGATTTTTTCTTTTGAGGTCATTTGAAACAATTGGTGTACGATATTCCAGTAATCAACGTCGAGGATCTTCGCTTCAGGATAATCGAAAAGTGCCAAATTATTAAAGAAACACCAGAAATTTTTCATCGAGTTAGGCGATATTTTTTGAAGAGTGTTAGGAAATGTATGGAAGAAAATGGGGGACATTTTGAGAATCTTTTTTAGTTTGTTTAGTACTGTTTCATTAATTTTTATCAATTAAATGTATATCGCAATAATCCATAATATGAATATTTACTGATTAGCCATTATTAGTTATTTTAAGATTATAAATTAAATAGTTTAAAAAGCGAATTTATTTGATGTTAAACTGACAGCTCTAGTATACTTTGATAGCTATTTACCTGGTAGCTGGTGGTAATGAAATGAATAAAGTAAATTTACCACTTAATTTTTAAGGGTGATTTGCGTCTAAACCGTTGGGTTTAGCGATGTAAATAAAGAGCACCTTTTTTAAAGGCCTGGCATCAGTCTTTCAGAAATTATGCCAAAACCTACTATAGCTGTCAACACTAAAAAATTATGACAAAAAAACAATTTTCAATGTAGGTAAAGTGCCCTCTAGCGGCAAACAATCAATGTGAATTGTTACTAAAATGATGAAGCGCAGAAGACTTAGCCTATCTTTCAAATATTAGTCAAATCGGTTTTCCTGTAAGCGAGTAATTCAAAAAACAAAAAATAAAAACTTGAACTTGGACGGCTTGTAACTCGAAAACGAATGACATTTTGAAAAAAAATTATATGAAGCTCTACCCTTATTTTGTCAAGTAGAATCACGCCCTTAAGTTTCGTGATCGATTTTTGAATCACCCTGTATAAACTCGAAATGGGGCAATATGCTCAATTAATACCAAAAAGAGGCCGAACTTATTCCGCAAAAAATAATTTGGGTCGCCATCATGCACATTTCAAAATTATTTAGAAAGATATATAATTGGAGGTGTTTTTACAAATAAAAATGAAGGAGCAGACGCCTCTGATATATTGTCTAGCTCTTCTTCAACCTCTATGGTAAATAAACTTACTGCCAACGTCATCTCTAGGAGACTCGAGAAAGTTTTCACTTCTTCCTCATATATGGAAAAAATAAATAAAAAGGATTTAGAAAATAGAGCTACTGGATATAAAATAACATCAAAAAAAAAAAAGTTTTTCAAAATTAAAAACCAGATCATATGAAATACAAAGAATATGTCTGAAAATATAAATATTTATGCAAAAACTCTTAGAATTAGGTCAAGTCAATATCAAGGGAATCGGGATATTTAGCAATTTTTATAATCAGTCACTAATAAATGATTCTCCCCATCATCGCAGAACTTTTGACAAGTAATTTGCAGAAACAGAAAGTTTTATCGTGTCAACTTAATGGATATTCATTGGCGTCAGTAAGGGGAGGCACAAAACAATTTTTATAGGAGGAGTTATAAATTCGGTGAGTTGGCATCAACCATAAGAAATAGAGAATTGGTTAAGTCTGCTTTGAAGTAATTTTATGCTTATTCGTAACTTACTATGAAAGTAAAGATAGCCGAAATTACTTGAGAGATGTTCGAAAATTTTTGTTTTCAATTTCTTACGTTTTTAATTTGTAAGTTAAAGAATTGCCAAATCAAATTTCAGGAAAAAAACTTTCCATTTTCGAATAATGTAATTTCAAGAACATTAAAAAATCATGAACACATCATTTTAGTTATGTTTATTAGGTTTATTACTTACTTGGACATATTTAGCTTTTTGGATTTATCTATTCTAAGATATTTAAAATTTATTGTCTTGATTATAACGGAACAAACGCATTGAACTTGAAGTCACATGGGAATGTAGTGAGACTGTAATAAGAGCATAAAACACGATAATATTCAACTTCTCAATTATGTGGCTTTATATAGATGCTGTTGTCCACTTGAAAATTTTAGGGCTTGATCGAAAGGGTTTAAAGCCTCTACCAATGAAAGTTATGTTCTTTCATTGTTGTTCTTGTAGAACAATATCCAAACACTGAGACAGTTATATCGGCATTATGCCTCATTTAACTTGCTTCTAACTTGACCTACTTAAGAAATCATAAGAAGGACTGAACGACAGAAGGCTGACCGGCGATATAGATCTAATATTACGTTCAGTTTTAATAAAAAATAAAAATGTTGAAGGAGGTGGTAAGAGTGACTTCTTACTATACAAGTGAGAATCGCCCTGATGATTGCCAACCTTCGAAGCGGATATGGCACCTAGAGAAAAAGACTATAAAATCGTTTTCTGTGAATGGAACTGCATCTAGCAATACCAATGGAGAACGGTGACGAGATGGGTATTCTTCATTACGAGTTTAGTATCAAAATGTGGGTGGTATGATAACACGGTTGGATCTGTTTAATTAACTTGCAGTCTTTCTTTATGCTGAGGTACAAGTGGACGGCTTTACTGTGTTTCTCGTGTGGATCATTCAGTAGACAAGAACACGAAGTGGTGGCATATTATTTGCAGTGTATGATAAATTAAATTCCATTTTGTTAAAAACTGATGAAATTGTGGAACAACTTTTCATATTAGTAAAGTCAAGTATGGGTAAAGTAAGTTTTAAACGTTGCTGGGGGTAATTGTGAAACGGGTTGATTCGGTAGAGACCCACGGTTTAGATAGTTTATCCTTTTGACAAGTTTTATTTAAGTGTTTTTGTTAACATTAATGTCCCTATACAGTGTGTATTATGACTGTCTTGTACACCAACTGGTTGTAATTGTAGATTAGATTTAGATAAAATTTTGATAAATTAATTGCAAGTCCTGATAAAATATAAAATTATTTTTTAGAATACCGCGTCAGTACTCTTTCGGAGCACCTTTGTTTTTAATAAATCACTGAAAATAAAAGAGCTTCCAAAAGTGCAGACGGAACATTTTCTTATCCCATTCCGCAAGTTAGGAGACAAAGAGAGTATTGGCAACTATCGTAATACATGCAATCAATCTGGCATATCGAAATTGTTCGATTCCTTGTTGTGCGATTCGATTATATGATTCTGGAGGGAACTTCTTATTGAGTAGCAGGTTACATTTCTTAAAATCAAATCAACAACATCAAAACTTGTCATCTATGAGTTTGAATTCCTTGGGGCATTTGACAGAGTTGACCATGGGTTCAGTTCTTGTGCAGTAGTTAAAGAATTGCTAGTCTAATTGTGTGTATAAGATCAAGATTGGAAATTATGTTATACATTATCAGGAGTATTGCTAGGTGCACACTGCTTATCTCGATTCTTGAATCTGTTTGTGAACGACATATAATAATACATGGTTGGCAGCAAAGTTTTAATATTTGCTAATGATATCAAAATATATAAAATTATTAATATTACTCGTGGCATATTTGTAGAGCGATGTAATTAGATTGGCATTGTCGGTAATTTTAAATGGCCGAAATTTTGCGTTATAAATATTTTTTTAGAGGATGAAAACAAGTACTGGCTACTTAATTATAACATTGATGGGTAGCCTTAACAATAAATAATACTGGTCATGGTCTTGTGGTGATTTTCAATTATTCTGATTAATTTAGAGAATGGATCACCAGTGCTTCAAAAACATTTGGCTTTACTTAAATAACATATTTACCACTGGAGGATTATATTGTGATATGGTCTCCGATATATGTATAGATATAATTTAGAGGAGCTTTAAAGTAGATTTCTTGGACTGTGCGAGCATAAATTAAGTATTATACAAAATTACATTTATAATGTTACGGGGAATAGAACGTGCCTTGATTTGTTTGCTCAGAGAAGAATTATGTTTGATACATGTTTTCTTAGCACAATAGTTAGGGGTTCTATTCTTGTTCTGATATTTATGTCGAATATCTTTAAATGTTCCTACGGGAGCTCTAATAAAATATTTCATATTGGTCAACATATTATTAACTATGGATTATATTTGCCTCTGAATCTGGTATATTATTTTGTTGCATACCGTTGGTAAAATTGTCAATGTGATATGCCTGTAACTTTAATTAAGTTTTATTTGTTCATGAATGAAATATTACTAATTCTGTAGAAATATAATAGAATGGTCCGTATTTTGCAAGTAAATAAGTAAATAGAAACATAATATGTGAACTCATACCTAGGCGCGTTTGATAGCTAGACGACTAGAGGAACATATGCGATGAAATATTGCTGTATTTCTAAAAATAAAGAGATTCAATAGCTGGTTCCCATTTAAAACAAGACATTGACTGCAGCTAAAACAATTTAAATCTCAAATCGTTGTGGTTTTATAATGTGGGTAAAAAATCAAACACGTTCGATTTCGTGTGACAAATACAGTATAATAGAGTTATTTGTCAGAATTCAGGCCATTTTTAGTCACTATTAAGAATCAATTGTAGAATGGAGAAAACGAATTTGTTAAGTACACCACTGCCGCTACGCGACAACGTTCTAATAGGTCTAAAGACGCTCTGAAAAATTAAAGAGATTTCCAATACTCGATCGGCTTATTAAGTTTTTATGCGTCACTGGATGCTTTCGGGTCGATAATTGGGCCATTAGCCACTTAGGATCTCGGTTTACTTATCGGATAAATAGGATGGCTTTTGTGGATCTTATTAGTTATTATGGTTGGCTTAGCTAATAGAATTTAAAAACAATAATTAAGTAATTTTTTTATTTCAGTTAATCCATATATGCCCTTAACCAAAATTAAATCGTCTGGTTTTAGGTGAAAACTAAATTGTTATATTCGTAAAATCTAATGCTGAGGGAGTTGACTATTAAAACAGTTTTGTTTTAAAATGATGTTCTTCTTTCTTATAACCATACATAACATATATAATAGATTTCTGTATTCGTCATTTTGAATTTCCACAGTTGTGGAAAAAGCATTGGTAATACCGATTCCTAAAATCTTCTTTTTAAAGATCTTCGGTCTATTAGTGATCTACCTAGTATATCTAAAATTTTGGAAATAGTCATAAACGTTCAGTTGATTGATTATGTTGGGTTCAAAAATATTTTACCTGAAACTCAATCAGGTTCCGAGAACACCATGGATGTTGTGATAAAGGTAAAATTTTGACATTATTAGATTTTTAAATGCTTTTAAATCATCAGTTGCTTTTGTTCATTCTTCATTATGTTTGTCATTCTGAGAAGGCAGTTAAATTCTTTTTCAACTTTTTGAGGAAGAGCTTTCAGTCGCCTGCTTCAGTGCTTGGCTTTGTGTCCGCTGTTGTATACCATAAATAGTTCTTTCCTCCTAGAAGCTCTTCAGGTTTGTTCTACTCAGTATTATGCCGACAATATGCATGTATATTTGTCATTTGGTAGGTCTGATGCTGTTGAAGGTTATTAAACTATAAGTAAAGAATTAAAGTTGTTAGGCAAGCTGTCATTGTAACATTGTCTTATATTAAACTCTAAAGAATGTTGTATAATGATCTTCGGTCATAGGACAGATCTGGAATATTTAAAAAGATCGATTAATAACGAAATGGATAATACAGTTTTTCTAATAAAAAACAATGTGTGTTCTCCGGATTTAACCATGGGGACACTATATGGAAATAAGCTTTTGCCAAATTGTTGCTTAAAACTCATTTATGGAGGGAGAAAATACCAACATATTTTGCGCTAAACTCATACCGTCCGGCATGTTAAGCATGGGGGAGCGAAAAGATTTACATCTTGCATGTTTTTTTTTTGGAAAATTATTTTTTTAAATGTCCCACATAATTATATAAACGTATTGTATTTAGATTCCATGTTCATAATAACTCCACCATATTATTAAACTATAAAATTTCATATAATATTGTTAAATTTTACAATTGCCTGATAAATTAAAAGGTTTTTCACAATCTGCCTTTAAAATTCTTCTTCTTCGGATGCATATCCATTAATGGATGTTTGCGATCACATGCTCCATTACTTCTCTATCTCGGGCGGTGTGGATCAGTGTTTGTATATCACGTAATCCTGTCCATTGTCTTATGTTCCGAAGCCAAGACATTTTAAAATAAATTATATTAAACATATAATGAATAAGCGCTGATCATTCCTTCTATATCTGTTTTTGGTTTTTAGATAACTTTTTATCTTTTCATTTTAATTTTCCTATCTTCTTCATCTAATATAAATCATACTTATAGATTCAGTGAGATCAGGTAGGCATTCAAAGGATGCCTCATCTGGACTTTGCCTTTTTCTAAATATGGTGATTTTTTAATTAGTCTCATGAAATATGTAGATAAATATTTAGAAACAAAGACGTTTATTTTTGTTATTTATTATTAAGTACTATAGTCTATTTATTTTAATTTCGGAAATCAAATCAATGAAAAGTATTTTTCAACTTAACTCCATGTTTAAAATCATTTTTAATTTTTTAAATTTCATAATATCTATTAACAATGTTTCAAAACGAAAGTCCAATTTCTTATCCAGAAATCAACGAATCTAGGACATGCCCCAAGATAAAATGAAAAAGAAAGCTTCAACACAAAGTTGAGTCGCAAAATTGAATCGGATAGAAAAACCATTGAAAAACGTAACAGAAATTCCATCAAATGGAAACTGGGTTATGAGTGTATGGACCCAGTATTAGACTTCAGGAAAGTTTGGGTAAGTCATCAAGCATCTTCCAGGTGAAAATACACGTCATTCAATTCAACAGAGACAGATTATCACGGACAAGAGATTATTATCATATCGGATAGTCAAGCAGTCATCATTGGGCCGAGTTCTCAAATAATCAACACCAAGGTTGTCTGGGAATACCTAGAGGAACTGAGCGAATTAAGTAAGAAAAATAAGGTCACCCTCTTAGACAAGCTCGCGAGAAAAGGGGCTGAGAACGTTTCTGGGGCCTGAATCTTTCTATAAATCAGTAGCAGTGTAATACTGAAAGAACCACAGGAAGAGGATGAGAGCAGATGATCCAATAACTGGCCATAACTGCAAGAAATGACAAGCGAAGATACTTCTTGGGAACTACAAGCAAAATAGAATCAAGGAAAGCATAAGCAAAAACCAGTTTAAAAGTCTGACCGGATTTCTGACGGGATATTGCCACCTGAGGGGACATCTCAAGAAACTCGGATTGGCAGAGAGAAAAGAGTGCAGATTTTGCGAGAATGAGGACGAAACCTCCATCCAAATCCTTTCAGAGTGCAGTTCTTTAGAAAACCCTAGAATGCGTTTCTTGTGAGCACATCAAATAGAAGAAAAGGAGTTACCCACTCTTAAGTCGTCCAACGTTCTAGGATTTCTGAGGGAAAATATAACTGGAGAACCTGCACTAGTCGGTAAGGTATTCCTAACGACTTGGTAGCAGAAGAGATACACAATAAGTCGCAGTGTATTGATTTCCATTGCCATATACATACAGCATACATAAGCACTGTTTCACGTAGAATCTTAATCTGTATAATGTTTTAATGCTTTAAAACAGTCCTTTCGTTTATACCGATACCATATTGTACTACATATTCATTAAAAATATCATACTTTCAGTTATTTAACGAGATATAGTTTGTACTTAAAGTATAAATATAAGAATAAATTGAGGTATCTACGCCGGTCGACCCCTGATTACGTCTCACATCTCACGAGTTTTAATTATTTATCAGCTTTTTTTAATTTAATTTTGATTTTTGTTGGGTCCAATTAGCCAATTGTAGGAAGAAAACAGACAAGGGCACCCTGGGTTTACACCACCATAAGTTTTTTCCACGTTAAGTTGGAAACAAAATTTATACATCTTTCTGGGATTTGGTGCTTACTGTGAAATGGTAGTTTTTGTTTCAGCAAATCTTGCTATTATTATTGTGTTCTATTAAGCTAAATGGCTATGTCGGTGGTTTTGCTAGTTAGTTATCCAGTCTTGTGATAGTCCGTGAGGTCTGTTAGGTCAAGAGTAGACGTTCGACGTGTCGATTAAGTCATAGTTAGCCAAATTTGCTGTAAGATAGTATTTAACATTATTTCATCTTTCAGTGATTCTATTTTAAGATCACAATGAAATAATCTAACAGGGGTATATCTAGGAGTACTACATACTTTATTTTGAAAAACTTGAAATCTTGTAAGATTAGGTTACCATGTTAGTGTTCCGTATTTGAAGACCGATTTTACAAGAACTTTGTAGATTGTGAAAAAAAAAACAATTTATTTTAATCCTCACTCATTAAGATTTACTTGTCCTTCCGATTGATTTGGATAATTCAAATTTGATGTGAATTTAGTCGTTGCGTCACAAGTGAAGATAAAAATCTGAAAATTACAATTTTTCTACAGTCCACGAAATTAGTTCTAGGGTTACTTCCACCGGAGAAAGAGTTAATGGCTGTAACATTTGAAAAAGTTTTTTTCTGCTTTCTAAGGATAAAATCGATTTTATTCTTGTGTGTTCCGTTTGGTGAAATAAATATCCATTGTTTTTTTTTCTGGAAAAAAGTATATTGATTTCTAAAAAATTTAATGTAGTATAAATTAATAAACTTTGCCGAATAGATTTTCGAAAAATATGTAATAAAATTTGAAAATTAGAAGATTTCGGACCAAGAAAATTACCTAATAAAAAGAAAAAATACTCAAACACTCTTGTACTGATCGATCTGAAATGTTAAGATTAGTTTCACAATCACATTATCTTCCCTGCTACGTAGTCGTTTTTTGACTGCATAAAATTTTTTTATAAACAATTTATTTTTGACCGAAATTCTACTAATTTTTTTCAAAATTGCGCCATTTCTACAAAATTCCATTTAAAAAAAAAACTTACGTCATCGGGGAGCCAATTAAATATAAACTATAAATTTTCTTTGTTTTTGTTTTAGGTCTTATAGTGCACGCAAAATATTTTCGCCTGTTTTTCAATTTTTAAAAAAGGTGATTTCGAAGATCGACTCAGTCGCCGCTATTTTGTATCAGAATAATAATAAAAAATTTTTTTCGTACTTCAAGATGTGCTCAATGAACCCTCGAAAAAGTATTTTCCTATTTCTCTTCCACAATCCCAAACCAAATTGTCAAAAGTAGCCCTATTTTTCAGCCGTTACATTGGTGTTATCCCTTAATTCCCGTTATAAAAGACAAAAACATCTTTTAAAATTTCATGTGGAGTTAGTCCTAAGAAATATTAATTAAAATTTTTTTCGGTAAATCTTTCACTTGGCAAGCTTTTATTTTAACTCACGGATATAAAACTATGTAGGATTATCCATTTGGGTTCGAATTTTGTTGTTATCGACGTAAATTGAAATAGGAAAAGGCCTTTTTTTACATTAGTTATTTAGGGGGGCCCTATTTATGAAATAGCCCGTCAGTTCCATTCTACTGTACCCTGTACATTATCTTATAACCAAAACATCTACTTTAACAAAAAGGCAACCGCCCCAAATAACTCTAACTTACTCTCAGACCGGCCAACGTATTAAGAAAACAATCACACAGATTGTATTTTCCCGAGACGGCTCATCTAGCAGCCTTAAGGACATCAAATTGGAAATAAAAAAGTAATAAAAAACAGGATCGGGAAAACCTGCTCAATGTTTAACGCTTGTCGTGGCCTTCCTAACAGCAATTCGAGCCATCAGATTATCCTTGAATAGATAGATACTTGACAGGAAAAACATTGGGGTTTTGTTGAGTGAATTGTTTATGAGACACGAGGTTGTTTTAAAAACACTAATGATGTATTTCATTAACTGAGTATACTTGAGTAGATTACTATTATTCAGTGTTTTCATATGTAAGAAACAGATGTAGATATCCTTTGAGCTTTTGGCTTTTACTAGTTGATTGGATTTCATGACATATACGATAGGAGATATTATATGGCTAAAACTTATTTCGCGATGAAGGTACTGATGCAAGTCTTATCCTTAATAACACCATTATTAACAGTTTTTGAGTATATTATGTATGCAGGGGCGGATCCAGCCTCTCTCTTTGGAAGGGGCGGTGATATCACAAAAGTACAGTATGGCAAGAAAAACAGGTTGTCACCGGAGGAGGAGGGGGGGGGGGGGAGTCCAAGCAGCATACTCATTCCTAATATAAAAGGCAGAATGTTACCTCTGAACTCTTGGGAGGGGCTGGGCGATCACAAGCATACACATTCCTATACTCTATTCAATAACTAGAGAGAGTAATAACACTGTTACCGAAACCTCCAACGTACCTGCTCCAGTGCCGCAGGTAACTGGGAACTGCCGTAAATATAATTATATTTAAATATATTTTATAAATTTACTGCAACATTTCTGATAGTTTAATTTAATTTTTGTCAGTGAGCAAGGTACACCTTACAGTTTGTTCTTAGTGATTTATCTTGTTTGCGCTTGTTTTTATATATTATTTGAGATTAGTGAGATACCCAAAAGATATGGCTTTCACTTCTATATTTATTCCAAAATCGTTAAACCAGGGCATTTTTCCTCAACGAAAAACTTATTACGATGCCTTAAGATATCAATATCTAGATAATAATGTTACAAGCTCTGTTGAAATGTGTTCCAACATGGTAGGAGTTGGAAAATCTACTATGTACCGAATACTGAAGGAGAAAAAACGACTGGAATTGTTAGTACTCCCAAGCCACATTTGATCACAGGCAGACGAAAAACCTCGTTGGAAGAAGAGATGAAAACTGCAATTAAAGGGGTTGTATATACATTTTATTATGAGAAGCAGATCCCAACCGTCTACAAAATTCTACTTAAAATCAATGAAGATCGCGATTTACCTGAAATTAAAAGAACTGATCTCTGGAAATTGCTCAGAAAACTTAATTTTTGCTGGGAAAAACCAGATAGAAAATCTGTTCCTATAGATCGTCCGAAAACTGTCCGTTGGAGACGTAAATATCTCTCTCAAGTAAAAGGTAGAGTTGCTAGAAATAACACAATTAACAAAATTAGTAATTTAACTAAACTTTGGAAGATTTTTTTGAATAAAGTTACTGCGGAAAATTGGGAAAAATCCATATAATAAAATAATAAAACAAAATGTGAGAATTCGATCTCATGATCGGTGAGATAGAGGAATTAATTATAATTAATTTGAGCGAAGATAGTTTTACTGACTTTGTTTAGGAATTAGATACTTAATGTTTACTAGTGTAAACACAATTTATTATTTTTGTTTTTGTTGTATTTTATTGTTTAATGTTGTTTATAAGTTTTTTTTTATTTTTTTTATATATTTTCATTTTAGTGTGTCCCACTCTTTAATTTTACATATATTTAATTCTAATAACCGTTTTTTATTATTTTATTATTGTATTTGTGTCTTTTTCTTAAGGGTGTAGAATTAACATGTTTATCTTATTTTTTGGGGCAATCGTATTTCCATATAATAAATTAAATTAAATTAAGATATCAGTACAGTAGAAATAAAAATAAGTAGGTCTAATTTTAATTACAAAAAAAAAAAGTAATTACATTTGATTCCCTTTTTAGTGTTTAATTGTAATTCTGCAGATGGGTTAAGAAATAAATAAACTGAAACGTCAAATACCCTAAAAATGTTTTTAATTAATAATAAAATGACCGATAGCCCTAAAAATATTTTAATTTTATATGGACGCATTTATTTTCTTATATATGTTTAACTTTTTGTATTTTGACAATGGATATTTTGTAAGTATTTAAATTATAACTTCGAATTTTTTAAGAGAATAAGGCTACGTTTTAGTCCATTATTATAGACCGGTAATTTTGATTTCTAACCCATACCTATGAAAAATATATGTGTCTAATAGATTTTGCTAAAGACAACGGACTAAAGAACACAGGTAGTTTGCGAAGAGAAAAAGGGTAAAAAATGATTTATTACTCTCTCTAGTTCTTAAATAAATTGTAGTATAAGAGGAAAAATCGGGTCTATTTTCCTAAACTCAAAGCTCTTGGGGGGGAGGGGGGGGGGGGCGATCGCCCCCACCGCTCCCTGTCCCTTGGATCCGCGCCTGATTTTATGTAATGTAATTGTGATTTGTTGCGCCTTTTCAACCCGTTTCGCCAAGTTAATGTGAACATGTTTATTATAAATGTACCTTCATCGTTGCACGTATCTGGTCGACAGTTGTTGCTTTCCGCAGCCAGCTTTCAAGAGCTGCAGAAGTGTCTTAAATATTCACTTCAGGAAAATCAAGATTGTTTAAGAAATAAATTAAACCTTTTTTCCTGCTGTTTCTGGTTTGCTTAGAATTATATTTAAATCTTTCCTTCCGATGCTTTGATGTTTTATATCTGATGGTTCCGCATTGGTTGAATTTTGATATTGACCATTTGTTGCATAGAACTGGATTAACTTTTTACGAAAAAGTAATCTTCAGCGGTGTGGTACGTTTTTGGTTAAATGGCAACAAAATTCTCGCATTTTGAGTGATATTTTAATGCAGTGATGCACCATTACATCCATATAAATTGTTTGGTGCGGTATTTTGGCTGGAGACATCATTGGATCTTATTTTTTCTTTATTTTAAAACGGTGCTGCTGTTGGTCATTGAAGGGCAATAATTAATGATGATTTCTGGTACAAATTTGAAAAATTTTGATCTTGACAATAGTGATTTTCAACAGCACGGTAGAATATGTCATAAATCTCCTCAAATAATTAACTTATTGTGTCATCTTAAGAAAAACCGCTGTAAACTGGTCACCAATTTCAAAGGATAGGACCTCATTATATTTTCTTTTCTCTGGGGTTATGTTAACTTTATAATTCAGGTTAGTTTAAGTTAGTTTCATGGGATAGAAGATGATAATATTTTTTTCTCTATGGACATGTTAAATTTTTAGCTTATATTAATAAGCCGTAAACACTAAATAAGCTAAAAATAAACGTCATTCGTATCATTATTTAAATAAGTGCCAATTTTTGAAAAATAGTGGCTCGAAGATTATTGTTCCAGAGTCGACTTCTTAAAGAAAACCCGAGGCAGTCATTAACAAGAAATGATGTTTAAAGGTCATGATCCGGTATATAAATTAGCAAGAAATAATTAACACTTTATACAGTTGTATTTTTATTTTAAACTAAAGTTAGGAAACTCTTATTTGGTGATCTATAATATTCTAAAGACCATGTCTTTTAATCTTATAATTGGAACTGTATCAAAACTTACTGGTTAGAGTATGAATATCTACTAAATTAATATCTTTTCACGTCGTAATTTTTTTTTAACAATCTAAATAATCAATAACTCGTAACTTAAATCATTATATTTTTATTATTTTTTGCAGTCGGAGAAAGAATTTTCTCTTACTTTTAACATTTTAGTTGACCCACATCCTGAAATTTTTGTACTATATCAATTTATTTATTTGATCTCATATATAAAAAAATCTGAACAAATGTATTTTTATCCCGGCACATTAAGTATTAAACAAACAATCACGCAGATTCTGTTTCTCAAGACAGCTCTACTAAGAGCCCTTACGACATCCTGCCCGAGATAAAAAAGTAATAAAAACAGAATTGGGAAAACCTTTTTAATGTTTAATAGTGCCTAAACTCTTTCTATATTGAATGATATCGTAAAATTGGTATTGGGAAATTAAATAAATAAAACAATGTTTTTTTAATATATTTTAAAATAAGAAAATGAATCGGTTAAGGATGTAAAAACGAGTCACAATTTATTATTGTATGATCGGCATTTTTTCCATGCAAAATTCAATTTAAAAGGTGTCTTGTCGACATTTTTAATATTTTATTTACGTTAACCTATATACGTAAGTTTAACCCCTTTATAAAGATAACGAACAGAGCAGTATTTGAAAGCCGACACGGAAAACTCAATGTTATTTAGTGAAACCAATTAAATCAGAAGCCAATTTAATATTTCCGACTGTGATAAATACATGTTAAAGAAGCCTAAATACACCAAGAGGGTTAAAATTTTAATATTGAGGTAATTTTCTATAGCGTTAGCCCATAATTTTCTTTAATTACCAATTTATCAAAAAATGTAATGTTTTAAGGGTTATTCATTAATAGCGGGAAATTCCTAATAGTTGCATAAGTTTTTAATTCTGGTGCATCCGTATTTGCAACTTTGCGCAGGCCATTGCACAGGCAACCTGAGTACTGTGCAGCACAAAATACGAAAAATCAGAAATATTTACGTACTAATTGATTGAAACGGCTATGACATTTAATTTGGTTGTATGGCATCGCCAACAGTGGTGGTAATAACTTACGCATATGCCGAAGGCGCTAGGAAATTATTATTATTATTTTTTTTTGAAATGGAATAAGTATTTTGACGTCTTTTCCTTTGTCGTGTTAAAATAATGTAATTAACAAAAATAAATGCAACAAAAGGATAAAATGTCCAAAACATCACTTGAAAAAATGACATATTTTTAAAATGAAAGTAGTTGTCTGGTTATTGGATTTTTATTATTTATATATATATATATATATATATATATATATATATATATATATATATATATATATATATACATGTAGATGCAATATTTCGAGCAAGGAATGGCGTGTATCTTAGTATTGAAACCGGGATTCCACAATGAAATCTACGGAATTAATATTTAACTTATGAGCAAGATTATATTTTTGCTATTTGCGTCCTCACAAACTCTCCGCTAATTTTTTTTTTAATGTGGTTTATTCTAGTCTCGTAATATGAAATTACTTCAAAAGATATTTTGATAATTTGATGAGAAACTGTGATAATGTAAATAGAAAAATATACAGATAAAAATATATATCTAAAACTAAATAGGCGATGGTTTTCCTAAAACACAACTTAAAATAAAAACATTACATTATATATACAGTTAAGGCATAAAGCAAAAAACAAAAGTATATAATACAATTATATAAGAGAAACTTAGCTCTCAACCAAAAGGAAAATCTTTATACTATAAGGACAAACGTACTCTGTTCTAACACAGTTAGAGACAAGACACTATCTCAGATTGCAAGAATACCAGGAAAGGGTGGAAGCCTTTCCTATGGTAGTGCACCGCCATCTGTAGACCGGTTTCGAACTTGTTAGTTCTCGTCAGTACAGAATAGGCCAGCGCACTTCCGCATCAGAAAAGTAAATCCTTTGGCAATTTATATTAGACAAAATATGAAATCTAATACAAGCGGCGCCATCTCCCATATATCTCTCTTATATAATTGTATTTTATACACCCAACTGCAAGTATATTATCAACTTTTAGTATATATACAGATCTCTACGAGATTATATATTTAGATTGCGTGGAATGCTGGGAGATGGCGCCGCTTGTATTAGATTTCATATTTTGTCTAATATAAGTTGCTTAAAGGATTTACTTTTCTGATGCGGAAGTGCGCTGGCCTATTCTGTACTGACGAGAACTAACAAGTTCGAAACCGGTCTACAGATGGCGGTGCACTACCATAGGAAAGGCTTCCGCCCTCTCCTGGTATTCTTGCAATTTGAGATAGTGTTTTGTCTCTAACTGTATTAGAACAGAGTACGTTTGTCCCTATAGTATAAGGTTTTTACAGTTGGTTGAGAGCTAAGTTTCTCTTATATAATTGTATTTTATACACCCAACTGCAAGTATATTATCAACTTTTGGTACAAAAGTATATATTATTTAAAAATAAAATAAGCACAAACATAATATAAAAACATTGTAAACAAATACATACAAAAATAATTTAAGAAACAAAAAAAACTTATATATCGTAAACAGAACACAAAGTAAGTAATTGTGGATAATAGGTGCAGGAGTCGATAAGGGTCTTAATTAGGTATAGGTCCATTATCATGTGGACGTCATATTCAAGTGCAGGTCACTATCTGGTTGACGTTATATCAGACGATGTTCGATTTAGCTCGACGATTGACATAACATAAAAAAAAGTTTTTAAAGCGATTAAATCACACAAATTGGATTAAAAATTATATTTTTTTGCCCCCCGGTAAAGTGGAGATATAGAACAATACAGTTGCTAGAAGAAATCTCTTACAAAAATACTATGAAAGAATATATAGACATTAAGTTTATGTAACTGTAAATTACAAAGAAAATATTTTGGAGTAACATAAAAGATAATAAAGGCATCACTCAATCTTAAATTTCTCACTATAATTAAGTTCCGTTAGGATGAAAATCTTTCTGAAATTCCAGCTCCCGAAACTTCTTTTTCTTACATGTTTCATCGAAAAATAAAGGAATGCTGATCGCTACGAACTACCAGAATAGCTTGCTCAGGCGGATTTAGTTAGACATAGGAAGAGATATGTCCGCCAGCTGCCCACTTATTACAATGCATAGCTCGCGCGTTGCCAAGCATAAATAAATTATTTCCATTTGACCATCTATCTTTAAATTTTAAATTTAATTTTGGTCTTTAAAATTGATATCCCTTGATCTCCCAAAAAAGCCAAGGCAACCCCTTTGTGGCGACCTACTGGTTGGGAGCCGCTGTCCAAGTACAAAGTTTTTGAATGACTTAATTTATTAAAATTAATTTTCTGAACAAGAATTTTTTTGTCCATGGGTGTATAATACATTTTCATAGGAAAATAAAATCGATATTTTTAATCTGTAAACATTTCGCAATATTTTATCTTTCTCGCAGCTTTGAACTAAATCCATTTTTTGCTTAATCCAGATTAGCTGTTTAAAATTCATTAATATTGTTTTTTAATTACATGATAAAATGGTGCTAAATGACACTTTATTCATTAATTATACCAGTTTTTCATTGGGGGAAAATACCCCAATTTCGCTTATAAAATAATTAGCGATGATACAATCAGTAGCGGATCCATTTTAATAAAATTTTATAAAATTATTAAAATATATTAATCGAAATTTACATTATTTTTTATATTTAAAACTGTTTATTCTAGAATGTTGCCCACATAATGAAATGTCATAAACTTCCTCTATTTTAAATTCCATACCTGATTCAGAAGCTGGCGATGGATAAGAATTTTTGTGCCCAAACCTATCTTTTACCAGATGTATATGGCTTGCATCAATCCCTAATATGCCATACTGGGAAATTGTATTCTTAGTCAGGAAGTTCAGTGCATTTTCGTACCAGATGAAGGATATGCCTCCATCAAATTTTTTTATATATATTTTGAACCTCTGATTATGAAAATTGAGGATTGATTCCTGAAAAATGGTCAGGGAATTTATTATAAACAAATCAGCTTCTAACACAGCTAAAATACTACTTTTTAATATCTTCACTCTTCAAATACAACTATACAATTTATCTAATATAAAGCTCTTATCCTATCCCTATTTATGTACCTATAGAATTTCGTATACTAGTCTAGAACTTACTTACAAGTTGAGATCAATCTAGAAATATGACTCATCGACATAATATTCGTTTCGGCACATTATAATAAAGATGACTCATCGCATCGGAATATTTGTATGCGAGGGTCTACCAGTAAGTTTCTTCTTGTCGTTCGTAACACTGTCCCCCTCCTAATTCTGATCGTTCCGATTAGCTGCAATATTTTCATGGTATCTGTTGAGATGTACTATTTTGATCTTGGGACTTCGTTGGATTCTATAAATAACGTCACTGATTCTTTTCAGAACAGTATGTGGTCCTTCAAATGATGACATCAACTTAGGTAATTTACCCTTCTCTCTCTGTGGATTCCAAACTCTATCACCTTACTGGAATCCTGCCGAATTTGTCTTGATATTATATAAATGGACTACTGCCTTCGGTACCAAGAATTTACAGGATTTGTTAGGATGTTGAACTAATGTTGCTTCCAGAACTCTCGTCCAATCTTCCTTAAATGATTTTCTCCGTGCTTTCCCTTATTCTGGTTGTTTGTTCGACAATGCCTCTGATTGGTTCGCTATCACCGTTCTGGGATAGAATAAATTCTTCGGTGTCAAATTTGAAAGTGTTAAGCTTATTTTAGGTTCCTTAAGGCCTTGCGTTTCTCTATAGTAACAGCTCTTATTTTTGGTGTTGACACATTATAAGCTGCTTCGATTTCCGAAGCCTTGTCGAACGCTCCGCTACAATAAATAAACTTGCTTATAAATAACATAAGCTGTATTTCCTGATCTCTAATTCCGTCAGTAAAATACACAATCGTAAGTTCTTTTCGGAATTCTTCCGTAGCTCCTGAGTAAGTCAGATGCACAAGGCGTCGGACATCAGTTTCATATTCTTGCACACTTCCTTCATTTCTCTAGTGTCTTGACTTGAGCTGTGACTGGTATAACTGGCGCTCAAGTTGATTTCCAAATCTTCTTTCCAGCTCAGCACTAAAGATTTCATTGTCTCTCTGTTGAGTTATAGGTATGGTTTGCAATAATTCCAGTGCTGGTCCAGGAAATGTAATTACTATCGCAGTAGCCATTTCTTCGAAGTTCCAGTTATTTGCCGTAGAATTTTTGCTGTTCTTGTACACTGACCTCTTGTATCCATTTGCAAAGTTTATTTTCATCTTTAATGTGATGTTCTTCTTTTCTCTTGTTTGTCTTTAAGACAACGTCATCTTTTTTTGTCTTTACGGCGACGTTTTTCTTTTTGCAACGTTCATATTCTTGTTTCTCTTTTTGGCGACGTTCATCCTCTTTTTGTTTCTCTTTTTGGCGACGTTCATCTTCTTGTTTTTCTTTAAGGTGACTGTCTTCTTGTTTTTCCTTCAGACGACGTTGTTCTTCTTTTTGGAGACACGTTTCTTTTTCCTGATTTTCTGTTTGACGACCTTGTTCTTTTTGGTGATGTTCTTCCATACATTCTATAAAATCAGCCAATTTTTTACTTATTTACTCCATTTCGGCTGTTTGCTTTGTGTGTATTTACCATAAAAATTTATAAAAATTTCTAGAATGTTCTCGAAAACTCATTTCTAAACTTTATTGATGACAAATTTGATGGTAAAGCGTTGAACCAACTATCTTTGAGTGGATTCGACTCAAACGTTGACTTTCTTATCCCGGCGCCACGAGGATGTTATATACGAGGAATATTTTTAAAAATCTACCTGGTAAAGGTAGAAACAAATGACTTTGGGTTTCATAGTAGTATTCCGAACTACAATTTTTTTTTACCTCTCAGTCAAATTCCTCTCTTCTACTCCATTTGGTGTCTGTTCGAACCGAAAATATTATATTACGTCTCGTCATTGAAATTGACATTGCTCTAGTAATCATCCTACTTTGAAATGTATTCTTTGGCGAAGGAACTTTTACTAGGACAACGTTTCCGTACATCAAACCCGAAGTTGGTGTTTTTAAAAGATTCAAAACAATAAATTGTTTAACACATCCTCCGTATAGTTCCTGCCTTGTACCCTGTGACTTTTTTTGTTTCTTTAAATTAAAAATAAGTTAAATTGACCACGCTGTACGATTTTCTGGTCAGCGAACTGCTTACAGCCTATAATTTTCAACGGTTTCCAGCATGTTAATACACCCATAAATCTCATTAGTTTTGTTCTGTAACTCGTACAACTATTGCTGCGTCGACATCAAGAAAGTGCTCAGTAATTGATTAAAAATACGGTTATTAAATTAACTGCACTTTAAATAATAAATTTATTGAGTCAGAATGAATCTCTCGTAGCTTCGTTTGTTTTGCAAGGCCTATAGTCCATTGCCTCGGGAAATATTGAATTTCACGTCATGATAAACTAGTTATTGTCGAATCTCTATAATACCCTGTCTCATCATTTCGCGTACAATTTCCATCATGGACTATTATTCAAAAATATCGAATTGGGTTTTCACGTCATTATTTGGGTCGCAATCTTTAAACCAACGTCTTTCTTTTACGATAAAGGACAGGTTTGTCGTCACATAAACTCATGTCCAGAATATTATTTTTTTTAAGAATAATCAGTAATATATATTTCTTGATAAGATTTTAAAGTAAATAAGAAATATTAAACGCAGGCATTTATTAAAATGCTTCAAAAGGAAACAAGTAATCATTTTATCAGATGGGTAACTTAATTTTCTTTTCTCTTAAATCGACCTAATAGGTCACAGTACTCTAGCCGTTTTCAGTTTCACTTGAAAACGGCTAGACATAACTACTAGCCGAAACGTCGTGATATGCAACAAAAATAAAGACAATGGAAGTTCATCAGATATCTATTATTTAAGGTTGATTTTCATATATCAATTTCTAGCCACTTGTCTCTGGAAGGAGATCGTATCTGCTCTGGATTTAGAATTTTACTGTTTAATTAGTTTATTTCAAACTTTTAAATTTTTTAGTTAAAATATCCAGTGTTAAATTGTGATGGGCAAATATTTTATTTTATTTTCCACAAATTGTTGTAAAATAACTTAGAAAAATTTTGAAGTATGTTATTCTGTTTTATATTGAAACCTTTTTATAAATTTTATTTGACTATTCTGGACTTATAGAAATACAGTAAAATACCAGTTATAAACTTTGCTTGTATTATTTTTTTTTTAAATATTTAGACTTTATTTAAGATTAAAGCTATTATTTTTTACTTTTATTTTTAAAAATATTTGGACTCTATTTATTTATTTATTTATTTATTTATTTATTTATTTATCTTTAATTCCATAAAATTCTACAGAACTATTAAAAATATTAGTAATTACGCCAATACTTCCTTAAAAGATAGAAAATATTTGTCGGTGTTTACACAAAAGTATTCACCAGAGCGCATTGTCTTAATGCAACACCTAGATGTTCTTGATTGGTGACATACGCATGACACTTCCAAGACTCGTTATAAGTAATGATATGTTCAGAAAATTTTCTATTTTCAATCGATTCTAAAAAGTCAATGCATTTATTACACCTGATGCCCTTCCGGTTCTATAAAAGGTTTTTTGGAACCATTTTTGCGCAGAACGGTGACAGGAGTCAAGTTTAACTCTTGCTCGATCATTCTCATTGTCAACTAATGAACTAACCATACAAGATCTGGAATTCTAGCGAAATTTTCACCGGTTCTAAAAGATGAAGGTCTTTTACTGCTTGGTTCATTTTCAGTCAACTTGCTTCCATCTGAAAATGCCTTAAACCACCGATAAACCTGGATCCTTGACAAAACACTGTCTTTTTAAAACTAATGATAAGGTTTTGCAAAAGTTTCCGCTTTACTGTGCCTATGCATGAAGCAAAACCGGTAACATACTCGACTTTAAATCACTTATTTTTAGAACGCACTAGAAAACTATTTCACTAAAAAAATCACTACGGACAACCAAATGATTTTGGCTACCTCAAACTTCTGCTGAAATAGTAACACATGTTCATCTGCCACCTGCTTCCCCTTCCAAGTCCCGCGTCATAAGTGTTCCCAGATCTAACGCTACGTTGTCAGTCCTATTACTTAATTTATACACTTCTTATATAAAAC
The DNA here is from genome assembly GCA_034092305.1 of Diaprepes abbreviatus. Classification (NCBI taxonomy): domain Eukaryota; kingdom Metazoa; phylum Arthropoda; class Insecta; order Coleoptera; family Curculionidae; genus Diaprepes; species Diaprepes abbreviatus. Next base: position 1,714,212 of record JASJET010000380.1, on the reverse strand, counting down.
GTCTTTGTCAAAAAGTTCAACAGGTCTAAAACACTTTCAACCAATCATTTACTAGGTCTCACTTGGTGAGTGTTCTCCGATATAGTGACATTAGACCAAGAATTTCAATATTAATATATCTTTTATTTAATAAAAATGTTTTCGGAGATCGTTAAACCCTGGAGCGATTTTTCCGTACCATTTATATTATTTTATTTGACGAATATTATCCAAGCATATAAACCTAAGTATCATAAATTATTTTTCTTTTTTTCAGTTGAATGGCCGGCATCGACGAGATTCAAAACATCAACTACATAAATCAACTTACAATAACACGGTCGGCAATCTTTTCAAAAGAAGCGCAGCAAAAAAACGAACCCGAAGACACTATCATGGCGAAGAGTTGGATCTGAAAATTGCTTTGTCACAAACAAGGCATAAAATCAGAATAATAAAGATTCAGCCTTCAGTAAAGGTAACATAATATGTTTATTATGGTTAGGGATTTGGTTTAAATGAACAGGGGCGCATTTACTATTAAAATGTGAATGCAATTGTAACGTGATGACACAGTATACTTCGATGATTGTTAATACTCCCGGTTTTACTGCTATATTTATTATTTTTTTTTTGCTAAAATATTAAAAATCACTTTTTTCCATTTTGAAAATATTAAACATTTTAAAAATTTACATTGATTTTTGTACAACTCATAATCGTCATCATCATAATCAGGTCATATCATTGCAGCACAAAACCCTCTCCTAGTCTTCGGCAAGTAGTTTCCAGTTTTCTATGAGTCTTTATATCGTCATTCCAGCGAAAGCTTGTATTCTTTGTTTCCATTGTATTATCCTTTTCTTTCACCGACTATCTAGCGACATGGTTCGCGTAGTTCAATTTCCAACGTAGATCAGTTTCTACAGCATTTTGTACCGCCACGTGTACATGTGTGTTATAGTCTTATCAAGGATTTTATTTCAGAGAGTAATGTCCAACATTGTCTTTGCCATCCTGCGTTGCATGACTTGTATTCTCTTAATGCTCTTCTTTGTCAGTGTCATGATATCTATAATATATGTTAGTTTAGAAAGGATGCATATTAAATATCTTCATTTTTAAAATACGTTGGAAGACTAGATTGCAACTCTGATTTTAGTTTTTCAAATGCTGCTCTAGTCAGTCTAACTCCATGTGTTTGGTTATTTCATTCAACAAAGATCTTGCCCTAGATATTTGTATACGATTACTTGTTCTATGTTTCTATTTTAATGAAATTCTTTAGGATGATATTTGCTATAAACTGGATTTTTTCTATACCTATTTCCAAACCTACACTTACTAGTTTACAAGCCAGCAACAGATTTTCGTGATCAATTTCCTCTTGCGCGATAACTTGTGAAATGCTTCAGACGGTTGTGCCATGAAGCCTCGTGAACGTCAGCTGCGGCTGCGTGGGTGGGTGGAGCAGCGGCAGCCTTCCACTCGCGTTAAAAAAAATTATTTTTAATCATTTCCTCCCGATTGAAAATTTATCGAATGGTAGTTAACACAATTATTTGAAGATAAAAAAAAGTCAGCTGGCTGTACCGTGGTGGATTATACGTCAGCTGGTCACACGAACATGCAAAAAAAAATTTTTGTTCAGTGATTTCCTCTCAGTCAAAAATTTGTCAGAGGATAGTTTACATGGTATTTTGAATAAATAAAACGTCAGCTGGTTCTATGTTGGTGGAAAAAACGTCAGCTGATGCAATGAAAGGTGCAGCGTGGAAGCCAGATGTGAGCGCCGATCGCCTACTTAAATACGTTAAAAACTAAATTAATTAATTAAATTATCACAACTTTTCTTTATTTATTTATTTCATTACGCTTCATGCACGCGCTCTTATCTGCCAATCAAATCAGTATGGCTAAAACTCAAATACCTTAAAGTTTATAAATATTGAAATAAATAAATAAAGAAAAGCTGTGATAAATTAATTAATTAATTTAGTTTTTAACGTATTTAAGTAGGCGATCGGCGCTCACGTCTGGCTTCCACGCTGTATCTTTCACTGCATCAGCTGACGACTTTTCCACCAACATAGAGCCAGCTGACGTTTTTATTTATTCAAAGTAGCATGTAAACTATCCACTAACAAATTTTCAACTGAGAGGAAATCACTGAAAAAAAAAAAATTTTTTTTTGCATGTTCATGTGACCAGCTGACGTATAATCCACCATAGTACAGCCAGCTGACATTTTTTTTTTTATCTTCAAATAATTGTGTTAACTATCATTCGACAAATTTTCAGTCGGGAGGAAATGATTAAAAATATTTTTTTTAACGCGAGTGGAAGGCTACCGCTGCTCCACCCACCCACGCAGCCGCTGCTGACGTTCACGAAGCTTCATGGCACACCCATCTGAAGCATTTCACAAGTTATCGCCCAAGAGCAAAATTGGTCACGAAAATCTGTTGCTGGCTTGTATACTATACAGGCCCCTTGTGAATATTCCATATCATAGTTTGTGAATCATAAAATCGACATATTATCTTTTTTTCCCATTTTAAAATGCGAATATCGAAAAATGAAGAAATCAAATTTTTGATATTATTATGAGCTATCTTTTGAAACCAAAATCGAGTCCATATTTATTGGAAAAGTCGGAAGGAACGGGCCAAACTCTAGAAGTGTATTGTTGACGTGAAAATAATGCAAAAAAGCTCATATATTTTTATATGATTCTCATTTGTTTTCTAATTATAGCGTAATTAAAAAAAAAAATAGTTGATCGCTTCTTATCACACACGCTGTAGGTACCGGCTATCTAAATAAATCCGTTTTGTTGTTCTGATATTTGTCAGAGTCAGTGTAATCAGACAATGATTTAACATTTATTTTCGACTTTGTATGATTAGTGTTATAAAATGACACACAATTATTCAAACTTGGAATATGCAAATATGATGTTGCCATTGAAGAATATCATCAATGATATCCGTATCTCAGAAATCCGGATAAAAACCTATTTTATAACATACTGTGCGAGACTGGAAAGATTTCCAGTGCTAACATAAAATCTGACGAGCCACTAGACAAAGTTTAGAAGAAACAGAGAATATTATGGATTTAGTAGAAGACGATTTAACAACCAGCTCACGAAGAATTGCTACTCAGTTGGATATTCCACAAAAAAGAGTAATCAACACACTCCACGAGCAAGGCGCCTATCCTTATCATGTACAGCGTGTACAGAACCTACAACCAGAAGACTATGGTAGGCGTGTGCAATTTTGTGGCTGAATAAATAATAATCATCGTTTTTTATTGCAAATACTGTTCATCGATGAAGCAACATCCACCTGGGACGGCACGAATAATAATCACAGGCCAGGTGAAAATCCCCACGTAACAGTCCAAACTAATTTTAAGCATTAGTTTTCGGTAAACGTGTAATGTGGTATGGTTATTGCTTATCTCACAAGAGAGAACTATTTAAATTTTTTACAAAATGTCTTAACACAACTAGAAAATGTTCTTTGAAAAATTAGAATGCAAATGTGTCATCAGCAAGATGGAGTTTCTGCACATTTCGCTCGTCAGCTCAAGCAGCATCTGGACGAACAGTTTCCAGTGCTTTGGATCGGTCGCGGTGGCTCAGTTAGTTGGCCTCCAAGATCTCCAGACCACTAGACTTTTGTTTGTTGAGTTGGTTTAAAAACACTCAGGATGCACTAATTCGACGCATTAAAAAGACATTTTGTTTATTTGTAATTATGTTATAATTTGAAAACAAATGAGAATGATAAGAACATATGAGTTTTTTAAATTATTTTTACGTATAATACCTTCCTGGAGTTTGGTCCGTTCCTTTCGACTCACCCTGTATATTAGATCAAAAGATATCCATTAATTTATCGACTGACAATTTACACTTTTTCACTCTTGTGGAGTGTTGACCTACAACCAGCAAGCACAGTAGATGCCAAATGAGATTTGGGCGAAACGTTTGCGAATTTTTATAACAAAGTAAATGAAAAAACGGATATATTCTCGGATTAATACTGACTCATTCATATATATATATATATATATATATATATATATATATATATATATATATATATATATATATATATATATATATAAAATTTATTTTTGTATCTTAAACCTTTTGTTAATATTGTTTTGTAATATTTTCTTGGGTATAGGTTTTTCCATTAGAGAATCAAAATACAATTTTTCTGACGTTTCGCTCTACATAGTGAGCTTCTTCAAAGATATGGTATATTTATTTTGAATCTTTGTAGCTTTGTGCGTATGTAACATACGAAAGGGCAAAACGTCAAATTGTTTTTGATTTTTTATTAAATAAAGAACCTAAACCCAAGAAAAGACAAAATAAAAAGAAAATTATATATATATATATATATATATATATATATATATATATATATATATATATATATATATACATTTTTTAAGTTTGTTTGTCTCTTATCATGTACTAAAATTTATAATTTACAGAAGGAAATGGTTTATAAAATCGTCAAAGGTAACGAGAACAAGAAATTCGAACTAATTAAAAAACATGGTGTGTGGGCACTCCACTTCAAAAGGCGTCTAAAGAAGCCGGAAGAATTTGACTTGCTAATACACGGCAAACCGGAGGATGATCAAAACGAAACGTTCAATGATTATGAAAAACCTTTAACTTTAAGAGTGCGAATAGTAGTTACAGAATAAAATTAAAAATTATTTTTAGGTAATTTATTAATAAAACTTGTTAGATTTTGCAAATAACACGCGTTTTATCAAATCAGAGAAACTTATTAGAAAAAAATCAAAAGTTTTTATTTTGTGACGATCTAGTGATATACTTAGGTAATATATTTTACCCTGTTCTTAAGTATCACTGCCTGGAAATATTTGTGTTCTCGTTGAGTAATAATATTCGGCATATTATTTTTTTATCATTATTTAGGAATATACCGAATTTTCTTTCAAAACTTCTATATCTATATAATTTTACTAATAACCGGTAACCGAATCCAAAACAAATTTATCACTGGCTGGAAATAAAATCGATGGCAGATGTCATCGTACATTTGAATTGATCGTTAAAGCAAGAATTTAGGTAGAATAGTTTGGTTTCGCGAAGACGCATAATGTCTGTCTCAATGATAAATCAGCTTCAGAACTTATTTTTAATCCTTGAATGAAGTGAAATTTGCTATATTATTTTTGGGAAAGCTATTAATAATTTAAATTTTTATTAACAAATATATCACCATGATGTTTTATATTTTACGTTTAGGTGTTAGGATTTTTTATTGGCCATATTATATACAGGATATTTTTTCAAATTTAGATATCTTTTCAATTACTATATACAGGGTTGTCCAACAGTGCGTTCAAGTACAACAACTCGATAATTATAGGAATAATAAAACAATATTTAAGAGATATAAGTTGTATGGACTGTTGAGAGCTATAAAATAAAAATTCTAGATAAACAGCATATATATATATATATATATATATATATATATATATATATATATATATATATATATATATATATATATATATATATATATTATTTTTAGGTTTCTTTCTTTTTTTGTTGTTTACTCAAAAGGGTTTACACAGGGTTATGCAATATTTATGGCCACTTTTAAAACAAAACACAGGCACATTTGATGTCCCCTTTTTTTAATAAGTCATAACAGTATTATTTTATATTGAAAATCACTTGCAAAATTTTTTTTAGAATTATTTTATGTCAGTATACAGGATGACCCAAAACTCAGTCCAAGTTTTCTCAAAAAATTCAAATGGAGCACCCTATATATGATATCTAATTTGAATATCTTTAATAATGTACTTTTAGTTCCTTTAAGCATTTTTTATACATAAATTTCACACCATGCTAGTTTTTACACCTAAAGCGATGAATTTATTATTTAAATGGAACTTTATATTGCTTTATTTTTAAACCTTGATAAACTGTAGGTTGTTGGACTCTATACAGAGTTATTCTAGATTTATTGGTTCTTTTTGAGAATCGCAATACTTTTAAACTGCATTTAAAAGTTATGTAAAAATTAACTTTAATAAATACTTTTCAGCTCTCTTCATATATTTTTTTGTAGTAGAAGGTATTTGATAATGAACAGTTGGTTATGTACAGTATTATTTATCCAAACCTTTTGTTACATTCCGCTATTTTTTTTTGTTTTACTTTGCTTTATGATGATTTGGCCGCTCTTCAATTTGGTGGCTAACGTGCTATGTATCATCTTGCATCTGCAAGGACCGGCCTTGCTTAGATGAGCCAAGACAAGAACTATTTTCCGAATCTTAGATGAACGAGGCTTTTCTAAAAGTCTGAACTTGGCAAGGTAATTTCTTCACACACTCGTCTAGCGGATGCGCTTAAGCGATATGGCAGTTTGTGACACCGATTGTAAAGTATAGTACCAGTTTCTGGAAATGTTGATGCATTTGTTATCAGTATGTACATCGTGCCTAAATTTTTCACATAGCCCATAGAATCAAATCTATTTTTTTAAATTTTAAAGTGACCTATAGGGCCACGCAATCGGTCCCCCTCTCCCTGTCTAACTACTTTGAGATTAAATATTATGCAAAGTGTGAATATTAGGTGTATGATGAACCGTCATGCATAAACCACATTCGGTTACGTACATTTATAGGCAATAATAGCCCAAGATATTCTCTCAAAACATAATCATCATCATTTTGAAGTTAAATGTGGTATGGATAAAAATGATTTTTCTTCAAAATTTATAAAATAGTGGTTTTATTTTCTCTTACTAGTTTTCTTAAGCAGATACGTGGATTCTCTATGAATTTTAAATTTAATACTAACTCATTTTCTTCATTTCTAACAGGCTTGGTTCAAGAATGCTTCTATGTGATTTGCCTTTATCGGCATATATTTTGTGACAAGTTCTATTTACTAACAAGCAGTTTTCCTCGTTCATTCCCAAAATATAAATCATAACGATCATTTCTTTTCCGAAAAATTTAATATTTAATTAAAGCAACAGTTATTACTTTACCATTTAAATTAATGTTTCTGTTAAGCCAAGAAATTATTTCTTTTACATGGCCACTCAACTAGTATTTTTGCTTATAAATGTATGAATATTTCAGTAAGGTGTGGATCTATGTTTAAGGAGTGTCTATTGGAAGGAAAAGAACATTATTAGATGTATCCAAATTAAGTATAATATACACGGTGCTTCATTTGGATTTTTCGAGAAAACTTTAATCCAGAATTTTGAATCACCCTGTATACTGTAGTAAAATAATTTAGAAAAAAAAAGTTTCTTAAATAAAAAAAATAATAATACATTTGCAAATGTTTTCTAATATGAAATTATTTTATAATGACTTATTAAAAAAGGAGGGTGGCGTCAAAAATGCCTCTATTTTTTAAAAAGCTTGGCCTTAAATATTGAATGACCCTGTACAGACCCTAACAATCCTATATTGAGTGAATGAAAAACAATAGCGCAATCTAAAAATAAAACAATATACAGAGTATTATATTTAAAAAAAAAAAGTAAGTTTAATTTATGACAAATCTATGCGCATTCCTGTATATCTAGAAATAATATTGATTTGTAACTCTAAGCAGTCTCTACAATTTACATATTAAACATTTTTTTATAACTCCTAAAACTACTGAGCTATTGCACTTGAAAGCAATGTTGAAAACACCCTGTTTGTAAAATCGGAAAAAATAAAGTATTCTAACTAAATGTTTTGGAGGTAGATGATTCTCATCGAAGCCATAAGTCTCTTTCAAATTTAATTTAAATGGTTTCTCCGACAAGGAAGCTACCAATATATAGATCAAAATGCTTCATTAGAGTGCTATAATTTAGTGACTCATTCCTTAGAATAATTCTTGTTGTTGTTGGTTTTACAGTGAACTCTCTGTTTATGAACAAACATAAATCAAGAACCATCAGAAACAATTTCTGCTTAAGGTCGATAATTCACCGTTTATTATGTCAAATGTCTTGCGCAAGTCTAATAATATAATAGTAATCATCGCTTCTATTTCTAATTTGATTTAAATTCATGTTATTAAGTTCATTGTTGCTGTATCGCTCGAGTCACGGAAATCATACTGACCTGTGTGAAGTTTTGGATTTACAAGGCTTTTAATTATTTGTACATTCTTTATCACCATCTTGATAGAGTAGCAGCACTTTTATAATTTGAATGAAATCATGAACTTCACCATTTGACAGAGACTGATTAAATCATTGTGGTAACCACTGGCTTTACACCATTAATGTGTACTTACTCCATCACAACCTGTAACCAGTAATCCAATATCTTGCATTGCTTTCTGAGCACTTCTAGGTGAAAAAACATATTTTTTTTTTCTATTTTTCTTTATTTTTGTTGTCCAGAGTATGTGTGGTAGTTTTTTTTTGACTAATTTATGACCTGTCTCAACAAAAGATCAATTTTATTATAGATTTCTTGCGGATCTTATTTCTATTGGCTAAAATCAGATAAGATACATCATCATTCACAGACTTGCTCATCCTATTAGATAAAATTTGCTCAAACAACTTCCAGGTTTATTCACTGTCACCCATACTTAAAAGCTGTTTTACATAATATTGTTTTGTGCCTATTTTACATATTTTTTTATCATTTTCTGGGCATTTTGGTATTGGGAGCTTCAGGAAATTTTTAGCTTTTTTAAATAGTAATAGTCACGAACATCGAAGCAGTCAGCAAACCCTTGAGGCGTGTTCTCATGAACTCAAACCTTTTTTTGTACCAATACTTTGATCATAGCTTCATTTGTAATCTAAGCTCCTATTGCCTGAGTCCTACAATAAGAGCTGAAGATAATGATAATCATTTTATTTTTATGAATTGGTGAAAACATTATCTATTAAGATTCTTGAGTGTCACCATTACACAAAGCAAATTGGAGGTTATGGACATGGATTCCGACATATATTTTCGAAGCAATTGCTCACATCAGGATTTCGAGATATTCTAACCTAAAAGTGCGACAGTGGTCCTTTTGTGACACATTCAGAGATCAGTAGTGTTGGAATTGTAAAGTACAACTCTTTCCCTACAATTTTCACTTTTAAATGTAAGGATACTTTTTTTTATCGAGATATTGTAGATTGAATTTTGTGCAAAATTTTCACGCTCAGTTGATACGTCTTTTGATTCAGTCGTGATGATTAACCATAATAACATTTGTTTTCTTGATTTAAAATTAATAAAGTTTAGAAAAATTAAAAAGAATATAGAAAAAAGTTTTACAAGAGCTCGCCTCACATAAGTACCTAAATTTTTATTTATTTGTCCTTTTCTGTTTGAGTCGTAATTTTAGTTTTTTTCTTTTAGTATCGAATTTCCAATAAAAGCTAATTTATTTTTTGAAAAGTTTATAAAACCTTATTTTAATGACCAATTCATCTTTGAACAACTACGTTTGGAGTTTCCACTTTAACTTTACAGGAGTTTAGTGAAACTAATTAAATTTTTGGATATTTAATTTACTAAATTACTTCAAAAGTTAATTAAATCAGGTTCAAAATATTATTATTATTATCATTAAATTTAAGGTACAAGGAAGGTAATTTAAATTAACAGGATATTTTTGTTTGTTTTATAGCAAACCTGATCGATTTATTAGGAGGGTTGCAATCTCGTAATTTAAAAGAAAATTTGTTTTGCTTCGCTATTAGCCATTGATTGATTTGTCAAGCAGGGTTGCAGGAAAAGAGCGCATTATTTCTTGCTTTTATTGAAATTATTTTCATATTAATTTTATTTATTACTAGTAAAAATACTTGATTTAATGCGTTGTTTTGTTTTAAATTTCTTATAAATTAATACGAGACTTAAATCTACAGTTTGGTTTTTTTTTTTAGGTTTTTATAGAGAAGTTTTTTCCTACTTTTTTTTTTAAATTTTAAAACGATTATAGGAACAATTACATCTTAGAAATAGTTTCAAAATTATGACCTTTTAGGTTGAGGCTGTCAACTATATCAATTCTTTTAATTACCACGAAGTTACTATTAAAAAATTGGCTAATTATGTTGAAAAACCACGCTGTAAATTTTAATACATTAAAGTTAGTTTTTACTTACTGTTTATTGGGTGATTGCAATGTTACTACATTAAATATAGAGATTAAAATATTTTGGATATTTGAATCACCTTAAAGCAGAAAGAACGTGTAGGGAAAAAATCCATCTTCCTTTCACGTGCTTGTCTACATAAGTCTCTTCTCGTCGGACCCACATGGAATGCTTTTCCATGTATTTTTCAATATTGCTACTATCTAAACCACCTGGCTTGCAATATTTATTTTTATAATGTACGTTGAAGACCTTTAAAAAATTTTGAATTGTCTCTATAATAATACAATTCTGTAACCGCCTGGTAATAAATGAAAAATAACTAAAACGCCTAGCAACTTTTTTTACTTAAAAAGGAATATAACTCTAATCATTTATCAGTAGATGTCAGTAATCTGATTGACACACAAAATTGAGGTTTAAAATATTATGAAATGTGGGGTTATGAGGCACAGGTGTTCAGTTTTAAAAGGATTCCTTTTCACCTCTTACAGTGTCAGCTGTGTTTGTTCCCTGTCATGATGATAGGGAACTTTGAGGGTTTTGAAACAACAAATATTTACTTATGTATTAGGTAAATGACTCATTTTACAAAATTTCCATTGTTATCAAATTAAACACTTTCAAATTTAAAACATATCATATTTATTCCACAGTAGTATCTTTAAATGTTGGACTCTGAATGACTAAGATATATTTCTTTCTTTTACTCTCCGAAAAGCTAAATTTAAAGGACTTTATCAAGTATGCATTTTATATATATATATATATATATATATATATATATATATATATATATATATATATCGAAAAGTTTAAGTACCTTTTGTGGGATTGCAGTTAAAAGGATGATTGGTCAGAAAAGAAAACTCTTTTTTTGTTTGTCTAGCTTATGGAGAAATTTTATTCTCTTCATTAGGAGTTCTACAAAAGAGAAAATAAGCTTCCTTAAATATATTTATCGTAAAATAAAAGTAAAGAAAACAAACCTACCAATAAATGAATATGTATAAAAGCCAGGTTTTGTTAAACAGAAACGGTCATTATGCATTTTACACTAGGATTAGATACTGTAACAGAAATAAATGTTTTAAAAGCCAAAAACCCTTTAATTTATTTGATAATTTGATGTCTAGCACGGGGACGCTGTCGAAACGCCATTTCAAAACGAATAAATGAAATTGACAATTGACAGTTGGCGCCAAAAGCCCGTTTTAATGGATGAAATATACACTGCCCAAAAACTGGTAATCGTTCCGGGGGCGGAGGTAACGGTTCCAAAAAATATTATGTTATTTCATCAAAAGTAGATAGGATAGAAATTGTGACTTAAGTTTATCGTAACTGTCAAGGTGTAATGTAAATTAGAAATCAAGAACGGCAAACTCCGCACCCAGTTGGACAACTGTGATAATAACAATCAGAAGAGTGACTAAACCGTATCTGACTATCTAATAGTATATTTTTTGGAACCGTTACCTCTGCCCCCGGAATAATTACTTTTTGGGCAGTCTATACTTTATCTACCTAAACGGGCCTTGGCGCCAACTGTCAATTTCATTTACAAATTAGGTTCTCAAATAAATTAAAGAATTTTTACCGTTCAGAACATTTATTACTGTTATAATTTATAATCCTAGTGTAAAGTGCATCATGACTGTTTATGTTGAACAAAACCTGGCTTTTTATACATACTCACTTTGGTAGGTTTGTTTTCTTTACTTTATTTTACGATAAATAGATTTAAGAGATTATTTTCTCTTTTGTAGTAATCCTGATGAAAAGAATGAAATTTTTCTTTTCTGACTAACCATCCTTTTGACTGCTGCCCCATAAAAGTGCCCTAAAATTTAGTTTGTTGTCTTCTTCTTAACTAATCACAAGACTATATATATATATATATATATATATATATATATATATATATATATATATATATATATATATATATATATATATATATATATATATATAATGGTTTCTTTGGTTTATGGTTACTTGGGGAAATCCATAAATTTGGAAGTTATATGCGTATATAGGGTTCCAAAAAATATGGAAACCCCTAAATATCTGAGAAATGAAGGGTTAAGGAGAAAAACTTTAAATATAAAAGTGCTAGGAATTAAATGGTGACCTTGAAGTTAGACCAACCTTCAAAGTCGTTTGAAAGTCAATTTATTTTTTTTTTCAGTAGGAACTCTTTTTTATTGCAGGAACGAAAAACCTGTGTAATTTACTATATAAAGGTAATAAATAACATAGGGGTGAAATTTATCATTTAAAGATAGTTCGAGGATGTCCTTTTTCTCAATGTAAAATCAGCTGTTAACCCAGAAACAAAGGGTTATTGAGAAAAACTTAAGTTGTGGGGAATCAAATGGCGTATCTTATGGTGATCTTGAGATTGACTTTGCAATTGCCCTCTAAGGTTCTTTTCGGGTGAACTTAGTTTTTTTAAGTGAGAAACCACACTTTTAATTCCAGAAATTAAAAGTGTGGTTTCTCACTTGAGGTAGGTGCTCTATACGGCTCGTGAAATGAACTCGAAAGTTGCATCAATGTCAAATTCAAATAAGATAGATATATTTTGAGGGCGACACCTGCTAAGGTAGAGCTAATGGAGGCAAGAGTCGCTGTGGCTCAGCTAGTGAAGATACGACCTATGTCTTGCTATGCTTCGGCCAGTAACGGTAAGATGGGCTACGCCATAGCCGGTGAAGGCAAGATCGACTACAATCCGGTCAAAGGAGGCAGGACCGGCAATGGAGGCAGAACCGGCTACGGTCTTGATCTTTATAGGACCTTGATAGTCAGTTTTAAAGTAAATCTAAAGATTACCATGAGATGCGTATGTATTCAAAGTTCTTCTGCGTAATCATATGTTTCTGACTTAACGGTGGATTTTATATTGATTTATAGAAAAAAGTTTCTTCCCAAATGACCTTTAAATTACATATGACCCCTATGTCTTTTATACTGTTAGGATATTCCTTCCGGTTCCTGTTTCTGCAGAAAAATTGATGATTCATTGAAAAAAATTAACTTGACCTTCAAATTACTTTGAAGATCAACTCAGGGTCGACCTCAAGGTGACAGTGAGATATGCGCCGTTTGTTGTTTTGCAACGTTTTTCCTCATCAACTTGTTTTCGAGATTTTAAGGATGTTCCATACCTTTGGGATACCATATATATATATATATATATATATATATATATATATATATATATATATATATATATATTATGCTAAATCTTTTTCATTCAGAATCTGACATGTGATAAAGTTACGGAAACATGTTACGTAATAATATAAAATAGTGAGAACATTTAAGTGAAACTAGTATTTTAATTAATGCATTAGGGTAATTATGAATTTCCATCAAATATTAGCTGAATTAATTAAATAAAAGTTGTTTTGAAAAGCTCAATTCACAATGGTTCACACATAATTATCAATTACTCGTCGATTTTTTATAGTCATTAACGGCCATTAGTAACTTTATTCCGGACTTTATTCATTACCACGACATCAGATCAATGTTAAGCCTGTATAATCATCAATTTAAATCATTATCGTTAAAATTTCACATAAATAATAATCAATGGAAGAAGAATGTATTATAAAAAAACATCAATCAAAGCTTAATAGTCTCATAGGGTTAATTATTTAACTTTAAATTCTCGTAAATAAATAGAAACTACAAGACAATAATTAATCTAGAGCGGTGTTCTTTTCCTCACCCTCAAAACACTCTTGTTCTCTATAAATTATTTTAATAAATACTAACATTTCAATTTTGTCGAATATTTTTACTATAAGTACTGCCATATTATGCTTTTATTTAATATTGTATCATAGAATGTGTTCAAGTAGGTAAACTTAGAATAGTAATTAATAATAGATTAATATGTAACCGCGATTTGATAGTATTACCATAGATTAAGGAATAACAGTTTTTAGTTATATTATTGTAAATTTTAGAGACGCCACTAAATATTTTTATATTTATGAGAACGTGTACAAATTGTCATTAAGTTACCCCAAAAAGATTTAAATTTTTAGCTAAATTGTAAAGATGCTTTTACTTAATAAATATACTTTAATAAATGACATGACTTTTATTTCTTCCTTGTTTTTAGGAACCCTTAACTAGAAAAGATAGTCTGAAAAAACTTAATTAAAAAATCGCATTATAACATTTGCAATACTAAGAAACTGCTTCTTAAAATGTTATAGTCAACCACATAACTTAGGTCCTATTGAATGGAATGGTAAGTATTTAATAAGAAATAACGCATACTATTAATATCTATTTAACAAACAAATTCCATTTTCCAAGAATGCGCTTGTAACCATTTAATATATTGCCCACACCTTCGGCAATTTCAGAAAAACCAATGGGGAAGCAGCATCAAGATCACGTAAAATAACCAATGTTATAGCGGTGGTACAATGTAAGTTCGGAGCGTTCAAATGCGCTGTTGAAAATTGTTCAGATGTCCAGAAGTTAATAGTTCTCTTGTTATATGTATGCAAATAGTATTTGATACTCTAATTAATTATTAATCCTTAGATTTGTTTTACATTTAGTAGATCCTGTCATAAGGGACTGTAGATATAGCCTATAACTTTCACTATAGACTGTAAGACAGTTCTTAACATCTTTGAATATCACAACTGGCAGCTCGTAGGCTTCAATAATTTCACCTCTTCTTCTGGACGGTCGATTTTTGAACACACACTCTATTATTTCAAACGCTTTTTATTGACAACTTCAATTCTGACACATGTCAAAATAAATCATGTTGCATTGACGAGCTTTCAACTGTGCACGAAAGCCGATTTGGACCCTTTATATACCATTTTGGCCGATACCAGAAAACTACGGATCTTTCTAGAAGGGTTTTCATACTACAGGGTGTAACGAAAAATAAGAAAAAGGAGTAATCTGGCGATTTCTAGACCTCTATGATAGGCGCTCCATATTCAAAATAAGGAAATTGAATTTACTAAAAAGTTCCAGACCTTCTATCATCGACGTCTCAGGAAATTAACAAAAGGTAAAATTAATTAAATAAATTATGAACTTGTACAAAATAAAGATAAAGCCCTACAAACTACAAACACGAACTAATACTATGAAATGTATAACGCTATAAAGTTCGTTACAGTATATTATAGTGCGGTCAAAAATCAAATATGGTGGCCGAAATTTTTAAAATCAAGCGATTTGCACTAAATTTGGTACACAGGTGTTTTTGGGGTCACTAATTACGAATCTTAGGTCGGATTTTTGGGCTTCAAGCTTACATATCTAATATAGAGAATTGGGTTACTGACTTTCCGCTTTATTGGGTTCACCATCTGGAATTTTGAAAATCTGACCTTGGATTCGTGATCAGTAATCCCAAAAACCTCGGTATAACAAATTTTGTACAAATCGGTTGATTTTCAAAAATTTCGTCCGCCATCTAGAATTTGGCAAACCAGACCTCGAACTCGTGATCAGCAATTCCAAAAATCCTTGTATACCAAATCTGGTGCAAATCGGTTGACTTTCAAAAAATACGTCAGCCATCTTAGATCCCCCATATTGAACTTGAGGATTTTGAAATCGGCAACCCCAAAAACCCTCGTATACCAAATTTGGTTAAAATTGGGTGATTTTCAAAAAATACGTCCGCCAAATTAGATCCGTCATCTTGAATTCTGCAAATCCAAGCTCGGATTTGTGATCAACGACCCCAAAAACCCCGGTATACCAAATTTAGTGCATATCCATTGATTTTCAAAAATTCGGCCACCCCATTGGATCTTTGACCGTCATATTGGTTCCACCATGATGGATTTTGTCAACCTACCACACCAACTTTTTAGGAGCGTCCATCAGGTAAAGTTTGAGCTAAAAACGATCCTTTTTATTTTTTACAAGATTTTTTTAATAGACACTCGATTTTTCTACGGCTTCCGGCCGACATATTAAAGCCACCATATTGGATTTTTCAAAGGCGCACTCAGCATTTGAAAGTAGACGCACAAACTAATATATATATATATATATATATATATATATATATATATATATATATATATATATATATATATATATATATATATATATATATTCTTTAGTACTTGAATCCGTATGAAGCTCTACTACGCCTTAAGACAATCATTGTCTTAAACTTAACTCAAATAGGTCAGTTGAAATAGTGTTCGAGAGGAATACAGATTTTAAATTAAACGTGGAAAGTCTATTTGTATAGAAAATGACATTTTCCCTTTTATAATAACACGAAAAATTTCAATCTTACGATAGACTCGAATCCAAGATTTGCAAAGCTTATAAGCAAATGATGATCTTCGAAAAGCTAATTTAAAATTAATATATTGAAATAGAACAATTTTAAATTAACATATTAAAACACGACTCGATCACTAGTGTTATCACAACTAAATTATTGTGATGCCATTTATGACAGACAATATTCTAAATTAACAACTACAGTATGTCTTTTAAAGGTCTGCGCAAAATGTAAGCACAAATGCATGAGGCTAAAATAGAAAGATTTAGGCCAGTTTACCTTAATTCAAAAGTTGATAGTTCTCAAAATACAAGATATCTTTTTTGTAAATATTTATCTTAATAATAGCTTGATTATACTAAATTGGGTAGTTTGGGGCCTTTTAGGATGAAAAGTCAAGATCTAATTACAGCTTTGATGTACATTGCAGAGGGCACCTCCAGCAGGACTGCGCCAACACCTAAAGCTTCAAAACCTTTTGTGGCTAGGTACATTAAACTTTTAATTAAAATATTTCTTGATATCCTTTATCTAAAAAAGTTTTATTTAGTAGGTGTCGATTCGAGCAGCTGTTTCTGAGATAATCGAATTTTAATGTCGAGACTAGTCGCAGCACCTCTCCACGCTTCGTTGAAGTTTAGGACTAGTCTAAGAAATTTGGAGCATGTTTAAGGGCCAAGAGGCCAAGAATAATAAAAATTTACATAGCAACGAGCTAATAATATAAGAACTAATTGGCAAAAAACAATAAAAATATCACTAAAAAGTCAATAACAAACTAAAAATAAAAATTTAATTTGTTGAACTAGACACTTTCCATTATCTAATTAATAAAGTGTTTACTCAACTTTGTGTCCACAATTCTTCTTCGGTGTTTCCAAGTTTAAAGTATACCCGGAGTTTTTCATAAAGAGTAATCTATAGGCACTAAATCCGGTGAGCGGAGAGGCCAGTTTGCATCAATTCCTTTGCCAATCCATTGTTTTTAAAAATTTTCATTTAAACGTGAAGTGTGGGGTGCACCGTCATGCACGAACTACATATTTTGTCTAGTCCTCAGTGGAAGATCATCCAATAAATCTGGCAAATCTACTAATTGTTCTGGATAATCTAAACCATTTAAATGCGGTGGTAAGATGACAGAACCAATAATAAATCTGTCAATGATTTTTGCCTTTACATCAATTTTAAATTTTTGATTATATACCACAACCTTTATTGCATGTGGGTTTTCGTTAGCAAAAGCATGTTCATTATGTAAATTTGTCATACCGCTTCTTGAAAAACAACTCTCCTAAAGCTATTTACGAAAAAGTTCAAGCAAATTGTAACTTTTTCACCCTATATTTCGGAAACTATCAACTTTTGAACTGTTGCCTAGGGTACATGCATGGTATTATGAAGGTTGGTCATGTTAGTGACACATTTAAGCAATCAAAGAGGTTGATATGGTTAATAAAAAGAAAATTTAGTAGTACAATACGGTTTTTCTTAAAAAGAAAACATAGTCACTATTATTTGCACTATAAAAACAGATGGAGAGTAGATACTCTTAAAATGGCAACCCTTTATTGTAAGCAAAATGTGGGAAGAGTGCAAAGCAATGGGTGTAACCGGCACCTGAAGCAACTAGGCCGAGTGAAAACCTAAGATTTGTTGAGGCTTAATTGCCTGAAAACCGGAGACCTCGTTGAAAAGCCAGCAGCCACGGCTAACGACACACCAAGGAAAATCGGTAGGACCTTAAGTCCGGGGGAGTGGGGGGTGGTTTAGTCGGTAAAAATCCGACACTACCTTTCACTTCACACTTTGTGAAGGTTTCTCCTCCAAGAAAAAAAGTTGATTCCCCTGATGGCGCACACCTCGGGGCCTGCATATGCCAGCGATAAGTCACTAACAGAAATTATGGACTTAGGTATAAGTTTTATCAAGAATGAATTTAATAGAATATATTCTCTAAAATAAACTGGTTGCGTCATTTGGAGTAAAAATTGTTTAATTTTAGAAACACAATGCTGTAATAAGAATAAGACTAAAAGGAAAATAAGGTTTTTAGCTCTTTTTAACAATATATTACACCATAACTGATCTAATTGTGTGTTTATCCACATTTATCTAAGATACGATTACAAACAATTGTACACATTATCAAGCTATTTATGTTTTTTTGTCGTAAGTTCCTTCTTATCTGAAAAACACTTCATGAATTGTTTTTTTCCGTGAGGTGCTCTGAACAATATTTTCCTGTCATTCGCAGTTATAGCTCTTAAAGAACCTAAAAATACAAACAATCTTTACAGATATATTATTTATTAAAAATCTCTCTCTGTCTCAAACACATGAGTTTTATTGTTAAGAATAAAGTTCCCAAACCTAGTTTTTTTTTTAAATAATTAAAAAGTGTCTATTAAATGGTTAATAAATACATTGCATGTTTTATTCCTTAAACTGCGTACCTTTTTTGTAAGTTATAAATATTTTCGCAATATTTATAAATGGCGATTCGAAGGCCAAACACCAAATAAGTGAGGCAAAGAAAATGAATGGAAGGTCACCCAAAAAAGCATGGAACTAAAATATAAATAAATATTAAGTGTTAAGATAAACAATTTTATTTTCGGACTTTATGGTCGATTCAGGAGTAATCACTTTGATAACCGCAGTGATTTTTATATATCCCAAAGGATCACTGAGCTTATCTCCTGCCTTCATGAGAGTTCAAAAATGAATCAAAATTAATTTAAATATTTTAAAAATGAAATACAAACAGTAATAGAAAATAAATAGGATACCTTTTCTATTTTCATTAAAATGCTAAATATAAAGGTAACTTAACTAAACTTCAGTTTTAAATAAATTAAAAAATAAATTATATACTGGATCTGTCTAAAAGGTCTACACAAAAAGCTAGCGCAAATTTCTGATGCTAAAATATGGTTAGTCCAGTTTACCCTAGTCCCAAAGTTGATAATTTCCGAAATACAGGGTGTCAAACTTATAATTTTTTAAAATATTTTAGAAGAATGGGTACGACAAATTTATATTGTGAACATGTTTATGCCGAAATAAAGGTGGTGCATTATCAATATGAATTTAAAGTTAACGCATGCACACCTAGAACCTCTAGTAAATTTGCCAAATATATTGGATGATCTTTTGACAACCAGACAAAATATGTGGTTCATGCACGACGGTGCACCCCACACTTCACATCAAATGTTAGAAATCAGTAAAGTCCGCATCATATGGGATTTTTTTTTATTAATAGCTTTGTTCGAAATTTGACTTTCGCAACAATTTCTACTTCGATTGCAATGAAAATTAATAAAAACATAGTAGTCACGCAGTTAGCATTATCTGTCAAATTTTATTTTTTTTCCAAAAACAATTCAAAAGTGGGGTTATATCTGAAAATATCGAAATAAGTTATGAAAAAAGTTTTTCTAAATGCATTTTTTAGTACATATTCAAAATTTCTGGTGTATAAGATAATTTAGATTTTTTGCTCATTTTTTGTAAATTGCACCACTGTTGCAAAATAAGACTCAATGCAACCTATATAAAACTTCTTAGTTTCGACAATGCTTCATTCCAGACATATTTTGTTTAAAGTAGCGCCATATTAAATGTGTGTTTTTCTACAAAATCCAAATAGGGCTATTAAAATTTGGGCACATGTGATGCAAAGTTTATTTGTTTTTGACCCTATATAAGATAACTTCATGAAATAACTATTTTTGAAAACGTAGTTTGTGTCTGGTCATCTGTATATCAGAATTTTCAAAATCGATGAATTGGCAAAAGAAATGATGCTACTACAAATTGGCCACCCCGCCCAATAGATTAATGCCAAAGGATTATTTTTTATGGGAAACTTTTGAACAGGTGGTATATTGTTAACACTGAAGAAGAATTGTGGGCATTTACACAAAATTCTGTAAACACTTTTTACTTGGATAGGGTGCAGTTTAACTTTTTCCATAGAATTATTCTTTATGGATATAACAAAAGAGGTCTTGGTTTGTTAGTCTTATT
The DNA here is from genome assembly GCA_034092305.1 of Diaprepes abbreviatus. Lineage (NCBI taxonomy): Eukaryota > Metazoa > Arthropoda > Insecta > Coleoptera > Curculionidae > Diaprepes > Diaprepes abbreviatus. The sequence continues at coordinate 1,693,734 of JASJET010000380.1, read as the reverse complement.
GTACAGGGTGAGTCAACGATTGGATGAAGTAGGTTTGTGCCTTTTCGGTGAAATTAACAAAGAAACTATATTTATTGTTTGATAGAGTTTATTTTTACGCAGATTTTAAAAATATTTAGGACTCTACAGGCTGAGCCAAAAAACTAGGACAGCATAAAGTTGTATTTTTTTAAATAGAACACCCTATATACGAGTCGTATTTTCGATTTAGCTTATAATTTTAAATCTTTTTTATTAAGGGTTTACTATAACAAAACTTTATAGTTTCTGAGATAATTAAGTTTAAAGAAAAAAAGTCACATTTTCAAGCATCAATTCAATCCTAAATAACGTTTTCAATTTTGTGACAAATATATTCAAATTTGGAATTTAGCAAGACCAAGGACAAGTTAACATAATTTTTACCTAATATTTGCAATAAAAGCTACAGGGTGTTGAACACATCGGCTCAAATTTGAACAAGTTTAAATGAATTAATATCTTTTTTTTAAATGGTACACCCTGTATATTTTCATGTTATTTAATAAAGTAATAAAAACCCTAAAAGTTTTGTTCAATATATCCTATACCTATTTATAATAGTTTTTGAGATATTTGAGTTTTTCTTATTTTCCATACTTTTTTACAGAAATAGTCTTCATTATCATAGTAGCCATGTAAAATAATAAAAAGAAACTACAGAAACAAACAGAATGTGGTTAAATATGATGAAATACATTATTCGTTATATTACAACGGCAATAGTTTAATTAAACATAATGTCAAAAAATTAACACAACAATAACGACAAGGCAAATACATATTTACTTTTATACTAAATTGAAACAAAAAAATTACCTATTAAATACTGAGATTAATTATTTCTTTTTAATAAGTGTTCGAATAAACGACCCTCTTGTGCAATGCACAAATTTAGTCTTTTTTGCAGATTTTCTCGGACCCTGGACAAAATTAGTGGCGTTATTGTTCTACAGGTATCCTTATCCTGTTTCGCATATCTTCCACTGTTGTTGGTGGATTAACATACACCTTATTTTTAATATAACCCCATAGGAAGAAATCTAATGGGGTGATGTCGCAAGACCTTGGTGGCCACTCAATGAAACCCCCACGTCCAATCCATTTTTGCGGATATCGTTGGTCCAAAAACGCACGAACTTCACGATGGTAATGCAGAGGCGCACCATCGTGCTGGAACCACATACTGTCGAGCTCATCCCTATCGAGACCTTGAAGCAGTAGTATGGCCATTTAGTGGTTCATTAAAAAAGTGGGGTCCAATAATTCGATTATGATGAATACCACACCAAACATTTAATGACCAGTGGTTTTGATGTTGCACCTCTCTAATCCAAAATGGGTTTTCTGTGGCATAATAATGCATGTTGCGTCTATTTACGGCACCGTTACTTCTAAAAGTAGCTTCATCACTAAACATTATCTTGCATAATAAATTTGGATTTAACTGAATCTCCGCATTTATTGTACGACAAAAGTTTACACGACTTTCAAAATCCTGTCCATGCAATTCTTGGTGTAATTCCATGTGATATGGATGATACCTATATTTCTTGGTAGTACGATTAGCGGTGGATTGTGATGTTTCACATAATGCTGCTAATTGACGGCTACCAATATAAGGATTTTCCTGAACATTTAACAATACTTGTAGTTCTTTTTCTTCATTAGTTACTGGTTTGTTGACCACTTTACGTTTTGGATAATCAACAGTACCAGAAGAATCAAATCTTTGCATTAAGTTTTGAAAAGTATGGGTATTAGGCTGGCGTCAATCAGGATACCTCATTTTGTAAATTCTTTGAGCAAGAAGGCAATTTTTTTGAGCTTCTCCTATTGTATAAATCATATCTATTAACTCATTCTTTGGAAAATTCATTTTAAAATAGAAGATGAATGCAAAAAAACCAAACTACACTACATAAAAACCAAAAAAACCGATTGCGGTTATAAATTTGAAACACAGAAAAATGTTCTTTTACATTGTTTTTGCCATGGCTACTATGATAATGAAGACTATTTCTGTAAAAAAGTATGGAAAATAAGAAAAACTGAAATATCTCAAAAACTATTATAAATAGGTATAGGATATATTGAACAAGACTTTTAGGGTTTTTATTACTCTATTAAATAACACGAAAATATACAGGGTGTACCATTTAAAAAAAAGATATTTATTCATTTAAACTTGTTCAAATTTGAGCCGATGTGTTCAACACCCTGTAGCTTTTATTGCAAATATTAGGTAAAAATTATGTTAACTTGTCCTTGGCCTTGCTAAATTCCAAATTTGAATATATTTGTCACAAAATTGAAAACGTTATTTAGGATTGAATTGATGCTGGAAAATGTGACTTTTTTTCTTTAAACTTAATTATCTCAGAAACTATAAAGTTTTGTTATAGTAAACCCTTAATAAAAAAGATTTAAAATTATAAGCTAAATCGAAAATACGATTCGTATATAGGGTGTTCTATTTAAAAAAATACAACTTTATGCTGTCCTACCTTTTTGGCTCACCCTGTAGAGTCCTAAATATTTTTAAAATCTGCGTAAAAATAAACTGTATCAAACAATAAATATAGTTTCTTTGTTAATTTCACCGAAAAGGCACAAACCTACTTCATCCAATCGTTGACTCACCCTGTAGTTTGTCAATAATATTATCATAGTTAGCTCGTTGGTATGTAATTTTTTTTATTGTTGTTGGCCTTTTAAGTACGCTCCAAATTTCTGGGATCAGTCCTAAACCTCCACAAAGCGTAAAAAGTCTACGATGAATAGCAGTACACAATAAAACATTTAAATTCGATTAGCTCAGAAACGAAGTGTAGTAATGCTTTAGATGTAGGTGAAATGTTGCCAGTGGCGCCCTCTGCAATGTTCATCGAAACTGTAATCAGGTCTTCCCTTTTCATCCTAGAAGCTCGAAAGTCAAATTTAGTGCAGATCATGCTATTATTAAAATAAATATTTTCAAAAAAGTTTTTAAAAATTATAACTTTCACACCTTGTATTTCGGAAATTATCAACTTTTGGACTAAGGTAAATTGGGCTGGATCCTTATGCTTTGCAATTTGCACTAACATTTTGATATAGACCTTTTAAAGACATTGTGTAAAAAAATTCTATTTCAATAAACTAAAACAAAATGGTAAAGATAGCCTGGCGTTTAGTAATAAATTTAAGAAATAACTTGGATGAGTCATATGTCAAAGCTATAAAACTTACTTATTGATGTTAGTTGTAATACTTACAGTTGTGAAAGAATTAGAAAATCCTGTTGCACGTTTGTTGCCCCCAACTAAAATTATTACAGCTAAGTGTAGTAGGTAACTACTATAAGAAAATTTGGCGACCACTTTGAAAATATGTAGAGACAAAATTTTGTTGAGAAAACCTAGAAATTTAAATTATTTTAATTTAATTTTCTAAAATTTATATCAATGTTATCGTTTTTAAGGCAAAATCAGTTGAGCATCATATCAAGATAGTTTTTTTTTTAACTTTATTCTGTGTGTAAATAAATAAAATTTAACATTTAGTTGCATTTTGGGAACCATATTTCATCTATTTCAAAGGATTTGTGAAAATTTGCAGAGTGGACACACTGTATAACGGGTTATATGGATGGGGTACCGCATTCTATTAAATTTCAATATTTTTGATAAAACGTGTGGCTTGTCTTCAGATTTCCAAAATAGTGATCAAAATCATGATAACATATACATGTAATTAAAACTGAATTGTCTGTCTGTCTGGGCTAATCTTCGAAACGACTGAACCGATTTCGATGAAATTTTACACACATGAACCAACATAAAGAAGAGGTTGACACTATTGAAGTGATAGAGGCTACTTTTTTCTATTTGTCTGTCTTAATGAGCTGATTTTTAAAACAACTGAACCAATTTCAATGCAACTTTACAGACATGAAGAGCAGGGTGTCAGAACTAATATAAATTGTTTATTTTTGTCTCTCTGTCTGAGAGGACTAATCTTGAAAACGGCTGAACCGATTTCGATAAAACTTTTGAGATATGAGAAGGAGGTTGTCAGGAGTGATATAGATTACTTTGTACTGTTTATCTGTATGTTTGTTTGTCTATTTCCTTGTACGCGAAGTGGCTGGATCGAATTTGATGAAACTTCATAGATATGAAAAGGAGGTTGTCAGGAGTGAAATATGCACCTTTTTTTCTCTTTGTCTGTCTGTCTGCACGGGCTAATCTTCAGAACAACTGAACCAATTTCGATGACATTTGACAGACATAAAGAGGAGATTGTTAGGAGTGATACAGTTGCTTTTTTTCTGCCTGTGTATATTAATAGGCTAATTTGAAAAACGGCTGAACCGATTTCGATGAAACTTTTCAGACATGAAGAGAAGGTTACCAGGAGTGATATAGGTTATTTTTCTCTGTCTGCCTGTCTGTCTGTCTGCACAGCCTTATCTTCGAAACGGCTGAACGGATTTCGATGAAACTTTACATACAAGTAGATGAGATTGTCAGCAGTGGACTGATTTTTTCTGTTCATTTGTTTGTCTGTCTGTTTGCAAGGGTTAATCTTCGAAATAACTGAACCAATTTGGATGAAACTTTAGAGACATGAAGAGGAGGTTGTTAGGCTGATTTTTTTCTGTCTGCTTTTCTCTGTCTGTCTATATGGACTAATCTTCGAAAAGGCTAAACTGATTTCCACGATATGCCTTATTTAGCTAAAAATTGGAACCAATGATCTAATTTTAAAAAAAATCTATGTTGGCAATTCACTAATTTAGCCAATGAAGTTCAAAAACCTACCTCCATGACCTGTTGCGCACATAACAATGAGAAGACATATTGCTAAACTCCATGCTGGTCGTGCCAGTGCGTTATAAACACCTGCACTAACTTCATTATAGGGCGAATTAAAGATATTATTGGTTGCTTTGGCAAGCACGAGCGGAATTATAATAATTTTTATCCAAATTAATATATTAAGAAGCTAAAAACAACAGAATAATAAAAAGTTTGAGATGGAATATTTTTGTATTTGTGCGAGTTTTTTTTCATATCACTTATAATTATTTTAATGCTTGAATAATCACTCTGTTGAAAAAGTATGCTATCTTAAGTAAAATTAATTAATAGGAAAATCTTTAGTTTTTTTACTTTTGGTATCCTAATCTGGTAAAAATTATACAGAACTGCGCCAGTAAGAAGTCCTAAAATCCAGGAAGACATTCGAGCAAATGTTGATTGATATAGCATCATATGATAATCCGCATCGCCTCTAAATAAAAAGAAAATATTACTTACTGGAAGTATCCTTAAGTTTAGTAAGGATTCAATAATATCAGAAACCAAAAGTACAATCTGTACTAAAATTAAAATTGCGTTATTAGGTAAAGAAGTTTACATTAACACTATGAATTAACAATATGGTTGGGTGTCCCTATCTTAAAGTATATCACGCGTTATAATTTTATACATCATATATTCGTTTTTTTTTTAAAATATATAGAGTAATTTTTAAGTTATGTATACTTATGTTGCACAAACTAGGGCTTATTCTATATAGCTAATGTTAAATGTTGCGTATTGAATAACCAAATTTTCAAGAAAATATATAAAGTTAGATAGCCTTAATAATCGAATAAAATGGGTGTCTCAAAGATTCCAAATCACAATCTGTAGAAGTAGCGTCAAAATATGAACTTGGTTATTTGTTTTACATATTTGTTATGTCACGAATACAAAATCGAATACAAACAATCACAAGCACTTCTCCATAGAAAAATGACCCAGAAGGAAAACTAAATGTGAGAAAGAAAATTCCCCAGAGTATATAACCTTCTCGGAGGACAAAAATGCATTAAGGGCTGTAAAGTGATAAGATCACTGCGTCAAGAAAAGAAAAATGATATTATATCCCCAATCTCAATAAACGAGTAGGAGAAATATTTTGCTGGGCTGTTAAATGAAAATAGATCTAAATTTCAAAAACAGCAGGAATCACAAATTATAAATACAATTTCATCCCCTATAAAAATGAGTATAACAGATGTAACAAGTGCTTATAAATGTTTAAAAAAGAAAAGATAACTGGACCTGGGGACATATTAGCGGAATTCATAAAAAAACGGAACGAGAAAGCTTTTTCAGTCTATTCCAGAATTACCTAAATGCAGTGGAGGTACTTAGAGAATGGAAAACCTCACTAATAACCGCTATTTACAAAAAAGGAAAGATATATATAAGACAATTATAGAGGTACTGCCGTCACTAGTACTCTAACTGGACTATATGGAAAGAATTTGAAAAACAAAATTGAAAAGGAATACTGCAATATGGAGGCAGAAAAATAAACAAGTCCCACGACAGGTATATCTACAATTGCTCACTTCTACTGTAACTCTTAAGATATAAAGAAAAAAAAAAGGTTTCAATCAGGAAGTGTATTAGCTGTATGTTGATCCGAAAAAAAGTTTATGACAGCGTACCACAAGACAAGCTGTGGCAAGCTCCGGGAACAATAAATATTAACGTAACCTATTAAGAAGCTATAAAAAAAAACTATATGAAAATACAACTAGAATTAGAACAGAAAGCATAGTCTTTGATGGGTTTAAAGTCAATAAAGGACTAAAGTAAGGATGTTGCCTTTCACGTACTCTCTTTAAAATATATTTAGAACAAGCATTAAAAACATTAAAAAGAAAGTGCAGTAACATTGAAATACTCTTAGATGATAAAATCTTATATAACTTATGTTTTGCAGATGACCAGTTAGTTCTGGCACAATACTATATGACAGGTATACGAAAAATGGGAACTCGAGGAAAATATAATGAAATCTGAAGAAGTGTGTATTGGCAGTGTACAACAAGATTTTACCCTAAATAACGATCGACACGTAAAACACCGTTTGAACTATTCTACTTGGAAATGAAGGTCACAAATGATGGTACGTTAGATAAAGCTCTAAGGGATAGGACTGTACAAGAAATTGTACATTCCTATCCTATTGTGGGAGCAACATATATGAAAAGCAAAGAAATAACGAATTTACAACACAATAATAAAGATGATTCTGACTTATATCTTTTAATTAGAATTCAAAATGTTGGAATTATTTAACTATAGTACCCTTATGGATCTGCCCCTTAAGATCCCGCCACTTTCGTTTCAGTTTAAGGAAATTTCGTTAAAATATTAAAAACACTATGAGACCGAAATAAAAAAACGAATTTTATGAATGATAAACCACGTAATTAAAAAAAAATCTTGTGAATTAAAAATTACATTTATAAAATATATTTATTTGCGACAAAACTTTTATTTACTTGAATTCAATAAAAAATTAACAGAATAGTAAGTAACTTTATAACTAATCTTTAACTGGATAAAAAAAAATTAAAACATAGAGAAATACTTATCAGATTATCGAGGGCAAGCTATAATTACATTTTTGTTAGATGAAGTTTTGTGTCGTTTTGGACATATGAAAGAAGCGGGCTCATAACGCGAGGACACTAGTGTAATAGTAAGGAATCAGAGTAGAGATTCTCCTACCTCTCCGTTGGCGGATTTATAAAACAACTCGGTGATATTAATAACATAAGACAATCTTAAAATAATTTTAAACAACTTACTCAGATGGTGTCCATTTTAGTTTCTTTTCTACCGTTATAACGTACGCATACAAAGCTGACATAAGAGTCACACCAATAAATGTTATTGTCGCCCTTTTAGGATGTTTGTATAAAAAATATAAAAGAATTGGTGCTATAACATATAACTGGGTATCCACTGATAAGTACCATGAAGTCTCCACACACTAAAATAAGAATTAAATTTACATTTTTAAAGGGCCCTATCAAATATACAGGAACTTTGAAACCAATCTAAGTAGTTTCAAAAAATTTTTAGTTATGTTTTTATTTTTTTGGGGTTTTCTATACAATAAAACTTTATTTTAATGCTTGCTAAAGACCTTCTATATGCCGTCGCCACATGTAGTTATTTAATAGTTGCGACCTAATAAATTTATTGTGTTATCTTCTGCTGCAAAGTCATTCGGGGTATCTTGCCGACTAGAGCGGAGTTCCTTTAGGAACCTTGGAATGTTGGACGGCTTTAATGTGGATCATTTTCCTTGGTGTGCTCCCAAGAACCTTATTTTGTGTTTTTTTGAAGCGCTGCACTCTAAAAGGAGGTGAATAGAGGTTATGTTTCCTTCCTCACAGAATCTGTACTTTTTTCTTTCTACCACTCTGAGTTTCTTGGGGTATCCCTTTAGGTGGAAATGCCTCGTCAGGATTCCTGTCAGAACTCTAAGTTTGTTTTTGCTTAAACTTATGCATTTCTCGAATCTCTTTTGATCGTTGTTCCCAAGAAGTGTTTTCGCTCTTCTCATTCTTTGCAGATACGTTCCGTAATTTGATCTCCTGCTCTCTTCCTCTCTTTTTAGTTCTTTCAGCTTTATATTGCTATTGACTCTACAGAAAGATTCGGGTCCCAGAAATGGTGTCTTAGCCTCTTTTGTCGTTACTTCTTGTCGCACATGTTCTATGTCCTATTGCACGTCGCTTATCTATTTCTTAAACTTTTGCGTTTACCTAGTATAATTTGATTGAAATTTGTTGTTCTTCTAAAATGACGTCTTGTATTCATTTGCAAAGCTTATCTTGTTCTTTTTGACAGCGTTCTTTCTCATCTTGTTTTCCTTTAATGTATTTTTCTCTTTTTTTCCTTTCGGCGACGTGCTTCTTCTTGTTTTTCTTTCAGATGATACCGTTCTTTTTTTTTAGAGATGTCCTTCTTCTTTTTGTCGACGTCCTTCTTCTGGTTTTTCTTTTTGACCACGTGCTCCTCTTCCTGTTTTCCTCGTTATTCTTCTTTTTAAAGACGTTCTTCTTCTCCTTTTGTGTCTTTAAGGCGACTTTCTCTAAACAATCAAAATTTCAGTAAGAAATAAAGAAATCTTTCTGCAGTATTTAAATAGTTTGTTATATATGTAATTCTCATTTCTTCTTCTTCCGCGACTTCCTCTAGTTCCATAAAATTATCTAATAGTTATTTCATTCCACTCCACCCGGTTGTGTCTCGATACCCACAGGAGAGTGACCATATTATTCTCATTTAATTCATTTAGTTCCTCTAGGCATTCCCAAACCATCTTGGAGCTGATTACTTGAAAACTCACCCCATTGATGGCTGCTTGACTAACTAACATGATGATGATCTCCGGTCCTCGATAGTTTTCCTCTTTGTTAAATTGAATGTATTTCCTGATGACGTGTATTTCCGCCTGGAAGGTGCTCGGTACAACATAAGCTTTCATGGTGTCTAGTATTGGGTCCTTAGGAATATTTAAAAATTTCCTCATCTAGAATGAACATAATTTTGAAACCAAAATTATTAAATCATTTAATTTAACAATAAATTAATGTTTTCTCTTTGATGCCTTTTCAAAACTCAACTCGTCATATTAAATAACACTGGAATGAAATATTTTAAAAAAAACATTGCCAATTAAATACGCATTATGTTAAGCTTCTGGTGTGGTTGTTTTTTCATTCTTACTACATTTTTTTATGGTTTTATTTGAAATAATAATTTTCATATGCTTGTAGTGTTCGATAGGAATCCTTACATTTTCAGCAGTAGATCACAGCATTATTACTTTTTTATTTTTAAACCTTTTGCAAGGAAATTTTGACTAAAGACGATATTATAACAAAAATTGTTACCTCCTTCTGCCTGAAAGGTATGGATATTTTTTTTTTGTTTACTCCGTTGAATAAGGCATCAAAAACACAAATTATTATTAAAATTAAGCGCTTAATTATTTCAATATGTCAATTAAATAATTTAATCGGACTCCTGCAAACGGATTGTTTTGGTAGCGTACGGCCGTTTCGCCCATGATTTGTTACTGTGCTTTATTAGTAGCTATTTTGTAAACGTATGGATAAAACTCATCGTGTCAAAGGCGCTTTCGAACTCAGGTCATTGCAGTTTTAGTGCTATATAGGTTATTAGGGCTTATCAATACCACAAATACGACTGCTGTCTAATTGGAAAGCTCAGGCCTCTTGTTTTAGAGCTTTCTCATCAGTGCTCTCGCGAGATTAATGGCGTGAAAGTTTTTACTAAATTAAACAAAAGGTTTCTCAAAACACCTAAGTCTATTTAAGAAAAATAAATAAAAATAAAATTATTTACAATGAGAAACTTAAGTTATATCTCTATTACAACTAAATAAACCCCCAAATAGTTTATTAGCCGATTTTGAAAATACTGCTTTTAAATATTTTTGTAAAAGATTAATCAAGCAAAAGAATAGAAAATATACGAAAAATAGCTATTTAAATTGTTTAAATTCTTCAGTTCGGAAATCGTCTTTCTACTATGGAAAATGAAATAGAAATACCTCTTAACTGTAACATTTCCTGAAGATAAATAGAAAAACCTTTTTATTCAAACTGATTAGGTACGTAGAACGTAACTTTTTCTAACCGCTTTCAAGACCTACCGCCCCTAACGAATTTCAAATAGTACCTTAAAATAATTACTTCTTAAAGCTCTACCAAACTTTCAATCCCTGAACACATCGACACTCCCGCAGGGTAGTTCCGTTCCCAAAAGTTTTAATATTTCGCTGGTAGAGAGCGCTAGCCAACCATATATAAGATATTTAATTTCGGGTTTAGCCTGAGCATCTTAAAACTAATAACTACTGCACAAAAAGTTAATCAACTTATTCTACGCTTTCATATAACTAAAAGTTTCAACCTATTGTTATTCAAAAAAGCCTATTTGCTGTTTTTTATTTAAATATTCTTTTGTTCCTTTATGATAGAAAAATTTGTTGAGTTTAAAAAAATAACACTCTCTTTGTGGTCATCTACCACATATTGAAAATATCTTTAGCGCTTAATTCTGGACATTTGCAAAGTTGATTATGAAATGTATAAAGTTCCTTTGACAGATTTATTTTAAAGTATTAATGCAAATTTGACCGTTTTAGTATTTTGCCACCATAAATTGCACGGATATTATATATATATATATATATATATATATATATATATATATATATATATATATATGTATATATATATTTCTATATATACACCATCTAAAAGTAATAAAACTGGGTCGATACTTAAATTTCATAATTGATTTATATTTTCCTTTATAGGTAACGTTTTTGGGTGGTACAGAATGGCAAAATAATTTCTCTCTTTAATGGAATATACTTTAAGTAAATCTACATAAAATAAATACGAGTACAATAATATGGAAAGTTAGTTACTAATCCTACAAATGAAGGAGAATCTCGTAAAAAAAAATATAAACATTTCAAGATTATAATAAATTATAAAAATTCAACATATAATAAGTCATGAATTATATGCCAACCTGATATTTAACCTCCACCATATTCGTCATAAAGAGAGCAGTAAGCCATCCAGTATTAGTACAAGTTAACGACATTCTATGCATAGCCAGTACCCAGAACGGACCGCTGTTTAGATATTTTATAATACTGATGTAGAGTAAAATTGTTGCTAAAAGAGCAGGCCACAGCCTAAAAAGTAAGAACATGAAACCAAGATGTAGAAATTAATTTTATGTAAGACAAAAACAAAACCAAAGCAGTTCAAGCATTAAGTTATAATTTTAAAATTGTTTTTACTCACCTAAAAAATCTTAGAAAATAATACATTAAATATGGAAATGGTATATTTGGTGGTAGCGTAGTTCTAATTTCCAAATACTTATAGGCTAGTAGGAGACCACTTATAGTAAGAAAAGTATCAACTGCGAACGGGGCTAGAAAAACAATAAGTCCGACAAGATCCTTCCTCCACTAAAAAAAATGTTTCAAATTGCTGGAAAAGTTTTACAATATTATTAAAGGTATTAACTAAGGCTAAAACTGTTAAATCCTCCCTTTTGCGGTTTTCGTTTTGTAATTCGAAAAATAATGTAAGTGCATAAGTAAATTTTAACATGTCAGTTTCTGATATCTCGAAATAAACCGTTAAAATTGGCAGTTCCGCATCAGTCTCTTAGAAAAAGCGATGGGAGAAATTTAATGTAATTTTTTTTTTGGTACTGAACAGCTCGAAAAGGAAGTCGCCTAATTAAATGTTAATATTTATTATTATTTTTGAAATTGTACCTTGAAATAATCCAACATATTCATAGTTCCGCTGAGATATCCAAAAACATATCTGTGACCAAAAATCACCCAAAGCATGCTGATTACTTTGATACCATTAATACAGCCAAATTTGTTATCGAAATCAGCTCTAGGAAAATGGAATATTCCTTTTAGATTTTTGTGTACAGAAAATGATATAAGAAGTTTTTCCCAAAGTTTGAAAGAACTTTCTAAAATGATAAAGATATATGCGTGATATAGAAAGGAAACAATTTTTGAGAACAGAACTCACCAAACTTACCACAAGCATGTGTTTTAAAATCATTAGTTGGTTAAATGTCTTTTTAAGAACAGCAAAGAAATAGTGTCTTTCAGATATAATTTATAAAGAAGAACGTTAAATTTCTTCTACAGAGAATTTTGTTTATTAAAAAAAATATTAAAGAGTTAGTACACTTAATTATTCTTTTTTTTTTTCCTATTTCATGCTAGACACAGTCAATTACTAATCTCTTTACATATTGTATGCTAAAAAAGATTAAATTTCTAACAAAACTCAACAAATTTGTTTTTTTTTTGTAAAGATTGAGTCAAAGTTTGAAAAAAAAATCAAAAAAACTTGAGAAAAAATTTGATTGTTAGATTAGCTTTATTTTTAAATATACTCCATGGAAATTAGATCAAAAAGAGCTGTTTTGTTAACAAAAATGTAACATTTGTTTTTTTTTGCTGAAATGTGTTTATTTCGGCATCCTATAAAACATGTCTCGATGGTAACTTTGAAAGACCTGTGCAAAAAAAATGGCGGACCAAAAATGGTTACGATTTTCGGTTTTTTAAATTTATCTCGAAAAGTAAAAGTTCTTCTTCTTCTTCTACCTTCTATAATAGGTCCCTGACCTGTTCCTTCTTCGATTTTTCCTCACTCTGGACTTAAATTATCGCTCCACCTTTTCCGTGGTCGACCTCTACTGCGTGTACCACTAGGCGATTTATCTCGTGCGATCCTTACCAGTCTATCCTCTGTCATTCGGCTTATGTGTTTGTTCCATTGTGTCTTACGCTGTAGGACCCACTCATTAATGCAGTCTGTGTTGCATGATTGCCTGATGTTATCGCTTCTTTCTCTGTCTAGTAGCGTTTTTCCTGTTATTCGTCGAAGTATTCTCATTTCTGTAGTCTCCAATAGTTGTTTCGTTTTTGTCGTCTCTGGCCGTGTTTCTGAGGTGTATGTCATAATAGGTCTAATTGTGGTTTTGTAGATCCGAACCTTTGTTTCTTGTTGTAAGTGTTTGTTTCGCCAGATCACGTCATTGAGACAACCCGCCACTTTATTTGCTTTGGCCACCTGCCCTCTTACTTCATCTTCGATGTTGCCATAACTAGTTATGTCGATTCCTAGATATTTGAAACTCATTTCTTGTTGTATTATTTGACCGCCTAGTTCTAGTTTGTATCGGAGGGGTTCTTTTGAGGTTGTCATACATTTAGTTTTTTCGGCTGAGATAATCATATTATATTTTCTTTCCGTAAGATTAAAGGTATTTAACAATCTCTGGAGGTCGTCTTCATTTTCGACACATATCACAGCGTCATCAGCGTAACAGAGAATTTTTATTTCTGTATCACCCATTTTATATCCTCTACCAAGTCGCACCTCCTTTATTATTTCGTCCATTATCATGTTAAACAACAAAGGACTAAGCGAGTCCCCCTGTCTAATACCGCTGTTGACTGGTATGGGTGTTGATAATTTACCGTTAATGCGAATCTGAACTTTATTGTTTGCGTATATGTTTTCGATGGTCTGAATTATATTGATAGGAATGTTTTTCTTCTATAACAGGTGGATTACGTCATCTAGCTTTATGCAATCGAATGCTTTTGTTAGATCTATAAAGCATAAAAATGTTGGTTTATTGTATTCTATAGATTTTTCGACTATCTGTCGTAGAATAAATACTGCATCCACGCAAGACCTTCCTGATCTAAATCCCTGCTGTTGGTCTTCCAGTGTTGTAACCGAATTAATTTTATTTTTGATTACTTTCGTAACGAGTTTCAGAGTTGTGTCCAGTAGATTAATACCCCTGTAGTTCCCTGGTTCTTGTTTGTCACCTTTTTTAAACATAATCATCATTGTGCTGGTTCTCCACCTATCTGGTAGTTTGCATTATGTCAGGATTTTTCGAATGAAGCTTGTGAGTTCCTGTGTTAGTCGCTGTTCTCCGTATTTCAACAATTCGTTATGAATTCCGTCTTGTTCGGGAGACTTTCTATTTTTTAAGGATTTTATAGCTTTCTCTACTTCTTGAATGGCGACTTCCACATTATTTCTTATTGCTGGTATGTTGTTTTTTCCAATGTTAGCATCTCCCTCAAATAATTTTGTTAGGTAGTCTATCCATTTCTCCTCTGATATTTTGTTTGTTTCGGAGAGTTCAGATACTTCTTTGCGCTGTTGTCTTATCAGTCGCCACATTTGTTTTTGTACACTATAGAAGTCTCCTTCCATTCTTTTAGAGAACTGTTCCCAATGTTCACTTTTTAGTTGCCTGACTAGTAGATTAGTTTCGTTACGAATTAGTTTGTACCTATTGTATGCTTCCGGCGTTTTTGACGTTCTATATGCTAAATATGCTTTTCTTTTTTCGTTACACTTATCTTTAACTTCTTTACGGAACCATGGAGTTTTATTAGGATTTTTGTTATTGATTGTAATTGTATGTGTGCCCAATGACTCATTTGAATCATCTTCTATGTTTCCCTTAATTTTTTCCCAGCTATGATTTATATCTTCCTCTTCATTTATTGGTTTTATTTCAATTTTTTCCATCAATCTTTTTTGATATAATTCTTTCGTTGACGTATGCCACAGAGAGTCTATGTTCTTTTTTTGTATCCTAACCTTTTCCAACTGCTTTTTCTTTTGTGTAATCTTTATTCGAATCTTTGATAGAACCAATTTATGATCGTTTCCTGCATTAACAGAGTTCAATGTTCTAATATCCAATATCTAGGTGGGATGTATAACTCGGTTACTAAGTATAAAGTCAATCATAGATTTGTGTCCTCTTGTATTTTCAAAAGTGTATTTATATTTATCTTTGTGTTGAAAGAAAGTATTGTTTATTCTTAATTCGTTGTAGGCACAGAAATTTACCATTAGTTCTCCGTTGGTGTTGTGATACTGTTCGTTGAAGCGTTGTTTAATTCCGGGGATTATTTGGTTTCCTATACGGGCATTAAAGTCTCCCATAAAATAATAGCTTCCTCACCAGGTATTGAGTAATAGTAAAAGTTGTATCGAAAAATGTTTCAAACAAAAGTTGTAGAGAATTAGAAAACCTATCGATTCATATAATATAAATTATAGGCAGCGTCACTAGTTATCGCGATATTTTTTTTTTCGACAAAATTTACGATTTGTGTTTTTTACAAAAAAAGACATTTATTAAAAAATTACCGATTTAAAATTTAACACAAAATCCAAGTGTTATCATTCTAAAAGAGTATGTCAAACCTGGAATCTGTGAGTTTTTTATTTTTCGAGAAATTCGATGAGTTGAAACTTCAACATCAATTTTTCGCTTTCCTAATTAAGATACAATGCTAAACTTTAATGGAAATTGTTTGTATTGTTTTGTTTAAAGATCTATTTAAAAATTTTGTCAATCGTGGGCCGAGAAATTTTGCAAAAACCAATTTTTGCACCAAAAAAATTGTGATGACTTTTCACCTGATGGAGATAAAAATTTTTTAATGTGCGTTTTGGATTTAGATGTATCATTTCCGATCTAAAAAAACAATTTTGGATGAAAAAAACGTTTTTTTTTTTTCAAAAATTCATAATGGCGTGGCAAATGAATATTAAGGGCTCAAATTTGCAGAAGATGCTTTTTAATACTTGTACTTTACCTGTAAATTTTTTGGATACAAGACAAACACTTCCATACGTTCAGTGAACCTTCGAAAATTGCAATGAATCTAATCGAAAATAGCTGCTGCAGGCCGCTGTCGGTGGGTTGCCATAGTTCAGGCGCATTATTCATTGGCGCTTCAAGGAAACTTATGCATCACAAGTAATATTTATAATATTGATGTTGTTTTATGAATTTATATGATAGTAAAAATTTGTTTAGTCTTGCTAATTATTAATGTGTTTTTTAACAAAATTTTAACAAAAAATTTTAGACAAAATCATAGAAATATTCAATTATATATTATATATTATACTGTTTTTTCCTTTATATTTTTTGAGACAACTTTTACTTTTCGAGATAAATTCAAAAAACCGAAAATTGTGACCATTTTTGGTCCGCCATTTTTTTTGCACAGGTCTTTCAGCAAAAAAATCATTCTTACATTTTTGTTACTGACGAAAGTCTATTTTCCATGGAGTAAAAGATTAGTGCAAGTTTTTATGTCAAAACTTCGAATGCTAAAATAAGATAAAACTTTTTTAGATTTAAAAGAGATATTTCTTAAAATTTATAACAGTTTCGAAAGTGATTCCATATATATCAAAACTGAAATGTAAATTTAATAAATTTCTAATACAATTACTGACGACCAACTGTTTTGCTTTTTAACTAATGAAAATATAATCAATTGGTTATTAATTTTAACAAATATAGTAGCTTAAATAATAAACCTGAACAACTTTGGGAACTTACCAGATTCATCATCTTTAAATTGTTGACAAAATATCACATCATAAATAGTGGCCAGACAAATTAAAGAAAAGAACAGACCAAACGCCAAACTAAAAAGAAGCAGTAAGGTAACAATAATAAATATATTAATAAACAATTCTCAAGGAAGAAATTCATTAATATTTAGAAAATAACTTCTTCTTCTTAAAGTGCCTATCCTCTTTGGATGTTGGCTATCACATTACTCCATATTACTTTATACACTGCTGCTCTGAACAGACCTGTTGATGTCATTCCAGTCCATGTTCGTAGGTTGCGCAGCCATGATATTCGTCTTCGTCCAGCTGATCTCTGGCCTTCCATCTTCTCCTGCAGAATAAGTTGGAGCAGGCGATATTTCTCATTCCGCATGATATGTCCAAAGTACTCCAATTTTCTGCGTTTGACATTTGTAAGGTATTCCAGTTCTCCACCGATACGTTGTAAAATGTTTTCGTTTGATACGTGGTGTATCCAAGGAACCCTAAGCATGCGGCGGTAGCACCACATCTCAAACGCATCTATACGTTTACATGAAGTATCGGTAAGGGTCCAGGCTTCTGCTCCATATAAGAGAGTTGAGAGTACATAGCATTTCAAAATCCTGATCCGCGTATGTATATTGAGGGATAGGTTGCAGAGTATGTTGCGCAGCTTATTAAAAGTACCTCTTGCTTTCTCGAATCGGCTTCTTATTTCTCGAGAGTGGTCTCAGTCCTTATTTAACGTGCAGCCTAGATATGTGATCGTCTCGGCCATTGTGAGAGTTACGTTGTTGGCAGTAAACTGTATATTGCCGACGTCGTTTTTACTGACAATAATCGTTTGCGTCTTCTTGTAGTTTATCTTCATACCATATCTGTTGCAAGCTGTCACTATTCGGTCAATAATTCTTTGAAGTCCCGGCTATAAGAACGGTATCATCCGCGTATCTTAGGTTGTTTATTACTTCTCCATTTACAATAATTCCATCTTCTATGTTGCCCAGTGCTTCTTTAAAGAGATGTTCTGAGTATACGTTGAATAGAAGTGGCGACAGTATACAGCCCTGGCGTACTCCTCTCTTTATATTAAATTCTTCTGTTGTCTCATTCTCAACTCGTACAATAGTCTTTTGTTGTGAATATAGCTTTGATATTATCTCTCTGTCTCTGTCGTCGATTCCTGTCTCTTGTAGGATTGAAATCAGTTTACTGTGCTGCACTTTGTCAAATGCCTTTTCAAAATCTATGAAGCATGCAAAGACGTCGGCATTGATGTCACGTGCTCTTTGAATCAGAACCTGCATGGAAAACAAAGCCTCTCTAGTGCCAAGTCCCCGTCTGAAGCCAAACTGCGTGTCACTTACGTTTTCATCGAGTTTTCTATATATTCGTGCTTGAATGATGTTAAGAAAAGTTTTTAAAGCGTGGCTCATCAAGCTGATTATTCTATGATCGGAGCACTTAGTTGCGTTCGTTTTTTTGGGAATCGGGATGAATGTCGACAGTAGCCAGTCTTTTGGTATTTGAACGTTCATGTAAATTTTGTTAAAGAGGATGGTCAGTAGTATTATTTGTTCTGAGTCAATTAATTTGAGAACTTCTCCGTGTATCTGGTCTGGCCCAGGGGTTTTGTTATTTTTGAGTCTATTTATCGCTGAAAATAACTACATATTGTTAATTATCCAAGTGAGTAAAATTTTTCGTTTTTACCAGTTGTTATAATGTATAGTTCACACTTCTTCTACCCTGACCGTCGTGGTTCTTTGAGGCCAACAAAAAGTGTGATTCTTTACTTTTCATATTGATCAAGGTGCTGTCTAATTAATTTAAATTGTGGATGAAATACTTACATTATGTACTTATCATAGTAAAACACATGAGGAACTTTTCCTTTATGGGAACAAAAATCTGCATTTATAGATACGTGCAATGGTAATCTGAACGTTAATTCGATATAGTTCCATAATTTCTGTAAGTTTTCTGCACTGCACGATTTTGGTAAACATAATCCATATAATGTTCTAAGCAAACCAATCATATATTTTAATTCTTTCCCTTCTTTCAGTCCCATTACTTCCGGAATAAACTAAGAAATACGCAGAATAAAATATAGTTCCAAACTGGGATAATTTAGCTACACTGTTAAAAATAACCTTAAATCTAATGAAAATTTAATGTCCATTCTACATTATTTAATGATTTTGTACCAAAAATGGTGAATAATTTACATTTACTTTAGATTTAAAGCAACTCATTGAAATATCATTTCGTTGTACATTAAACTTGATTAAATGGCACCTTAAATTTTAATAAAATATATTTCAACTTCAGTACATTAAACTTAAGTCACAATTCCTTAATTATTCATCTAATCACTCCAACAACACCAAACAAGGAATTATAAGAAATCTCGTAGATAGAGCCCTAACTCTCTGCAACTCCAACGAGAACTTGATGAAAGAGATAGATTACATTAAAAATGATCCGACAGCCAATGGATACTCAGTATATCTAGTGGATAAATTTTTTGAACAACGCAGAAATAGGACAATATCGACAACGAATGAAGAACGAAAATCAGTATTGAACATCCCCTATGTTAAAGGCATTTCAGAAAAAGTTAGAAGGATAGGAAAACGATATAAAATCAATGTTGTTTTCAATTCAAATAACTCTCTGAGAAGTCGGCTCACTAGGATCAAATCAACAACTCAAAGAGACATGAAGAACTGTGTATATCAGATACCATGTGAATTAGGCAATTCCTACATTGGCGAAACAAAGAGACCTCTTGACGTAAGGATCAAAGAACACCAAAAATGCACATCTCGAAGAGAAACAGAAAAACCTGGTGCCGCCAACCATGCCTGGACTCATGGAGACCACATAAAATGGTCTGAAGCTAAAATATTACACCGAGAACAACATTGGAGAAAACGGAAATTCAAAGAAGCCGCGGTTATACATCAGAACCCGAGTTGTTTTATTAAACCATCTTTAGATATAAGAGAAGTGTGGAAACCACTCCTTAGTAATTGTAAACTAAAACTAAATGCAGCATAAAAAATGTGATTTTGCCATAGCAGGCATGACTGCACCCATCTCAGTCATACTCTACTGCATTTACTTTAAGTATAAATAGTCATGTAGCCAAGATAATTACTAGCCGAAACGTCGTAATATTCTACAAAAAATAAAGACAATGGAAGTCCAACAGATATCTAATACATTGCATGAGATTCCGGGAGATGGAGCAACTTGTATTGAACTTTCTGTTTAGTATGATATAAGTTGCTTAAAGAACTGAATTTTCTTATGGTGAGGTGTACATAACTGTCCCCTATTGACGGAAACCTATGAGTTCAAAACTGGTCTAGACGGTTACACTACCTATGGGAAAAAGGTCCACTTTTTATCGTTGTTTCAGACTTTTTTGAACTCATATAAAAGTTACATTAAATTTAATGCATTACACTAAATGCATTTAATAAATGTTTGTGAAATTTGTTTCCAACACATTTATATTAAATTTAATGCGTTTCCTTTTTACAGTGTAGTAATAGGGAGTGTAGTGTAGGAAATTCAAGAACTTTTAATGGTTAAAGATATATTATTAAATTTCGAAACCTAAAATTGGAAATGAATTCTCAATGTGTACTGAATAAGTGTTAGTAAAGTAGTTATAAGAATGCGTCCATCGTGTATCTAGAAAAATTATTGACATATAGGATTTTTTAATTAAAAATAATGGCTGTTGTTAAATATGAGAAATCGTCTATAAATTATAGAATTATAGAGGATGCCCTAGAAACAAAGAGATATGACCAAAAACCTAAAAATTGAAGATAGTGCCCATTTTAGTTTTTTTTTTTCAGTTTTAGATGTTTAAGCAACAATATCTTTATTAATAAAGCCGTTCTTTTTTCTTTTGCATAATTGCAGGTTTACAAGATTTTAAGTTGAAATATACAATATCAAACTGTATGCTTCAATGCTGCAGAGTGAATAGAACCTATGAATATCAATAAAAAAAAATTCTGTAAATCAAACAGATTTTTAAATATATGTAGGAGGTGTAATTCAAAAATAAGTTCATAAGCCACAAATTGGACTAGATTTACGTATCATTAGTTTTGATATGAGAATGCTATAGGTGGTAAATACACGGATAACCATTTTACAAAGAGTCTAAAAACTACGATTTCTACTTTCAAACTTTAAAAATATTCGTGGACTATATGTTATTAAAACACAACTACTTACATTTAAGTCCAGAAATTGAGCAATGTCACTTGATGCATTTTTTACCGGCAGTAGGCTTACAGTACAATATTGTCCTTCAATGAGACCATCGATACCTTTGTCCTCCCTTATTTGTATACACTGATCGTAGTGACCCCAATGTACAATATTTCCAGCCAAAAAACCTGAATTAGGCTTAGCTGAGGCATCAAACACTAAAAAATTAAAATTTAATTTAAATTGAAAACTCGAGGTCGAGTATGGTACACACCAAAATTTATTCAGGGTTGCTATGAATAGGATATCATGTAAATTTGTTACATGTTACACACGAAATATAAGAAACGTTATGTACGTGCTAATTGATTGAAACAGCTGTGACGTAAAAATCGATGGTGTCGGCCCCAACGGTGGTGCTAGAACTAATGCGCACAAGGGAAATTATTATTTATTTATTAAGGAATATTAATATTTTGACGTTTTCTACTTTTGTCGTATTAAAAAAGTTTGTTAACAGAAATAAATATAACAAAAGCATAAAACGTCAAAATATTAATATATCACATAAAAAAATTACATATTCAGGAAAAATAATACAAAATAGTTTTTTATTAGATTTATATTTTCTGAATATTTATAAATGACAGTCCTGATGAACGGGTCAAAACTTGCAAAAATTAACAATTCAATTATTATAAACAAAATATTTGGCTATGTACATTTTAACAAACTCTCTCTTGAATTGTTCTTGATTTCATATATTTTTGTTTCGCTATAATGCATTTTGAAGTTATATTAAGAAAATCGAAACCATCTAAATATTAAAACTATTTAAATTGTTAAAATTGATAGTTTGAAAGTGTAAAGATTGTCTACCATCATATTGTTGTAAAGGTTAGGGTATGTTTTATAAAATTTATTGAGAAAATATGATATGTTAAACAGAAAAAAACAAAAAAATATACAGGCAAAACAAATCGGTAGAAGGGTTCAATAAATTTCTACAAGTATGTTTTGCTACATATACAAAATATGTCTATATACAAATACAAAATATTCTTTAGAAAGATGTTAGTATGTGATCAAAGAAAGATTAATTTCAATCTAGTTTTGGTGAAAACATAAGGCAAAAAGTAACATATTAGCTTTCCTTAATAACTTACAAAAAAATATAAGTGTTGTTGTGCCTTGTTAACTTGTAAAAAATTAAAAACTGAATTCCTGTAAATAAAAAAATCACATTATATAAAGTGTCGAGTCATAAAAACAATCAGAGAAAAGCCAAGTATTTCACAACTTTGCCCTAAATTCCCCAAATGTCCACATTTAAAATAATATATAAATACAACAAAATTAAACAATATTTTCAAAAATATACATTAAACAAAAAATAATTTTTTCCCAAAAAGACAATAAATATATAATTAATATAGGCGTTTTAGGTTACTTATAAATAATAACAGAAAATAAAAATATAAATTTTAAGGGACATATTGTTTCATATTAAAGAAAAAAAAACAGAATAATTATATAAAGTCTACGGCTTAATACACATATTATATTCACCGTTAATTCTAAATACAGAAACTCAAAAAAGCCAGAGCAAAGCAACTAATTTTCACCACTTTGCTCTAATTATCTCAAATCTCCACATTTAAAAGCATATGTATTTAATTAACAAAATAAAAAAAAAGTTCTTTAAAAACATAATAATAATTTCTAGTTGCCCTTAGGAAAAATATTTTTCTATATAACAACATAAGTAATAATAATATAAAATAAATTTTATATATATAGAAAAAATAAAATATCTTTAAAAACAAAAAGAACTTGAATTCTTTCGCACCGCAGAAATGTAAAGCCATAGTGGATGTCACAATCAAGGTACAGGTAAAGATCTTCATTAGGTGGAGGACTTACTCAGGTGCAGGTCCTTAGAACATGGTGGACTTTAGTCAACATTTAACATGAAACACAAGAAAAATTGGGAAGAATCATCTTATACGTTAACAAAATGAATAAAGATCACAAATCGGATTCAAAAGTCAATATATAAATACCTAAAGCAAATAAAAAATGAAGTTGAATTAAATATATAGCATAATGATGGAAGTGTACACATACCCCTTTTAATTGTTACGTTTTTTAATTCTATAATATTATATATTTATTTTAAAAATCGGTGAATTGTTGTTATAGCTCTTATCAACATTTTTACATACTTTATTAGGCATAGCCCCAACAACTAAACTCTCCCAGTAAGTATCTAAATTATTATATTTATGGTTTTATATAAAATAAACTATTATTCTTTATAAACAATTTTGCAGTTTTTTTACACTGAGCCTAAAGTTTTAACTCTCCGGTTCAATGATGTCGGTGCAGTAAGTAACTACCTTAAAATTGACACTACTATATTAAAATTATGTTGTGTTAAAATATAACAATATTATTTGACTCATTTTTTTTGAAAAAAGTTTATACACCATAAAATAATATTGCCATGATTAAGAAACTTCATATGTAAACACTGTTAACCACTTATATACCAAATAAATGATTCATACTTACCAAAACGTAATTAAAATATCATATTAGCAGTTTCTACCATATTTTTTCTCACAATACAAATGAATTTCAGAAAAAAAAACAATAAAACTTTTCCAACTACGACATAAAAAACGCGGCTTTGCGAAATGGGTAAAAGTGTTGCCATCTTTAAGCTAGAAGGCAACGACGTGAATTGACAATTTAAATTTTACTTGAATTTTCTGATTGGTCAGATATTCCGGTGGATGACAGTATTGACAGCTGCTCGAAAGTGTGATGCGAATGACAATGGGAATGGCGATGCGAATTTTTTGACAGTAAAAGCCGTACTCTTGAAAAGGCAATGTTGCAAGGTATGAACGTGCTAAAACCCGAGAATTTCAAAAAATAAAATGTACGATAGATTGAATTGAGCTGTCAGACCAAAAATGTCCGTAGTATCTTTGGTTGCCATTTTAGGCAAAAAGTAGTTTTGGTACGTTAAATTAATCGTAAAAAGTAAAAAAAATAGTGCTGTTGTTCTTTTTGTGAAGTTATTGATTGCCATTACAATATTTGTACCTTGCCTGGATTAAATTTATCTTAAATTGACACTCTAGAACTGTAGGCGATTGATAGATTGTTTTCGTTTTTTAGAAATAAAATAGTACTCTTTCGATACTAGAAAACTTAATTTTATTTCTTTAATTTACAAAACGTAACTTATTCGTTATGCGTTCAAACAAGTTCTTACTAGTTCTAAGAAAGTCTACTAGAGGCGACTCCGTCACGAACCGCAGAGCGAGATGTCTATACGAGGGCGGTTTCTAAAGTTCCAACAAGAAATTTTAAACAAAAATGCATACAAAGAGCCAAGTACTTTAAGATTCTAATATATAAAGAAAAAAGGATATCAAGAAAAACAGCAATCATATATATAAAGTAATATACTGACAGTAATTGCAGAAAGCCAGCACTGATAAATCTTGAAACGATGGAAATTACAACTCTACGTAGTATGACTAAAAGCCATCATCCCAATCCACTACGGAAACTATCCAATCAGTTATTTATTGTATGAATTCACAAAATATCCAGCCTCTTACTGCAAGATGTTCTGTCTTGACAACTAAATTTCAAAGAAAACTTGAACAATGATAGAGGAACTGTTTAAGACCAGGGACCGAAACAAAAGGCTAGACAGAAGATGTCCATTTAAAATACTGGCGGATTTCACATTCAACTTTTAATATATATATATATATATATATATATATATATATATATATATATGTATATATATATATATATATATATATATATATATATATATATATATATATATATATATATATATATCTTATTTTATAAAGATTTGTAGAGGCTTAAAAACCAAATGTACCATAAATAATATTTTTATGCCGAAGTACCTCATTCGTTGGTCTGTAGGGTTCATATTTATAATTCCGATAAATTATAATCATAATATTTATTTAATTGTAGTATCATACAGGGGCGGATCCAGCCTCTCTCTTTGGGGGGGAGCGGTGATATAACAAAAGTACAGTATGGCAAGAAAAACAAGTTGGCAACCGGGGGGGGGGGGGGAGAGGGGGAGTGGAAGCAGCATACTCATTCCAAATATAAAAGGCAGAATGGGTTCTATTTTCCTGAACTCAAAGCTCTTGGGAGGGGGGGGGGGCGATCGCAAGCATACACATTCCTATACTCTATTCAAGAATTAGAAAGAGTAATAAAACTGTTACCGAAACCTCCAACGTACCTGCTCCAGTGCCGCAGGTAACAGAAAACTGCCGTAAATCTAATTATATTTCATTATATTTATATATATTTTATAAATTTACTGCAACATAAAATTTCTGATAGTTTAATTTAATTTCTGTCAGTGAGCAAAGTACACCTTACAGTTTGTTCTTAGTGATTTATCTTGTTTTTTTTCCTCAACGAAAAACTTATTACGATGAATGTCTATGATGCCTCAAGATATCAATATCTAGATAATAATGTAAAAAGCTCTGTTGAGAAGTGTTCCAACATGACAAGAGTTGGAAAATCTACTATGTACAGAATACTGAAGAAGAAAAACAATTGGAATTGTTAGTACTCCCACGCCACATTCGATCACAGGCAGACGAAAAACCTCATTGGAAGAAGAGATGAAAACTGCAATTAAAAGGGTTGTATATATATTTTATTATGAGAAGCAGATCCCAAAATCAATGAAGATCGCGATTTATCTGAAATTAAAAGACCTGATTTCTGGAAATTGCTCAGTGAACTTAATTTTTGTTGGGAAAAACCAGATAGAAAATCTGTTCCTATAGATCGTCCGGAAACTGTCCGTTGGAGAAGTAAATATCTCTCTCAAGTAAAAGGTAGAGTTGCTAGAAATAACACAATTAACACAATTAGTAATTTAACTAAACTTTTGAAAGATTTTTTTGAATCAAGTTACTGTGGAAAATTGGGAAAAATCCATATAATAAATGAATAAAACAAAATGTGAGAACTCGATCTCATTATCGGTGAGATAGAGGAACCAATTATAATTAATTTTAGCGAAGATAGTTTCACTGACTTTGATTAGGAATTAAATAAGTAATGTTTACTAGTGTAAACACAATTTATTATTTAAATTTTTGTTTTTGTTGTATTTTATTGTTTAATGTTGTTTATATGTTTTTTAATTTTTTTATATATTTTTATTTTAGTGTGTCCCACTCTTTAATTTTATATATATGTAATTCTAATTACCCGTAAGTTTTTTATTATTTTATTATTGTGTTTGTCTTTTTCTTAAGCGTGTAGAATTATCATGTTTATCTTATTTTTTTGGGGCTATCATATTTCCATATAATAAAGTAAATTAAATTAAGATATCAGTACAATAGAAATAAAAATAAGTAGGTCTAATTTTAATTACAACAAATAAAAAGTAATTACATTTGAATCCCTTTTTAGTGTTTAATTGTAATTCTGCAGATGGTTTAAGAAATAAATAAACTGAAACGTTAAATACCCTAAAAATGTTTTTAATTAATAATAAAATGACCGATAGCCCCAAAAATATTTTAATATTATATGGACGAATTTATTTTTTTATATATGTTTGACTTTTTGTATTTTTGACAATGGATATTTTATAAGTATTTAAATTATAACTTCGAATTTTTTGAGAGAATAAGGCTACGTTTTAGTCCATTATTATAGACCGGTATTTTTGATTACAAAATTTCTAACCCATTTCTATGAAAAATATGTGATAGATGATAGATGATAGATTTCGCTAAAGACACCGGACTAAAGAACACAGGTAGTTTGCGAAGAGAAAAAGGGTAAAAAATGATTTATTACTCTCTCTAGTTCTTAAATAAACTGTAGTATAAGAGGAAAAATCGGGTCCATTTTCCTAAACTCGAAGCTCTTGGGGGGGGGGGGGCGATCGCCCCCACCGCCCCCCCCCTTGCATTCGCGCCTGGTATCATATAGTGTTTAAGACAGTCTAATTAAGAAGTGCTGTAGTTAACATAATTTAAATATAAAATTTGTTACTTATTTAAATAATATTTTCAGATAGCTTACAAATTCTGATTTCTCAAATTTATTATAAGTTGCGTCGTGAAAATAATTATATTAGATTTAACTGTTTAAAACTAAGATACTCGGCTATGGACACAAGTATTTATGTTAAATCTATAAGCAGAACTGGCCCTTGAAAAACATTTTTAAATAGCACGCTCATACAATTGAGTTGACTCTCCCGTTGACAATTCGTTTTAGTTTGTCATACTATACTGTCTTGTACACAAATGGGGTGTGGGTAATTTCGATCGAAAGAGAGAGGCTGGCTCCGTCTGATATCGATGGTTTAAAATACAATTTATTGCATTATACATTTGTACAAATAAATAGATTTATCTGAGGGCACACTAACCTCTTTTAAATTTAATCGCGTTATTCTCAAAACAATATTTTTCCAAACTGTAATCGTGATTTCTCAAAAACTCTTGAACTAAGTTTGAGTTTTTATTTTCCTCATATTTTTTTTTATTAATAAATAACGAGCTATTTTTACACCAAGAATCAAATCCTTAATATTATGTTAAACTGGTAAAAAATTTACCAATTTGATATAAATGAGGCATTTCGCGTGAAATTTCTGTGTTTGCGAAGGTAAAATGAATTGAAGAAAATTTTGGAATACAAGTTCTCGATGCATTTTTTCTCAACTATTCGATGATTTAGTTAGATTTTTTTAAAATGTCATGTTTTGGCCTTGAAAAAATAAAAAACCTGTTATGTATCAAAAATGACATTTTTAATACTTTTTATGATCGTTTAGATGGAAAGCTGACATTTTTTAAGGCGATCTAGGTACTTTTCGGCATAAACTTTTTTGGTATTTTCGAGAATAAACATTGGATCCTTTGAGGCTGCTGATATGAAGTGTGTAGAATGTTCATCCCTATATTTCTCAAAAATATCAAAACAGTCTATTCTGGACAGTGCATAAGTCGATTAAAAATTTTAGTTGCTGATCGGAAAAAGAAGTATGAAAAACGCTATTTTCACTACATAAAAAATTTTGTATTGTTTTTTAAGCCAAAACAGCGAATTATCAAAAATTTGTCTACACACCATCAAGATGCTGGGAAAAAAATATATCGAAAACAATTATTCCAAAATTTTTAGGATCTATTTTAACTTTGGAAACACGAGTTGAATACAGTATGTTGCGCTGGGAGAGTTAACATCTTCGATCATACCCTATAGATTTAAACAATAGTAGATTTGTTTGGAGGCTGTTTATGGTCGGTCGGGAAGAGGCTTTTTTGATGTTTGACATACATAAACATGTTTACTTATCTTTTCTTTCAGTTTAATGGCTTGTCGTGACTGTTTTCAGTGTTTTTAAGTGTTAGAAATTCCTATAAATGCGAAGTTTGCAATTAATATTAACAAAAATAGGATTTAAAACTTATTTTTATTGGTAAATATGGTTAGATATTGTTTACATATTGAGATTAACAATAATAATAATTTAGGCAACCATATATTCATTTCTAGAATTCACATACCGATTATCATATGATACTCTTTTAAATAATGCAATTAGAAAAGGATAACATAAAATCGGTATGTGTGTACCAAGATATGAAGTATCTACTGTTTATCAACACTTTTTCAAATATAAATAAAAATATTATTACGTTATTCAGCGTTCAAACAACCGGGCCCTAGTTCTGACGTTATGCTAATTCTATAGCGGTATGTTCGAAGGTTAACATCAACCGCTCCCAATTAAAATTTACGAAAATAAGAAAATATATTATACCGACAGAACTTTTTTCGATTTTTAATTTCACATGGACCTATTTACCGAATCGTGGTTACTGCGAACTGCAAACTAAATGTGATTTAGCAAATATGAAAATATTTTTAATATTAAAAAAAAAATATTTGTATAAAGATATAAATAAATATTTAAATAAGAGGACTCACATGACTACCTATATATATATATATATATATATATATATATATATATATATATATATAATTCTTATGCTCAGCTGAGCGGAAACTGATGAGAGAGTCAAAATTTTAATAAACAAAATAATTTTAATTTAACTACAACTTACTTTGGAGTGCCCATAACTTTTTTACGTTAAAGAGATCACCAATCCAAGCTTTCAAATGTCTTGAACAATCATCCTTTGGTCCAGCCTTTTCGATAATATTTATCGCCTGATTCTTAAAGAATTTCAAGTAGACGTATGAAAGTGATATTCCATACGAACAAGAGATACAAATTACAAAAAGCATAAAATAATTTAGTAAGTGCATTGTATAAAAACGTATGACGCAAAAAAACCGTTTCGGTACTAAATGTTTATCGATACATTAGTAAGTCCTTGTTTTTAATATATCTAATAATTATTTTTTATGGTTATCAAGAAATAATGGGTATGAATATTATTAGTAAATGTTAAAATATAGAAAGCGGAAAATTGTAAAAAAATAATTTCATTTCAAATTTTGTTGTTATGATAAAATGAAAAAATAATTTAGTTAGTTTCGTTAAATTGTAGCCAATTTTAGCCGTATATTTAAGAGATTGTTTCTTAAATTTCCGTTAATAAGTAAATCATACTAGGAGGGAAGGGAATGTGTCCAATAAAGAAAAGCAATGCTTAGAAGTTCGGTCAAAAAATTTTCAAATATATATATATATATATATATATATATATATATATATATATATATATATATATATATATATATCACTTAAAATTACCTTTTTAAAAGTAATTTATTTGATTCATTAATATATAAAAAAAAATTTTCCGGCGATCCAAATACCACTATTATTAACATGTTATTAGAAAATGTTGTATATATAGGGTTTTTTACCCTATACGGAACGGAATATTGCGGCCAAAATACGTGACTTTCAAAGAATTTTACTTTTGGGATATATGAGGGGGGGGTTCACACAGTTACTTTTTAAAATTCATATTATACTGGGTGTCCCAAAAGCTCTGAAAGTATCAAAATTTTGTGTGTGAACTCACTATATATTATTGCATTTTTGGATTCTCCGATCAAAATAAGTGCCTATTTTAATGAAGCTTATTGTACTTAAACCTTATGGGTTTTCAAATAATTTGAATTTTGACAAAACCTAACCTAATTTTCATGTTTCAAATACTTAAGAATTATTTCAGTTATGTACTCAAAATCTACAGTGAAGTGTAACAATAAATCATATTTTATATTCCAATTATAATAAACTTGCTATAGTATACAGGGTGTCCAAAAATTAACACTAATCAAATAAGAACTATAAGTGGCTATAATAACTTAATTAATTTAAATAGAACACTATACTTTTTAAATTACTAGAAATTGTACGTCTTAAATACTCATCGAATTGTGTAAGGGTGTTCTAGAGCTAAGTTTTCGCGTTTTCACAGAATACGCCAAATAATCGTTTTCTGCACCATTTAGTGTTTTTTGAATAGATATTCTAATGTATCTAGCTGCCTATGTCATTTAGAAAAGTCAAATAATTAATTTAATCTGTCAGTTTAATCTGCAAAGCCTGTTATTATAATTGCGGTAATATTTTTTGTAACTGTGATACTTTATTTATTCAATTGAATTATTTGAATATTGTTGTGTTATTGCTTTGTCAAAATGAAGATTTATCCAAAGAAAGAACGTATTGATACGATTTGTATCCTTGGAGAATGTTATCAAAATTGCTTGTTGGATTTTCGAATCTATGCTCAAAGGTTTCCTGAAAGAAACCATACTAAACCAGTCATTTTTGTGAGACTATTATACCCTTCTTGGGAAAGTGGAAGTGTCAGTTATAAAAAATCTGTTATAAGAAAACCTGTCACTGAGGATAAAGAAAATGCTTTTACTGTACTTGGTTCAGTGATCGAAAATCCTAATATTAGTCAGAATCATATATCCGAAAATATTAACATTGGTCAAGCAAGTGTTTCAAGGATTCTTAACAAATACAGATTTCATCCTTATAAAATCCAGCTTTGGCAAGAACTTCACGGAAATGATTTTGACAACCGAACTGAACTCTGCTTGTGGGTGTTAGATAAAGTGGCAGAAAATGGACACTTGTTTGATAATGTGTTGTTTAGTGATGAATGTACTTTTCATAACAATAGTTTCGTGAATAGACACAACTTCTATTACTATTCTGATTCAAATCCGTAGAGTTATGAGAAACCAGAATAGGTGGTCGATTAATGTGTGGGAAGGAATACTGGGTCCATACTTAATTGGACCCTACTTTTTTGAAGGACCTTTAAATGGTTTGATGTTTCGCGACTTTTTTTTACACCAACTTCCAGTGTGAAGTTAGAAGATATTCTTTTAAATATTAGAACAACTATTTAGCTTCAACTGTATGGAGCTCCGCCTCATTATCATCGCGAGGTTCGTCAATTTTTAAAAGTCAACTTTCGAAACAGGTGGATTAGGAGAGACGGATTTCAAAATTGGTACCCGAGATCTCCGGACTTAACTCACCAGGTTTCTTTTTATGGGAATACATAAAAGGAATTTTCTACAAAGCGCCAGTGACAACAAGTTATGAAAATACGCATAAGAGACGCTTTTTAAATTGTAACCCCGCAAATGTTGTCCAGAGTTAGCAGTGGTTTCGAAAAAAGAATATAGAAGTGTTTGGAATTGGATGGCCAACATTTCGAGCATCTACTATAAATACTTTTCTTCTGTTCTGTGCTATCATCAATATATTATTACCACTGTTATAGTCTGTTGGACGACTATAAATAGCGTTCCGAGTTTCTGAACATTTGTAACCTGATGATTATTCTTATAGTCGTAAATTACCTGTTATTTCCAAATGCCATAGGCAACTAGTTACATTAGAACATCTATTCAAAAAACACAAAATGATGCAGAAAACGATCAGTTGGCATATTCTGTGAAAACGCGAAGACTTAGCTATAAAATACTCTAATACAATTCAATAGGTATTTAAAAGCTACATTTTCTGGTAAGTTACAAAGTATAGCGTTCTATTTAAATTAATCAAGTTATAGCCACTTAAAGTTCTTTTGATTAGTTTTAATTTTTGGACACCCTGAATACTATAGCAAGTTTATTATAATTGGGATATAAAATATGATTTATTGTTACACTTCACTGTAAATTTCGAGTACATAACTGAAATACTTCTTAAGTATTTGAAACATCAAAATTAGGTTAGATTTTGTCAAAATTCAAATTATTTGAAAACCCTTAAGGTTTAGGTACTATAAGCCTCATCAAAATAGGCACTTTTTTGATCGGAGAATCCAAAAATGCAATAATATACAGGGTTCCATTTAAATAAACACGTAGAGGGTCAATAACCCTGTATACAGCGTAGTATAAAAGTACCGAAACCTTCGATCGTACCAGTAGATTTAAACACAATACATTTGTTTGAAGGCTATTTATGGTCGGTGGGGGTGGTATAGAATCTGTTTGAGTGTACCAAGAAATAAAATATCTGCTCTTTATCAACACTTTTCCAAATATAAATAAAAAATTAAACAATCGTTCCCTAGTTCTGAGTTTTGGAGAAAAACTTTTAGGAAATCGAAAATCCCATCCCGTGACCTTTTAGATCATTTAAGTTAAAGTCAAAAGTCGTTTGAAGGTCAAAAGCCAAGAGGATAATGTTCTACTATTCTGCAAAGTTACGTACGATTCGGCGACTGACACTTGAATAGTGTTACTTGTAAGTCATATTCTAACT
Organism: Diaprepes abbreviatus; assembly: GCA_034092305.1. NCBI lineage: Eukaryota > Metazoa > Arthropoda > Insecta > Coleoptera > Curculionidae > Diaprepes > Diaprepes abbreviatus. Next base: position 1,660,783 of record JASJET010000380.1, on the reverse strand, counting down.
ACGTCATCTTCATCACACAGCCTGTAGCGTTCACTGCTGAACCTAGGCCTTCCTCAATCGTTTCCAATGTTCCCGATCTTGTGCTGGTTCAAGTTCCAGTTTGTTGCGATTCAATTGATATCATCCGTCCACCGTGTTGGAGGTCTGCCCCTACTTCTAAATGTCTGGAACCTAGGACGCCACTCTATAATGCGTTTAGTCCACCTAGCGTCTTCCATTCTTGCCACATGTCCGGCCCAGTTCCATTTCATATATGTTATATTTTCTATAGCATCCTTGATCCCTGTTCTAGTTCTAAAATTTACATTTGGAACTTTATCTCTCACTGTTATTCCCAACATCGACCTCTCCATGGCTCGCTGAATCACTCTAATTTTTTCGCAACTTTTCTTAGTGAGTGTTAAAGTTTCTGCACCGTGCGTGAGCACAGGGAGCACACACTGTTCATAAACCTTTATTTTCAAGCACATCGGTATATTGCTTTTAAATACGTGCTTTCTCAGCTTGCCGAACGCCGCCCATGCTAGTGTTATGCGTCTTTGAATTTCGCAGGTCTGGTTACTCGGTTTATTCTCAGTTCATGGCCTAAATATTTATAAGATGTTACATTTTCGATTTCAGATTCGTTTAGGGATATGTTGCTACTTGGAACTAAGTTTGTCATACATTGAGTTTTTGTACGGTTAATTTTTAGACCTACCACATCTGACGCTGCACTTAGTGTCCTTAGTAACTTTTGGGCTTCTTCAAGGTTGTCAGAAATTAACACAATATCGTCAGCAAAGCGTAGGTGGTTAAATCGTTCACCATCTATATTGACTCCCATGTTCCCCCAACCTATTTTTTTAAACATGTATGCTAGCAGCATTGTAAATAGTTTTGGTGAGATGTTATCACCTTGTCGTACGCCACGTTACATTCTAAATGTAGATGTTATTTTGGAATGGACTTTCACACTTGCTGTTGCGCTATTATATATGTTCTTAACTAGCAAGTGGTCGTTTGTACCATAACCGGATCTGAAACCTGCTTGTTCTCTAGGTTGGTAGAAATCTAATTTGGGAGTTAATCGTCTTGTTATTATTTTTATAAATAATTTGTACATGTGGGAGAGGAGACTGATTGGACGGTAGTTTTTTAGGTCGGTGGGATCGCCTCTCTTATGCATGATTATTATTATAGCATTGTTCCATGAAGTTGGGATTTGTCCGGTCTCTAAACATCTATTAAATAGGACTTTGAGAGCATTTAATAATTTTTCCCCTCCTGCTTTAATACTTTCAATAACAATGCCATCTTCTCCTGGGGCTCTGTTGTTTTTCATTTCTTGTAAGGCCACTTCAATTTCTGATGATGAAATTTCTGGTATATCTTCTGAGCCTTGATTGCAGACATTTGGGATGTTTGTTAGGTCATTGTCAATGGTCATCTTATGATTTACATAATGTTTGATAAATATCGATGATATCTTAGAAATAAAGGGCGTTTTTTATAGAGGTATAGAACTTTTAAATGGAATAAAACAAAGATGAATTTGTTGAATTGACATGAAATTTACTTTATTCGAAAGATAACCTTCTGGCATTATAATTTAAATATGACTTCTGGCATATGACCGCCACGGCTGGCTCGGACGTAGTCTAATCTGGAGGTCCAATTTTCGATGACTTTTTCCAACATTTGTGGCCGTATATCGGCAATAACGCGGCGAATGTTGTCCTCCAAGTGATCAATCGTTTCGGGCTTATCGGCGTAGACTAGCGACTTCACATATCCCTACAGAAAATAGTCTAGCAGCGTTAAGTCGCACGATCTTGGAGGCCAATTCACGGGTCCGAAACGTGAAACTATGCGGTTACCAAACGTTTCCTTCAATAAATCAATTGTGGCACGAGCTGTGTGACATGTTGCGCCGTCTTGTTGAAACCACAGCTCCTGCACATCATTGTTGTTCAATTAATGAACGAAAAAGTCAGTAATCATGGCTCTATAGCGGTCACCATTGACTGTAACGTTCTGACCAGCATCGTTTTTAAAGAAGTACGGACCAATGATTCCACCAGCCCATAAAGCACACCAAACAGTCAGTTTTTCTGGATATAACGGTGTCTCAACATACACTTGAGGATTATCATCACTCCAAATACGGCAGTTTGTTTATTGACGTATCCATTCAAACAAAAGTGAGCTTCATCGCTAAAAAAAAATCGCTTATGAAAATCGGGATCAACGGCAATCTTGTTTTGGGCCCATTCACCGAATCTACGCCTTGCTAGGTGATCGTGTGGCTTCAATTCTTGCACGAGTTGGATTTTGTAAGCACGCAAATCAAGATCTTTCCGCAAAATCTTCCATAAAGTGAATGGACACATATCCAATTCCTGTGCACGATGGCGGATAGACTGATTTGGGTCTTCCTCTACGCTGCGCTCTACAGCAGCAATGACTTCTTCTGTACGCACTGTACGACGTCTCTGTAGATGCGTATTATCATTTAGAGTAAACGTGGTGCGAAAACGTTCCATAGTTAATCGAATTAATTGCTCTGATGGACGATTATGTTGACAGTAAAATGGACGTAGTGCGCGATACGTATTTCGAACAGAACCATGATTTTCAAAATAAATTTGCACAATTTGGAAGCGTTGTTCAGGCGTCAGTCTATTCACGTTGAAATGCCAAATCAAACTAAACATAAATCACTTGACAGCTGACAAAATAGCCGCCAGTTAAAAAAATGTTGCCAAATTAAAGTTTTATACCTCTATAAAAACACCCTTTATAAACTTTTTTTGGATATTCTTTAGTGCCACCTCTTTTTTATAAATCTAGATAAATATAGTCTATGTTCAAACAGAGCAAACTCCGCCTCCATATTATATTAATATTAAACATCGGATCGTATTACCCAAGTGGTAATAATAAATTTAAAAAAAAATCCTTTTTTGACCACCCGTGCACAATTTACTTTTATCGCTCCATCATTTTTCTTCGATTTATACTTGGAAACTTTTCGGTTTTTATAACTTTTTCGGCCGCCAAAACGGAAAACGGTTTTCCTTAATATTCATTAACGCAAAGGGACTTGCTTCAAAAGAAAATTAAAATTGCCAGGCAGATAAAGATAAATCAGTTCCAAGAGACTTTAATCTAAAAAACTTGTCAAGATTTCGTTATAAAATACGTGAATAAAATGACAAAAAAATCCTTTTTTAAGAATTAAGATAACATGGGAAAAGTTTATTTTGGAGCTTCTAAAACGTTTCTTTTATCATTCTTAATGAATAAAATTTTAAAAAATTAAAGATAAACAGTTATGATTAATTGTTTTAATCTAAAATGAACCGGGACGATTTGCACAAGGCTGTAGCCATTTTTTGTGACAAAATGGGAAATTTAAATTTTAAATTACATCTTAAATAAACATCAACTTTGGGATTTGATTATATGTAAAAGAAAACGTAGGCTTTTAATGGAAATAAAATATTTATAGTCAATTTTACGCTCTTCATTAAACTTTAAAAAAATCATTTCTGATTTGGGATTCACTAGAGTTGAAAAACGGATTATAGAGACTAAAGCCATAATGTTTATCAAGCATATAGTGAATTATATTAATGAACAAAAAGATTAATATTGAAGAATAAATTGATTTAGTTCTCAGCATACTCTTTAATCCTATTAAATACGGGGGCAGCTGTTTATGTTTCATGAACTGGCAACACACGAAACAAACATATTATTAGGATACCAACTGTGCTATCACGCTAAAAACAATTCGTAGTTGTAAAGGGTGTTTTTATAGAGGTATAGAACTTTAAGTTGGCAACACTTTTTTAACTGGCGGCCATTTTGTCAGCTGTCAAGTGATTTATGTTTAGTTTGGTTTGGCATTTCAACATGAATAGACTGACGCCTGAACAACGCTTCCAAAATGTGCAAATTTATTTTGAAAATCAAGGTTCTGTTCGAAATACGTATCGCGCACTACGTCCATTTTACGGTCAACATAATCGTTCATCAGAGCAATTAATTCGATTAACTATGGAACGTTTTCGCACCACGTTTACTCTAAATGATAATACGCATCCACAGAGACGTCGTACAGTGCGTACAGAAGAAATCATTGCTGCTGTAGAGCGTAGCGTAGAGGAAGACCCGAATCAGTCTATCCGCCATCGTGCACAGGAATTGGATATGTGTCCATTCACTTTATGGAAGATTTTGCGGAAAGATCTTGGTTTGCGTGCTTACAAAATCCAACTCGTGCAAGAATTGAAGCCACACGATCACCTAGCAAGGCGTAGATTCGGTGAATGGGCCCAAAACAAGATTGCCGTTGATCCCGATTTTCATAAGCGAATTTTGTTTAGCGATGAAGCTCACTTTTGTTTGAATGGATCGTCAATAAACAAAACTGCCGTATTTGGAGTGATGATAATCCTCAAGTGTATGTTGAGACACCGTTATATCCAGAAAAACTGACTGTTTGGTGTGCTTTATGGGCTGGTGGAATCATTGGTCCGTACTTCTTTAAACACGATGCTGGTCAGAATGTTACAGTCAATGGTGACCGCTATAGAGCCATGGTTACTGACTTTTTCGTTCATGAATTGCACCACCATGATGTGCAGGAGCTGTGGTTTCAACAAGACGGCGCAACATGTCACACAGCTCGTGCCACAATTGATTTATTGAAGGAAACGTTTGGTAACCGAATAGTTTCACGTTTCGGACCCGTGAATTGGCCTCCAAGATCGTGCGACTTAACGCTGCTAGACTATTTTTTGTGGGGATATGTGAAGTCGCTTGTCTACGCCGATAAGCCCGAAACGATTGATCACTTGGAGGACAACATTCGCCACGTTATTGCCGATATACGGCCACAAATGTTGGAAAAAGTAATCGAAAATTGGACCTCTAGATTAGACTACGTCCGAGCCAGCCGTGGCGGTCATATGCCAGAAGTCATATTTAAATTATAATGCCAGAAGGTTATCTTTCGTAAAAAGTAAATTTCATGTCAATTTAAAAAAATCATCTTTGTTTTATTCCATTTAAAAGTTCTATAAAAAACACCCTTTACTTTGTTGTTATTAACCGATTTCTAAAGGAAGGAGGTTCTCAATTCGTCGACTACGTATTTTTTTTTTTATGTATGTTCACCGATTACTCCGGAACGGCGGCACCGATTTGAATGAAATTTTTTACGTTATGTTCAAGAAGTTGCTGCGGTGATCCTATATTTTTCAAACGAAATTGGTACAGTGAAATCCAAGATGGCGCTGACAATATGGCGGCCAAAAAATTAATTTTGTCGGATTTTCGCCAAAATTGGTATGGGGGAGTTTTCGGGTCGCATATAACGAAAATAAAATATTTTAAAAAATTTCAATATGGCGGATCCAATATGGCGGACGAAAAAAATCAATTTTGTCCGATTCTCTCCAAAATTGTTACGGGGGAATTTTCGGGGTCGCACATAACGAATCTAGAATTATTTTTAAAAAATTCAATATGGCGGATCCAATATGGCGAACAAAAAAATTAATTTTGTTCGATTTTTTCCAAAATTGGTATGAAGGAGTTTTCGGGATCGCGCATAACGAATCTGACATTATTTTTAAGAAATTCAATATGGCGTATACAATATGGCGGATAAAAATTCATTATGTCCGATTTTTTTCAAAACTGATATGGGGGAGATTTTGGGATTGCACATTCAGAGGCTGAAAGTATTTAAAAAAAATTAAATATGGCGAATCCAAGATGGCGGATTAAAGATTCTACATCTCTCGATTTTGTGTAAAATCAGTATTGGGGGATTTTTGTTAGTGTTAATTACGAGTTAAAATATTTTTTAGAAAAACTCAATCTGACGGATTCAATATGGCGTCCTAAAAATTTTACATTTTTTGATTTTCTCCAAAACTTATATATTGGGTTCTTGAGGGGGTAAATTATGAATTTAAAAATACTTTTTCAGGATTCAATATGGCGAATTCAGTATAACGGACTAAAAATTTCACATTTTTCGATTTTGTTCAAAGGTGGGACTGAATCGTTTTTGGGGATGTAAATAGCGAATATAAAATTATTTTAAGAAAATCTAATATGTCAGATGCAATATGACGATCTATAAATTTTAAATTTCTGGATTTGATCCGAAATTGGTACTAGAGGGCTATGAAGGGCTTAGATTTAGATTAGATTAGGACGTTCAAATTATTTTCTTGAAATTCAATATGGCGGATCCGATATGGTGGGTTGAAAATTTTAGTTTCTTCGGATTTTCTTCAGGTTTAGGATTAGGGGGTTTTCGGGGTGGTGTATTATGAATACGAGGTGAATTTTTTACAACTATCAGGTTAATAAGATACAATACGAGAGACTGAAAATTTTACATTTTCCGATTTTGTCTAAAACGGATATGGCGGGGTTCTTGGGACGTATACAAACTCAATATTCAGTGTAAAATATATCGGGCTAAGAAATTTACATCTCAAATTCCTTAAATATCGATATTGTAAGGTTTTGGGGTCTATATTACCAGTCTAAAATTAATTTGAAATTTAAGATAGTGGATCTACTATGACACATAAGTTAGTGGATCACTGGTATTTGGAAAACTCCAAAAATCAAAGAATTTTTCGTGGTTCATTTTAGGGTAATTTACTACTCTGGATAAAATGGGTATTTTTTTGTCACCTCAGAGTGAGGACAATAATTTCGATTAGTACTTAGTTTAAATAATTTATGGATATTATAATGAGTTCAAAACTAAAAATCGAAAAATAAAATTTTTATAAAAAAAATTCACCGATTTTAGAAGTCGGTTCAATTTTTTTTATAAATTTTTTTTAATGATTTAATAATAAGTCTCCTCTTTCACAAGATACCCGTAGAATCATTGTATCTTCATTGTTGTAAGTATAATGTTATAACAAAAAAAACGCATCTGGGATAATCAAAATTGATTTTCCTTGAACTATTTGATGAATCACTCTGAACTTTTTATCACATATAAAGTGTTACAAAACCCAACTTTTAGCGTAATTACAAAAGCGTAGGTTGATTTTTGCAATAGTTATTATTAATTAAAAATTATGCCAATTTAAACATTTTTTGCAGTTTTCTATGCCACACAAATAAATATATCTCTATAAGATGGTTACCCCATGTTGTTAAAAAAAACACTTCAATTTTGATTCGCAGGTAAAAATATGAATATGTTGATCTTTAACTGTTAATAACTCGCAAACCACACCTAATCCACTGAAGAAAAAGTATCCGTTATGTTTTTGTAGGCCTTTCTTACCTAAAAATAATATCCGATTGCTGGATGATCGAGTCTCCCGCCAACCGCGGAACCATATAATTTTCTTTATTTTACACTATACCACAGACAATTTTAATTAAGATAAAAATAAATGTATGTAACATCTAAAACGAAGCAATGTAAACATTTTTTAAATAAATTTATTATTTATTTTATATTTTTAAAGCAAGTTTTTGAAGCTACTTTAATTGAAACAAAAATTATTATCTTCATAGCATTGTTTCAATTTGTTGGAAGAGTTTTTGTGTAGCAAACCGCAATGGAAAGGGTAAAAATGATTTTTCTTTGCTTTAAAATTTTCACTGAAGTAAAAACCAAATAGTGCAATTCCATATTTAATAAACTTCAACAAAATTGCAGATGAGAAACTAAAACCGACTATTTTCTTGTAATTTAAGCTAAAGAAAAACGTTAAAACAGCTTCTATTTTTCAAGCGTTCCACAATACCGTTAAGATTATTACGGCAACAGTTTTATTAGTTTTTTTATTATTAAAAGTAACGCGCGTTGACTATAAAACCGTCTGCAACTTTTTTTAATTTTATTATTCCCAAAGCCGTTATCTAAGTCTTCCACGTTTTCCATGCTTTACAGCTTGACGATAAGGTAATGTAATTAAATCCGTTTATGGGAAACATAAAACATTTCGCAATTTGGTTTAAGGACTTTAAAAGCCGTTACAGGAAGACGTACAGGGTGACTGAAATAAGATTCACCATCCCTTATCTAAGATAATAAAGGAGATACAGAAGACATTTTGTGTTCACAAAAATCGAAACATTTTTTAGAAATTAAATGGAGCAATGGCGGCTAGTATTTAAAAACTGCAGCGTAGGAAAACCACGAAGAGATTTAGGCAGGAAAAAATATTTCATTTTAAAATATATAAATAATAATTTACACCTAAAAGAGAGTATGATACTTGAACATAGTCGAGTCTTGATACTCCCAGAACAAGAACGTTAGAGAAATGTCGCAACCATGTATTTGAAACGTCACACAGACCATCTCTTGATGAAGTGGGCGATTCCACTTGTAGAAGTGTGTATTGAAATTGCCTAATATAACACCTAATAGAGAACCCTGTAGATAGTAGCGCCCTCTTGTAGCAGCTAGAGATACTTAGCTAACAGCGCGCTCTCCTAGCAGCTAGACTAAGTAATTATTTAAGGCTTTGTAATAAATTTAAATACGTTTAGCAACTTCAAAGAAAAAAACCATTTAAAATGATACGTTATCAAAAAACATTATACTAAGAAAAGGAATACATAAAAACTATATTTATTTTTAAAATATGGTTTATATTTCATTTCCATTCTTTAGTGAAGTTTCTTTAAACAAAATATTCTATTAAACAAGTTTTTTCCTTGAAGGTGTTAAAAATATTTAAATTGATTATAAACTTTTGAATTTATTATTTAAGACTAACTAAAAATATCGAATTCTCCTTTGAATAATTTTATATGAAAAATAACTTATATTGTTGAAAGTTTCATTTTAAATAGTAATTTCCTAAAAAAAATTAAATAATTAAGTGCTTTTAATATTGTAACTATGTAATATTTATAAATACGTATTTCCTCTTTTTAAAAATAATAATACAGCTTAACGAATTAAAAGTAATATTATTTTCTATTTAAAGTAAGCAATGTCAAAAGTTATGTGTAAATATATAAAACTAACAAAGTACCAAAATTATTTATTTAATATTACTGAAATAATAACATACAATATGTTAATACTGAATTTAGTACAGCCTTAGAACCAAGCTACAATACTTGATCATTTCAATATTATACCTGTAAAAAAAGCACGATATTAATAAAAATTGAACCTCTGATTTACCATGGAGAATTAAATTTAAACACAGTCTAAACTGAAAACTAACTGGCAGATTCACTTAGAAGAAACGTAGACCCGATTTAGTTGCCATGGAAGTTAGATTTTCTAGTACGCCAATTTTCTTTTGCTTGTGATCTTGTCATACAACACTTATATAGGGATATTAAGAATAAAAACCAAGCGATAAAACCTTGAAATATCTAAGAGAAATAATTATGCCCAAAAATGATAAAATTATCCATTTTTGCAGGTTCAGTAAAAAAAAAATCTTTTTAAGCTTGTGTTTTTGTTTCAAAACTTGCTCGACTTATTGTTTTTCTTGTCAGTTTCAACCCTCTACTGCCACCGGTTTTAAAGTTTACATTTACAAATATACATTAACTGAAAAAAGTTTTGTTTGTTTTTATATGACAAGAATTATCCCTACCTCTAAAACACCTTTTTACATTTGAAAATAATTGTTCCCTGGTATCATTATTATTACCAATTAAGATGTGTAATAATTATTTGAGATATCCAGGATGATTTTTCTATTGGCTGAATGTTCCTACATTTTAAAATAAAAAACAGCAGTAGAAAACTTCAGCCATCAATACAAAAGGTTCTATAATAAGTTTACAAATTAAAATAATTTATACATTACTTACAATAGATATTCAACAATTTAAACAGTAAGAAGAAAACGATCTTCTAAGCGAAAACTTTCCTCTCGGCAGGAAGGTCCTGAAATATCATTTTAAAATAAAAAGGACTGCAAAAAAATATACCTATTAACACAGGGGTCCTGTAGTAAATTGGAAATTGGAAATTAAAATAATTTACTTATACTTCTGAACATTATTTACAACAGTTTGAAGAATCCAAAAAGTTTAAAAAATGATCTAATTAAAGAATACCTTATAAATTATATATACAGACCAAAAGCAGAATTATTTATACATCATAAAAATGTACAAATATTATTCACAATATACCAACTCATTATAAACTAAAAACTAAAAAGAAAATTATATTCTAATATTAAATCTGCTTACACCAAATCAATAGCTTTGTTCTAACACATCATATTTTATCAAAATTAAAGTTTCAAACTTTTACAAGATCCATATAAATGATTGAAAAAGGATTTTAAATATATTGAGATAGATGATTTGTTGGAATTATGCTACTGATATACTACTAAAATTCAATCATCGTGCTGTTAGTAAATAAAGCAAAAATGAAAACAATACACAGCAAGATTTTGAGTCTGATGATTGGTACTGCAAGTTATATTCATTATTAGCTAAAAACTCACAAATCATAATTACAATACCTGTCTTTCCCCACCAAAGCGTTGAAATTACCCTGAAAACGATACAAAAATTTGGGGCCAAATGCGTATTAACGTACGCTTCCTACAACAAAATAAAAACTATTAAGCAAGTGATTTGAAAAGTATAGAAGAATTCTGTCTTTACGCTTACCAAAAATTTTGGAAAAAAATATTGAAAAACATAACAATTTCATAAAACACTGGAAGCAAGCTGATATGCGTGCCGTAACCATAATTCTGAGACAACTGATACAACGTTACACATTGTGTCAGTTGATTTTATTAAATGTTTTTTCTTGGTATTTTTACATATCACTTAATTGACAATTTATTATAGGAAACACAATATTATTCATGCAAAGTTCGCAAATATCGGTACATGAATTAAAATTTTTTTCAATTAGTTCTAAATAGAAAATTCATAGTGCTTCAAGCCTAGAATTTCCCGCCGCAACCCCCTCAGATTCCATGTTGCTGTATACTCGTATTTTAGTGACACGGCTCTGTTGATACTTCGTAAATTAAGCGTTAGAAGAGCTTAAAATCAGACAGTGTCATCTAGCGGCAGTACCTTCACGATTTGCTTCTACTGTTGTCAACTCGAAACAGTTGTGTGCATCGATATCTTCTCCTCTTGACACTCGTACTTCACATTTATAACAAAATTTAAAAGCCGGAAGGACACTAAAAATGAAGGTATAAACCTTAGAGTAGGAAAAGGAGAGGATGCGGCATTGTCCATGTCAAGTTATTACCATTTGCCACATATTCTAACACCCAGTGGACATTTACAGGACATAATTTAATTTAAAGAGATTCCTCAAAATAAATATTTAAGAGTTTTGTTGGATTTAAAAAATTATTATTTAATTATTTAAACCTATTAAAGTGGTTTCTAGATATTCTATTGGTTAAAATGACAATAAAAACTTTGTAGATAATGTTTAATATATTTCCAATTATTTAATATTTATAAAAGTAGTATGTTTTTTTTATTGAGGTTTAGTTTAGGTACACTAATGATTTTATATGTAGAATAAAGGCGTTACAGTTTTTTAAAAAGTTTCATCATGTGTTTCATGTATATATATATATATATATATTGCAATTGACCTTAAACGATATTGAAGGTCAAGGTCAATGTCAAATCTAAGGCCACGATCAGATATCCAGGTAAAAATCTTAAATCTCAGTTGCTTGTTTTTCTCTTATCACTCGAAATTTTTCATTTATCCTGTCTTACCAGGACGTTTTGTAATTAGGCCTTGAGATGGTCCCATAAGGTGAAATGGGGAGGTCACCAAAGATCATATCTCAATGTAAAATTTTCTTCTCTTTCTGTTTTCGGCGTTAAACATCGAGGACAAACTCAAGCCGCCACCCTCAGTACTCTACTTCTTTCCTATCAGTCAAAGTATATATATATATATATATATATATATATATATATATATATATATATATATATATATATATATATATATATATATACAAAATAAAAAATTTTACGGACTATATATTTGAAGAAGTTGTTTGGAGAAAGAGGTTTTTTTTGCGAATTCCGTTCTGGTTCTTTATCTATACTAATTTCGACCACTTAATGGTTTCATCAGTGGAGTTATAAAGAACCGAGAGCAAAATGTACAGAAAACAACTGTCAGCTTAAAATCCTCATTCTGTAAAATACCGGTAGGATATTACCTACAGAACTGGGTGCCGGACTTTTATCATCAACAGTACCAACGAACATCTATATACATATTCCGCAGCTGTAGGAAATTATTAAAAATAAAGAATTTTACAGTATATGTATTTGGAAAAGTTTTTTTTTCTCTTTAAGACCATCAAAAAAGGGGACATGTAGTATATTTTCCGCGAATTCTATTCTAGTTCTTTCTACATACTAGTGTTCGTATGTACTATTGATGATAACAGTCCGGGATCAATTTCTGCTGGTAATATCCTATCGACACTTCTATTTTCCTGCCTTAGATCTTATTATTCTTCAGTTTTCTGAATTTTCTTGTTTGCCGATAAATTTGTGTTCTTGCTATGTTTTACTTCTCACGATTGTTTTTTTTTTTTAATTTTATTTCCTTACTATTGCAGAATTTCTATTAGTATTCCGTTTTCTGCTACCACTCATCGTAAAATGTTTATTTCCTCCGTGGTTATTTCAGGAATGTCCTTGACCTTGGGAGTATCTTGTTTCGATAAAGAGACATGTAGAAGGCTTGTGTTATTCTTATGATTTCTTCAAATTCTGTTGTAATGCAGTTTTCAGTTTTTAATTCTATTAATTGATGTTTTTCTTTCGTTACCAAGCTCTATAATTTGTTCAATCTTCTTTTCTCTTTGATTGAGTTGTAGTTAAATTACCTTACATCATTTCTGATTCTGTTTTTGTATATCTAGTTTAGTTTTATATCTTCTTAACTCATTACCTTAATCTTGTTAAGTTAAAAAGCATACCTACGAACTTTTAATTATCATAAATGATAATTACTCCTTACTTTTACCAACAAATTAAAAAACATATCTATAAAATAACGCGCCCTAAAAAACTACCCATAAACTTTGTTAATGTTTCGAGTTTATTATTGATATAAAAAGTTATATCTGTTATTATTTTACAACATGTAGAATTATGACATATCAAAAAAATAATAAAAGGAGATATAAACTCAACTTGTATTATGTTATTTCTTATTTTATGATATTTTGTTTCCGAAAAGAAAAGTAATTGTTACATATTATGTTATGGCGTTTGTAGTCATAATTATTTTTCTACTCCCGCGCAAAACATTATTATTTGTTTATTCGACATATCTTTTGATAGAATTGTAGAAAATTCTCCAAATGAATTCCCATAAAATTATTTACACGATGGGTTTATGCAAGAAGGATAAAAACTGAGAAAGCTTTTTAGAGTCTTTTGATAGCAGTGAGATATTTTGATTCTTTTTTCATCTTATTACAGGGAGTACGCCTAAAAGGGACCCGTAAAAATACTTTCCCTATAGGTCTATTCCAACGAAATGAACGTCTTAAATAAACATAATATGATATTGAAAACAAAATTAATTAATATATATATATATATATATATATATATATATATATATATATATATATAAAACAACAAACTGAACAAAGTCATATGACTAAATATAGTAGAAATTTGACAATTATTTGTCTTTTGTTCATCGTTGTTCTTTATATATTTTTTAAGATTAAAGTGTTTGAAATATCCAATTTGCTTTTTATCCAGGACAAATACACGTCTCTACATTGCAGTTTATTGATTCTTTTTATTTTATAGGAGCAACAGCAATTTAAATAATACATAATATTGCTTAGAATTTCAATACGACCAAGAGAAAGGTTTAAGAGTTATCATCACATTAGAAGAAAGAGAAAGCTTATTTTCGGAAAGATCCCTGCTGATTTGTATTCGCCTTAAAGCTGGATTACCTTGCTCTTTGGTTAACTGGTCAAAGATAAATTTGTATCCTAAGTTGTGACTTACATCAGTGTTGAACATATTGCAATGAAATAAAGTGTTAATAATATTAGTGACATAATCTATAGCAAATTCACTACTATGTCCATTCAGGCGCGGATCCAAGAGTTTAGGAAAATAGACCTGATTTTGCCTCTTATACTATAGTTTATTTAAGAACTAGACAGAGTAATAAATCATTTTTTACCCTTTTTTTCTTAGCAAACTACCTGTGTTCTTTAGTCTGGTGTCTTTGGCAGATAATTTTGACATATTTAATACAAATCGCAACTGTATTTTTATTATTTTTAATTCTGTCATAGAAACCGTTTTAGCCACATTCAGACTAAAACGTAGCCTTATTTTTAAAAAAAGTTCTAAGTTATAATTTAAATACTTGCAAAATACCCATTGTCAAAAATACAAAAAGTTAAACATATATAAAAAAATGAATTTGTCCGAATAATATTAAAATATTTTTGGGGTTATCGGTCATTTAATTATTAATTAAAAACATTTTTAGGGCATTTGACGCTTCAGTTTATTTATTTCTTAAACCATCTGCAGAATTACAATTAGGCAATAAAAAGGGATTAAAATGTAATTAGTTTTTATATGTTAGAGTTAAAATTGGACCTACTTATTTTTATTTCTATTGTACTGATATCTTAATTTAATTTACTTTATTATATGGAAATCCGATAGCCCCAAAAAATAAAATAAACGTGTTAATTCTACACGCTTAAGAAAAAGACACAAATACAATAATGAAAAAATAAAAACTTACGGCTAATTGGAATTAAATATATATATAATTAAAGAGTGCGACACACTAAAATAAAAATATATAAAAACATAAAAAAATATATAAACAACATTAAGCAATAAAATACAACAAAAACAAAAATTTAAATAATAAATTGTTTACACTGGTAAACATTACGTATCTAATTCCTAATCAAAGTCAGTGAAACTATCTTCGCTCAAGTTAAATATAATTGGTTCCTCTATCTCACCGATCATGAGATTGAGTGTCCACATTTTGTTCTATTCTTTTATTATATAGATTTTCCTCAATTTTCCGTAGTAACCTTATTCAAAAAAATATTTTAAAAGTTTAGTTAAATTACTAATTTTGTAAGTTGTATTACCTGTACCTTTTACTTGAGAGAGATATTTCCTTCTCCAACGGACAGTTTCCGGATGATCTATAAGAACAGATTTTCTATCTGGTTTTTCCCAGCAAAAATTAAATTCGCTAAGCAATTTTCAAGTTCAGTTTTTTCAATTTCAAGTAAATCGCGATCTTCATTGATTTTAGTTAGAATTTTGTGGACAATTGGGATTTGCTTCTCATAATAAAATGTATGTACAACTCTTTTTTATTGCAGTTTTCGTCTCTTCTTCTAATGAGGTTTTTCGTCTACCTGTGATCGAATGTGGCTTGGGAGTACTAACAATTCCAGTAGTTTTTTTTCCTTCAGTATTTAGTACATAGTAGATTTTCCAACTCCTGTCATGTTGGAACACATCTCAACAGAGCTTTGAACATTATTATCTAGATATTGATATCTTAAGACATAATAAACATTCATCGTAATAAGTTTTTCGTTGAGAAAAAAATGCCCGGGTTTAATGATTTCGGAATAAATAGAGGTGGAAGTCATATCTTTAGGGTATCTCACTAATCTTAAATAATATATAAAAACAAGCACAATAAATCACTAAGGACACACTATAAAGAGTACTTTGCTCACTGACAGAAATTAAATTGAACTATCAGAAATGTTATTGTTGCAGCAAAATTTATAAAAGCTTATAATATTTAAATATAATTAGATTTACGGCACTCCTCAGTTACCTGCGGCACTGGACCTGGTACGTTGGAGGTTTCGGTAACAGTTTTATTACTCTGTCTAGTTTTTCAATAGAGTATAGGAATGTGTATGCTTGAGATATCACCCCCCTCCCAAGAGCTTTGAGTTTAGGAAAATAGACCCGATTCTGCCTCTTATACTAGGAATGTATATGCTGCTGGCAACTTCTTTTTTCTTCTGATCTCCCCCTCCCCTCTCCAAGAACTTCAAATTCAGAAAAAATAGATCCGACCCTGCCTTTTACACTAAAAATGAGAATATTGCTAGTGTCTCCCCTTCCCCGTCGACAACGCTTACCATACCGTACTTTTCTGATATCATCGCCCCCCTACCCCCAAAGAGTGAGGCTGGATCCGCCCCTGTGTCCATATGCATTGCTGCAAATCCTTACTAGTTGATTTATTTATTCATAAATAAAATTATAATAATTCGATATTTTTAAATTGTTTCTAAAATTTAATTTATAAGAAAATGACTATTTGCTATTTTCGCCAACTAACAAGGCTCAAACTTCGTCTGTTAATTTGCAAAAGCCAATTTAAATTCCATGTTTTACGGAAAGCGTAAAAACTGTGGCAACTGGCCAGTAAAAATTGTCATAAAAAACTCAATTAAAATTCTCAATTTTAGGGCTCGCATAACATTTTTAGAGCGTGTTGAATCATTTACTTTTTGAATTTTAACTTTATGTTCATAATTTATCTTTTTAATGTTTCAACTTAAGTTTCCTTATTATTCTCTGCAAAGCAGTCATTGCACTTTTATGGATATTTCAAAAGGATATAATTGTCTAAACTTAAGAGACGTGCTACAAACCATAAAACAAAGAGCCCCAGTAATTTGGAATAATTGTAACAGATACATTAGCGTTCTCTGAAAACATTCTTTTATCTTTGAAACAATAGACAATAGACCCGTGTAAAAATGAACACAGATATTTCCTCTTAAACTTAAAAAGGTTTTTTTCTAAAAAAACCTATAGAAAAGAAATCTTTTTGAAATTCTGAGCTTGATATACCAACTGAGTCTAAGGATAAAATGTATTACAAAATTATTATAAATGTCCATCATCGGAGTTTGATCTAAGTCAGTGTCTTCCTTAAAACTTTTTATTAGGGAGATAAGAGAGAATAACATGGAGGAGAATACTTAAAATGCTAATTTTTAACGGTCTTATGTCGTCACTGATCCTTATGTACTCTTCCGACAAAGACAAGCGATCTTATTTCCAAATTAGGAAAGGGAAAACAGGAGTTAATTACGTAATAGGATACTCCTGTGAAACTTAACTCTATTTTTATTGTGTAGGATACACATTGAATATATGAAGCAACATTGACCACAATTTTTAAAAATCAAAATTTTAGTAAGAAATCTATCTGCCGTATTTAAATAGTTGTTAATATGTGTTCTCATTTCAAGCAAAGAAAAGAAAAGGATATATACAGTTTGTTTCCTGCAAATACAACTATGGTTCTCTCTCCATACCCATTTCGACCACCTTATGGTCTCGTTAGTGGAGCTGTATCAATTCGAGAGCAACATTCGCAGGAAACAAATGCTATATAAAATATAAATTCCAAAATATGTTAGTAGAATATTAAAAACCTGCCAACTTCCATGCCAGACTGAAACAGCTTCACTGACGAGACCATAAAGTGGTCGAAACGCGTATAGAGAGAGGATCAGAGTTGTATTTGCAGGAAAAAAACTGTTTGTATATATCCTTTCTTTCTCTCTGATTGAAATGAGAATATATATTAAAAAACTATTTAAATGCGGCAGATAGATTTCTTTATTTCTTACTGAAATTTTGATTTTTAAAAATGTCGCTCTACTTCGGTGATTGTATAGATGTCGTTTGACTGGCGATATTTTTTAATCTTGCATCGAAGTCGGTAGGTTTTTAATATCCTACCGACATACTTTGAAATTTATATTTTATATAACAGTTGTTTCCTCCCAATGTCGCTCTACCTCGGTGATTGTATAGATGTCGTTTGACTGGGGATATTTTTTAATCTTGCATCGAAGTCGGTAGGTTTTTAATATTCTACCGACATACTTTGAAATTTATATTTTATATAACAGTTGTTTCCTCCCAATGTCGCTCTACCTCGGTGATTGTATAGATGTCGTTTGACTGGGGATATTTTTTAATCTTGCATCGAAGTCGGTAGGTTTTTAATATCCTACCGAAATACTTTGAAATTTATATTTTATATAACAGTTTTTTCCTCCCAATGTTGTCTGCGGTTCGATACAGCTGCACTGACGAGACTAAGGTGGTGGAAACGCGTATGCAGAGGGGATCAGAGTTATATTTGCAGGAAACAAACTGTTTGTATATATTCTTTCCTTTTCTCTGCTTGAAAGGAGAATACATATACACAACATTGACCACACTGTGTTGCCCCAAAATCCTCAATTTGAAATTAATTTTAACCTTATTTAATCCAAAAGTGAATTAAAAATCTATGCAATATCAATCAGTTTTGTGACAGGGGACCAATTAAGCTGAACTGTTTGTTCATAAACACCGTAAGCTTTGAAAATAGTGAATGAGATTTCACCGAAACGTCAGCTGCCTTACAGTCCTGAGAGGGACTCAGCACATACACGGGATGATATATATATATATATATATATATATATATATATATATATTATATATATATATATATATATATATATATATATATATATATATATATATATATATATATATATATATATATATATATATAAATTTATAGGAGAGGTTTTCGGGCATCCCGTGTATGTGCTGAGTCCCAGGTGACGTTTCGGTGAAATCTCATTCACGCATTCGTTTTCCGAATGGCCAATCAGCTTGCGAGACCTGCTGCATGTCATCAGCCCTGTTGCCAGTGTTTGGGGTTACGTTGCCGAGTTATAATCTGTTTCGTTACTAAGTGGTGCTGGTTGATGTTTTGTAAGCAGATTTTTCCATGTATTAGGCACTCGCTAGCTATAATCTCTGGTGTTTAAGTTGTTGGGCTCTTTGCAATTTCAATGGCTCCCCATATAACTCTTCCTGAGAAATTTATCTTATGTCATGTCTTTAACCAGTGTTGGACCAGTGCAGAAGTTGTTTTTTGCTTGACAGCGTTTATATGTTCGTCTCTTCTGGCGCTTATTTTACGATTGGTTTGGCCTACAGAAGATGAGCTGCATTCTCCGCATGGAATTTCTTACACTCTCTGATTTTCTAGAGGGGTTCTTTCTTTAGGTGTTGGCAATAAATCTTTTGAATTTGTGTTAGGTTAAGGAAGTTTCTGCAGTAGTCCCATATTGGTTGGTTCAGTAAAATCCAAGATGGCGCACAAAAATTTAATTTTGTCCAATTTTTTCCAGAACTGATATGGAGGAGGTTTCGAGCTCGCATATATCGAATTAATTTTTTTTAATTCAAAATTGCGAGTTAAATATTTTATATTTCTTAATTTTGTCCACAACTGGTACTGGATGATTTGTGAGGGTATAAAGTACAAATATAAAATTATTTTTGAAAAATTTAACATCTCCCGATTTTGTGCAAAATTGGTACTGGGTGGTTTTTAGGTGTGCAGATTAAGACTTTCGATAATTTTTTTTTTTAATTCAGTATGAAAGACTAAAAATTTTATATTTTTCTAACTTTGTCCAAAATGTTTGGATGTTTCTGGGAGCGTAGATTCCAACTTTAAAATTATATTTTTCGGATTCTTCCAAAAATTGGAAGGGGACGGGGCGAAAATTATGGGTGTAAAAGTAAGTTCTCCAGATTCAACAGGCTGAATGAAATATGCTAGACTAAAAATGTACTTATTTCAAATTCTTTCAAAATCGGTATTGGAGGATTTTGGAGAAGTAAATTAAGAATCAAAAATTATATATATACATACATATATATATATATATATATATATATATATATATATATATATATATATATATATATATATATATCCGGTTTCATAGCGTTCTATACCTTCCAGTTCCCAGTCTCCATTGTTTTCGGTCTTCCCAATTCCCTGGAAGTAAGTTTCTTTCGAACATGGCTCGGTTAATGCCCTTAATCCAGGTAACTTTGGTCTTCCTCTTTTTATTTTTTGGTGTCCATTTTAGGATTTGCTTTGGTAGACGTTCGTCCGTCATTCTCTCTACATGTCCATACCATACCAGCTGACGCTGTTCGAATCAAAAATTCATTTCTTAAAATTCAAGACACAGGATTGAAGACGAATTAAATTTTTATTTTGTCCAATTTTATTTAAGACTGGTATTTGAAGAGCTCTCATAATCAAAGAATTTTTTCTTGTGATTTCAATAAAAGGTCGCTAGTAAGTGGCAACCGTGCGGTAACAAGGAGGAGTTTATTCTCTTTGGTCGGTAAGAAGGGATATGTAACATTGCCACGTTTTGAACGGAAATCCAACAATTTAAATTATTTTATACTTGTTACAGAAGCATGTATAAAACATTTTATTACTGATATTCAATCATTTGCAACATTGTAATGATGAATGAGTGTGTCCTATCGTAGTGTCCATTTTATGAGGGTCAAAATTATAGCATTGGAGTAACAGTCTTGTGTTTATTTAGCCAATGATTTAACCGTGTTATAACAGAGAACGTATGTCCTTAAGGTATCAGGTTTTTTTCAGTTGGTTGAGAACTAAAATAGTGTCTCTAACATAAATATATTTATACAAGTATATTGTACTCTCCGTTGGTATACAATTAAACATCATACATCAAACTAGTATTTGCAGATAAAATTATCTCTCACAGTCTAATATACAGGATGTCCAGAAAATTGTGAGAAATCATCCGAATATGAAAAAAATACGTGAAACGAATAGAAGTTCTTATAAACTTTTTCGTATAGGTCTGCTCTTTGGAGATGTGGGCTCCTAAAAAGCTGCAATGAAATCAAGTTTTTTACATAATTACTGAACCACCACTTATATTTCAATTTTTTAAAATATGATATTTATCAGGTAAGACCTTCCAAATTACTATCCAAGAAAGTGTTGTGAATTACTCACAGCTGCAGGGACGGACTAGCTGTGACGCTCATGACACAATTTTTTAAGCCATGTATGATAAGTAATTTGAACAACGTTTTTACATACCTTTAACTGTTGACTAAAAATGAAGTATTCTTCATTTATGTCGCTAATCCTAACCATTTTCGAAAAAAAGTATTTTATTTTCACTGTTAGTCCCATAACTTCTATCGGGTTAAATATGGAAAAGAGGAATTTTTGTGTGTCACCGTAGTTTCAATCAAAATTTAAACTAACTGCTTAGTTAAAAACTTCGTAAGAGGGTTCAACATGGGCTCTGTGAAGTCTGATATACTCGCGGGCACGACTCAGCATTGTTCCTCTTTTGGTTGCCCATATCTCTAAAGAGAAGGTCTATACGAAAAAAGTTTATTTAAACTTGTAGTATATCTTTCACGTATTTTTTCATATGCGGGAGATTTCTCACATTTTCCTGGACACTCTGTATAATACCTTAATCTCCGTAGAAGATTAATTTTCAATCAAAAATGTTTTATTCCGACTCACATTTCGATTTTTCTATACTTGAGTTATATAATATGTTAAAATAAAAGACAACAACAGCACAAGCAGCTCCTCAAAATACAATAGAAATAGATGTGAAATGATTTTTCATGGTAGCATAGTTAAAAACGGACCTAGTAAAATTTAATCGTAAAAAAATTTTTTTTTGGAAGCAAAATAATATAAAACTAAGGAATTTGAACAATAAATTATTAGATTGGAATGGGAGTAGTTCTCTCATTTAACTCATTCAACTTCTTACCCTCGGATAACAGCGATCATTACCGCTCATCTAACAAGAAGCCTTTATTCAACAGCACACAAGATAAAATAGCACATATAAAATGCGCCAAGTACCCAGTTTTATTTATGTTGTATATTTATTTTTCATTCCCTAAATATTGTTTATTTTCGAAAAATATGCTTTTAAAACAACACTAAACCTGTACCAACTGGCCCGTAAAAAGACTCGTAAAAAGTCTCATTCAAAACCCTGGATTTAAGATTATATTTTTAGAGCATGTTAACCTTTTTACTCCCCACATTTTAACATTATATCCCTAATAAAATTAAACCTTTTTCGGGTTAATATGTCCAATACTTCTTTCCGGTTCTATTTGTTTTTAGAAAGTTATTTTAACGATATTTTGTCAATATCTCGTCATTTTATTAATAAGAGAAAATTCGCATTATTATGTTGCTAAAAAATTAAATATAAATAATAATATTAAGTAAGTAATATATAAAATTATATACAAAATACACTCCTACGTAGAGGATGATTTTAAATGAAAAAGATGATCGGGTTAAACCTTCATGGAAGTCATTTTTAATATTCAATCAATTATTTACAAAGATAGAGGAGGCTGAAACTTGAAACATAAAAAATTTTCGTATCAAAATTATTTAATTCAAAAGAGTTATGATTAGAAGTAAGGTTTTGTGAACTTTCTGATATTTGCAGAAAAGTAGAAACAATGGTTTACAAGGATTATTATTTCGGAGCAATGTCTTCTCAATATTGTCGATTAGTCTAATAATTTTTCTATTTTTACATTTTCAAATAACTAGATCGATTCAATTTACTTAACATAATTTGTTATTTATTATGTTAATTATAATAATAACACTTAAATTGGATAGCTCGTTTTACATCAATCTTGTTCATTTATTTAGTCTGGGTTAAGATTATTACTTCCATCCTTTTCTAGGGTGTGCAGTATCTCCTTCTTCAGGAGAATGGTCCTCTGTAATTCTGATTATTCTGTTAAGGATCATTTATTCGATGTGTTTATTTCAGTTTGATTTTCTTTCATGCATCTACTCCCCAGTATTCTATATACTCCTCATATTCTTCTAATATTTTCACTTCCTTGTCTGTCGAGTAGTGTTTTCTAGCTATTTTTCAAAATATCTTATTTCTGCTATTTTTAGAATTCACTTGGTCTTGGAAGTATCCGATATAGTCTTGACTGTAAATGTAATCGTACAATACTTTAACATATTCTAATATTATTTTAACATTTGGGTGTTTCTTCGCCGAATAGAGTCATTTAAACAAAAAGTTATTTTATTGACTTGATGCTTGATATCCTTTTCGACATGTCCATAAAACTAGAAACCTTCATTTGCAGATCACTGAATGCCAATTTTTTAATGATATTCAGGTCTATATTTACTACTATAGTACACTGAAGGGGTTCCTTTCCGTTTTGTATTGTGAGTATGTGCAAAAACCAGGAAAGCCATCGGGTCTAATAATGTCCCAACCGAGCTGTTATAAATGATCCATGAGGAAAATATAGGAATCTTGGTCAAACTGTTTAATACCGTTTACGCGACTGGAGATATACCGGAAGATTGGCTGAGGTCTGTATTGGTCCCAATCCCAAAAAAACAGCGAGCAAAGCGATGCAGTGAGTACAGACTAATAAGTCTAATGAGCCACACTTTGAAGGTCTTTCTCAGAATCATCCACAGCAGGATAAGATCTAAATGCGAAGCAAATTTAGATGAAACTCAATTCGGATTTAGAAACGCCCTAGGTACTAGAGAGGCTTTATTCGCTCTAAATATACTTCTGTAAAAATGCCGGGACCAACACAAGGATGTATTCGTATGTTTTGTCGATTACGAGAAGGCCTTCGACAGAGTACAGCACAGAAAACTCATAGACATTTTAAATAAAGTAGGGGTAGACAGCAGAGACGTAAGAATTATTAAAAATCTATATTGGCGGCAGAAAGCAACAGTAAGGCTAAATGGAAAACTCACAGAAGAAAGTAAAATTCTGCGAGGCGTCAGACAGGGCTGCATACTATCTCCACTGCTTTTTAATATAAATTCAGATAAAATCTTTAAACGGGCTACTCAAGGACAACGAATGGGAGTACAAATCAATGGAGAATATATAAATACAATACGATATGCTGACGACACTGTTATCCTAAGCGACAAACCATAAGACCTGCAACATCTATTAAACTGTGTTAACACTGAGGGTCAAAAAATGGGGCTCAACATAAATATCAAAAAGACAAAATTTATGGTCTTTAGTAGACAACCTCATCTTAACGCTTCAATACAAATAGAAGGAAAAAGTATAGACAGGGTGACTCATTTTAAATATCTTGGATGTTATATCACCGAAAATCTAAACCCAGATAAAGAGATAAGGTGTAGAATAGAGACTGCTAGAGCACCTTTTCAAAAAATGAAACCACTTTTCTGCAATGATAACCTCAACCTAAAACTACGACAGAGAATGATAAGATCATACGTCTGGCCAGTGTTACTAAATGGGGCAGAGATCTGGACAATTAAGGCTGCCACGATTAATCGGTTGGAGGCTCTCGAAATGTGATTATACCGGCGAATGCTGAGAATACCTTGAACAGCTAGGCAGACCAACGAAATGGTACTCAATAGGGCCGACACAACTCGTCTACTATTAAACACTGTGAAGTGTACAGAAATCTCATATCTTGGACATATATTCAGAGGGGAGCGATATAGAATTCTTCAGCTAATCATGATGGGTAAAGTAGAGGTACGTAGAGGGGTAGGAAGGAGACAGGCTTCCTGGTTGAGGAATATTCGTGAATGGACAGGTATACGTAACGTGGGGGAACTGTTTCAGCTGGCGCAGGACCGTGAATGACTTGCCAATGTAATTGCCAACATCAGAGGGACCTGATACGGCACTTGAAGAAGAAGATTGTGGGTATTTACGATCATAGTATATTTCTTTCCTGTTCTGATATGTTCAAGTTTTTTTGAAGATCGTTCTTATTTTCGCCAAAAGCACCACGTCATCAGCCTAGTCAAATCATTGTTATTTCTTGTTTATACATTTGGTATCCTTTTTGTGGCGAGCCTCATTCATGATGAAGTGTAATAGCAGCGAACTCAAAAGTCATTTGGTTGAAATCCATTATTCTCTAGTATACTTTTTGGACGATTTTGTATTTGGATTTGCCTGAATAAACTTTCTCTCCGTGGCTATCCTTCATAGCAGAGTAACTATATTTCAGCTTCCATTTAAGTTATATCGATTGGTTTTTCAAATCAGTAGAGTACAAAAGGTGAGCTTGTTGGATTCGATTGATCTTTCTGTAGTTTTTTTCATTACGAAAACAGCATCACTACTAGATCTACTTTTTTTTCTTAAGGCTTAATATTCATCGACGGTACAATTTTCTTTTAATTCTTCCTCAAAGGTCAGAAAAGCTTATTAATGGAAGGAAAAACAGAAAGCTGTAGAGAAAACAACACGTTTTTCCTACTGTGGGCGGAATTCCAAAAAAATGCGATCGTTTTTCAGTCAAATATTCCTTTTGACTGATTTATGTTGGAGCATGTTTGGACTGGAATTTGAGTGGTACTTCATAATGTAAATAGATATAATGTAAAATAGTAAATAGATTTTTAAGCGAACCGAGATCAGAGCGAGATCCAATTGTGAGAGACATGTTATGCGAATCAAGCCTAATTTTAAAAAAATAATATTATCTTTTATTACATTTCCTTTTTTACCATCGCTAAAGTTAAATTTCGATAAAGCTACACGTGCTTGTTTCATTTTACGAAGGTTTTACATTTTTAATTTCAAGGCATTTAGAAATACGCGTTCAAGTCGTGAAAATAATTTACCTCTTTTACCCTCACATGTTTATTTTTATGAACGGATTAATTTGTTAAATTTTACATTTCTTGTTTTAGCGAATTTCGAGGTAGGCCTACCTGTCGTGTAAACAATTAACCTCTTTTTACCCTTACCAGAGTTAAAGTTAGAAAAAATGATGATACACGTGTTTTTATTTTATTTTATTTTTTTGTTTTTTTAAAACTCATCCAGTAAAGGATAAGAAGATATGTTAAAAATTTCTCATCTTTTATGAATATTTTTTATAATGGAAATCTAGAGTCTAAAACTCATTAATATATATATATATATATATATATATATATATATATATATATATATATATATATATATATATATAATAACTATGTCTTAAACTTTACGTCTTACTCAAAATACGCAAACCCGGAGTCCCCTTGAGACCAATAGTAAGCTCTATTGACTCTTCAACTCAGGCTCTAGCAAAACATCTAGCCACCATTTTCCAACCCTTCGTCGAAAAAACGGCTTTATACGTTAAAAATTCGCAACATTTTGCGAAATAATCAAAAACGTATGTTTACAAGAAAAATAATTTCTACTTAGTTTCGACGTAACATCGCTTTTTACGCAAATACCAGTCAAAGAAGCTCTTTCTGTACTAGAAAACAAGTACAATTTGCCAAAATATATCATCGAATTAGCTAGACACTGTCTTGATAACACCTATTTTACTTATGAAGGCCGACGATATAAACAAGTCGAACCCCTATGGGATCGCCGCTATCTCCTGCACTCGCTAACTTATTTATGGAAGACTTCGAATCAAAAGCTTTAGAAACCTCTTCACACAAACCACGACTGTGGCTGCGTTACGTGGATGACACATTCATTATCTGGCAACATGGAGACGAAAATCTCAAGAATTTCCTAAATCACATAAACAGTATACACCCAAAAATCAAATTCACCATGGAGACAGAACATAAAAGTAAAATATCCTTTCTAGATATCCTACTGAAAAGAAAAGAGGATGGCTTGCTTTCGCACACTGTCTACAGAAAGCCCACTCACACCAACAGATACCTCAACGCCGATTCATATCACTACCTCGCCCAATTATTTGCAGTAGTAAAATCACTTGCGCTTCGATCGCAGTCTCTTACAGATCAAGAAAATTACCAAAAAGAGATGAACATACTGCAAGACGCCCTAGCAAAAAAACGGTTATAAAAAAGAACATATAGACAAGGCTCTAGAAAACAAACGCTTAGCTCCGAAAAATCGCGAACACCAAGAGAATAGTTCCAAAGCTTTTGCTCCTTATGTCAGAGGCACCACAGACAAAATCGCAAAAATTTTCAGGAGACACAACATTGAAACAATTTTCACTACAGACCGTAAAGTAAAAGATCCCTTGCCAACACCTAAAGAAAGGATCCCTCTAGAAAACCAGGGAGTGTACGAAATTCCATGCGGAGAATGCAGTTCATCTTACTTAGGCCAAACCAACCGTAAAATAAGCGCCAGAAGAGACGAACATATAAACGCTGTCAAGCAAAAAACAAATTCTTCTGCACTCGCCCAACACTGATTAAACACAGGACATATGATAATTTCTTAGAACAAAAATGCTGTCGAGCTGTGAAAACCTATCCACAAGAGTTATAAGGGAAGCCAATTGCCGAACAACTTAAATAGCAGAAATGATAGCCAGCGAGTGCCTAATACTTGGAAAAATCTGCTTACAAAACATCAACCAGCAGCCCCTTGGTAACGAAACAGATTACAACTCGACAACGCAACCGTAAACACTGACAACAGGGCCGATGACGCGCAGCAGGTCTCGCAACCTGATTTACCAGAACCATTCGGAAAACGAACGCGCCCGACGTACACACGGGATCTATAGCACCCGAGTCGCAGGCGTCAGTTCGCTCGTAGATGCCGTACAGTGAGCTTTGAAAATGATGAATGAGATTTCACCGAAACGTCAGATGCCTTACAGTCCTGAGAGGGACTCAGCACATATACGGGATGAACGAAAACCTTCGGCTACATATTACACCCGTGAGAATATCCGACATAACATATATATATATATATATATATATATATATATATATATATATATATATATATATATAGTTCAAGAATTTTGGGAAAAAAAACCGTTAAGGAAAGTGGCCAAGAAAAATTGATGCAAATAATTTTTAAGTTACTAACTCTATCGCTAGGGGGCGTAATTGCTAAGATAATGTAAAAAATACATTTTTCTGGAAAATATCCTAATATAAGCTGTCAAACAATATTACACTGCTAATGTTACTACAAATCAATCTTTTTTGGATTAACACTTTTTGCCGTAAGATGTAAAGTTAGGGTAGGAGAGGAGGGGGAAAGTCTACTGATATATATATATATATATATATATATATATATATATATATATATATATATATATATATATAGATTTTCTTAAATTAAGAGGTACGTCTTCTAAAAGGATAGGCAGATTATTCCGTAACAAGTCTAAGTCCAAGTCGTCATTTAGAAGGTCATTAAAGATAAAGGGTCTGATAATTCTGTGTCCTAAGATTCCGCACCATACGTTGACATTCCACCTGTTTTGATGATCCACTTACTGCAGTGTTCGCGGAGTTTTGCGAAATCCCAAAAGGAGTACTGAATTGGAGGTTTAACCAAGAGAGTAAACTGGGTCCGGGATTCATCTTAATCTTGTGTCAATACGGTATCCTAATTAGGTTGCTTTTGACCTTTCTGGGTCTCATCAGTTAGTCGAAGAAGCCTAAGAGATAATTTGATATCCAATTTTTAATTTTTTTTCATAATTGAGTGACTGACTGACTGTCTCTGTCGCACTACAACCCAGGGTGGGTCTTGGCTGCCTCGACTATCTGCCTCCACCTGGAATGGTCTTGTGCCAGCTCCCTCCATTTATGCTGGTCAACTTCAAAGATAGCTAGATCTTTGAGGATGTTATCTCTCCATCTAAGCCTAGGTCTTCCCAGTGGTCTCTTTCCTTGTGGTGCTTCCTCCCATACCCGTTTTATTAGTCGATCGTTTTGACTCCTTTGTATATGACTTGCCCATCGTAGTCTTCTGGACTTTATTTCTTGAATGATGTCAGGGCTTTGATATATTTGCGCAAGCTCTATGTTGCTTCTCATTCTGTGATGGCTTGTTTCAAGGTCTCGGTATGGGCCATATATTATGCGCAGGATTTTTCTCTCAAACCTTCTTAGCAGCTCCGTATCGTGGACTGTCAGGGTCCATGTTTCACTGGCGTAGATTGCTACTGGTCGTATTATTGTTCGATAAATTTTGGTTTTTGCCTCTCTAGTGATAAATTTTGATCTCAGCAAGGTTTGTATCGCAAATGTACATTTATTTGCTTGTGTGATGCGCTGTTTAACCTTGTCCTGCATATTATTGTTTGCCGTTATGACTGTGCCCAGGTACTTGAAAAATCGCACATGCTCAAAATTATAGTCATCCATGGTGACGTTCTGCCTGATTCTGTTTCGGGCGGGGTTGCGGGAGACATGCATGTATTTAGTCTTTCCTTCATTAATTCGGAGCCCTATTCTCTGAGCTTCTTTTTCTATCTTTATGAAGTTTTCCTTCACGCTGACTGTGCTTTCTCCTATCGCGCCCATATCATCCGCGTAGGCCAAAATAAGTTTAGAGCCACTTGACCCAAAAACCTCCGCGTCAACTGATACTGTTCTTACGGCTTTCTCCAGTGCAAGGTTAAACAGTACTGGCGACAAAGCATCTCCCTGTTTTAATCCTCTGTTGATAGAAAATGTTTGGCTACACTCTCCTTCAATTTTGACACAGCTTTTTGCCCCCTCCAGGCACGCTCTACACAGTCTAATCAGCTAGTGCGGGATTCCAAATTTTTCCATAGCTTCCCATAACCTTATCCTAATAACACTCATATGCTTGCTCGAAATCTATGAACAGGGTATGTAAGTTTTTGTTAAACTCCCAACATTTCTCCAGCATCTGTCGGATAGTGAAAAGCTGGTCAACTGTCGATCTTCCGCTTCGGAAGCCACATTGGTAGTCTCCGATAATCTCCTCGGTATACGGAGGGAGACGTTGAAGGAGAATGCTGGAGAATAATTTATAGGCGTGGCTTAGTAGAACAAAATCTCGGTAATTTTTACATTGCATTTGGTTCCTTTTTTTGTGGAGTAGAATTATTATCCCTTCTTTCCATTCATCAGGAATGATATCTTGATTCCAAATTTATTTAACGAGGTTATGTATTTGTGTGATTAGATCGTTCCCTCCATGTTTCAGACTTTCTGCCAAGATATTATCTCGACCTGCTGTTCTGTTATTTTTGAGCTACCTAATGGCTGTAATGGTCTCTTCCATGGATGGAGGTGGGATATTAACTTCTGCCGTAGCGAATACTGTAGCTTCAGGTTCTTCCTGCGTCGGCACGTTTAGTAGTTCATCAAAGTAGCACTTCCACCTGTCCAGTACCTCCACTTTTGAGGCGGTGATTGTGCCATCGTTAAGCTTTAGCATTGTGGCTGTTGTTTTAATATCAATACCGCACTCAAGAAATTTGTAGATAACACAACAAATCAAATGATTGACGCGCACCTCTAGAACGAACGAAATTATTCGTAACCCGTTTGCCTGTATTTTATTTGTATCATTAGAGTAACTAATTATTTTCGAAGTTTTAGTAAACCCGGACTGCTTTCAAATTTGGGCGGAGAATTTTTTCTATTATCTTTATTTCAAATTTGATGTTCATTATTTTGACTTGTTAATGTCTTTCAAGCTTAATGAATTTTCGTATTATTCTCTACTTCGCTACCTTCTAAAGGGATTTTAACTGCTTTAAATTTAAAGACGAGCTAAGTAGTATAAATGAAAGATACGCATTTCTGTAGGAACATTAAAGTTTATCGGAGGACAAAGCGATTTTATTATTTAGCTATAAATGTGCCATTTATACGAATTCCATTGTGATTTGAAATAAGGTAATAAGCTACAACTGCAGTGTAAGCTATTATACAGGAGGAATAGGACAGTAAAGAACGAAAAGGTTTCACATCCTACATAATTACTAATATTTTATAGATTTCGGCAATGAAAACAAAACAAATATTTCTCAAAATAAGGGTTGGAAAAAAATAATTCGTTACAACAAATTGATAGCAGAATATTGTAGGTAATATCATATACTCCATGGAAATTAAATCAAAAAAGAGCTGTTTCGTTAACAAAAATGTAACATTGCTTTTTTTTTTGTTGGAATGTGTTCATTTTGGCATCCTATAAAACATATCTCGATGGTAACTCTGAAAGACCTGTGCAAGAAAAATGGCGGACCAAAAATGGTCACGATTTTCGGTTTTTTGAGTTTATCTCAAAAAATGTTTCCAACAAAAGTTGTAGAGAAATAAAAAAAAATCTATCGATTCATATAATATAAGTTACAGTTGGCGCCACTAGTTATCGAGATATATTTTTTTTCGACAAAATTTATGGTTTTTGTTTTTTTTTTAAAGAAATTTATTAACAAATTACTGATTTAAAATTTAACATAAATATAGATATTATTATTCTAAGAAAGTATGTCAAACCCGGAATCTGTGAATTTTTTATTTTCCGAGAAATTCGATGTCAAAGTTGAAAATTCGATCTCAATTTTCCACTTTCCTAAGATACAATGCTCAATTTTAATGGAAGTTGTTCGTATTTTTTTATACTTTGAAAATCTTTAAAAAAAAAATTCAATTGTTGTCCGATTTTTGCAAAATTTCTCGGCCCAGAATTGAAAAAAATTTTTTTAATATATCTTCAAAATATAAAACAATGAAAACATTTTCCATTAAAATTGAGCATTGTATCTTAATTAAAAAAGCAGAAAATTGAGGTTGAATTTTCAAATTTGACATCGAATTTTTCGGAAAATAGAAAACTCACAGATTCCGGGTTTGACATACTTTTTTAGGATAATAATACCTATATTTATGTTAAATTTTAAATTGATAGTTTGTTAATAAATGTCTTTTTTTTTAAACAAAAGCCGTAAATTTTGTCGAAAAAAATATATCTCGATTAGTGATGGAAAGTTTAGTTACTTTTAAGGACTTGTAACTATTCGTTACTTTTGTCTCTAGGACTCGTTACTCTGGAATCGTTAGTTTAGTTATTTTCGTTCGAATAACTAATATTGGAAGCAATATACTTTAGGTCTTTAATTGAATAATTTATAGTCTGTGTTAAATATGAAATTTAATACTGAATATTAAATATGAATTGGTTTAAATTATAAGTATTAAAAGGCAATATATGGAAATATGGAAAAATATATACAAATTAAAGAATAAACTATTAAAAAATAACTTGATTTATTTATAGAGTTAAAAATAAAACAACCTTTTTTTATGAAAAACCCTTAAGTCCGTCCGGATAACTTAACTATCGCCTTAAACGTGTAAAAATTGGAATTCCACCGTGTAGGCACATCTCTTATCAATTTTAAGGGAGTACCGTTTGGTTGCATTTGTGTTTGAGTACTCATAAGTTTAGAGGAAACATGGGAACTTTTCTGTCGAGATAAAGATATCAGTCTAGAAATAAAATCTTTTAAATCTGTTCGTGTTTTAGTTTTTTCTAAAGGTCTCTGATGTAGCTCTTCGTTGTCTTTTCTTCTTCTGCTGAATTTGACGGTAACGGCCATGATGAAGGATCTACGTTTAAAAAAAAAATACGAGAAACAGCTCAGCTATTACTTTAGACATATAAATACCTGGCTGGCTCATTACAATTTCTTCCGGGTGACAAGGTCGAACTTTTTGTGGTAGATTCTTTTAATGACATTGTTGGATGTTTCAATTTAAAATGTTTTCTGAAGTTTGAAATATTGCCGTTTTTATACGAATATATAGATTTGCAAATATTACACTTTGCTTTGGTATCAGATAATAAGGTAATATGAATCCAGACAGAACTCTTCTGCATTTCCATTTCTCAACCTTAATTTTTTTTGTTATATCTGCTCAATATATACAATTGGCATTTCTATTTTTAGTAAATTTAGAATATATTTATTATTGGATATATTTCAATATATTACTACCTACTTATGTATGCGACACTTTAAAATAAGTAGCAAGTAAACAACAGACGTAAAGGGGCAGACGTAAAACATACCAAATTCAAAACCGAACTACCATATATGAAAATGGCTATAACGTTCACAAAGAATCCATCCATCCTATTAGAAATACTATTTTTTATCTTATTTCGGCGAAATTCTTTTAAACTGCTGATTCCTGCATCTAAGCATATTAAACGACTCTATCGTGTGGTTGCCGCAACTAAAACTTCAAAATCGCCGACACTCCAAATGCCTAATAAAGAGTCAAAATAACCCAGTGCCTAGCTGAGCCGTCCCCGAATTTCCTCGTTTACTCCTCTAGTCAGCGGTTTTGTCACTATAAAGAAGACAGCCAGGCCAGCCTGGGCTCGCGTAAATAGAATAATAGTTATATTTTTTTAGATATTTCAGTTCTTGTCTCATACTAAGGTTGTTTTGATATAGTAACGAATTGCCAAGGTACGAATCTTTTCTAAATAGAGGACTCGTTACTTTTAGTGATTGGTTGGTAACGGTTATTTTGTAACGATTAGTATCGTTTTTTTCCATCACTAATCTCGATAACTAGTGGCGCCACCTATAACTTACATTAAATGAATCGATAGATTTTTTAATTCTCTACAACTTCTGTTTGAAACATTTTTCGATACAACTTTTACTATTCGAGATAAACTCAAGAAACCGAAAATCGTGACCATTTTTGGTCCGCCATTTTTTTTGCACAGGTCTTTCAGAGTTACCATCGAGATATGTTTTATAGGATGCCGAAATGAACATATTCCAGCAAAAAAACCAATGTTACATTTTTGTTACCGACAAAAGTCTATTTTCCATGGAGTAATAATTACTGTAGGAAAAATAATCCGAACCACACGCGACGCAGTGAAGTAAAATGGGGGTGATTTTTAGGGGTGAAAAAAAGTTTTTTGCAATTTCCAGTTAAACTACGCATCTTATGGAAAAAACTTAAGCAAAAAAAAATTATAAGTAATAAAAAGATTTACAACTTTTGTTGAAGCCATTTATACCCTAACCTCAAATTTTTCCGAGAAAAATGTAAAAACCCGTTTTTTCGGTTTTTTATTTTTTTCTTCCACAAAAATGACTCGATTAGGCTCAAACTTGGCGAGAGTATACCTTTCGATGTTCCAAATAAGTTGTATCTTTTTTGTGTAAAAATAATTAACCGTTGCTTTTTTAAAAGTAGGTGAAATTTTCAATCGCATTTTCTATTTAAAAAAAATTATATATATATATATATATATATATATATATATATATATATATATATATATATATATATATATATATATATATGCACTCTACCATTAAAATATAGGTGCTGCATTTATACGCATTTATATGACCCCATTTCTTAATATTTGATAATCTTGATATATCTATTTTTAATTTTAATCGTTAATAAATAATAAATTGTTTATTTAGAAAAAAGGACTGTTAACTTGTTAATTGTAAATTATTAAACAAAACCAAAAAAAAATTTAGCAAAAAGAAAGAAATTGGCTTTTAGCATATATTAATTTATTCAATTTAAATTCTTTAATATTGAATAATGTTCAGTTTGAAATTCAAATTGTTTATGTAAAATTAGTTGGAGACGCTAAGGAAGTATTGGAGCGGATTTATAACTAAACAGAGGAATGCAGAATGACGAGACCATAATTGCATATCACGAAAAACTTGGTTATTATTGCCAGTCTTTTTCTTACAAAACATGCACTAAGAAAACTAATTCATTTAATAACTAATAAGTATTATCAGTGAAAAAGTCATTTTACATTTTTAAAATAATAAGAAAATTAATAACTTTAATATAATACTAATCATTTAGATTTAATAAAAATACAATTGTCACACATTATATAAAAAGGTTTTTTTTATATATCATCATTGTCAAGTTTATCATCGTCAAGCTTCGTTCTCTTTGCACAAAGTGGTGGTTCTTCCACATAATTAACAGGATCTCCAAGAAATTCGAAAATATCATCAACTGCTTCAACATTATTCGGCTCCATTTCTTCAGAATCTTTATCGTCAATTGTCGTCAAATTCTTTAAACTCCTGCATTTGTACAATTTCCTAAATTGTAACAATTTGAACATAAATTGGTAAATTTTATTCAATGTTTCCAACAGTTACATCTTGCAGAAAAATAATCTTTTTCATAACTGCAATAAATTATTCTAAGGAAAGTTTCGGATATCAACTGATCTTCAATGATATGCGGCTACATGATTCCTTTCACTGATTTCGTCCAACCCAAATCCGTAGAGATAATTTCATTTCCAAGCCATGTTTGAAGTTGATAAAATATCCTTAAACAATGTTGTGTTGCTGCTCCTAATGTTGGTAGTAATTTGTCCAATTTGAAGGTTGATTTGATGGTGGCTGTTTGGTACATGTGAAACCGCAAATCATGCGCCCTCCATTTTTTTTATTTGACAATTGACATTCGTGGTATTAATTTATAGTCACTTCAGCTATCAGCTCCTTATTTGCTTGTGTTATGTGATGTTAGCCATTGCCTTTTCCGACAAAACCTGAGGTAGTGTCGCAGCTAGTAAAACAACGCAGAAAAGACAAATATTTTCGTTGTAATGGATCTTTGAAGCTATGAGAAGTGTAGTAAGAATCGCGAATATTACCGGTGGATGGTTTATGAAATAATATTTACGAATTCCTGTCATTTAATTCATTTAAAAGCAGAAGCACATTAATGACTTGTCCAGCAACTATAAGTTTTATCATCTGCGGCAACTTTATTATGAGGGTATCAGCATCTTCTGTTGCCTATTGACATGTCAATCTTGCTGTTTCAAATTACTGTGTTAATATTTGTATTAATTTATTTTTATTATTTTCATTATATAAAACGTTTATTCCAAATATGGTATATTTTTCCACTATATGCTCTCTTGAACTAAAAAGAATCTAAATGGCTTAGCAGCTGCTCACACGATGCTCCGAAACGAACTGAAAACCCTCTGCTAGTTGAAGGTGGTCCGTTTCCCTCCTTTGCTTACAATACAAGAGCCTTATATTACCGCATTTTCATTATATTTCAATATGTTCCAAAACTTTCTCGAATATTACAAAATTCTAGAATATTGACAGTACTTTCGAAATTTTCACTTTTGAAAAAGTGGCTTGCATAAAAGCTGTAGATATTTTTATTACCCACATTTATATATTTAACTTTTTTCGATAAAATGCGTGGTTTTGTATTTCTAAAAATCACCTTCATTGCACTCCAGTTGTCGGATATTCGGACTGGACCAATTTTCCTCTTATATCATGGTTTTCCGTTTCAGATATTGTACCGCAAATAAGAGTGGTTAGTTCAGGTTAGTTTATAGTAGAAAATTTTCCTCTTATATCATGTTTTTCCGTTTCAGATATTGTACCGCAAATAAGAGTGGTTCCTAACACAACAGTATAGGAACAGGTATCACCATTCATGTGGGTACAGAGATTTCGCTTGAAGAGAGTTTTTTGGGTGAAAGAAAAATTGAGTAAATCATTCCTTTTTGTTAGAGTATTTTTTTCAATTTAATTTATTTTTCTGAATCAATCATGTTTGGTGTAAGTTTTTTCAAAATTGCTAATAATATTTTCTTTGTTTGTGTTCAGTTTATGTTCTTCAAACCATGTCAATGAGCTTCTGTTGGTTTGGAATATGTTTGTTGTTGCAGGTGCTATATGACAGCTTTGATTTCCTGGTTAATTTGGCCCTTAGGGATTTTTGGAGATGAATTTAGGTTTAATGTGGTTTGTTAACGGTAGATATGTTTTGTTTTCGGAATAGACTGTTATTAGTATCTATTAAAATTTAGAGAAAAACCTACAAGATACCTCAAAATTTACTAAGACAAAAATAAATGGAAATAATTTCAATAATAAAATGATAAAAATACCAATTTTTCTAGAATTAATTTAAAACTAACACCTCAAACAACTACTATGCCCATTTTAAAAATGTCTTCAGATGATTAGTAAATTATAATTGAAGTATTTATACTAAACAGATATTTTTTTAAAAGTCCAACAATTTTCGAAAATTTGAATGACCTCAAATTTATATATTTTTAAGATACAATTTTAACAAGTAATTTAAGTTTTCTCGAGAAAACTACAAACGAATTTTTTAACCATTTCTTTACACAATTAGTACCGTTTTATCGCCAACAAAAGGACATTTTAAAAGTATAAGAATAAATCAGCTTTAATTTTTGTAAATCTCAAAGACTCTTAGGTAAACTAAAATTACCTTGTCTTTATTTTACGCTTTACGGCTCGTCTTTGAAGTTAAAGTGGAAAATAAATTCTTTTAAAATATTTTTAAAAAGGCTTTTTACCTAATATAATATAAAAACTCAGTGTTGGCTTTATTCTTCAGGCCTTCGCAATTATTTGAAAGGAACATTCATAAGTCCACGTAAAATAACATTTCAAATATTCAATACGAATCAGAACTCTTACTTTTTAGGATCATATTTCTGAACTGTACAACAAGACGGATCAGACACAATATTTGATAAATCTCATGCTTGGCTTAAGTGATAGATGTCATTGTAGTAGGCAATTTTTAGGTAAGAAAGTGCCTTTTTCTATTTCAGTTCTTACTTGTATTTCTTTACCAAACTCTCATCCATCAATAGTTATGGCGACAATATATTTAAATTTAGCTACCCGTCTGATTTCTTCATTCTTTATACAAAAAACGGTGTCTTCATGTGTTTATCTTACTTACTATTATTATTTTGATTGCCTTATGTTAATATTCAAGCCATACTACTTTTATTCAATGAATTAACCAAAAATTCCAAGTGTTCTAAATCATTGGCCCAAATAGCAGAATAATCCTCAAATTGGATGTGCTTTATGGTATGACCATATTATTTTCCTAGTTCCACCTTCTATAGCCAATTGCAATGTTTCTTCTACATATACAGGGTGTCCGGTAAGTATATCTTAATTTCTGGGGAGCATACAGAGGAGGTCAAGATAACGTCTCTTTGTTATAGAAAAAAAATGTCTATAGTGTCCCTTAATGAAGATACAGAGCCCTAAAAGGAAACACGGCGATTTATTTTAACTTTTTATTCAAGAAACGATAAGTAGTTCAATTATCTACAACTTTTGTTTGAAATTTTTTTTCATAAAACCTTTTAGTTTTCGAGATCAACTTGGAAAATCAGTGACCATTTATGATCCGCCATTTTGTTAGCACAGGATTGACAATATTAACATTGAGATATGTTATTTAGCAGCGGCTGATGATAAAGTCTTTATAGAACTTCTTAAGGAAGGAGGGAGAAAAGTTAAGAAATATTTAAAGATCTTATTCAACAGATATCTTGTCGAAAGTTGAATACCCAGTAGATGGAGCAACACAATTTTGATATATAAAAAAGGCGATCCGGCGACTCTGGACAATTATAGGCCGATATCCCTTCTCTCCCAGTTATACAAAACCTTCATGAAAATCATAACTAGCAGATTGACGAACAAATTCGACATATATAAACCTGTTGAACAAGCAGGATTCAGAAGGGGATATGGAACATGCGACCATTTGCATACACTCAAAATATTAATAGAAAAAACCAACGAGTATAATCTGCACCAGTACATGGCCTTTGCTGACTACGAGAAGGCTTTCGACAGCGTAGAACTATGGGCTGTTGAAGAAGCTTTGGTAAATAGCAGAATAGACTCGAGATACAAAAATCTATTGCATAATGTCTATCTAGACGCAACGATGATAGTACAACTTGATGACGAGCTAAAGACGAACCGCATCCCAATCAAAAGAGGAGTAAGACAGGGAGATACAATCTCGCCCAAATTATTTACAATGGCCCTGGAAGACTTGTGCAAATCATTAAATTGGGAAAATAAAGGGATAAACATTAATGGTAGATTCCTAAATCATCTGAGATATGCAGATGATATACTCTTGATCGCATTCGACTGAGAAGAGCTGCAGTCAATGATAAACGACCTCCATAAAACATCACTCCAATGAGGATAAAGATGAATCTCAGAAAAACAAAAGTAATGTCAAACTCAGACGAACAAGTTATAACAGTAAATGCAACCGAAATAGAACAGGTGAATGAATATATATACTTAGGCCAGGCCATAAGAGCGAGTAAGGACAATCAGACAGCCGAAATTACACGAAGAACTCGATTGGGATGGACGGCGTTCGGAAAACTCTACTATGTTTTGAAAAATCAGAAAATTCCCTTATACTTAAGAACCAAAGTATTTGATTGTTGTATATTGCCGTTTCTAACATACGGGGCGCAGACGTGGACCTTTACAAGATCAAATTTGGATAGCATCCGCAAAACTCAAAGGGCTATGGAACGAAACATCTTAGGAATATCACTCAGAGATAAAAAATAAAATGAGTGGATAAGAAGAAAAACCAACGCAGTTGACGCTATAGAAAGAGTAGCATCATTAAAATGGAAATGGGCAGGCCATAACGAACGAATAAAAGACAACCGTTGGAATTCAGAAATTGGAAAATGGCGCCCATATTAATGGAAAAGATCCAGAAGCAGGCCACAGATGAGATGGAAGGATGACATAGTCAGACATGCCGGCTTGATGTGGCAAAGAAGAGCCCGGAATAGAGAGATTTGGAAACAAATAGAGGAGGCCTATATCCAGTTTTGGAAGGATGAAAACTAGGCTAAAATGAAATGAAATAAATATGTTATTTAGGATGTTGAAGTATACACTTTCCAATAACAAAATCTCTGGGTATATTTCTTTCTCGGAGTACCGCGCCCCGTTATTATATCCGCAAAAATCCTCCAAAGCAAGATCCGGGAACCATAAAGACCTGGAAGAAACCAACATTCATGACTCTGTGCTTTTTTTTAGTACATTCTTTAAGTTAATTTTGAGC
Organism: Diaprepes abbreviatus; assembly: GCA_034092305.1. Taxonomy (NCBI): domain Eukaryota; kingdom Metazoa; phylum Arthropoda; class Insecta; order Coleoptera; family Curculionidae; genus Diaprepes; species Diaprepes abbreviatus. The sequence continues at coordinate 1,621,104 of JASJET010000380.1, read as the reverse complement.
GAAAACATTCACTAACCAATAATTTTTTTTTGAAGTTTTCTTTGATTTTTACCGTTTTGCAATAACCCAAGCTTGCAAATATTTTTCCGAAATCTTCTTGCGATTGCCCCTACAACATGTAGAACCCCTCTTTTTAAATCGGGCAAAAATGCAAAAATTTTCTATTTCCAAATCTTTGGGCTGAAATACTCGAAAATATTCTACGACGTAGTTTTCTCATAAAATAACAATATACTTTGTTTAGTACAGAAATTTAGGACACAGTCGAATCAAATGTGAAATTAGTTAGGGGAGATTTAACCCATGGGGAAATTTTCACAAGATTTCAGAATAGGGTTGTGGTTTTAGATAGTTTAGCACATTCCAATGAAGTTTATGCATTCAGAATATACTAAAGTTAATTTTAAGCATGTTCACGCCTCAGTTTACGCTTTTAGTTTCAAAATACTTTATTTTTCATGGGCTAATTTAATTTTGATTAACTTATATAGCTAGGATAAAAATAGGCGAATAAATAAATAATTTGAGTATTCAGTAAAGCATTTAACGGACCCATAACTCATAAATGATTCATCGAACAAAACTGTGTTTAGTAATAACACAACTTCGTACAGGTGGATGGTAATTTTACTTAAAGTCTGAAAGAGAGTGACCCGGGTAACAAACTGGGGGCAAGATGGTTACCGTTCAGCTAAGTCATGATAAATTGAGATCGTGGTTATTCCAAAGTCAGCGGTAGCTGAGGCTTTTTGTAGCTAAATTAAGTCTATAGCCAAAACGCTTGAATAAGCTTGTCTAGTTTTGGTGGTTTTTAGCCTTGAACCAGTTATTTTTACATTACAGAGCGTGACTTAATTAAAAAATACTGCGAGAAAATACCAGGTCCGCAAATTCCGTCCCATAACTAATATACAGAGTGATTCTCTGGGAAATTTATCGATCGATTGTGGGAAAACTATAATCTGAAAATTTGACACTTCCAGTTATACCGGAAGTTAATGTCAACTTGCTTATTTTAAATGGAACACTCTATATATTTTATTGCATTTTTGATTTTAAATTTCTTAAAATTCTAGACATATTCCATGTATAATGTTCTATACTTAAGTCTCACTGGTTTGGATACATTTAAATTTTTATGTCAAAAATGACTTTTGCGGATTATAATTTAACTATAAATTTTTCCTATAACGAAATCTTTATTATTTAATTTGGGTTAGTTTTCTTGCAGACGAAGATCAACTTTAGCAGTTCTCTTCTGATATTTTGAAAATTATTAGTACAGAGTGGTCAAAAAAGAAAAATAAAAATTATATTTAAAAATTCGTCAAAAGCCAATTTTTTCAAACAGAAAGCACCTATTTTATAATTTTATCATACTAAGCATTAAAAATTAGGGTAGCTTTGTATAAGGTTGTCTATTCCAAAAATTTGTAGTTTTCAAAATATTGGCAAATCAAAATTTTTCTGTTGTAAAAATGCTGTACGGCTTTTAAGTTTTGTTATTAGTTGGCCATGACGGCGAGGCGTGGCGAAAATAAAACAATTAAATCCTACAGAATTGTCACTGTTTCTTGTCATTTGACATTCATTAATAATAATCATACTGGGGCAATTAAATTACACAGAGGAAGATTATTTAAACTTATTTATTATTTATGGAGAATGTGATAGAGTTATTTCAAGAACATTCGATACATTCACGATCCGATATCCGAAGGAACAGGAACCAACACTATTAACTGTTAAAAAGATTATAAAAAACTTCCCAGTTGTTAATAAAATAAACTTACAAAAATTCTTTGAGTAAATGTTCACATTGACGCCCTTGAACTTCCAAACATTTTTCGCACCTAAGCAGGAACTCTTCATGAGTGGTTCTTCTTATTGACTGAGGATTAAGTTCTTCAGGACTATTCTGACGCGCTGCATGTAATCTTCCATAGTGGTTAATGCAGTGTTGTATACTTTATTCATAATAATAAATAAGTTGTGCAGATGACTGTTAACTAAATGACTATTATGTGGAGGCGCCCCATCATGTTGATAAAATAGATTTCTATGATTAGCCAGCGGCAATTTATCTAAATAGTTCACTTCCAAATTTCTCAAGATAGCGAATTAGCGCTCACCTATAAGTTAAAAAACGTATTTTGTATCTAGAAGTCTTCAAAAATGGCTAGCTTATCATTCTGATTATGTTGGTAGAATACTTGGGCGACGACACCGTAATTCCTTATAGCACAATACACGTTAAACTGCCAAAACTCTTGAAAATTTAATTCTTTAAATGGATGTACTTTTGAGTCGCTCCAATAGTGGGAATTGCGTCGATTAAACAATCCATTTTTTGTCAATTTGGCTTTGTCCGACCAAATAATATTATCCAAAACACCAGCATTTTCCTGTAATCGAAGTAAAATAAATTGACAGAACTCTATTCCTCGTGGAAAATCAGTGCCTTTTAAATATTGGTACTATGGAATATACATGGGGATGGAAATTGTGTTTCCATAAAATCTTTAAAACTGATGTTTGAAATAATCCAGACTCTAATGCTACTTGCCTTGTAGAAATTGTCGGATATACAGCGAAATATCCTAAAATTGTAGTTTTAATATTTTCATTATTAACAACTGGTTTATTTCTATTTGTTTTTGCCATTATAGATCCAAAGTTCTTGAAGTATTCTATAATCCTTTTAACAGTTGATGGTGTTGGTTGAATGTCAAAGGGCAAGAAACAGTGACTATTCTGTAGGATTCGATTGTTTAATTATCGCCATGCGTCGCCGTCATGGCCAAGTAATAATAAAATATTTTTACAATAGAAAAATGTTGAATTGTCAATATTTTGAAAAGTACAATTTTTTTGAATAGACAACCTTATACAAAGTTACCGTTACTTTTAATGCTTAATATGATAAAATTATAAAAATAGGTGCTTTCTATATGAAAAAATTGACTTTTGATGATTTTTTTAAATATAATTTTTATTCTTCTTTTTTGACCACTCTGTACTAATAATTTTCAAAATATCTTTGAAAGACTGCTAAAGTCGATCTTTGTCTACTCGAAAACTAATCCAAATTATATAGTAAAAAATTTCTTATTGGAAAAATTTATTGTTAAGTTATGGTCGGTAACATTTGTGACATAAAAATTTAAATATGTGCAAAACGGTCAGACTTAAGTATAGAACATTATACACGAAATAAGTCTAGAATTTTACGTAGAAATTATGCAATAATATATAGGGTGTTCTATTTAAAATAAACACGTTAACATCTATTTCCGGTATAACCGTTAAATTTTCAGAGTCTTCCTGATTATAGTTTTCCCACAATCGATTGATGAATTTCCCGAAGAATCATCCTGTACAGGGTGAGTCAACGATTGGATGAAGTAGTGTCTTTTCGGTGAAATTAACAAAGAAACTATATTTATTGTTTGATACAGTTTATTTTTACGCAGATTTTAAAAATATTTATGACTCTACAGGGTGAGCCAAAAAACTAGGACAGCATAAAGTTGTATTTTTTTAAATAGAACACCCTATATACGAATCGTATTTTCGATTTAGCTTATAATTTTAAATCTTTTTTATTAAGGGTTTACTATAACAAAACTTTATAGTTTCTGAGATAATTAAGTTTAAAGAAAAAAAGTCACATTTTCAAGCATCAATTCAATCCTAAATAACGTTTTCAATTTTGTGACAAATATATTCAAATTTGGAATTTAGCAAGGCCAAGAACAAGTTAACATAATTTTTACCTAATATTTGCAATAAAAGCTACAGGGTGTTGAACACATCGGCTCAAATTTGAACAAGTTTAAAAGAATAAATATCTTTTTTTTTAAATGGTACACCCAGTATATTTTCATGTTATTTAATAGAGTAATAAAAACCCTAAAAGTTTTGTTCAATATATTCTATACCTATTTATAATAGTTTTTGAGATATTTCAGTTTTTCTTATTTTCCATACTTTTTTACAGAAATAGTCTTCATTATCATAGTAGCCATGTAAAATAATAAAAAGAAACTACAGAAACAAACAGAATGCGGTTAAATATGATGAAATACATTATTCGTTATATTACAACGGCAATAGTTTAATTAAACATAATGTGAAAAAATTAACACAAGAATAACGACAAGGCAAATACATATTTACTTTTATACTAAATTGAAACAAAAAAATTACCTATTAAATACTGAGATTAATTATTTCTTTTTAATAAGTGTTCGAATAAACGAGCCTCTTGTGCAATGCACAAATTTAGTCTTTTTTGCAGATTTTCTCGGACCCTGGACAAAATTAGTGGCGTTATTGTTCTACAGGTATCCCTAATCCTGTTTCGCATATCTTCCACTGTTGTTGGTGGATTAACATACACCTTATTTTTAATATAACCCCATAGGAAGAAATCTAATGGGGTGATGTCGCAAGACCTTGGTGGCCACTCAATGAAACCCCCACGTCCAATCCATTTTTGCGGATATCGTTGGTCGAAAAACGCACGAACTTCACGATGGTAATGCGGAGGCGCACCATCGTGCTGGAACCACATACTGTCGAGCTCATCCCTATCGAGACCTTGAAGCAGTTGGGGTAGTTCTTCTTGTAGAAAGTTCAGGTAACTATGGCCATTTAGTGGTTCATCAAAAAAGTGGGGTCCAATAATTCGATTATGATGAATACCACACCAAACCTTTAATGACCAGTGGTTTTGATGTTACACCTCTCTAATCCAAAATGGGTTTTCTGTGGCATAATAATGCATGTTGCGTCTATTTACGGCACCGTTACTTCTTAAAGTAGCTTCATCACTAAACATTACCTTTCATAATAAATTTGGATTTAATTGAATCTCCGCATTTATTGTACGACAAAAGTTTCCACGACTTTCAAAATCCTGTCCATGCAATTCTTGGTGTAATTCCATGTGATATAGATGATACCTATATTTCTTGGTAGTACGATTAGCGGTGGATTGTGATGTTTCACATAATGCTGCTAACTGACGGCTACCAATATAAGGATTTTCCTGAACATTTAACAATACTTGTAGTTCTTTTTCTTCATTAGTTACTGGTTTGTTGACCACATTACGTTTTGGATAATCAACAGTACCAGGAGAATCAAATCTTTGCATTGTTTTGAAAAGTATGGGTATTAGGCACTACATAAAAACCAAAAGAAGCGATTGCGGTTATAAATTTGACACACAGAAAAATGTTCTTTTACATTGTTTTTGCCATGGCTATTATGATAATGAAGACTATTTCTGTAAAAAAGTATGGAAAATAAGAAAAACTGAAATATCTCAAAAACTATTATAAATAGGTATAGGATATATTGAACAAAACTTTTAGGGTTTTTATTACTCTATTAAATAACATGAAAATATACAGGGTGTACCGTTTAAAAAAAAAAGAGGATATTTATTCATTTAAACTTGTTCACATTTGAGCCGATGTGTTCAACACCCTGTAGCTTTTATTGCAAATATTAGGTAAAAATTATGTTAACTTGTCCTTGGCCTTGCTAAATTCCAAATTTGAATATATTTGTCACAAAATTGAAAACGTTATTTAGGATTGAATTGATGCTTGAAAATGTGACTTTTTTTCTTTAAACTTAATTATCTCAGAAACTATAAAGTTTTGTTATAGTAAACCCTTAATAAAAAAGATTTAAAATTATAAGCTAAATCGAAAATACGATTCGTATATAGGGTGTTCTATTTAAAAAAATACAACTTTATGCTGTCCTAGTTTTTTGGCTCACCCTGTAGAGTCCTAAATATTTTTAAAATCTGCGTAAAAATAAACTGTATCAAACAATAAATATAGTTTCTTTGTTAATTTCACCGAAAAGGCACAAACCTACTTCATCCAATCGTTGCTTTACCAGCACTAAGGACAAAAAATAAACTCACAAGTAACTTTTTAACGGCGACTGTATAACTGGGATTCTAAAACATTTTTTGACAGAATAAGTCTTACTTTTCGTAGATCATTTAAAAGGATTTAATTGCCCATCTTAAAGTTTAGAGACGAGCTGAAAAGCATAAAATAAAGAGGCGGTAATTCCAGCTGATTGCCGAAAGAACATAAAAATTTTAAGCGAACAAAGGCCCTTTTCAAATAAACTTCGCAGTTTCAGGTAATAAAGGTTTAACAACATTCAAAATTTTATACTGTGGAACAGCAACATATTTAAATAGTTAGAGTGCTATTAAAGTCAGTTTTGGTACATGAAGAAATGGTCAACTTATGTAAAGTGGAAATCATAACCTTTCGCAGCAGTAGTGTTTTCATTCACTGATCTATAATAAAGTGGTATTTTTCACAGCAGGATTAATTGAAATTTTTTTTCAAGCCATTTGGGTTTTTACAAGGTGAAGATTGGTTGTCTATATGTATTATCCTTTGAAGTAGAAAAAAGGAAATAATTTTTGTTTCCTGCAAATACAACTCTGGTCCTCTTTCCCTACACGTTTGGACCACCTTATGGCCTCGTTAGTGGAGCTGTATTGAACCCTGAGTAACATTGGCAGGAAATCACTGCTATATAAAATATAAATTCCAAAGTACGGCAACGGATGCGTACGGCAGCTCAATATGTCGGAGGCTAGGTTCGTATCTCTTTTAGAGATAGTTGTGCTCTGCTTGGATTACCCAATAGGCGCCACCTGTTTTACATTATCTGTGTTACTTACCTAGTGATTAAACAGGAAAACACTTAGGTATGATGAATGATTTTAATTTATTGACTGTTGGTGTATAGCTCCACAATGAAACGACTTAATTAAAACAAAATAAAAATTCCATTTTATTCCAAAAAAAAAAATTATTATGTACATAAATTAGAATGGTGCCTACAATGTTTTTGTACTCTCTTGATAACTATGGTTGTTACCTCGTTTTTAAAAGGTTATATAAAATTTGGCCGCAAATGTTCTAGAACCTTTAATTGCCAATCACATAAGTTTTATAGAGTTATCAAAAAGTTCTCACATGTTATTATATCACATTAAAATATATTTATGTTGTTTTGTTTGTATTTAAAAAAAATTGATTTATAGCTCCAATTCTTTAACTTAAAGTTTTCTCCTACCTGGTCTATGCTATGGTACCTCTCACTTATAGCGCTGTTGCTAGGATTCCTGTTGTGTTGTGGATGAATGGAGGCTTCACAGGGCCACTTCCAACTCACCAACCAAACGCAGAGTAAGGTTAAAATAGTCGTGGTCACAAGGACAGGAAAACTAGGGCCGGAACCATCAGAAAGCCTTGACAGCAATATCAAGGTGAAAAGGGTGAGATGAAGCTCAAAGATAAAAAAAAAACTGGCTTCAAATAGCCCTGAAATAAAATGTTGTTTTTACCACATGTTCGCAAAAATAAGGGGCAAAATCTTACCTCATTGATTAGTGGACTTTGAAAAACACTTGACCGTCTGCCCTTTCAAAGCTAATGGCAGGATTGGTCTGCTGCCTTCGACGGTTCAACAGTAAAGGGAACGAAAATAAAAATGTCTCTTCCAACCAGACGTGACACATGTTAGGGATATTTGTATTTACCTTTGCCAACCTTATTCTCAACCTGGAGCACTCTAACCTAGTTCCGAACTTACACTGACCACCAGGTAATACATCAAATATTGGCAAGCCATGGAAAATTATCAAAGAGAAAATTATGATCAAACAGTCCAAAGTTACTAATCATGATTAAAACAAAGTTCAAAAAAAATTGCCACAAATTCCATACTGCTTACTCAACCTTAAATGATCGGTCTCGACATGCCGTGCTCGTGTCAACGAATCGGGAATATATCCTCACATAACCGACTATAACCTTATACTTTTAATACTGAAATGGAATGTAAATAAATGAGAGTTTATTAAAAATAAAATATTTTACGACTTTTAAATTCAAACCAAATAATGTGATATATAAACTACAGCGATTTACAAACTGTGTTAAGAAAAAAAAAGTGATAAGTTACAAGACCAAAAGAGTTGTGAACCAAAAAAAAAAACAAATTCCATGTTTACTATTTTAAATTACGGGATAAATAATTAAATTTAATCAGGTAAAAATATACAAATTATATCATATTACTAAAAACATGTAGCATTGATGCTAACTGGTAAATTTAAATGCTATAGTGTAATGGAATAAATATTAATTATTTTACGCTGTTCAATGTGAACTTTATTCTGTTAAAATGAATAATTAAATAATCACTCTGTGAATAGATTTCCCGTGGGAATAGGGTAGTATATATTTTTTGTCACTATCCAAGAAAGTCTAAAGAGTAAATAAATCAGTTATCGCGCTTAACTTTTATTATCTTTGTCGTTTAAATGTTTTCTTAAAAATACATAAACTCAGTTAATTTATGGAGACATAAAGTGAAAAAAACACCCTCTCTAAGATTTGCCTATAAATCTGTCGAAATAATCCTACCCTGGTTATGTAAATAACGACGTGATAAGTGTAGCTTTGTTAATATATGGTATATGAAATACCGTTAAAGTGTATTAAAATATTGAACGAGTTTCCCATTATTAGGAAACAAAAGAGTAATCAAATAAACTCGTTATGCTGTAATATAACGTTTGACCTGTGAAAGGAATTAATATAGCGACTGTTTTTCCTGATTGCAAGAAAGAATGATTTAAATAACAGCAATATGAATAAAAGGGCACTCAGGTTTTTTCACAGTTGTTATATTATTTTATTCCTTTAGTTATAGAAAGAAATAGAATAGTTTTATTAACTGTGTTTATATAAAATTAAGATTCAGACGCTTAGAGGCCAATTCGGGAATCAAGCATCCGGTATAGAAGGGCTAACGCCCTCTACATTTCGAAACTCAACTTGACGTTTACAGGGTTCCATCGCGTAATAAGGGTACAAACGGGAGACAGAGGGGTGTCGAGGGGGTAAGATACGAGAACGCTCTTTTAAGGAATATTAAACTTCAGTTACAACGTGGAAGTCGTTAGAATCGGTGCCGTGAAAAAATTACGTAACGGATATAAACGTCGGGAAAGACGGTTTTCTTGATTTTGTTTTCATTTAATTTGGGAAATTAGGGGAATATCGTGTGTTATCTTAGGCGAGCATTTCGCGATTTTTAATACTATTTGGTTAAGAAATATAAATAGCGGTTTTTTTTGCGTTTTATTCTTTTTTCTGTTTATTGTTTATCAAGCTATTTATACGTGTTTTTTGAAAATTGGGTTTTACGTTTTTGGTTCAAAGAACGGCCAAGAAGAGCAATTGTGTTAGTCTTTTTCGTAATTGTTATTAGTTTTAAGTTTCTCATTGGAAAGAGTTCGTTTTCTTTTGTTTATTTTTGTTAATAGACTAAGTGTTTTGAGAAACTTGTCATGTTTAATTTTAATCAAAAATCTTCGCGCGACTAAACTGGCGGACGTACTGCTGTGTGAGCTGTAAACAAGAGGTGTCATTTATCAAGCCAATTAGCAGCATTTCCTGAGTCTTGAATTTCTGAGTTATAGTTGTGGTAACCTTAAATAACCGTAGTTGTTTGGTACTAAAGCTGCAAGAGGGAAGATGAACGTTCAGACTTCCAGAGTGTCTTTATTACTGTAAAAATTTAATTATAGGGTATCAAAATAGCTACTAATTAAAATGAGGTGGAAAAAATGATTATAGATGAAATGGTTAACGCTACCACAATATATCATTTTCAAGAGTCTATGATCAAATTCTGTCACAAGTAGGGTATTAAAAACCTGCCGAATTCGATGCTAGACTGAAAAATATCGCCAGTCAAACGATATTTATGTTGCTCGCGGTTCGATACAGCTTCACTGGCGAGATCATAAGGTGATCGAAACGCGTATGTATAATATTCCCTATATGATACATCTCCCGGTCTTAGAGAGCTGGACACAAGCAATGAATAGAAATAAATGTAGAAATTCTTATGACTTAAAGACTGAACAACGATAAAAAATTCCACTTTTTTTCTATTTCGTGCCTCTTTTGCTTACTAAACTAGAAAAAAAATTAATGGATCAAAAATGTCTTTTACTAGTTCTTTAATTATCGCACAATTGCACTAAAGCCACTTGTTTAGCCTGTCTGTTAGATATTGTTGTGTCGCCTTGTAGGAGGGTGAGAAGAGATAGTATCGTTCATGCTGATCATGTAGATCTCCATAGTCTAAAGACCTCTTCACGTCATGTTTCGTTCGTCTAACTGAAATCGGCATCGCGTCGAATGATTCTCGATGTTCATAATCTTCAGCGTTGACCGCCCATCCTGTTAATACATGCCAAATTCCAGCTGCGAAGAAATTCAGATGGAATGTATCTTGTTACTCTTGTCTTGAGTATCGGTATTCCGTTAACGTCTGCCTTAGTAACATAGGTTTTTTTTGAAAAATCCTTTCGACAGTTGGTTATTATTGGAAAGCATCGTACGTGTAAGATTCCTTGAGTTTTTTTCGTTAGTTTCTTAGGCACTGGTAGTAGTTCTATTAGCCAAGATAATTTCTTGCAATTGCAGCTGTTGGAAATTCTGAATGCTTCTGGATATGTAGGTATAGATAGAGTCAATGGGGGTCTGTCAACTGTACTGGTATAGGGCTTCATGCGTATGAGGATGATCAGGTAGGTAATTTCTTGGATGCGACATGCCTCCAGTTTTCTTGAGACAAGCAGACAGTGATGATGCAATTACAATATGTACAGTAGACTCGCCCTGGTGTGAATACGCGCTCATATAAACGTTCCAGTAGTATGAACTGTCACACTAAATGTATTATATATATCCAGTAGTACGAACAAATAAGAATCTCGATAGTATAAACCAACTTTCAAACTCTTATTGGCTGCTCTATTAAGCAATATTTCTGATTTACTGGAGAGACACGTGGTGAAAGAAAGCATGAAAATTCCTGTATTGTTCATTTTTATACTGTGGTGGCTAGTTAATTAGCTTGTAGTTGTTGAGCAAAATGGTAAAAAACAAGAAGTTTTTTACTCTTTATGAGAAGTCACAAATCAGAAGATTATCGAAAAGGTATGACGGTAACAACTTTATTTAAAAGATACGAACTTGCCAAATCAATCGTTTGCCTAATCCTTAAAAAAAGGACAAGATAATGAGAGTTGTAAACCAAAGTGTTAAATCAAGTAAGATTAAAAAACGCACTCTTAAAAACGCAGAATATCCAACGATGGAAAGGCCTTTGATATGTGGTGTGTTAGACAAAGAGAATTAAGTTTGCTTGTATCAGGTAAGATTCTTAAACAAAAAGCTATGACTACATGAATATTAACCAACCAATATCGAAACATTTAGTGCAGGTGATGGATGGTTTGCAAAAATTTAAAATTCTACATGGAAAAATTATAAAAATATCTGGTGAGAAGTTATCATCAGCTTCAGAGAATATTAGTCCGTTTAAAGTAGACTTTTTTGATAAGATCAAAACTATAAACTTGACACATCAGCAAATGTACAACGCTGATGGGACCTGACTGAATTAAAAATTGTTGCCTTACAAAACATATGTTTTGAGTTCTGAAAAAAATGCATCAGATCTTAAACAGTCCACACAAAGAATTACTTTTCTGGGCTGAGAAAATGCTACAGGATCACATAAGCCTACTCCTTTGACCATTGACAAAGCAACATCATCTCGTTGTTTAAGAAATTTTCATTTACAAACATTGTTCTAGAAGTAAGTTTTAAATTCATTAAATTTAAGTTTTTTTACATATAAGTATATTTGGAATATTTTTAGGTAAAAGTATCTTTAAAAAGTCAAAAACTTCCTGAAAAAGCAATGCTTTTGTTAAATAATGCTGCTTCACACCCGACAGAATTAAAAACGGAAGACGGTGCCATATTTATTATATTTATGTCGCTAAATTAACACCGCTTATTTAACCGATGGATCAAAATGTTTTAAGATTGAGTAAGTTGTATTATAGAAAACATTTGTTAAGTTATGTGGTGGCAATGGGAGGAAATATGACAGATACCCTAAAAAGCCTAACTTTGAAGAATGTCAATAATCATTAAAAAATGCTGGAATAACATTTTTCATTTTTGATGAAGATGACCTTTCCCTCGCCATGCTTCGACAACAGTTATATATCCAAAAATCACAACTTACTTTACAGGAAAACAAGAATTTGTTGAAAATGATTGGTCCGGTTGGTAAATAAAAAACAAAGTAGTATTTAGATTTAAGTGATTAAACTTTTTTTACGTATTTTTAGGGTCAGTACCAGGATCAAGATATTGAGGACTGGAACAGAGACTTAGAGGTTGAAAGCATTGCATCAAAATTTAATAATATTTAGCCGTTGGTTCTCACAGATATAGAGGATAGCGAATCAGAAAATAAAATCGAGGAACCCAAAAAAATGTCGATTTAGAAGCTCTTGCAGCTCTAAAAGTACTTTTTCAATAATCAGAGCAAAATAATGTTGCAGTTAGTGACTTAGAGAGCCTCAGAAATATTCAAGACATGGCAGTATCAATTTTTTTGATAACTAAAAAAGTTCAGTCAAAAATAACAGATTATTTTAATAAAGAATATGTAAATAAAGATCAGTAATCTAATCTTTTAAAATATTTCTTGTGGTTTTAAATACACCTTCTGAAGTATGAACACTTTCGATAATATGAATATTCTTGGATGTTTTATGTTCACATTAGCGCGAGTCTACTCTATCTATTATACTTCAAAACCTTGGTTGCAAAAATATTGATTAATATATACTATTTGTACATTTTTAATTACAACATACTTTTATAAAATGATATGTTGGATCATAGATCACGTTATAGTGTGAGCTATAAGAGATATATTTTTTTAGATGGATTCAGAGCTTACGATAACTTAATTTCTTATTGAAATTAATTTGAATTTTTCTGTTGCCCATGTGGTCAGAGAAGGAAAAGAGTCATTTGGCCAAAATTTATTTTATAAAATAGAATTTTTTGGTTTTTAAACAATTTTCGTTTAACACGCTGGTGTTACCAATCCCCAGGAATGCCTCAATCTCACGGTAAATGACATGACGATCTTACACTATCAGTTTACCCACAGCATTTCTTGCACTAATACCAATAAGGGACAAACTTTAAGTGACTCGTCCGTAAGCGAACGACGGACACAACTGAATTCATTAAACTAACGATGTACAGTGGTTTTTGTGGTCATATAAAGAATTATCTTGGTGAAAGATAATTGCATGAAAATGTTCAGGAAATTTTGAAGATACTGTAAATAACACAAATAACTTCTACATGTCAAAACATCGTGATTACGAATACCGTCTAAAATATCAAACCTTATAAAGGATATGTCCGATGCAGGGGCAGATCCAGCCTGTCTCTTTGGGGGGGGGGGGGGTGATATCACAAAAATATAGTATGGCAAGCGAAAGTAAGTTGTCGACGGGAGGGGGGGAGAGAGACATCAGCAACATTCCCATTTCTAGTGTAAAAGGCAGGGTCGGGTCTATTTTTCTGAATTTGAAGTTCTTGGAGAGGGGGGGCGATCACAAGAAGAAACAAGTTGTCGATAGGGGGGAGGGGATTCGGGCTGCATACACATTCCTAGTATAAGAGGCAGAATCGTGTCTATTTTCCTGAACTCAAAGCTCTTTGATGAGTGGCTATCGCAAGAAAAACAAGTTGTCAACGGGAGGGGACTGCTAGCAGCATACTCATTCCTAATATAAATGGCATAATCGCTTCTATTTTCCTGACCTCAAAGCTCTTGGGAAGGGAAGGGGCGATCGCAAGCATTTACATTCCTATACTCTATTCAAGAACTAGAGAGAGTAATAAAACTGTTACCGAAACCTCCTAAAATCGTTAAACCAGGGCATTTTTTCCCCAACGAAAAACTTATTACGATGAATGTTTATGATGTCTTAAAATATCAATATCTAGATAATAATGTTAAAAGTTCTGTTGAGATGTGTTCCAATATAACAGGAGTTGGAAAATCTACTATGTACCGAATACTAAAGGAGAAAAAAACGACTGGAATTGTTAGTACTTCCAAGTCACATTCGATCATAGGCAGACGAAAAACCTCGTTGGAAGATGTAAACTGCAATAAAAGGAGTTGTACATACATCTTATTATGAGAAGCAGATCCCAACCGTCGACAAAATTCTAACTAAAATCAATGAAGATCGAGATTTACCTGAAATTAAACGAACTGAGCTCAGAGAACTTAATTTTTGCTGGGAAAAACCAGATAGGAAATCTGTTCTTACAGATCGTCCGGAAAATGTCCCTTGACGAAGGAAATATCTCTCTCAAGTAAAAAGTAGAATTGCTAGAAATAACACAACTTACAAAATTAATAATTTATAATTAATAATTTTGAAAAATTTTTTGGAATAAAGTTACTGCAGAAAATTTGGTAAAAATACATATAATAAAAGAATAAAAGAAAATGTGGAAACTCGATGTCATGATCCGTGAGACAGAGGAACCAATTATAATTAATTTGGGCGAAGATAGCGTCACTGACTTGGATTACGAATTAGATACATAATGTTTACCAGCGTAAACACAATTTATTATTTAAATATTTTTAACATATAAAAATTAATTACATTTGAAACCCTTTTTAATGTTTAATTGTAATTCTGCAGATGGTTTAAGAAATAAATGAACTGAAACGTCAAATGTCCTACAAATGTTTTTCATTAATACTAAAATGACCGATAGCCCAAAAAAATTTTCACATAATATGGACGAATTTATTTTTTTATATATGTTTAATTTATTTTTTGACAATGGATATTTTGTAAGTATTTAAATTATAACTTCCGACCCCGATGACAAGGATTAAAATCCTTTTTAACACTTCATACATCCAAATATCTATCGTTATCCAACCCAAATGGTCCATTATTATAGACCGGTATTTTTGATTATAAAATTTTTAACCCATTTCTATGAAAAATATATATGTCTAACAGATTTTGCCAAAGACACCGGACTAAAGAACACAGGTATTTTGCGAAGAAAAAAAAGCGTAAAAAATGATTTATTACTCTCTCTAGTTCTTGAATAAACTATAGCATAAGAGGCAAAATCGGGTCTATTTTCCTGAACTCAAAGCTCTTGGGGGGGGGGGGGGGGCGATCGCCCCCCCCCCTGGATCCGCGCCTGGTCCAATGGCATATAGGAACGCCAGTGTTGCCAGTTCCCGAAATATAAACGACTACCCTCGTATCATTTAAAAGGTATTTTAAACTTATTTTTCCTCAGGAAGATCAAACTTTATCTCTTTTTCGGCCACACGAGTTAGCGCATTGCGTTCTAAATGCAAAAAAATACGCTTTTCTTTATTCAGATTGCAGTTTTTTCTTTAATTTGAATACTTTTTCACCACAAGATATATCGAGTGTTTCGAGAAGTTTTTCCTCTACCATTTTAATAACCAACTTGCTTTAATAAAGCGCTATACCTGAGAAAAGTTTGCAGTGTTATAACAACTTTTCCCAACACAAAAAGAACTTTTCCCCTTGCGCAAATTGCTACAAATTTATGGCCACAATAAAAATAAAAGGAGTTTCTTAGAAATTAATTAACGCGAAAGAACTGCTTCTTAAGATTCTTAAAACTGCTGCACTGCCGCAGGTGCGGGCATAATATAATAAACTTTTTGGCAAAGCTAATCCAGAATAAGCAGAAAGCTCAGAGAGCAATACGGGAATGGGAGGGAATACAAATAGAGGGGGTTGAAATTGCCGTCCAGTCTCCCTTAGAGCAGTGTGGCAGCGCGTTCGCTCTGGATAACTTGTTGCCGCTGCTGGCAGTTTCGGGAAGCATTTTACGAACATAGTTACGCCTCCCTCGTTACATGTTGCATATATTTCTGTTCTGTATACGTTTCACTTCGAGTTTAGAAATTTACATTTAAGTGAAGTGAGCAAGTGAGGACGGCACCTGTTTTACATATTCAGGAATAGTTTTGTAAGTTGATATTCTAAATGAAAAATAGATTTTCTTGAAATGCAAAACATGTTACAGAATTTTAAAAATATTTATATACCTGTAATTTTTAACGTTTTAAAATTAAAAGTTACTAATATTTTACAAAAATAATAATAATAATTTTATAAAAACATCATTAGTCACTGAATCCGCTTATTACGTATTTTATAAATTTATATAAAATTTTATAAAAACAGTCACAAGGTAAACCTACTTCTTGGTATATACCAGAACATTCGTTCATATGAAATAATGAAATGGGTTGGATATTATTATATAGTTCAGCGGTAGCATGCATATGTTTCGCATCGAATTACAAATTTTAGAATTTAATGAAACAAACTTGAAAAACCTTTACTCACGTTTCATACTCTATGTTAAAATATTTTTTAAAAGTATTATTGTAAATTAATAATGAAAATAATGCTTATATTCTTGATAAATATGATATAGAATGTATATATTAAGGACTTCTATTGCCAACTGTTAGCTTGGTTTAGTAAAGAAATAAACATTGGTATAAAATTTTTTTAGAGATTGAAAATTTAATATTGTTGAATTTTTTATGGAACAAACACAACTTTATAAAATTAAGCCTCAATTATATAAATTAAATAATTACAAATTTATTAAGCATGTATATTTGTAAATAAAACCCTGTTTGCTTTTTAATGTTTCAGTAGTTAAATAGCGCTAAACCCAACATGTGTCTTGTCTTTTGAATACATATATATCTCTCAACTCTATATTTAATAATAAAATTGTTTTTAAATATATATATATATATATTACATTAATTCGCACCTTGCTAAAAATTGGCATGAATGTTGGGAACCCTATTATACACAATTTGTCAATTATCCACATCAATCCGAAGTGTGGAAAAAAATTTATTCAAGGTCAAATGTTGCAAAAATCGGTTTTTTGGGTTTTCCAGCTAAACGGTAAGTTTTATAATAAAAATAGGTGAGACAAAAATTATTCATCATGCAATTATCTATAAAAATTGTTCATCCACTTTTTTTCCTAAGAATCACCATTTCGGAGATACAGCGATGCAAAATGTTGAAAAAGTTGTATTCTTCATAATATGCACACGTTTCCGCGCCACCCGTGAGGTAGTGTACATGGCGCGTTTTTTTTTACGTGGTTTCCCCGGTAGGCCTATTCCACGATCTATTGTGCTTCTGTTGAGGTAAAATTCTAACATTAGCGAGATCTTCCAATCCTTCACAAACAATATTCATTGCATGCATACCATAAACCCATTTACTTATTACACTGTCTTTTGTACTTCTCCCTCGAGCAATACCTCCATCTGTCTTCATAGCTTTCATCATTGACTGCTCGATCACCATATCTGTTGAAGTTCCGCAACTTAATTTATCTGAACGTCGATCAGTGAAACATCCTTCTGTAAACTGTTTGTAAGTACTAGGATTCATACAGTTCTCTAATTGTAACATATCTTGTAAATATAAGTGTGCAGACTTAGCATACGGAAAATGTCCCGAAGCGTGGAAGTAAGGAAGCATTTCTTTAACGCAGTTCAAATGAGCTTGCCAATCTCCCATGCGCTCAGCCCTTATAAACTCCTTCATAATTGATACCATATAAAAATATTGAATCCAAAGTTTTGCGGTAGGTCCACGTTCTTCATATTCTCTTAGTTTTTCATTGAACTGATCGAGTAATGCTCCAGATATTTCGTCGTCATTTTCAACATCATTATATGAAATAGTGTTGTTTATTATATTTTCAGCAGTAATGATAAGATTTGCGTCCATGACGTCATCAATATCAAGCTCTTTCAATATTATTATTGCTAATGTTAACTGAAGTATTGTATGAGGTCGAACAGCTCTCGCATAAGCATGACCATTGAGCATTTTTTCTAATGACCCAGGTGCATAAATCAAAGAAAATATGTCTTTTATGCCGCTTCCTTGCATAATGTAACCAATTGCACCAAGAAACGACATGAGAAGATGAAATCCTCCGAGCCTAATGATGATCTTCGATAATTCAGACCCTTCAGGTGCGGCTGATACGATTTCTCGAGCTTTTGCATACAGAGGCTGGTCAAAAGTAACAATACATACATCATGACCATAGCGTTTTGCATTTTGTAATGCACAAAGTAAAGTCGTGTATATAGTATTGTAATTACTAGCCGGTTGGTGAATAAATGGTAAAAATAAAATTTTGGATGTTGAAAAATTCGTAACATTATTTGTTAATTGTTCAATGAAACCATTCCAACCGGGTATTGAAAAATTCTTCCATTTACTATAGAACCATATCGCATCGACTTTTTTAAGTACAGATTCTATTACTTCACTATTATAAGCAAAATCATGGACAATTATTTTACTATAACCTACCACACCATCATTTTGGTATATCTGCAGTGACACATGAGCTATTGCCGCGAAATCTGTTGCTGAAGGAGCTTCTTTTATCCGTTCTATCGGCTCTCTAGTAAACTGAACTTTTTGGAGTAACAACTTGAATGATACCCATTATGTGAAGTGTGTTATGACCGTCCAGCGTATTTACATTTATATCAGCATTGTTTGCAACATACTGAATGAATGTGCTAGTTTCTGGTGGTAAAATGTGAGGTGGACGGTGAAAAACTGCTGCTGCTTCGTACAATATAGTATCATTATAAGATGCGTACAAACCGAAAGACGAAAAAATTTGTATAAGACGTTTTGACCCAAATCGCCGATGAAAAAAAATAGAGAGACCCAATTGTAACTTTGATTTGAAAGACCTTGGTCGAACAGCAGTCATAATACTATGGCTAATATTTGTGCATACTAATTTCAAATGTTGTAAATTAAATCGCTTTTTTTTCAAAATAACTTTCTCCAAAAAATAAGTCAGTGACTCTGGAATTTGACTGTTAATATCTTCAAACATACGACCTGGCGGGGGGTAATGAGAATTATCAAAAACTGCAGATTGAATATCTTCTCGAATGATTGCTGCCGCAGCCTTCACGATTCTAAATCGCTCTTCTTTTTCATTTGTTGTTTTTTTTTCGTAGCTAGCTCGATTTAAAATGTCATAGTGATTATCAACTAAACATATTAATGTTGATGCTCCTGACTTTTCTGTTATAATAATTTTATCGCCATACTTCAACTTTAATCGTAACTTAATGGTTCTATTATCTAACGAATTGTTGCAAATATTTTGTAATTTGTCTAATGAAAATTGACAATCATCACTATTTTCGATGTGTGCAAATATTTCCTCCATTAAAGATTCGTACTTTCAGATTGAGGACGACCGGCTTGACCCCCCGTAGTCGGTCTCAAGAAGGCATTATGACAGTCTTTATGATACTTAGCTTCGGCAGCAACTAAATCATGTTCGAACTCAATTCGAGTAATAACAGCTTTTGCTACATGATCAGAACGAGTCTGGGCTATATTCAGGATTGTTTCTTTGAATGAAAGTGTTGTTACATGAAAAATTTTACGCCGATACTTCAGTGCTTTTCTGTTTTCTAGCTCTTCATTCAATTCATTGCCACAAAATAAGCAACACTTTTTAAAACAAAAAAATGGTTCACTTACGCGTGCTCTAGTACGAGGTGGACTTATTTTTGATGTACTAGCTTGTTCTTCATCCTGTTTTCTTTTCAATGCAGCGATTGTACCCTTCCGAGTATAGTTTTTTCGACACTGCACATGAACTGTCACAGAAGTCTGGTCTTTCAGGTATTCCGAAAATTCATCACCTCTTTCAATACTTGCATTAATTAATGTCTTTAAGCCACGATCAACAGTAACTGTTTCGCTTTCGGTCAAATGTTTATTACAAATAAAGCACAACTGCGACATTTCTATTACAAACACAAAACTGCACAAATTTTGTTTGAAAATATAAGCAATAACTACGTGTTCTTACTATGAAAGAATGCTTGAGACTAATACTATTCTATCTAGGGAGGCCCTTCAAAAAGGAGCAGGTATACGAGCGTCGCCACGTGGACAATTGAATAGCAGACAGATGTTGCTCAAGGCCGTACGGTCATATAAAATGAGGGACTGGGTTTTTTTTGGAGTTTATATTTTTAAAACTGTATAATATGTATGTATACGCTACGAAAATTAATATTTTTACTTATATTATCGTTCTGTAACGTATATTACGGTAATTGACATGCATATTATGAAGAATACAACTTTTTCAACATTTTGCATCGCTGTATCTCCGAAATGGTGATTCTTAGGAAAAAAAGTGTATGAACAATTTTTATAGATAATTGCATGATGAATAATTTTTGTCTCACCTATTTTTATTATAAAACTTACCGTTTAGCTGGAAAACTCAAAAAACCGATTTTTGCAACATTTGACCTTGAATAAATTTTTTTCCACACTTCGGATTGATGTGGATAATTGACAAATTGTGTATAATAGGGTTCCCAACATTCATGCCAATTTTTAGCAAGGTGCGAATTAATGTAACCTTCAATGTCTATTTTGACCGGACTAATAGTTGCGAAGTAGTAGATATCTGTTGGACTTTCATTGCCTTTATTTTTGTTGAATATCACGACGTTTCTGCTAGTAGTTATCTCTAGCCGTTTTCAAGTGAAACTAGCCGAAACGTCGTGATAGTCAACAAAAATAAAGACAATGGAAGTCCAACAGATATCTACTACTTCACAAGAAACATCATTGTCTATGGCCTTCAAACAAACAATAGACTATAGTTGTCTAGATCTATAAAAAAAAGGTGGCAATTAAGAATATCGAAAAAAATGTTGATATTTCTAAGATCCCATCGATATTTATCAAACATTATGTAAATAATAAGATGACGTAGTTAGAATATGACTTAAAAGTAATACTATTCAAGTGTCAATCGCCGAATCGTACGTAACTTTGCAGGATGGTAGAACATTGCCTTCTTGGCTTTTAATCTTCAAACGACTTTTGATTTAACTTAAATGACCCAAAAGGTTATGGTCGAGATCACAATAAAATGAGATTTTCGATTTCCTAAGAGTGTTCTCCCAAACTCTTTGTTTTTTAGTTACTTAACCGTTCCGGTTTTCGAACATACCCCTATAGAATTAGCACATCGTCAGAACTAGAGAACGATTGTTTGAATTTTTATTATATTTGGAAAAGTGTTGATAAAGAGCAGATATTTTATTTCTTGGTACACTCATACAGATTCTATACCACCCCACCGACCATAAACAGCCTTCAAACAAATGTATTGTGTTTAAATCTACTGGTATGATCGAAGGTCTCGGTACTTTTATACTACGCTGTATACAGGGTTACTCACCCTATAGGGCACGGAATATTGCGCCAAAATACGTGACTTTCAAAAATTTTACTTTTGGGATATATGGGGGTCTAATATAGTTACTTTTTAAAATTATTTTCATATGGTACAGGGTGTCCTGAAGCTCTGAAAGTATCAAAGTGTGTTTTTTTAAAATGGAACCTCCTATATATTATTGCATTTTTGGATTCTTCGATCACAAAAATACCTATTTTAATGGGTTTATAGTAGCTAAACTTTAAGGGTTTTTAAATAATTTGAATTTTGACAAAATTTAACCTAATTTTCATGTTTCAAATACTTAAGAAGTATTTCAGTTATGTACTCGAAATTTACATTGAAATGTAACGATAAATCATATTTTATACCCCAATTATAATAAACTTGCTATATTATAAAGGGTGTCCAAAAATTAAAATTAATCAAATAAGGACTTCAGGTGCTATAACTTGATTAATTTAAATAGAAACGCTATACATTTTACCTACAAGAAAATGTACCTTTTAAACACCTATCGAATGGTATTAGGGTACTCTATAGCTAAGTTTTCGCGTTTTCACAGAATACACCAAATAATCGTTTTCTGTCATATTTTGTGTTTTTTGAATAGACATTTTAATGTATCTAGTTGCCTATGGAAATTAGAAATGTCAGATAATTCATTCAATCTGTCATTTTAGTCAACAAAACCTGCTATAATAGCCACATTCTTTTGTAACTGTGAAACTTCATTTGTTGAATTGAATTATTAGAATATTGTTGTGTTATTGCTTTGTCAAAATGAATATTTATCCAATTTAAGAGCGTATTGATATGATTTTTATCTTTGGAGAATGTCATCAAAATTGTTTGTTGCTTTTCGAGTGTGCTCAAAGGTTTCCTGAAAGAAAACATCCTAAACAGCCATTTTTGTGAGACTATTAAACCCGTTTCGGGAAAGTAGAAGTGTCAGTTATAAAAAAACCTGTTATAGAAAACCTGTTACTGAGGATGAAGAAAATGTTATACTGTTCAGTGATCGAAAATCCCAAGATTAGTCAGAAACATATATCCGAAAATACTAACATTAGACAAGCAAGTGTTTCAAGGATTCGTAACAAGTACAGATTTCATCATTATAAAATCCAGCTTTGTAAAGAGCTTCGCGGAAATGATTTTAACAACCGAACTGAATTCTGCTTGTGGGTGTTAGATGAAATGGCAGAAAATGAACACTTTTTTGAAACCCAGAATACGTGGTCGGTTAATGTGTGGGAAGAATACTGGGTCCATACTTAATTGGACCCTACTTTTTTTGAAGGATCTTTAAATGGTTTGATATTTCGGGATTTTATTTTACACCAACTTCCAGTGTTATAAGAAGATGTTCTTTTAAATTTTAGAATAACTATGTGGCTTCAACTGGATGGAGCTCCGCTCATTTCATTGCGGTGTACGGCAATTTTTAAATGTCAACTTTCGAAACACGTGGATTGGAGACGAATTTCAAAATTTGCCCCCGAGATCTTCGGACTTAACTCCACTAAATTTTCTTTTTATGGGGATACATAAAAGGAATTGTCTACAATGCACCCCCGACAACCCCATAAGATGTAAAAATGCGCATAAGAGACGGCTTTTCAAACCGTAACCCCACAAATGTTATCCAGAGTAGCAGTGGTTTCCAAAAAAAAAATATCTAAGTATTTGGAAATGGATGGTCGACATTTGAATATTTACTATAAACTTTTGCTTCCATTTTGTGCGTTGTCAAAATGTTATTACATTATTGCTGTTATAGCCTGTTGGACGACTATAAATCGCGTTCGGACATTTGTAAAGATCTTCCTGATTATTATTCTTATAGTTGTAAATTACCTGTCATTTCCAAATGCCAATAGGCAGCTAGATATTTGGCGTATTTAATGAAAACGCGAAGACAGCTATAGAACACCCTTATATCATTCGACAGGTATTTAAAAGTACATTTTTAATAAGGTAAAAAGTACAGCCTCCTATTTAAATTAATCAAGTTATAGCCACTTAAAATTCTTATTTGATTAGTTTTAATTTTTGGACAACCTGTATAATATAGTAAGTTTATTATAATTGAGATATAAAATATGATTTGTTGTTACACTTCACTGTAATTTCGAGTACATAACTGAAATACTTCTTAAGTATTTGAAACATAAAAATTAAGTTAGATTTTGTCGAAATTCTAATTATTAAAAACTCTTAAGGTTTAGGTACTACAAACATTATTAATAGGCACTTTATATAATATATATATATATATATATATATATATATTATATATATACACATATATATCATAATATAGAATATAATATTGGCGAAGCGGACGTGAAAATTTGTCAAACTCAGGGTCCGACAGATGGCGACAGCGCTGTTTCGTCCTAATATGGGACTCGTCAGGCAATGCATTCGGTACAAACCATCATCTCGCCTTGCATCCTATAAAGATGAGTTAAAATCAAAAACAGCAACAAGACGACAAGGCGACATCTCGATGGTTCACTTGATAACACAAGAATCACACAAACTAACAAAGTTTGTAAAAACCGCCATGTGGTGGCGCGACATGTGGCTTTGGCTGCTGAAATTAAGCAGTAGGCTTGGTTGCCAGTACCGAAAAATGCGACCCCTATCCTTTGGGGCAGCGCGTTTCGTGTACTCGATTTATATATTTCTGTTTTAATTCACCGTCGCGCCACCACATGGAGGTTTTTTACAAACTTTGTTAGTTTGGGTGATTCTTGTGTTATCAAGGGAACCTTCGAGGATGGTTGCAAAGGCGAGATAATGGTTTGTACCGAATGTGGTGGCCTGACGAGTCCCATATTAGGACGAAACAGCGCTGTCGCCATCTGTCGGACCCGGAGTTTTTCCATACTTTGGAGTGCTCCGCACTTTTTAATACGAGAATGTAGATTGACAACTTTCTATATATATATATATAATATATATATATATATATATATATATATATATATATAAATATATATATATATATATATATATATATATATATATATATATATATATATAAGCAATTAAGCATAAACATTCATAATTAAGCCAAGTAATTCCAGAAAAATAAAAATTACACACATTTCCTTTAGTCTATTTGGTATAAAGAAAGTTGATTAAAAGAGTTAATACATTCGCTTCACCAAAACTACATAGGGAACGTTATTTGGCAGTTTTTTCGTAAACTTCGCGTTGTACTCCACATTGTATATATAATTCAATCCACTAAGTAAATCACTCTCTGGAGGTTCTCATAAAAAATACATTACATTCCCGCATACTCCCAGCGATGTATGTCTAAATTGCCTTGGAAAAAGTCGAGTGAGAGATTTAATCAAGATATAAGTAATATTGGAAGCGAAAGGTGAAAAATAAACATGTAACATTTACGTTTCTAGAGTCTTGAAATATGAACGAATATTTTAATGAAATCTTGATAATTATGACGAATTCATGCTTAACCAGTTAGTTAAAAATGTAGTGTCCACTCTCCCAATTGTTTGTTTTTAATACTGATTAAAAATTAATATATAAATATAATAGAGTGCGTGATTATAATTGTTGTGTTGTAATTAATTTTTTGCGTAAAACAAAAATCTCCGTTCTTAATGAACTTTCAATACCCTCAGTTGAAAAAGATTGGAAAGGATCGAAACGTCCTGAAGTATAAAATATACATAAGTATGACTACTTTATATATGTAGTTTTAATATAAAAATGAACCATATACCCAAGAAAATAACCAACTAAAAACATACTGAAAGATTCAAGAAAAATTAATTCTTATATATATATAATATATATATATATATATATATATATATATATATATATATATATATATATATATATATATATATATATATATATGTATATATATATTGTGTATAGGTAGACACCTTTTCTCAGGTGTGATAAGTTTTTGATTATGAAAAAGTCAAACAAAAATGTACATAAATAATTAATTAACTCATTTATGTGATAATTGCAGATGGTAGAATAGACGAAATAGACATTAGTTAATAGTGTGTAAGAATTTATATTTGAATCATGTTTTTAAAGGACATAAAATGCCAATAATTCTGTAATAACATGATAAAATGTATAAAAATTTGTGTGAAAGGGTTGACACTAATGCATATAAATTAAGAATTATAAATATATTTGACTCCAGGAAGACATGAATCTTATAAACTAATAAATAAGTGATATTTTGAATAAGTAGTGAAGTGTTATTGTCCAGAAATAGTGACTGAAAAAGGAATTTTAAAACAAAATGGTGAAATCTACAAAAATGAAGATCTTAATCGCCCCATTTTATAAACAGTGCGGGTAATGATAATATATGGAAATAAGCGTCAAATAATAACTATTTAGTGAAATATAGACACTATTCATCAATAGTTATTTATAACATATTAGTTTCTACATATTACAATAACAGTAGTTGTTAAAACTTTGTTAAAGATATTGTAAATGTGTAATAACAGTATAAGAAAATCTAGAGTATAAGTTTATTTTAATAAGAAACCAGGATAAAAGAGTACATTAATTATAGGTAAAACTTTGTTAAATAAGATTATAATATTAATAAAATAAGAATCATCAATTTTAGCAAGTTATAATTTAAATTTAAATGTATAGGTAAAATTTTCTTAGATGTAATTCAATTTATTTATCAATTTTATGTGGTAAATAATAAACAAAAGTAAAGATTAGATATATCAAAATGTCAGGAAAAGTCCAAATTTACACAACTCATAATTTATTTTCATCAAATATAATATTTATTTCATAATATCAATAAAATAACATAATTTTATCATAAATTGACACTTAGGAATCCATTTTGATTTTGTGTTTCAAAGCTTAAAATGTCATCTAGTTACCAAGTTCAACGTAAGATGGACGACCAATCGGAAAAAAAATTGAAACAAAAATTATATCACGCGACATTTACTATAAAAGCTAAAATTCTTTTTTTTTTTAATAAAAGGACAAGTCCATCATTTCTACACTAAACATCATTAGTCTGGTTCTTAAAAAGTTAAATAACCTCAATATTTTCACTTGTTATTTTAAAAAGTAAAAGGAGTGGTTATTAATCGATTATAGTTCAAAATTCGCTAGTCTTTTTATTAACGTACCATAACGTAAAAGTTTTTCATTTGTTATGTCATAAATAAATTAAAAGGAAGACAGTGCAGATTAATCTATGGTAAAGAAAACATTGCTGATCTCATTCATTAAAAATTTTTTCAAAAAAGTAAAAGGAAGAAACTTAGAGCTTGGATATAAAAATATCTGGAGATTGAAAGTCAATTTTAAAGGGAGGAAAAGAAGTTTAATAAATTAGTAAATAAATTATGTCAGTAAGCAAGCAGCTGTGAAAAATATTTAAATAATTGGCAAAGGATTCTTCCTTTAAATTTTCCTTTATAAAAAAAGGCAGGAGGAAATATAAAACTGGGATATAAAAAATTTTCTGGAGATTTAAAAGGTATTTATTTATTGTGTAAGATATAAAAATTTTTTGACTTGCCTGTAAATAAATTGATAAAATAGACTTATACTACCTTATTATGAATAGTTATAGTTAATAATAAAATAAAATTTTTAATTTGGCACTGTATCACCATCACTTTTTAATAATACGGCACACACTAAATTATTTCTAGATTGTTTAAATAAAATCACAATATTTTAAGACGCTAATCATTTGTATCCGTTTAGGCAGTTATACAATATTGCCAAATTTAATAATTCTAAATCCTATAAAAGAATACAGAGCATATTGAATAATATTTGATAATTTAATTAGGTTTAGATAAGGTGATTTATAAATTTTCAATAAAAAACTGCACCCACTGACATGATTGTATTTTCTAAATAAAATTTGTATTTGTGTTTTGGAATCATTGGTTTGACTTTTTCTGATAATAAATATATATTTTCATCTGAACTCACCTGAGAGAGAAAACATTGACATCAATGTTTAAATGTCAAATCACCAAAGACGGGGTACAAATCAGAAATACAGCACATGAGTAATTCAGAAATACAGCACATGAGTAATTGAGTAATATTCATTGAAAATAAAAAAATTTGGTACAAATCAATTATACTTAGGTATAGTTATTGGTGCCTGCCGCACAAAAATTTAATAAGTATCATATATATATATATATATATAT
Organism: Diaprepes abbreviatus; assembly: GCA_034092305.1. Taxonomy (NCBI): domain Eukaryota; kingdom Metazoa; phylum Arthropoda; class Insecta; order Coleoptera; family Curculionidae; genus Diaprepes; species Diaprepes abbreviatus. The sequence goes on along the minus strand of JASJET010000380.1, from coordinate 1,593,521 downwards.
ATATATATATATATATATATATGTATATATATATATATATATATTTATATATATATATATATATATATATATATATATATATATATTTATATATATATATATATATATATATATATATATATATATATATATATATATATATATATATATATATATATATATATATGCTGTCCATAATTTTTATCGCCAATAAAAAAAATAAACAATACAATTTAATTATTTTTTTACGTGCACGTTTCACGTTGCGCAGTCGGAATAAAACACGAACTAATGACTGAAATATCAACGCAATATCTATATATATATATATATATATATATATATATATATATATATATATATATATATATATGTGTTTTTTTTTGTATTGGAGGAGACTTTGGACAAAATCGCCATGAACGAAGATTTTCCACCCCACACAATTGAGCTTGCAGAACACTGCCTAAAAAACCCATCTTTCATGTTCGATAACCAAATGTACAAACAAACAGATGGCACCTATGGGGTCCTCACTTTCACCAGTTATAGCCAACCTTTTGATGATATATTTCGAACAAGAGGCACTGCAAAAGCACTCTTAAAACCGAAATTTTGGAAACGCTATGTCGATGATATTTTTTATAATATGGCCACATGGAAAAAAACACCTGGATGATTTCCTCATACACCTGAATAATATCCACCATAGAATCCAATTCACGCTAGAAATCGAGCCAGAAAAGAAACTTCCTTTTTTGGACCTGTTATTAACTAGAAAAACCAACAACACCCTAGGTTTCAGTGTATATCGGAAACCTACACATACTGACCGATACCTCTATGCAGAGTCCATCATCATCCCTCTCAAAAGCAGGCAGTGGTCAACACACTAATATCAAGATCTCTCCGACTAACAGAACTCGACACAAAACAAGACGAAATAAGACACATTTCAACAGCTCTAGAACGGAATGGTTTCTCATAATCAGACATAAAGAAAGCCATAAAAAGACAAGAGAAAACCACAACAAAAACCAAAGACCAAGATCAACAAGGAACAAAGCCATAATTCCATACATAAAAGGAATCACGGACAGAATTGGAAGAATCTTAAGAAAACACGACATACAGCCCATATTTAAACCACAAAAAACAATAGCCAACATCCTGGGAAATCCCAAAGACAAGACCGACCTTGAAAATCATGGCGTTTACAGAATTTCACGTGCAGATTGTGAGCAAACATATATAGGACAAACAAACAGGCGCATATCAGCAAGAATTCAAGAACACAAAAATAGCCTCAAAAACAAACAAACAACCTCAGCTCTATTTCAACATCACTAAATCACCGGACATACCATCGACTTTGAAAAAGCAAAAGAAATAGCACCAGTACTGAACTACAAAGTACGCGTCAAGAGAGGCCCTAGAAATCGAAAAAGCGCGACAGCTCAATAAACTAGACGATGCTATACATATTCCAACAACATAGAAAATATTAATAAAAAAAACTAGCAACTAAACAACAAAGATCAAGCAATACACGAGAGACCAGCACACAAGAACCAAATACATCGCACTCGGCAGAGGGGAGGAGCCTGCGAAGCCGCTCGTCCAATTAGAAAGCGAGCAAGCTAAACAAAACTCCATCAGTTCTCAGCGAGTAACGAGACGAACCGTACTTGAAAATGCCAAATGAGATTTTGGCGAAACGTCGTAAAAACGATTTTTTGAACTAACGAATTGAAACCTGTAATAAACAAACCATTCATTCCACCATCCGTGAAACCTAAGATATAACATATATATATATATATATATATATATATATATATATATATATATATATATATATGGAGATAATGTGATTTGAAGTAGTAATCTTCTGAGACTTCCCGCTATACCAGAAGTTTCCGAAACTTACGTAATATATATGTTATGTCGGATATTCTCACGGGTGTGATATGTAATCGAAGGTCTTCGGGCATCCCGTGTTTGTACTGAATCCCTCTCAGGACTGTAAAATAGCTGACGTTTCGGTGAAATCTCATTCACCATTTTCAGAGCTCACTCGTATATATATATATATATATATATATATATATAATATATATATATATATATATATATTTATAAAGAAGGAACATTTGAACAACCTCCGAAATTCGTATTCTCGACAATGCGTAACAACTGGACATATTCAAATTCATCATAATATTTATAAAATAGCGTATTTTCTTTGTAGATGTACAGTGGTCAGAGTTCGACCCACATTACCCTAATATGTTTTTTAAAAATAAAACAACAGATGTTTGACATTAATAAAAAATCCTTAAATGTAAAAAATGGAAAACATTACATACTCATAAAAGAAAAAATAAATAAAGGTTATTTACTGAGGACGATATATTTAGAAAACTTTCCTTAAAAATTCTTTCTGCTGTATTTTATCCAAAATGTCATGCTAAATTTTATCGTTATGCTCTTTTCAGTGTTATTTGTGTTACATGTGGGCAACATAACTGTTTATAGAAAAAGATTTAATCATCTGAAGTTAGTTGAAAAAAAATTATTTAAATAGTATTAGGATTGGATATAAATTATAATTTGAAATTTAATAAATGTTATTATAATAATGAAATAATAACAGTACGATAATGATATATATTTTCATGAAAACTATACAAAAAAAGAGTTTTTGGAAGTGCTTAAAAATTTGTCTCTTAAAAAACAATATTATTGCGACGAACTTGCGGAAAGTATAAGTCACACAGTGTTGCGGTTACTTCCCTACCACTGTATATATAGCAGGAATTCGTCGTAATAATATTTCACCTAAACTTAATTCTAATGTATTAGCTTTAATTGATAGTGAAGCGAAAAAAATTTCTCAAATTAACTGGGAAAATGGTGTAAAACATGTGAAGGAAATAGAAAAAACCTAAGTCTATTTTAAAAATGCAACAGAAAAATTAGTTATTAATCTAGTAGCGACAGTAAAATAGATTTAGTTTGGTAATATAGAACTTAGTGTTAACTAAGTATTTCTACATATGCAAATATTATAATGTATTATATTATTATCGTGTTTTATTTAATTTAATATAAAAATCAACTATTGCCTGTTAACTTATTTCCTACGAACATAAAATTAAAACTAGAATTAAAAATAAACATTACTTCGGATCTGAACGGATTTCGGTATAATATTACAGCTGTGGTTGAAAGGTTTTATTGCAGTTTCATTGTTATAAATGATTGGACTTTTTGGTCGATTTCTAATAATTCTGAATACACTATACTTTACACGTGCGTGGTCAGATGGTACCTAGCAACGCCAGTGTTGTTAATTCCCGAAATATAAACTACTAACACATACTAACAACCAGAGGAGGATCCAGCCTCTCTCTTGGGGGGAGGGACGGTGATATCACAAAAGGACAGTATGGCAAGCGAAGGCCAATTGTCGATGGTGGGGGGGGGGGGGGGGGAGAGGCACCAGTAACATTCCTATTTCTAGTGTTAAAGGTAGAGTTGGGTCTATTTTTCTGAATTTAAAGCTCTTGAAGAGGGGGCGATCACAAGAAAAAACAAATTTTTGAGTGGGGGGAGGTCTATTTTCCTGAATTCAAAGTTCTTGGGGGGGGGGCTATCGCAAGAAAAACAAGTTGCCAAGGGGGGGGGGGGAGTGCCAGCAGCATACACATTCCTAATGTAAAAGGCAGAAACGGTTCTATGTTCTCTAACTCCAAACACTTGGAAAGGGGAGGGGCGATCGGAAGCATTCACATTCCTATACTCTATGTAAGAACTAGAGAGAGTAATAAAACTGTTATCGAAACCTCCAACGTACCTGCTTCAGAGACGCAGGTAACTGAGGACTGTCATAAATCTAATTATATTTAAATATAAATAAGCTTTTATAAATTTACTGCAACAATAAAATATCTGAGAGTTACAGTGTGTCCTTAGTAATTTATTTTGTTTATGCTCGTTTTTATATATTATTTGAGATTAGCGAGATACCCAAAAGATATGTCTTCCACATATATATTTACTCCAAAATTGTTAAGCCAGGGCATTTTTTCCTCAACGAAAAACTTATTACCATGAATGTTTATGATGCCTTAAGATATCAATATCTAGATAATAATGTTAAAAGCTTTGTTGAGATGTGTTCCATGATAGGACTTGGAAAATCTATTATGTACCGAATATTGAACGAGAAAAAAACGACTGGAATTGTTAGTACTCCCAAGCTACATTTGATCACAGGCGGACGAAAAATCTCGTTGGAAGAAGAGATGTAAACTACAATAAAAGGAGTTGTACATACCATCAACAAAATTCTAACCAAAATCAATGAAGATCGGGATTTACCTAAAATTAAAAGAACTGAGCTCTGGAAATTGTTCAGAGAACTTAAGTTTTGTTGGGAACAACCAGATAGGATATCTGTTCTTATAGATCGTCCGAAAAATGTCCGTTGGAGAAGGAAATATCTCTCTCAAATTGCTAGAAATAACACAACTTACAAAATTAGTAATTTAACTGAACTTTTGAAAGATTTTGCCAAATAAAGTTACTGCAGAAAATTGGGAAAAATCCATATAATAAAAGAATAAAAGAAAATGTGGAAACTCGATCTCATGATTGGTAAAATAGAGGAACCAATTATAATTATTTTGAGTGAAGATAGCTTCACAGACTTTGATTACGAATTAGATACGTAATGTATACAATTTATTATTCAAATTTTCTGTAACATATAAAGATTAATTATATTTGAATCCCTTTTTAGCGTTTAATTGTAATTCTGCAGATGTTTTAAGAAATAAATAAACTGAAACGTCAAGTATCCTAAAAATGTTTATAATTAATAATAAAATGACCGATAGCCCCAAAAAATTTTCATATTATATGGACGAATTTATTTTTTGATATGTCTTGTATTTTTGATAATGGGTATTTTGTAAGTATTTAAATTATGACTTAGAATTTTTTGAGAGAAAAACGCTGCGTTTTAGTCTGAATGTGCCTAAAACGGTTTCTATGCCAAAATTAAAAATAATAAAAATACAGTTGTGATTTGTGTTAAATATGTCAAAATTATTTATATTTTCTAATGTATGTGAATTATTAAGAAATCACAAGAAATAAAATAATATTATAAAAACTTTTTATTTCAGGTTATTACCGAAATAATATTCTAGGCCATAAATACTTAGTGTTAAAGTAAACCTCCTTCCGACACCTATGACAAGGATTAAAAACACTTCACACATCCAAATATCTATTGTTATCCAACCCAAATAGTCCATTATTATAAACTGGTATTTTTGATTATAAAGTTTCTAACCCATTCCTATGAAAAATATATGTGTCTAACAGATTTTGCCAAAAACACCGGACTAAAGAACACAGATAGTTGGCGAAGAAAAAAAAGGGTAAAAAAATGATTTATTACTCTCTCTAGTTCTTGAATAAACTATAGTATGAGAGGCAATATCGGGTCTATTTTCCTGAACTCAAGCTCTTTGGGGGGGGGGGGGATCGCCTCCACCGCCCCCCCCTTGGGTCCGCACCTGCTAACAACTAGCCATCTATTTAAATAGAAATGTTTTAGTTACCAAAATTTCAGGAAAAAATAAACTTAACGCGCTGACGTTGTCATTTTAAGGCCTAGATAGATTTTCAAATTTGATTTTGTTGGTATAAAGTTTTTTAATATTATTACTTCACGTGACTCATATCCTTAATTAACATAACAGCTCTTTTTATTCGATATAGGCAAATGATCCTACTATAAAACTTTGTTTTGTGTTATCAGACTTTTTTAATATCCAGTTTACAAAGAATGTTATTTCCAAAGTTTTAAAATTGTATGGGTTTAAAAAATTCAAATACAAAAAGGGCTATGAAAAAGAAACAAATAGACGATTGAGTATTTAAAAGACTGCTGAATTTGGAAATCAGCACGGGTTCGTAGTTTAATATCCTTTTCCGGACCCGTGTCCGTTTTATACGTCAATTACCCACGAGTTTGAAATAAAGCTTCGTCCAGTTGAGCGATACAAATACGTGTTTGGCTCTAATCAAAGAGGCTTTTATTGAAATATTTGCCTTTACAATTCTATTTCGGGAAACTTTTATGAAAACACAAAGCTCATTTTTCTTTTTCAAAACAATTTTTACGTTTTTGTCATGTCACAAATATCTAAACCAAAAAATTTGAGTTTTGAGTTACATATTGTTATACATTCGTCAACAAAAACAAGTTTATTGGAAAATGGAAATTGAAGAAATATTTTTATTTATTTTATTTATTTACATGTACGTCACAGAACAATTTCCAAATAGTACATAGATCCTGCAAACTAAATACAAAAACAATATTGGTAATACTGATTAATGGTTACCCGGTAATTCTTTTCAGTTAATAAAAACTTGCATAAAAAATATCTATATTTAAAAAGTGTTTAATATTAATTTTGGTTAAGCAATTAACAAAAGCCTTCGAACCATATTTTGTTCTATGTACTGTTACAGCAAATAACTGACTTTGTCGAGTATGTCTACTGGGCACTCTAAAATTAAGATGGCCATAAAGTTCGTCACAATTAATCAAAAAATTAACCAGCTTGTACAAAAATAACAAATAATGGTTTCTCCTACGCATTTCTAAACTTTGGAGACCTACCAACAATAAACGAATTTCGTACGATAAATTCTCATGGGGGAATCGATCTTTATATAGCAAGAATTTTACAAATTTTGACTGGACTCTATCAACTCTATCAATGTGACACTGATATATAGGTGCCTAAATAGCACAAACATACTCCAAGATACTACGCACCAAACTGTTATAAAGTGTTTGGATAGCCCTTGTGTCTTCAATATCGTCAATATACATATATATATATATATATATATATATATATATATATATATATATATATATATATATATATATATATATATATATATATATATATATGAAGTAAAATGCGAACAGTAAATGCAAACTTCTCTCCATCATATCCTTTCTGTGTTAGAGGTTGCACAGTTAGAACAAATTGGTATAAAACGCAATTTATCCTATTCCACTATCGAGATGACGGCCTACCTGTACCACCATACCGAGAAGAAAGTCAAAACTTACCCTCCCCGCCACAGTGATACGGCAGAGGTACATGTTTCGTCTCTACTAGACTCATCAGGGTACCGACATGCACCTGACTGTGCAAAGGACAGATCGGAAGGAAACATGCAAATACTGAACGCGGCTTCTCCGACCTCCCGCCGGATGGCGTATATATGTTTATGCGGATTTTACGGATTCCTCCGTGTGAGATGCAATAGCAGTGGATCTATCCACATTATGCCGTTGTAGTGCTGAAATCACATTCAGCAAACGTACAACTATATGCAGCTCCGCGTATGAATGAAGTAAAATGCGAACAATAAATGCAAACTTCTCTCCATCATATCCTTTCTGTGTTAGAGGTTGCACAGTTAGAACAAATTGGTATAAAACGCAATTTATCCTATTCCACTATCGAGATGACGGCCTACCTGTACCACCATACCGAGAAGAAAGTCAAAACTTACCCTCCCCGCCACAGTGATACGGCAGGGGTACATGTTTCGTCTCTACTAGACTCATCAGGGTACCGACATGCACCTGACTGTGCAAAGGACAGATCGGAAAGAAACATGCAAATACTGAACGCGGCTTCTCCGACCTCCCGCCGGATGGCGTATATATGTTGTACGTTTGCTGAATGTGATTTCAGCACTACAACGGCATAATGTGGATAGATCCACTGCTATTGCATCTCACACGGAGGAATCCGTAAAATCCGCATAAACATATATACGCCATCCGGCGGGAGGTCGGAGAAGCCGCGTTCAGTATTTGCATGTTTCCTTCCGATCTGTCCTTTGCACAATCAGGTGCATGTCGGTACCCTGATGAGTCTAGTAGAGACGAAACATGTACCTCTGCCGTATCACTGTGGCGGGGAGGGTAAGTTTTGACTTTCTTCTCGGTATGGTGGTACAGGTAGGCCGTCATCTCGATAGTGGAATAGGATAAATTGCGTTTTATACCAATTTGTTCTAACTGTGCAACCTCTAACACAGAAAGGATATGATGGAGAGAAGTTTGCATTTACTGTTCGCATTTTACTTCATTCATACGCGGAGCTGCATATAGTTGTACGTTTGCTGAATGTGATTTCAGCACTACAACGGCATAATGTGGATAGATCCACTGCTATTGCATCTCACACGGAGGAATCCGTAAAATCCGCATAAACATATATATATATATATATATATATATATATATATATATATATATATATATATATATATATATATATTACAACTTAATTCTTTATCGAAGATAACCCCGAGATTATTAAAAAATGGCACATACTCCAAATTGAAAATATTTAAAAAATCTGATAACTTTATGCTTGTTTACATTAAGAGTTAAAAAATTATTATCGCATCGTCCGACTAGTAAATCTAGCTCTCGTTGAATATAAACATAATCATCTAATGAGGAAACAATTATGAATAGTTTTAAATCAGCAGCATACAAAGGGCAATGACAGAATTTAAAAACATTTATGACAATCTGGATAAACACTAAAAATAAAATTGGGCCAAAATGAGATCCCTGGGAGACTCCAGATAACACGAGGATCTCCCTTGATATTTCACCACTTAATTTAACACATTGCGGACGTGAAGAGAGATATGGGCTATCCATTTTAAATATGGATTACACAGACCGAGACACTTGAGCTTGTATACCAGTAACTTGTGAAAAAAAACTATCAAAGGCTTTAGTCAAATCCGTGTATATAGAGTCCACTTGATATCCTGCCTCCACACCTCGAACCAAAAAATCTTAATAAATATCTAGATTGGTAACTGTTGATCTCACTTGGAAAAAATCATGTTGTTTTGGGCCGACGTAAGATATGACAGCATTGAGCAGTTGATCAGTTATTACCGACTCGAATATCTTTCCCATAATACACAGCAATAATATACTCCTATAGTTTTCAGTACGATTACGGTCACCAGATTTCAAAATAGGGAACATCATTAAAAGATTTGTGGCTAAATGTGGCATAGATGAGGTGCAAATGAAACCATGCACTTTTTGATCAAATATGGCAATATTCCATCACGTCCTGCACTCTTGTTACAGTCTGACTAGTCAATCTTGTTCTGAACTTCACCCAAAGTAAATAAATGGGATTGCAAATGTACAACCTCATTTATTAAGTTGACGTCAAAAGAGTTACCGTTACTATGACCAGAATAGCACTACTGAAAATCCTGTATTCAACTGATTGTTGTCATATTTCATTATTCGTAGAACGCCGTTGTCCTTACGCAAATTGTTAACGTAGGACCAGAAATGTTTTATGTTATTTGGAATTATTATTTCAACATTAGAAACAAACTTCAAATAGCTAATGTCAATTTGAACCTTGGTCTCAGAACGCACAGAGAAACTTTCATAATCGTTTAAAGTTATGATATAATTTGTTCTTGTTAATCAGTCTTTTAAGTGCTCGGCTGGTATCCTGGATACCTACTATCTGATATTTTCCTAGAAGGTACAAAATTATTGATTACAGAATATATTATTTCGTAAAATTTGTCAACCATTACATCTACGTCCTTCACAACATCAATAAATGTCCAGCCCGCATCCAAAACAGAGTTATTAATTTTATCGTAGTCAGCTTTATCAAATGAAAATGCTTCTGAGGGCTTGAACGAAGGCATGCTCAAATTAAACTTAATTTCAAGAGTCGGATGACTGTCAAACAATCAAACTCGTCCGAAAGGATCATATCCAGGATTCTGTTGAACATATATATATATATATATATATATATATATATATATATATTATATCTTCCAGATTCTAGAACCATAGATTATATCACTTTGTTTTTATTTTGTCCTTTTTTGGATTCAGGTTCTTTATTTAATAAAAAAATCCATTAATAAGTAACAAAATGTCAAGGAAGATCAATTAATATAAAAAAAAGGGCAGAAAAAATTTTTGAAGTTACCTTAAATAGGGATCGAAACGTCAAATTGTTTTGGATTTTTTGTTAAATAAAGAACCTAACCCCAAGATAAGACAAAATAAAAAGAAAATTATATATATATATATATATATATATATATATATATATATATATATATATATATATATATATATATTTATATGTACCGGTTTCGATCTCATTGCTTCAATAAATATACAGTTTTCCTTTTTTACCTAAAAGCATATTATTTATTTATTAATATAATAAACGTCTCTTTATAAAAAATTTCATTCAATTTTACATAAAAATGAGATATTCATAATTTGTAAAAGAAAATCAAATTACATTCAGTACCTTTGATAATACTGCAACCTACTTAAAGATCTGAGTTGCTTCTGTAATTGGAAGAAGTGTTTTAAGAAAAAATATATTGAAGGAAATATAATTTCCGTTCATTGGTGTTGGGTGTTATGAAAATGCCCTAATTTAAATTAAAAAGGGAACTATAGAAAAACATTATTATGTTTTCTTTGGAAAACTGATGAACATAAATCCAAAATCTCATAAAAAAAGAAAGCGTGATTTGTTTGTATGTTATTGAATATATTTTACACATATTTTTCATCTTCGTTTGTATAGATGCTAGTTTGTTAATACGTAAATAGAGAGGGAAGACATTTTAGGCTTTTTTTAAAAAACCAAAAAATTTATGAAATAGTTACTGCACAACATTTTGAAACAAAAATGAAACTTTACCCTATGCGGGGTAGAAGCAAAAACTTATAGTTTTTTTAAATTATACTCGTATATATATATATATATATATATATATATATATATATATATATATATATATATATATATATATGAAGTAAAATGCAAACAGTAATTGCAAACTTCGTTCCATCCTATCCTTTCCGTGTTAGAGGTTGCACAATTTGAATGAATTGCTACAAAACACAATTCATCCCATGACACCACCATCGAGATGATGGCCTACCTGTACCACCATACCGAGAAGAAAGTCAAAACTTACCCTCCCCGCCATAGTGATACGGCAGAGGCACATGTTTCGTCTCTACTAGACTCATCAGGGTACCGACATGCACCTGTTTGTGCAAAGGACAGATCGGAAGGAAGTATGCAACACTGAATGCGGCTTCGCCGACCTCCCGCCGGAAAGGATAGGATGGAACGAAGTTTGCAATTACTGTTTGCATTTTACTTCATCAATTCACGGAGTTGCATATAGTTGTACGTTTGCTGAATGTGATTTCAGCACTACAACGGCATAATGTGGATGTATCCACTGCTATTGCATCTCATACGGAGGAATCCGTGAAAACTTCATAAACATATATATATATATATATATATATATATATATATATATATATATATATATATATATATATATATATATATATATATATATATATATATATATATATATATATATGTTTATGCGGCTTTCACGGAATCCTCCGTGTGAGATGCAATAGCAGTGGATATATCCACATTATGCCGTTGTAGTGCTGAAATCACATTCAGCAAACGTACAACTATATGCAGCTCCGCGTATGAATGAAGTAAAAAGCGAACAATAAATGCAAACTTCTCTCCATCATATCCTTTCTGTGTTAGAGGTTGCACAGTTAGAATAAATTGTTATAAAACGCAATTCATCCTATTTCACCACCATCGAGATGATGGCCTACCTGTACCACCATACCGAGAAGAAAGTCAAAACTTACCCTCCCCGCCACAGTGATACGGCAGAGGTACATGTTTCGTCTCTACTAGACTCATCAGGGTACCGACATGCACCTGGCTGTGCAAAGGACAGATCGGAAGAAAGCATGCAGATACTGAATGCGGCTTCGCCGACCTCCCGCCGGATGGCGTATATATGTTTATGCGGCTTTCACGGAATCCTCCGTGTGAGATGCAATAGCAGTGGATATATCCACATTATGCCGTTGTAGTGCTGAAATCACATTCAGCAAACGTACAACTATATGCAGCTCCGCGTATGAATGAAGTAAAAAGCGAACAGTAAATGCAAACTTCTCTCCATCATATCCTTTCTGTGTTAGAGGTTGCACAGTTAGAATAAATTGTTATAAAACGCAATTCATCCTATTTCACCACCATCGAGATGATGGCCTACCTGTACCACCATACCGAGAAGAAAGTCAAAACTTACCCTCCCCGCCACAGTGATACGGCAGAGGTACATGTTTCGTCTCTACTAGACTCATCAGGGTACCGACATGCACCTGGCTGTGCAAAGGACAGATCGGAAGGAAGCATGCAGATACTGAATGCGGCTTCGCCGACCTCCCGCCGGATGGCGTATATATGTTTATGCGGCTTTCACGGAATCCTCCGTGTGAGATGCAATAGCAGTGGATATATCCACATTATGCCGTTGTAGTGCTGAAATCACATTCAGCAAACGTACAACTATATGCAGCTCCGCGTATGAATGAAGTAAAAAGCGAACAGTAAATGCAAACTTCTCTCCATCATATCCTTTCTGTGTTAGAGGTTGCACAGTTAGAATAAATTGTTATAAAACGCAATTCATCCTATTTCTCCACCATCGAGATGATGGCCTACCTGTACCACCATACCGAGAAGAAAGTCAAAACTTACCCTCTCCGCCACAGTGATACGGCAGAGGTACATGTTTCGTCTCTACTAGACTCATCAGGGTACCGACATGCACCTGGCTGTGCAAAGGACAGATCGGAAGGAAGCATGCAGATACTGAATGCGGCTTCGCCGACCTCCCGCCGGATGGCGTATATATGTTTATGCAGCTTTCACGGAATCCTCCGTGTGAGATGCAATAGCAGTGGATATATCCACGCCGCATTCAGTATCTGCATGCTTCCTTCCAATCTGTCCTTTGCACAGCCAGGTGCATGTCGGTATCCTGATGAGTCTAGTAGAGACGAAACATGTACCTCTGCCGTATCACTGTGGCGGGGAGGGTAAGTTTTGACTTTCTTCTCGGTATGGTGGTACAAGTAGGCCATCATCTCGATGGTGGTGAAATAGGATGAATTGCGTTTTATAACAATTTATTCTAACTGTGCAACCTCTAACACAGAAAGGATATGATGGAGAGAAGTTTGCATTTACTGTTCGCTTTTTACTTCATTCATACGCGGAGCTGCATATAGTTGTACGTTTGCTGAATGTGATTTCAGCACTACAACGGCATAATGTGGATATATCCACTGCTATTGCATCTCACACGGAGGATTCCGTGAAAGCCGCATAAACATATATACGCCATCCGGCGGGAGGTCGGCGAAGCCGCATTCAGTATCTGCATGCTTCCTTCCGATCTGTCCTTTGCACAACCAGGTGCATGTCGGTACCCTGATGAGTCTAGTAGAGACGAAACATGTACCTCTGCCGTATCACTGTGGCTGGGAGGGTAAGTTTTGACTTTCTTCTCGGTATGGTGGTACAGGTAGGCCATCATCTCGATGGTGGTGAAATAGGATGAATTGCGTTTTATAACAATTTATTCTAACTGTGCAACCTCTAACACAGAAAGGATATGATGGAGAGAAGTTTGCATTTACTGTTCGCTTTTTACTTCATATATATATATATATATATATATATATATATATATATATATATATATATATATATATATATATATATATATATATATATATATATTGGGAAGGAATTTTACTAAAATTTGCATTTCACAGTTTTTATTTGACTGAAGACTTTACTTGCAGGTTCCTTCCCTAACACTGAATTGTTATCAGCCACTAGAATTTGCTTCTAACGAATTTCCGCTCAACAGACAGGTTCCCTGGTCTTTCAAGTACCGTAATCTACTTTTTTGAGTCGAATTTCTTTTATTTGAATTCTTGATTGCCTAACTAAGACAATCAAGAACTTCTAGTTCTTCTTAAGCCGTCGTAAGCAGAGCGGACTCCCTCATTGCACTAGTGTAAACTGCTTGGAGATTTTCTTGACGCCGAAAAGGGCGCTCCAGGAATACCTCTCCCTACTCACGTGTTGAATTGTTTATTTTTTTCTGGAAGGGAAATTGACAATAATCTCTTGCGGGATTATTGACTAATGGCCCACCTATTGAAGATTCCCGTGCCTTTCTCTGACGTGGGGCAAGTGCCAGAGTACTAAGCTACGGCAGAGAATCTCACGTTTCGCTGAGTAAATGCTTTAAAAGATCTGTGCCCTCTAATAAGCAATCAGATTCTGTTAACGAATCTTTTTTTTTTCAAGGAGGCGAAATCTTGCATAGACACCAACACAAAGTATGAAGGTAGTGCCGGATTCGTACCGGCTAAAACTCCCCCTGGATTGTGTTCTTGCCATTACGATCTTACTTCTGTTTACTGTGTGAAGCTACAGTTTACAGAAAGGCGCTATGAGTGTCCATTGGTTTCCGAGTTGTAGCCTTATAAACCTCCCGTTATCACGCATTACTGTGTGTGTGTTCCTGCTTCAGGTGCCGGTGCACCTATTGCTTCGCATTGTCTTACATTTAACCTTCAATGTAAGATTGATCTTCTTCCTGAATTCATGCACGCGTCAATCATTCATTTAGGATTGCTGTTTGCGTCGAATTGGGCATTAAATGCTCTTTGTTTTGCGGCCTTAAGTTAAAAACCCAGTTTTTTATGTTATGTCTTTCCCAGGACATTTACGCTCTGATGACCAACGCTATCTAACAGGAAACTGCTTCGTCCGGATGTGCATGGTTTCCGTTTTCTTCCTCTTCTTTCTTCTTTCCGCAGCGACTGAAGCAACCGAAATCCTCTCTAGATGCCAGAAAACGATCCATTCTCTTCAACTGCCGAAGCGCAACTGGTCCTAACGAATCTTTTTTTTTTCTTTCTTTTTTTCGAGGAGGGGAAATCTTACATAGACATTTACATGAAGTGTGCAGGTAGTGCCCGATTCCTACTGGCTAAAACCCCCTCTGGACTGAAGGTCCTTACGATCTTATTTCTGTTTATTGTAGTGAAGCTACAATCTACAGAAGCGCGCTGTGAGTGTCCATCAGTTTCCGGGCCGTAGCCTTATAAACCTCCGGTCATCACGCATTAGTGTTTCCGCTCCAGGTGCCGGTACACCTTACATTTCGCTTTCATTGTAAGGTTATCTTCTTCACTGTATTCTGCACGCAACATTCATACGTAAGGATTGTTGATTGCGCCAATCTGGGCATTAAATACCCTTTAATTCACTTCTCTAGGTTAAAAACCCATTTTGGAGGTTATGTCGTAGACACTACACTCTGACCAACACTACCAACAGAGAACTGCCTTGTCCGACTTTGCGTCGTCTTCTTTCTTCTCGAAAGATGCAATCGTCTACTCAGGGAACACACTACACCAGACTAGCTTATCCCAGGCGATACACTCACTTCAGCTTCCAGAGCGTAACTATACTAACGAATCTTTTTTTTTCGAGCAGGGGAAATCTTGCATGTCCACCAACACGGCGTGTGAAGGTAGTGCCGGATTCCTACCGGCTAAGGTCCCCCCCTGGACTGAAGGTCCCCACGAACAATTTTGGTTGGCCATAGTGAAGCTATAGCCTACAAAAGCTCGCTGTGAGTGTCCCATTGATTTCCGAGCCTTAGCCTTGTAAACCTCCAATCATCACACATTGGTGTTTCCGCTCCAGGTACCGTTACCCCTATCGCATCGCAACCGCCTTACATTTCGCATACAATGTAAGGTTGATCTCTGCACTCTGATTCATAAGTTGGTAAAGCAGATCAGGGCTTCTTGCGTTCCCTGGGTTTCGGCGTTGCCCTTGGGATTCCTCCCCTTAACTCCGAATATCGGTCGGTCTTGTTTCTTCTCTGTGTTCCTTCTTCTCTCCTCTTTCTCCTCTCGTCTCTTCTTCGCCTTTCTTCTCTTTTCTTCCTGATATTTCGGTTTTCTTTTTTCTTGTTTCTTTGCCTAGAGTTGCAATATAGGTCTTATGTTGTCTTGCACCATCCTCCGGGTAATAATCCACTGCGTGTCTGATCAGTGGATTGTCATGTTCTTTTGCTTTCTAAAAGACTTTAACAGCCTTTTGTCTCAGGATCTCTTGTAGAGGGGTCCAATTCATATCGTCCCGTATTTGTTCGTTCCTGATGAACCACGGTGTGTTTAAAGCCATTTTCAGTACTACGCTTTCCTGAGCTTTAAGCCTTATGATGTACGATTCAGCAGGGTAGCCCAACGCTACAGAGCCGTAAGTCAGCACAGGCATCAGCACTGTTTTAATTACCGTCAGTTTGTTCTTCAAATTCATTTTGCTTCTTCTGTTCAGCAAAGGGTAGAGTTATTTTTTTACAAACCTAAACTTCTTTATTGTAGTAGTAATGTGTTTTTGCCAACACAATTTTCTATCTAATGTCACTCCAAGATATTTGACTTAGTTCGTCCATCTGACTTCTTCGCCATTGATATCTATCATCTCGCCCGGTGGTCTCCTTCTCCTCGTCAGGAAGAGCGCTTGAATCTTTTCGGCGTTTACTGCTATTTTCCAATAAATGAACCAGTCATTGACTAGGTCCATCCCTTCTTGTAGGTATCTAGCTATCATCATCAGATGAGTAGATTTCGCCATGATCATCTGCGAACAGGGCCATGTTCTTGTCTTGGGGATGTCCTGAGTAAAAATATTATAGTGGTGCGGAGAGAGTACGCACCCCTGTGGTACTCCTGCCTCTGGTCTTCTTGGGCTAACAAATCGTGACATCAGATGTTATTTATAAATTCTCGAGAACCAATCAACACGCGGTTTGTCAAAGTTTTGAGTCTGCGCCGCCGTCTAGTTCGGTGTCTATGCGCCGTTCCCGCCGACAGAGTGAAGTTTATTTCTTGGAATTTCAACTGTCTTTATACGTTTATTTTGTTTTATGATTTTTTAGGTTCTTTCAAGATCATTTCTACAACAATATATAAAGTAGTTGAGTATTGGTGATATATTTTTAAGATTAAAATCACTTATATTACGAATGTTTGCATTTATAAAAATAGTAAATGAATAGAGAATCTAGTTACACTCACCTATTTTTTAGAAGTATAAAGTCAAATTTTTAAAATCGCGTATCAAAAGCAAGTATAAAAGAAAATTAAAGTTCTTCAAGCTTAATTTAAAAAAAAAACAAACATTCATGTTTCACACTATGTAGCTCTGGCCAGTAACGAAACACCGGTACATAATACACCACCGTTATCTTTTTAAATCTCAAAATGTAAGAAGACATACACAACTTTCTCCCACGGTCGTATTTTCTTTCCGCTTAAATATAAGCAAATACACTTTTTATTACAAATAAAAGTTACATATTTCTTTTTCATATATGTAGGTACAAGAAAAATATCAAAAGCATATCCTTGGATTGCCAAGCTCTACCCAAATCCCGAGCTTATATCTTTGTTTGTCACCTTTCGCTTCTAATATTATATCTTGATTGAATCTTCTCCTCGAGTTTTTCCATTGGGAATTTAGACGTTCCACCCTAAAGATATGCCTGAATGTTTTATATAAACATGATGTAGGTATTTTGTATGAAACATATGTATCCTGGAATTGATTTATTTTTATATGGGAGTGAATTTGTTACAAGATGTTGGTTTAAAATAGTAGCAATGATCCATATAAATTTTGAGGCCAGAAAAGTTAATACTAAATTATTTAGCGTTGAAGTATGGGACCGACTCTCTTATGTACACTGGGCAACAAGGGTTTTTCTCATACTTAATTCGTAATATTTATGAAAAATACACTGTGGTATTCATCACTGATACACATGTTAGTGATGTTTTGACTTGCATGGGAAGTACCGTTCCATCTGTCACTGCTTGCTGATATGAACTGCTACAGCACGTGAAAGAAAGAATTAAAATATATGCATCGATACATGTGGTTATTTTTTTTGGTGTTGATCGTTCCTTCTTTTAGGGCAGTGCCTAGGCTAGCTTGCCGGACATTAGGGGGGTTATATATGTGTTCACAGCGCCACTTGTTTATATGCCGTTCGGTAAGAAGGAGCGATGATGTTATCGAAAACAGGAAATACTACTTTCAAAAAGAAAACATCCAGATATCAAAAACAATTAAAAACTATATTTAAAAAATATAAGTTAAAATGATTTAATGTATAAAATTATTTTTATCAACTTAAACTATAAAAATATGTAACTATTTATTACATAAACTATAAAAAAAAACAAGAAACAATAATCAATACCACTATTACAAGTATGACGTCATCCGCGCCGAACGTAATGTCGATTAGCTTTAGGTCCAGCTTTAGCGTAGACTGTCAGCTGATCTTGAATATCAGAGGCGTTTAGTAACCTTACTTTTTTACGATTAAATGTTTATATTTATTTTGAAAGAATAAACTATCTGGTAGGCCGATTAACACTAAAATTATGTTTATTTAAACCTAATTAAAAGTGTTGGACTATTAATATGTGAAATGATGTTTTAAATTACCTTGTGTATACGAATACCCTCTGTTTACAAGATATTTTGAATGAAATTAAATAAAAAATGCCCTGTAATTGCGCACAGAAAGTTTTATTAGCACACAATCATAGGGGAAAAATGAAAGTATACGATAAAATCGGTAATATCAGTGTTAATTATGTAGTTCTAATACCTGAAAGGCAGTTTCGTAATTGAGTCCAAGTATTTTCAGCAAGCTGGATAGCCGATGGGAGTAATGGTGTGTTATATGCTGGCTCTGGTATGCAAATCCAAATTTAGACACGAAGGCAAAGTCCCGGTATAATAAAAAACTGTTTGTGGCATGTACCTGTTTGTCTTTAAGGGTGTACAAAGTAATAAAAGTCACAAAAATGGTGTGTTCACTTCCTAGATGTGATCACTTTAACTTTGTTATCCTCAATATCTGGCAAACAATGCCTTTTAGTACACTAAATTATGGTTTTAGCTGCAAACAGGAATAAAAGTAGTATTGTACTCTTAGGGAATCAGTAAAACAAAATCTGTTTTCTGAGTTTCTGTAGGTTTTCACAACCAAAGCTTGGTCCAGACTCTCTTTACTAATGCTTCTGGACATCACCAGAGCGCCAAAAACAAAAGAAAAGTGCCAGTTTAAACTGTATATGTTGACTCTGATTTTTAAGATTCCGTAGCTAACTAGAAATCCTTATAGATTCCTCATGTCCGTCCATCGGTATATCACAAGGAGTTAGTGAACCTTTCTTTTCTTATATATATATATATATATATATATATATATATATATATATATATATATATATATATATATATAAAAGAGAGAAGAAATAAAATAGGAAATTCTCGGCTATGCGAACAAAGAAATAGACGGATTTTGTATTTCAGTGTATATTTTTAAATTATTACTATCGGCCAAGCGCTTTCAGTCTAACTTAGACCATCCTCAGGGCTCAGACCCTAGAAACAAAAGAATATGGTCAGCAAATAAGTTTACTCAGTACTCACCAACCACACTTACTCGTCAAAGGCCACACCTTAACCCTGCCAGTTTGAGAACAGTCTCCAGTCGCCAGCGTAGCCTCCACACAGAACAAATCGTATACAATTAATAAATTTTTTAAAAATTTGTCACAAATTAAAACTAAAACATTCAACACACTAGTACATTGACATTATTAAAACAATAAACCTTTTTAATAACAACCCAAAAGAGTGAGGTTATGCCACACACAGTCATAGGATGCTATATCAGGTTGCAAGACCTGCTGCGCGTCTTCGGCCCTGTTGCCAGTGTTTGGGGTTGCGTTCCCGAGTTGTAATCTGTTTCGTTACTAAGTGGTACCGATTGATGTTTTGTAAGCAGATATTTCCAAGTATTATGCAGTCGTTGGCTATCATCTCGATAGCATTTTTGTTCCTGTCCTGTATTTAACCAGTGTTGGGCCAGAGCAGAAAAAGTTGTTTTTTGCTTGACAGCGTTTATATGTTCGTCTCTTCTGCTGGTGCTTATTTTACGTTTGATTTAGCCTATGTAAGATGAGCTGCATTCTCCGCAGGAACAAAAATGCTATCGAGATGTGAAAACCTGTCCAGAAGAGTTATAAGGGAAGCCATTGAAATTGCAAAGAGGCCCAGCAACTTAAATAGCAGAGATGATAGCCAGCGAGTGCCTAATACTTGGAAAAATCTTCTTACAAAAAATCAACCAGTACCACTTAGTAACGAAATAGATTACAACTCGGCAACGCAACCCCGAACACTGGCAACAGGGCCGATGACGCGCAGCAGGTCTCGCAACCTGATTGGCCAGAACCATTCGGAAAAACGAACGCGTCCGACGTACACACGGGACCGACATCACCCAAGTCGCAGGCGTAAATTCGTAGATGCCGTAGAGTGAGCTTTGAAAATGGTGAATTAGATTTCACCGAAACATCAGCTGCCTTACAGGCCTGAAAAGGACTCATTACATACACTGGATGCCCGAAAACCTTTGATTACACATCGCACCCGTGAGAATATCCGACATAACAATACGGCCTATAATTGTTGTAGTAAAGTAATTTTTCCTTGATATTCATATAACTGTAAAAGTTAATCCAGATCGTACAACTATATTTATGAGAATTAAGAATATGTATGCTCAGTATAATATATTTACGAAATACTTGATTTATTTAATTTGAGTTTATAAGACCTCAGAAATATAAGAGAGTAGAATATTACAGAATATATTTTATGCGCTTCATTCTTTGTTTTCTCCAAGAAAAAAAAACCTTTTGTTTTTTTTTTCAAAGAATTGCTTTGAAATTATTGTGGTAAGAAGGCTGATATGTACCTTGTTTCAAACAATGTCGGATGCTTTTATCTTTATATATGTTACTACCTATTGAAAAAGAAAAAAATTGACTATAGATAACGATATAAAAAGCTTGTCGTCTCAGTGTCTAACTAGAGTCAGATTGCTTTTGTTTAAGTTCTCAGGTTTCTAAACAGTTTATAACGATAAATTTACGTTTAAACATATTTCAGCTATATTTATAGCTACCGATGATAGTAAAAGAAATCGTGAACTAAACGGGATAATGCTGTAATCAGATGGAGTAATTTGGTTTGTCGTCTAAC
The DNA here is from genome assembly GCA_034092305.1 of Diaprepes abbreviatus. Taxonomy (NCBI): domain Eukaryota; kingdom Metazoa; phylum Arthropoda; class Insecta; order Coleoptera; family Curculionidae; genus Diaprepes; species Diaprepes abbreviatus. The sequence goes on along the minus strand of JASJET010000380.1, from coordinate 1,572,318 downwards.
CTAAAAAATCGGTCAATTAGGTATCTCATTACGTTCCAGATTGGTCGATTCTTGAGGGTGTTTCCCGAAAGTAAGATCTTCTCATTCAAAGATGATGTGTGAGGCTCTTTCGTACTCTTCGTCACATAGTCCTAATATGACATTTATTTTCCCCATCACACCGTTATCGGCGGAGCCTCAGCTCTTATTTTTATTTCTTTTCGATAATAAATTTATGACCACACATTTACTTTAGAAGAGTGAAAAAGATTACATATTTTAGCTGCTGAATCAAAAAAATAGGAAAAGTATATTCATTGGGTGCTTGTTTTCTTTTTGTATCTTACAGTGGAAGTTTCTGGTATCAATATCCAGTTGTAGTCTGCCAACATGCTCGCATTACGCTTTCCTGAAAATCTCCTCTCGAACGTAGTGATGTCTTGATAGAACCGTTCCACGTATTCATCCGAGACTGCTCTTAAATTCTCAGGAAAGAAAACCCTCCGTGGCCTGGTACGTTGACAATAATTCCTTGGTATGAGTGACTTAATCATCATTTTTGTTGTTACTCAAAAAGGTCTCATACACGTTTTGGAATGCAAGTCAAGCTCGTTTTTCGTTTCGATTTAGGTGCGCAATAAATGTTAAATCTTAGAATCGCAACATACACATTCCTATATTCTATTAAAGAACTAGAGAGAGTAATAAAACCTTCGAACATACCTCTATAGAATTAGCATAACGTCAGAACTAGGGCCCAGTTATTTGAACGCTGAATAACGTAATAATATTTTTATTTATATTTGAAAAAGTGTTGATAAACAGTAGATACTTCATCTCTTGATACACACATACCGATTTTATGCTATCCTTTTCTAATTGCATTATTTAAAAGAGTATCATATGATAATCGGTAGGTTAATTCTAGAAATGAATTTATGGTTGCCTAAATTAATATTATTGTTATTTTCAGTATGTAAACAATATCTAACCATATTTACCAATAAAAATAAGTTTTAAAATCCCCTTTTTGTTAATATTAATTGCAAACTTCGCATTTATAGTAATTTCTAACATTTAAAAAGACTGAAAAGAACCACGACAAACAGTTAAACTGAAAGAAATGATAAGTAAACATGTTTATATCTGTCCCCACCGACCATAAACAGCCTTCAAACAAATCTATTGTTGGTTAAATCTATAGGATATGATCGAAGAATAAAACTGTTATCGAAACCTCTAACGTACCTGCTCCAGTGCCGCAGGTAACTGCCATTCATCTAATTATATTTAATTATATTTAAATATTATAAGCTTTTATAAATTTACTGCAACAATAACATTTCTGATAGTTCAGTTTAATTTCTGTCAGTGAGCAAAGTACACCTTGCAGTGTGTCCTTAGTGATTTATCTTCTTTGTGCCTATTTTTATATATTATTTGAGATTAGTAAGATACCCAAAAAATATAGCTTCACCTCTATAGTTATTCCAAAATCGTTAAACCACAGCATTTTTTCCTCAACGAAAAACTTATTATGATGAATGTTTATGATGCCTTAAGATATCAATATCTAGATAATAATGTCAAAAGATCTGTTGATATGTGTTCCAACATGACAGGAATTGTAAAATCTACTATGTACCGAATACTGAAGGAGAAGAAAACGACTGGAATTGTTAATACTCCCAAGTCACATTTGATCACAGGCAGACGAAAAACCTCGTTGGAAGAAGAGATGAAAACTGCAATAAATGAAGTTGTACATACATTTTAATATGAGAAGCAGATTCCAACCGTCGACACAATTCTAACTAAAATCAATGAAGATCTGGGTTTACCTGAAACTAAAAGAACTGAGCTCTGGAAATTGTTCGGAGAACATAATTTTTGCTGAGAAAAACCAGATAGGAAATCTGTTCTTATAGATCGTCCGGAAAATGTCCGTTGGAGAAGGAAATATCTCTCTCAAGTAAAAGGTAGAGTTGCTAGAAACAACACAACTTACAAAATTAGTAATTTAACTGAACTTTTGAACTTTTTTTTTAAATAAAGTTACTGTAAAAAATTGGGAAAAATCCATATAATAAAAGAAAATGTGGAAACTCGATATAATGATCGGTGGGATTGAGGAACCAATTATAATTAATTTGAGCGAAGATAGCGTCACTGACTTTGATTATGAATTAGATACGTAATGTTTACCAGTGTAAACACAATTTATTATTTAAATTTTCTATAACGTATAAAAATTAATTACATTTGAAGCCACTTTTAGTGTTGAATTGTAACTCTGCAGATGGTTTAAGAAAAAAATAAACTGAAACGTCAAATGTCCTAAAAATGTTTTTAATTAATAATAAAATGACCGATAGTCCCAAAAAAAAATTTAATATTATATAGACGAATTTATTTTTTTCTATATGTTTAACTTCTTGTATTTTTGACAATGGGTATTTTGTAAGTATTTAAATTATAATTTTTTGAGAGAGAAAGGCTACGTTTTATTCTGAATGTACCTAAAACGATTCCTGTGCCAAAATTAAAAATAATAAAAATATAGTTGTGATTTGTGTTAAATATGTTAAAATTATCTCTCTTTTCTAATGTATGTGAATTATTAAGAAATCATAAGAAATAAAATAATATTATAAAAACTTTTTATTTTAAGTTTATTACTGAAATTCTCTTCTATGCCATAAATAATTACGCTTATGACAAAAATTAAAATCTTTTTTAACACTTCACACATCCAAATATCTATTGTTATTCAACCCAAATAGTCTATTATTATATACCGGTATTTTTGATTATAAAATTTCTAACCCATTCTTATGAAAAATATATGTCTAATAGATTTTGCCAAAGACACCGAACTAAAGAACACAGGTAGTTTGCGAAGAAAAAAAGGGTAAAAAATGATTTATTACTCTCTCTAATTCCTGAATAAGCTATAGTATAAGAGGCAAAATCGGGTCGATCGCGATCGCCCCCCCCCCTTTGTCCGCGCCTGTTTGGGGGGGGGGGGCACTAAAACTCCTTTCTTGATTTTAGCTCCACCAGGACGAGAACATTTAGTTTTTAGGAGTCGAAATCCATCACCTGTCTTGTTCATTGCTTTAATAAACTGTTTGATTAATCTGAAATTAATGTGCAAAGGCGACAAGTAAATATTTTCCTTCGGGACTAAAGAAGTGTGAGCGACATTTTTTGTCCGGGAATAGCGCTATGATGTTTGTGTCGGGCTCCGCTGTCCCATTCAAACAGGAAGTTGCAGTATTTTGTGAAGTCGGTTTGCAGAGCCGTGAGTCAAGCAACAATAATTTTCGGCGACATAAAATTTTTTTGCATCTAATTTCCCTGCCGTTAATTAATTCGAGAGATAAAAACTAGTGATTTATAAGGATACATTTCTAGTATTACTCTGTTACAAATTCTGTTTATTTTGTGCATAGAAAAACAATTTACACACATAAGCGAAATAAATATTGATTGAGTATTCGTTGTATTGTAGCTTCACCATAACTTGTAACAACGTTGTTACTCCTAAAACATAATACCTAATTGTTTTAGATTGTTGCTGCTTTAGTAACAACGTATCAATTTTAGTAAAGTCGTCTGAACGGAGATATAAATTTCATAATATAACAGAGGTAATAGGTTTGTAGCGACATTGTTATAGGTTACTGAATGAGGTTGTAAATAAGGAGTATAACTTTAATGGGGCAAATTATGAAGTATACTGAGCTATTCACGAAAGACTAATCAAAATCTTTCAAGAGTTTTAATGTACCATTTTGATATTTTTATAATTCCATGATTAAAAATAGTGCACTTTTTACATGTTTAATAAATTATACCAGAAACTTATTTTCTGCCTTTTATTGGGTTCAATTGTTGAAGTATATACATGGTGTCTGGAAAAATGTGCTTAATCTCCCGGATATGAAAAAAAAAACAGGAATACTACAAACCTTTTTCGAATAGTCCTCCTCTTTGGAGACATGGACTCACAAAGAGCTGCAATAGAATCAAGTTTTTTCTAGATAATTACTGAACCAATGGGTATATTTCAATTCCAAGATCCTTCAAATTACTACCCAAGAAAGTGTTGTGAATTACTCACAGCTGCAGGAATGGACTAGCTGTGACACTCATAATCCAATTTTTTTTTTGCGCTTTGTATGATAATAACTTTAGACAAGGTTTTTTATATACCATTAACTATTGACTAAAAATTAAGTACTGTTTATTCATGTCGCTAATCCTAACCGTGTTGGGACAAAAAGTCATTTTATTTACACTGTTAGTCCTCTAACTTCTGTCGGGTTGAATATGAGAAAGAGGAATTTTCCCTTGTCACCATAGTTACAATAAAAAGTCGAACTAACTGCTTTGTTAAACACTTCGTAACAATATAGGCTCCGTGAAGTCTGCTGTACCTGCCACATTAACTTAGCATTGTTCCTTATTTAATCACAATGAAACGTGATTCTCCATCAAAGTGCCTCCCTACTATCAAACGGAGTGGAATACACCATGATTTTGAGGTGTTCCCACAGGTAAAAATTCAGCGGCGTTAGGTTGGGAGAGCGAGGAGGACAGGCACTAGGTCCTCTTCTATCTCTCCAACGCTTTGGATAGACGTTATTCAGGTGCTCCCGCACAGCAACGCTGAAATGAGGTGGTGCATGTAGTACATGTTTCGGCGAGTTTCAAGTGGTAAGTGCTCTACTAAATCGTGAAAGGCGCTCTGGAGGAACTCTAAATAAAATTTTCCATTCAGTGGTTCCAGCAATACGAATGGTCCAATCAAAACATTGCCAATGATTCCTGCCCAGACATTAATTAATTGGAACTAGTGTTGATAGAGAACATAAATGTGGATGATATGTGGAAGAAGATAAAAAATGTCTGTAATTCAATAGTGGATAATAAACTAAAAGCAGGAAAAAATATAAAGAAACATCCGTGGATGACAGAAGAAATATTAGAACTCATGGAAGAGCGAAGAAAATACAGACATAAAAATGAAAGAAGGTACAAAGACATAAACAAAGTTATTAACTATAGGATCAAGGAAGCAAAAGAGTTGTGGCTACAAAACGAATGTAGAGAAATCGAATCCTTAGAACAAAAAGATGACATTTTTAACTTGCATAAGAAAATCAAGGCCCTAACCAGAGGAAACAACTCACGCAGCAATAATTCAGTACTGGACAAACACAACAATCTGCTGTACGAGAATGAAAAAATACTTGAAAGATGGGAGGAATATATGGGAGAATTATTCGATGAAGAACAGCAGACAGAAACAGATGTCCTTGGATTTTCCGGACCACAAATAACACTCAACGAAGTAACATATGCAATAAAACGACTAAAAAACAATGAATCACCTGGGCCGGATAATATACAATCAGAAATACTAAAACTATTTGAAGATGACCAACTTAAACTCCTAACAAGTCTACTTAATAAAATTTACGAAACTGGCGAATTGCCTGGAGATTGGCTAGTTTCCACCTTCATTCCTCTTCCTAAGAAAACAAATGCTGCCAGAATTATAAGCTTAATGAGCCATGCGCTGAAAATCCTTCTCAGTATCATTCACTCTCGAATATATAGAAAACTTGAAGAAAACGTTAGCAATGTTCAGTTTGGCTTTAGAAATGGACTTGGAACACGAGAAGCTCTATTTTCTATTCAAATTTTGATACAAAGAGCTCGGGACGTAAACTGCAATGTCTATGCATGTTTTATCGATTTCGAGAAAGCATTCGACAAAGTGCAACATCACAAACTGCTTCAAATATTAAATGAATCTGGTATTGATGACAAGGATTTACGCTTTATTAGAAACCTTTACTCACAGCAAAGGGCGACTGTACGTGTAGGCAACGAAACATCACAAGAATTTACAATAAAACGGGGAGTTCGTCAGGGCTGTATTTTATCGCCGACGTTATTCAATACCTACTCGGAAATGCTGTTCAGGGAAGCTATCAGTGGAATGAGAGAGGGCATAAGAATTAATGGTGAAAGCATTAACAACTTAAGATATGCAGACGACACAGTTCTGTTGGCCGATAATGCAGAGGATCTGCAAACACTAATAGACCGCGTAGTGGAAGCCTGTGAAAGATACGGCATGAAATTAAACTGTAAAAAGACAAAAATCCTTATAGTAAGCAAAAATGACGAAATACACCACTAATTTAGAGCAAATAATGAAACTTTGGAAACTGTTGACAAAGTTACGTATCTAGGATGCAGTCTGAACAGAGAATGGGACCACTCACAGGAGATTAGATGCCGCATAGAGAAGGCGAGAGCTGTCTTCAACCGCCTCAGAAAGATCTTGTGCAATATGCACCTGAACATTGATATAAGAACACGAGTCTTGAGATGTTATGTATTTTCAACTCTTCTATATGGAGTGGAAGCCTGGACTTTGACAGAAACAACATCTAAACGACTGGAAGCCTTCGAAATGTGGTGTTACCGCCGCATGTTCAGAATTTCATACAGCCATCATATCACAAATAACACCGTGATGCAACGTATGAAAAAAGACCCAGAAATGATGCGCAATGTGAAAATCAGAAAGATATCATACTTAGGGCATGTAATGCGCAATGAGAAATACCAACTAATTCAGTTAATTTTGCAAGGTAAGATAGAGGGTAAAAGAACTCAGGGTCGCCGACGAACATCATGGCTGAGGAATATCAGACAATGGACAGGAATGACAACGGTACTTTTATTTAGAACAGCTGTCAATAAGGTCATATGGGCCAATGTGATTGCCAACATCCACAGAAGATAGGCACCAACAGAAGAAGAAGTGTTGATAATGCTAAACAATAGTTGCATGAGGATTTTCATCAGCCCAGACATGTGAATTATGTAAATTTATGAAACCATTTTTGGTAAACCCTGCTTTATCTGTGAAGAGAATAGTGCTAATTAAGTTTACATTATTTCGTTGCTGATCTAATAGCCAGTTTGCAAAGTGTATTCTACGGGGAAAATCTTCGTTTTCGACGTATTAAAACTAAACGTAAACATAAAAAACAAGAAATTCTCCTGTTTTAAAATCGGTCTAAAATTAAATTTCTGAACGATATCGAAGCTAAAAACTATGCAGAGAAATGTTATATTTGCTATATAACTTTTTATATTTCGGTTCATGTTTATCTTTACTTTACGTGATAGTAAAGCCACAAATCATAGCGAAAAACCATTTGGCCAAAATAGCAACCTACGCATCGACCGCTTCCGGAGAAAATAATTTATGAGCTCCTTAGGATTTCCGCATTCGAGTAAAAAAGTTTAATAAAAAGAATACAACTGTTTGCCTTTGGGGAGGGTGGTTTAGAATACATTAAATAAATCATATATTTCGAAAACGTTTTCTTTTTTGTTACGTATCGCTCTTTGTTTCTTTATTAGGGCTAAAATTACGTTGTTATCAATAACAAGAAACTATTTTGAATTCAAGATGTTTTATGAATATATATATATATATATATATATATATATATATATATATATATATATATATATATATATATATATATAGTGACGATTTAGGCTAGTACACTCGCACAAAGTATACCCATCAATTTAACTACAATATTAATATTTATTTGTTGAGCGCCAGGTAAAAAATAATTACAATAAATTATAACGATTCTTTACCAATATGAAATATTTTCAATTTTCAAATTTTCTGTATAGATATAGATGTGTTCCTACCTGTAAAGTGACTCCTTCTCAGGTAAGTTCAGTGAGTTATAAGATATCAATCAGACAATCAATACACAGAATGATTAAAACACAAAATATAAATTTTATATAACAATAAAAAAGGCACAATATTATTAATTATTACTAGATGGAATTTAATGGTTAATATTTTATTTTTCATCCAACACCATTTCTAATCAATATTACTTATTAGTTACTTTTATCTACCATGCATTGTCTTTTAACAACCTGGATCACAAATTGGCAACGTTTAGTTTCGTAATCGTCTACTAGATGGCTATAGTGCAGTTTTATATGGAAATCGTTGTTTATTTCTTAGAAATAATATTATTTTAAACAAATTATCGTGTGCCGTGTTGTGATACAAGCAGTTAATATAGTTTCACACCTAATATTTATGATGATATATGTTATTATATTCTAACAGGTTAGTATAGCAAACTATAATTTATTAATTTCATTATTTTAATTTTAAGAAAAATTAGGTTAATATTGGATGCTAATCTTCAATGTCTACGAAAAATTAAAGCTTTCTACTTCCTTATCTAATATAAATACCATGTTATGTTTTCTTTTATTTGGTCCCAATATACTAATAAACACAATTCCTGTAATTTTATTTCCTCCAAATTTCCAAAAATATTTTGTTTGTCATTTCCTATAAAGTAAGGAATTGACAAAAATATTATCCAAAATCTCGTTCAGCTAAGTTCTTCTTAGTTCAATTCAAATTAATTTTTCTATATTCTTCTTATCACAATATTATCGTATTTGTTGTTGTCTGAGAGTTACACACTAATTTTGCAGGACAGGACGTATAAACTTTTACTAATTACTTTAAATAAATTATTAGTTCTTTTTTACTTGACAACAATAAAAGCACATAACCTCTTTTAAAACCAAAACATTTAACTTTTGCTTTCTTGTGACGGAAAACTTCTGTTTTTTTTTTAAATTGAAAATTTGATTTTCTGTAAATTTTAGGGAGCTCGAGAAACGTAGTGCTTCCAGCAAACTGATAAATTCAACTGTCTCTAAATTCTTACGCCTTGGCTTCTTATAGTCGGCCAAAACAAACGAAATTTCTGTATTATGATTGGTCAGATTTTTTTGACACCTGGCAACTTGATAAATCTTAATACCTTGAATTTTATGATGGTTTTTTAATTTTACTAATTTTGACTGGAATTTTAATGTTTTTATTAATATATTGACATAAATCTGACTATTAAGCATATTTGACCTTGCAATAAATAAAAAAAAGTTTAGAGTTTTCTCGACATTTTGATATGTATATAAAAGCCACTCTGGCACATTATTTATATTTTAAAATTGATCAAAATTAACATTTTGCACCTTAAAATTTATGACATTTTTAATCAAATTTTGTTCATAAAATCTCTAAAATGTTTATTGTTGCTTTAATATTATTACCGTTTTATTTAGCAAAACTTTCTTAATATATTAGTGCCAAAATTGCTTAAAATAAGCTTAAATTTACCTTATAAACTAATTAAATTTATATTACATTCTATAGTTTTATATAAAATATGGTTTTAATTTATACATAATTTGTTTAATATCTCTTAAAACTAAAATATTCTTCTTATATTTCATACATTAGTGTTTATTTATCACTATTCATGGTATTTTTGTCTAATTTTTCCACTTCATGCACTTTTGTGTCTTATGAGTGATTGTTTTAATGGGACAAACGACGATATATAACACTTCATTATTGGCTTTTTAAAAGCATCCACACTCTTTTTGTACATTTAAATATATATATATTTTGTTATATTCCCCCTTACTCTAACTAGTACAATACTTTTCACAAAGTTTTTTTTTTTAATTAACTTTAGTTTTTCAACAATTCTCAATTATTTTACTTATTCAAGAATTTTGGATTTTATTGTCTCTTTCTTAAGACTTTATCTGTTTATTTACACTACGATTTAAAAAATACATCTTATCTACTTAAATCTAATTTTATCCTATTCTAAACCAAATCTACTGGCATATTAACCATTAAAATACATCATTTAACCTTTTTGTGTCTGATTTCTTCTCTTTTTATCTCAAATAAATAAATAAATAATATATATATATATATATATATATATATATATATATATATATATATATATAGATATATATATATATATATATATATATATATATATATATATATATATATATATATATATATATATATATGAAGTAAAATGCGAACAGTAAATACTTCTTCCATCATATCCTTTCTGTGTTAGAGGTTGCACAGTTAGAATAAATTGTTACAAAACACAATTCATCCTATTCCACCACCATCGAGATGATGGCTTAACTGTACCACCATACCGAGAAGAAAGTCAAAACTTACCCTCCCCGCCACAGTGATACGGCAGAGGTACATGTTTCGTCTCTACTAGACTCATCAGGGTACCGACATGCACCTGGCTGTGCAAAGGACTGATCGGACGGAAGCATGCAAATACTGAACGCGGCTTCGCCGACCTCCCGCCGGATGGCGTATATATGTTTATGCGGCTTTCACGGATTCCTCCGTGTGAGATGCAATAGCAGTAGATATATCCACAACATATATACGCCATCCGGCGGGAGATCGGCGAAACCGCGTTCAGTATTTGCATGCTTCCTTCCGATCAGTCCTTTGCACAGCCAGGTGCATGTCGGTACCCTGATGAGTCTAGTAGAGACGAAAGATGTTCCTCTGCCGTATCACTGTGGCGGGGAGGGTTAGTTTTGACTTTCTTCTCGGTATGGTGGTACAGTTAGGCCATCATCTCGATGGTGGTGGAATAGGATGAATTGTTTTGTAACAATTTATTCTAACTGTGCAACCTCTAACACAGAAAGGATATGATGGAGAGAAGTTTGTATTTACTGTTCGCATTTTACTTCATTCATACGCGGAGCTGCATATAGTTGTACGTTTGCTGAATGTGATTTCAGCACTACAACGGCTAATGTGGATATATCCACTGCTATTGCATCTCACACGGAGGAATCCGTGAAAGCCACAACATATATATATATATATATATATATATATATATATATATATATATATATATATATATAGATACTCAAGGAATCTAGCTATATAGTCTTGAGGATGATCTCATACAAATCGAAACGTCTACAAATACAGCAAAGTATTCCATAAGTTGTTTTGTTGATCTGATCCAACTAAATCTCAGATTTATAAAACATATTTTATCAAAACATCATTTAACCGCTTGTCATAAACCACAAAATTTACTGAAAAATGTATTTACCCCTTTAAAAAATAAAATCCTAAAAAGAAAAAATCCAACATTAAATAATCAATACTATCTCTAAACTGTCCTAAAACTTACATATGAATGACAACACAGTATTTAGACAATAGATTGAACGGTCACAAATATACGCTACAATTGCAAACAAAACATGAATGCGATTTTAACAACACCAAAATATTAACTCAAGACTCAAATTATCATAAATTAACTATAAAAGAAATAATAGAAATTGAAAAAGAAAAAAAAATCCGTAAATGATAAAAAAGATATAAGTAATCTCAATCAAATTTACCATAACCTAATTGATCAAAGCTAAAATTTCAAAAATAAATAGATGAACAAAAAATATTCCGGTGTCTAGTAAAATTTTTTTTAATATAAAGAAAGAACTACCCAAAAAATAGGTTCCAAAAATAAATTCCATCACATCAAATTAAGACATATTTAATAATTTTAATACTCTTGAACTGAGAAACTCCAAGCTAGGATATTTAAAAAAATTTTAGATGTTGATGATTTTACAATTAAATATAATATGTTATACAAAATTTTTTTGTGCTTTAAGATTTTGGGTGTGTTTTAAATGTTTTTGCTTTTAATGTATATAGCAAAACGTCGTAAGTAAATTTAAGAAAGAAAAAAATGAACGTTTGAATTTTATTTTACAACCTATTACTCAAGAAGATATCCAAATATATATATATATATATATATATATATATATATATATATATATATATATATATATATATATTTAAATTTTTGCTGTGCTGACAAAAGATTGTTGGTAAAAATTACTCTCTTGTTAAAAACTGCGGGGATCTCCAAAACAATGGAAAATCTCCGGGTCCGAAAAATGATGGCAGGAATGTTTCGTCCTATTATAAGACTCATCAGGCCATTGCACCCCGCACAATCCGTCATCTCGCAGTGGTGCCCTATCAACTGATTTTAAAATTAAAAACTTCTTTTTCACAAATATGTGTTTATTTTTAGATATTTCCTCTACAGCAGCTTATTTTTTCGGCTATTACCGTCCTCCTTACTTTTTTTTTCCTGTCAATATTTCTACGTCTATCTTCTTGTGTTTTGGTGCTAAGCCTTTTCTGGTAAAACTTATTTTTTTGTGGAATAGTTTTTCTATATCCTCAGGTATTTTGTTATACTTTTTATTTTGATTTTTTTCACCTCTTATTCCTCTGAGGTATTTTGAGTGGGTTGGCTGAAATATGGGAAAAAAACCTTACTCTTAATGATCTGAGTCACATAATTTTCTTCTTTGTACCTGCACATCATTAAAGAGATAACACTTCTAAAATAAAAACGCCTAATTTCAAATTCTGGAATACGTACACAATTTAAAACTTGTTCATAAAGAAGTTTTAAGCATAAAGAATCTGTCAACATGAGTAGCTGAAAAATACTTGCGTACTGTCGCCCAAATTTCACCATAATTTAAAATAGAATTAGGTAAGTTAAGTCTTTTTGATACAGAAACTTGCTAATTGTTTGAAGATTATAGAAAATGTTGTGGACTGATTAAAATTTTGTTGTAGAACTTGCATTGTCTTTATTCTTGTTTGTTTTTATGAAGATTCGATTAGATGGCATTTCTAATCGTTATCAAGTATAATAAGTTCAATATTTTGTCTTAGTGTTATAAGCTCAAAAGATAGAAAGAATATTCTATAACTTTTAATGATGATTTTTGATAAAATTTGGTACCTCTTGGATTCTCTTATAGAACATAATCCTACTTCTTCCCACAGTCTAGTAAAGTATACTGCTAATTTAGACCACATTCTTCATTTAATCGTAGGCCCATATTATATAATAATAAGCTTAATTTCTGCTTTTACCATCAATTTTACGCAAAAGCTTTCCAAAGTACAAAAGCCGAAATTTAGTTGGACAATTTCTCTGTAAATATACTAAAATCCTAATTTTCTATGACGAAAATTTGTTTCAGACTTTGGCCTATTCTAGTATAGGGCCTTTATGAATGGACATTTAAGCCGTAATCCAAATTGTGTTCCTGCAGGATTATGTCTCGTAAATTATGTTTAGAGTATTATGTATTTTCTGGTCGCAGTAAATTTTATAAAGGGAAAAAATGTTTACTTTGCATTAAAGGTTATTATTTTTACTACGTGGCGCAATATACGATATAGAGGATTTATTTTATGGAAATATGTGTTTACAATAATATATTTTTGATAGAGTTTAAACGGGTTTGGGAATACAAAATACGAGCTAAAAATGGTTATGGAGATATGGTTTTAAATGGTTATCAAAAGCAAAAGTTACTCTAAAATTTAGATAATTTAAATAGAGTATAAGTATTTCGTAATATATATATATATATATATATATATATATATATATATATATATATATATATATATATATATATATATATATATATATATATTGTTAAAAAATTCTTTACAACTCACAAAAGCCTTGGTCAACTATATTGTTTAATTAAAAAGTTTCAATATTATATATATATATATATATATATATATATATATATATATATATATATATATAGCATAATGTGGATATAACCATTGCTATTGCATCTCACACGGAGGAATCCGTGAAAGCCGCATAAACATATATACGCCATCCGGCGGGAGGTCGGCCAAGCCGCGTTCATTGATGCATGCTTCCTTCTGATCTGTCCTTTGCATAGACAGGTGCATGTTGGTACCCTGATGAGTCTAGTGAGAGACGAAACATGTACCTCTGCCGTATCACTGTAGCGGAGAGGGTAAATTCTTTAACTTTCTTCTCGGTGAGGTGGTACAGGTAGGCCACCATCTCGGTGGCGTGGAACAGGATGAATTGTGTTTTTTAGCAATTTATTCAACCTGTGCACCCTCTAACATGGAAAGGATATGATGGAGTGAAGTTTGCATTCACTGTACGCATTTTACTTCATTCACACACGCATATAGTTGTACGTTTGCTGAATGTGATTTCAGCACTACAACAGCATAATGTGTATATAACCACTGCTATTGCATCTCACACGGAGGAATCCGTGAAAGCCGCATAAACATATATATATATATATATATATATATATATATATATATATATATATATATATATATATATATATGGAAAAATTATTTTATTCTTCTTACGACCTTTAAGAAAGGAGGACAGACGGTATATTATCTGCGAATTTCACTCTGGTTCTCTCTCCATACTAGTTTCGACCACCTAATGGTCTCATCAGTGGAGCTGTAACGAACCGAGAGCAAAATGCACGGAAAACAACTGTCCACTTAAAATCCCCATATCGTAAAATATCGGTAGGATATTACCTGCAAAACTTGATGCCCGACTGTCATCTTAAACAGTACAAACGAACATCTGAAGAGTTTTTAACGATTCTACACTTCGTAAGACTTCATAATGATGATAATATTGTAAGCTTTGACGTAAAATTGTTGTATCCGAGCATACCGAAAGTTGTAGCATTCCCAGCTCACGTTGTGGACCTAACCAGACAATGACTTAAGAGCGCATATATCTTATTTTACAGATGAATAGCACTGTCACAGACTCATCATTATCTCCAGCCGTTGTAAATCTATTCATAACCTACTTCGAAATCGTAGCTACTAAAGAATACCTCAAACCCAAATTCTGGTGCAATATACAGTATATCGAAAACCAGTCTATGCGGTCACAGCGTAACCAACACCATAATATCAAGATCCCTTCGTCTAACTGACAATCAAGGCAAAGGAAAGAAATTATTACATATAAAAAAACCCTCAAAGAAAATGACAATATTCCACCAACCATACATTGCTGCAAAAAGCTACGAAAGAAATAAAACTACATACCGATAATAGACAAATTATTATACTTACACACATAAAAGGAATAACAAATAGAATCGGCAGATTGCCTGGAAATATAATATATATATATATATATATATATATATATATATATATATATATATATATATATGTATATATATATATATATATATATTTCCAGGCAATATATATATATATATATATATATATATATATATATATATATATATATATATATATATAGGCCAGAACAACAGAAGAATATTGACAATGTTGGTATAATATAAACTCAGCATAAGAAATAAACAGACAACATCAGCTCGATATAGAACACAAAATTATTTTTAACAACTGCCAGGAAATCGCTAACATAGAACATTACAAGGCAAAACTGATCCATGAGTCCACTAAAATCGAAAAAGAAACACTTTGAATAAGAGAGACGATAAGTACATCGTCTTTCTACCTGAAAAATTCTTGTCAAGGGAGATCATTGGGAAAAAGTAGTGAACCGCTTCGACAAGGAAAACAGAATTAAAAATAAAATATGAACTGGGACTGGGCAGTTTACGAAATGTGGGTCATCTGCAGAGAAATTAATAAAAACCGAAAGAAAAGTGCAGTAAAAACTAACTTTGGAAGCTATCGTACGTGAAAAAAAAAACAATTTTCATAAAGATGGGTATAAAGGTTGTCATACACCCAAGAACCACTATATGTTAGTGATGTGAATAGAACGAAGTGCTTACAATTTGCTAAACGATGCAGGTGAGCTTTATAATAAAGTTATTTGGTTTGGTGAGAGAAAGTTTAATATTTTTGATTCAGAAGAATTAGATTGTATCTCTAAATGTAGTCAAGTATAAACTGAATGTTTTGTCTTACGTCTAAGAGCTTATATAGGGACTGTGTCCACTGAAGCGCAAAGTTTCGCTTCACTGTACACACCTCAATAATTTGATGTTACAAAGTAATGGTTGCCCAAGATTAGGTATCTGAACACTCGGTTTACTGACGATTCCATTATTATTTTTAATATAAGCCGCTTTTATAAATTTTCTTTTTTTCATGTTGAGTTCCATATATATTGCCGCAGCCTCAGACCATTTTATATGGTGTTGTTTATCACAGGCGTGTTCTACAATACCTGATCTCAACGTTTCCCCTTTTTGTGTACGAGTTTAATGTTCCTTAATTCTAACTTCTAGTGGTCGTTTCGTTTCTCCAATATACAGACCCACATGGAACTTTGTAAACACATTATTTCTTATCGATACTTTTGATTTCGTGTTTGCTAAATGGGCTCAAGTGTATTTTCTGATTTAAAGGCTGTTTTTATATTACTACTGCTGGCAATTCGTCTTATTTTCTCCGAAGTTCCCTTAGTGTACGAAATTGTGAAGAAGGAATGTGTTTCTTGCTGTCCAGTGTTCGTTGTTCTAAAGTTATTTATAACATCGTCAATTAGTTTCAACGGATAATCATTCTGTTGTGGTGAATCGCTCAAACGCATCTATTGAAACTTCAGTATACAGCAAGCCAACACATACTGGACAATATCTTAATCATAGTTCCAATCATTCTGTTGTAACAAAACTGGGAATTATACGCAACTTCTATAATCGCGTCATATCTATATGCTATAATGCCGATTCATTGGAAAAAGAGGTAGCAAATATTAAATCCGATTTACAACAGAATGATTATCCTTTGAAACTAATTGGGATAAACAACACCATACAAAATAGTCTGAGGCTGCGGCAATATATATGGAACCCGACATGAAAAAAAGAAAATTTATAGAAGCAGCTTAAATTAAAAACAATAATGGAATCTTCAGTAAACCGAGTGTTGAGATACCTAATCTTTGGCAACCACCACTTTGTAACAAATCATTGAGGTGTGTACAGTGAAGCGAAACTTTGCGCTTCAGTGGATACAGTCCCTATATAAGCTCGTAGTCTTAAGACAAAACATTCAGTTTATACTTGATAAAGATCAGGGATACAACCCAATCGAAACGTCGTAAAAATAAATAAAAATAAAGACAATGCAAGTCCGACAACGACATTTTAGTCAATCTTCAACATTGTCTACAACCTTCAAACAAATCATGGCGAACTCATGGATCAAAAATTATATTGAACATTTCAAGACAGAAATTTGGTTTATCAGATTATTTTTACTTGCAACACTGTGACGACCTCAAATCTTATGCTAGAAGTTGGAGGATAATATATAAGATGCCTTATTTATTTGAAACTCCTCTTCAGAGTCGCGATTTAAACCCAACAAAACATTGATGAGACATTTTGGATGGATAAATGGAGAGCGCGCAATTCAAAATAAAGGTGATTTGCAAGAAGTACGGAACTTTTCAAACATTGTCTGGTGTACCCCTAAAAATCCACGTTAGTTATGTATGTATTCGTTGTGAAAAGGGAAAGCCCTAGCTGGATTCTGTAAAAGTTTATTAATTTCAAGAAACATAAACGCGAGATAGACAATCCAAATGAGAAATATATTAACTAAAAGAAATGCGTTGACGTCGTATTTAAATTGGGATTCTGTTATTTTAAGTTTACTCTAAAATTTTCATAAAAATCATAAAAAGGATATCTCCGCTCGACAAGTATCATCGTGAAAATCTAGCTAAAAGGCATTGTACTATACAAACTTTCACTACAAAAGCCAAACAAAGAGATTTTATTAAAATGTGAGATTGCGATGGAAATGAAAAAGGGAACGAACGAAATATTATCTGCCTGTTCTATTATGCTGGAAAATTGTCTGCCAAGTCGAGTGGGTAAAATAAATTTGCGTCATTTTAATTTTCATAAACTATCCCTATTTCGAATATAACTAAAAACACGAAAAATGTGCTATTTTTCGTTTGCAAATAGGGGACACAATTTATCACGAATTTTAATTAAAATTTGATGAAAAGAAGCTTTTTTGACATTTTGAATTTTTTACCGAGAACACTAAAAAAAATCTATTTAGCTACGATAGGAAGAAATAACTCATATTACATAGTAAAGTTACAAACTTGTGTCAAATTTTATTTCAATGTATCCATTATTTTGTAGCATATGAAGGGTTTTCAAACAAAAAACTTTTGTAAAGTTGGGACATTGCAGTCATCAATAAATTTACTTAAAATTTATTTCTCTAAACAAAGGAATTCTTTTGACACTATGTATGTGGATTTTAATCATGGGAACTACGAGAGTGTATATTTTATATTCCCTACCAAAAGATGTTTTAAATACAGAAAAAATAAATTAATTATCAAACGTAGTCAGTTTTATTCCTTTGGGTCCTTTTTCTGTTTTTCTGGAACCATAAACTTAAATATTTTATGACGATTCATAAGCTGTATTGCTCATATAAATATTGAAAATATGTTGCAAAAATTATACCTTTGTCAAATATGAAAACAGTTAAAGATTAAAGTCAAGGATGAGTTTAGGTCTAGATCATCTATAGTTCGGGAGACCAGTGGGCTATACAGGGTGTTTGGTACATCGATAGAAAGTTTTGAATTGATGGTGATAGAGAATGTCATTTTGAATAATTTATGTCATATATGCCTTAGTACAAAAATGTACGGTTGTCGAGTTACAGCACATTTTATAATTTTTCGGATTTCTGGCAAATTGGTGATTGAAAATTTAATTTTTATGATACTGGTATAATTTTTCGGTTTGAAATATATTTTTCTTATTCTTTGGTTCATACACTATAATAACAAAAAGAGGACTAAAATTAAAATAACACACAGAAAACTGTGCACTCAAAAATATTATTCATCTACGAAAATTCATGTTTCATTCTTAGATTTTAGTGATGTTTAGTGAGAAAAAATAAATGCATTCATTTTTTTTTTTTAAAAACAACTTTGTTGAATTACCTTTACAGTGGTGTATCGAAACCCGTATCAGTAAAATATTACATACGTTAAATTCAGGGAAGATATTCATATTAACAAAATTAACAATTTTCTATATTTATTTTTACTTTCCTAAAATTACTAAAATCACATTAAGTATTATTTTATATTTCATGTACGAAATGTGCACCATTATTTCTAACACATTTTCGGACCCTTTTCCTCACTTGGGTGGTGGTTAGGCCCAGTCTCATTTTTTCCTTAAGTGTGACACCTGCTTCATTAATTAGTTGATTACGGTCCATTATTTCAACTTTATAGACAAGTTCTTTCATATGTCCCCAGATGTGAAAATCTATATGCGTCAAGTCTGGGAACCTCGCAAGCCACAATATGGGACCGTTTCTTCCTATTCAACAATAAGGGAATGTTTCATTAAAAAAATTTCTTACGTCAAACCGATAATATGCTGGACATCCGTCGTTCTGGAAAATTATTCTCTCTTACGTTCAATGGTA
The DNA here is from genome assembly GCA_034092305.1 of Diaprepes abbreviatus. Taxonomy (NCBI): domain Eukaryota; kingdom Metazoa; phylum Arthropoda; class Insecta; order Coleoptera; family Curculionidae; genus Diaprepes; species Diaprepes abbreviatus. Next base: position 1,553,006 of record JASJET010000380.1, on the reverse strand, counting down.
TTTCAAAAACTAAGTAATTGTCTCCGTTTAAATGTTCAAGAAGGAAATATGGCCCAATGAAAGTTCTTCCGATTACCACTCCCCATACATTTACACTGAATTTCTGTTGGAAGGATATTTTTTTTTTCATTTGCGAATTCTTATCAGCCCAATAATGCAGATTGTGGAAGTTGGTGATTCCCTCCCGAGAAAATTTCGATTCATCGGACCAAAAAATACTTTTTAAGAAAAGTTCATCTTCCAATCAGGTTTAACAAATAACGGCAGAACATAATTCTTCATGCTGGAGCACCTTCTTCAAGGTCTTGAACCGGGGTGTAATGGAATGGATATTTTTTTTCAACTTTCATAACGTTTCACACTACCCAAGTAGACGAATTAAGCTGATTAGCTAAATTGCTAGTGGTTGGATCTCCATTAAATGAATCCCAATTTTGTTGTTCTACTTCGACAGCATGTCTGCCTGCATGCAATCTTTCTCTGAAAAGAAGATTACCGGTTTCATAAATACGGCGATATGTGTTAATAAAAACTTGTACATAGGGAACTCTTTTCCGGGAAATCGATCTCGGTATAGTCTCTGATCTGCAGCTGCAATGCCGTCTGCTCTACCATACATGAAAATTATATTAGCGTTTTCTAAATTGGAAAAAGTAGCCATCGTTTCGTCACCAAGGCAATTTTAAATTTAGCAAGTGAACACTGAAATGGTATAAAACACAACTGCGAGATATATGCGATCAGCACTAAAGCCGATATCATCTGTATGGTTGGCTAAAAAAAACTGGTTGTTTATGTATTGGTGTTTTTATTTTTTTATGTTTATTTTACAAATAACAATTACCGGCCAGGTAATCAGAAACACAAAAATTCATCTTTTAGGCGTTCAAAACATCCATTGCAATACATTAGATATTTTATTTTCGTTAATAGGAATATCTTCCCTGAATTTAATGTATGTAATATTTTTTTTTGATACGAGTTTCGATAAACCACTGTAAAGGTAATTCAACAAAGTTATTTTTAAAATAATCGGCTGCGAAAATTTACTGGGCTCCCCTACTACTAGAAATTGTTTTAAGAACAATTTTCCCATTATAAGGAACCAAAAGAATGTTTAAACGAAATTTTTAAAATGCAATATATTAATTTGATTACATGTACAAAGAATTCGTATAATGGTTCTTTTCACTACTCAACAAGAAAGAGCTATTAAAATGTTTCCTAAATGACTAAAAGACTGAGGAGGTTTCTTTTACAAATATTGTCGAAACTTTTAGTTATGGAAAGACGTAGAATAGTTTTGTTAACCCTTTTTTCTCTGTATGCTTCCACTGAGTCCGTACCATTTCCCTTACAATAAATATTCTAATATAATATTGGTCATTTCTGCGTGTGATGTTCAGCCATAGCGAAAAATTTAAAAATTAAATAATAAATTTTAAGAATCAAAGATAAAGATTTGTCAGATTGCATCGTTTTATAATACTTTTGTGTAATTGATGACGGTACTTATCATTGTTCGCTGGTTGCTATTTAAATATTTATTGCTGATGGCCGTTCTAAATTTCTTGGACAAGTCCTAAGCCTAGATAAAAGGTGAAGGGCGCTACGGTGAGTCTCAGTATACAAAAAAACATTCATTATTGGGTATAACTTTTTTGGACAAAAGGTGATAAGGAATAACAATTTTTAATTAGAAACCTAATATACCTGGACAAAAACAGGTTATGAAGCTGCTGGTAGCGTTCTCTGCATTATATATCATTTTCAGATAATATCAACCATTGTGAAGCGACGAGAAGCCTTGTACACTTACTGCTTCTGTTAGTTTTATTATGTTTACACCATATTTAAGATTCCCTCAATTTATTTGATATAGTATTCCTATAAATGGTTTATTGGCAAATTTGATCCATAAATTATAACAAGTTTATTTCATCTTTCCAACTAATATATTCAATATTTTTTTCTTAATTTATTCAAATCCTGTTCTCCTACCTATTAATTTTCGTAATATATTGTAAATAATATATTTCATAAAATGGCTAGTCACGTTGTTCGGGTAAATGTGCCAGCGTTAACCGCTAAAGCCATTTTCCTAAATAGGTTGGTGTCGATGTAATGATTTAACTTTAATTGGATTTATTGTTAGAAACATGGTGACTTAATATTGAACATGGGAATACTAAAAGGGATTATGTTGTTTAGAATTTTGTATTTATACCTATTCTGTATTGATATTTTATAAATTTATTGTTTGAAAACCCGTTATTGTTACAAAACATGCAAGGTTTTTGATCCTTTTGGTTTAGCTAGAAATTGGGTTGGCTCAAGAAAATCCTTAAATTTATAATTTCAAATTAATATGGCTGGAATTTTAATAAATAGAAATGTCTCTATCTGCCGTCAGTTTCAGCCGCATAGCATCTCGAATTTTCGTATGAAGATGATATATGGGTTTTTGGGGATGCTGAATTCGACTCCGTAGTCTGTTCAGTCTCCCAAGGGCAGTCAGAGGTCATTTCAAGGTCAAGGAAAAATTCAGTATAGAAATCTGAAAAAGAAGATATGTAGGTTCTTTGGTCGCTGCATCCGAACTCGTTGTTTATATAATCCACAAAGGTCAGCCAGAGGTCATTTAAACGTTATTTCAAGGTCAAATTGTGAAAATCTATTAAATAGAAAATATGTAGATTGTCGGGGTCGCCTAATCCAAATTCGTGGTTTGTTTCATCCCTTGAGGTCGTTTTAGGATCAAACTGAAAAAATGAATATTATAAAAGGCAACTAGTGGATACATAGAGCACGTTTCATTATGTCGTTCGTTCGCTATTAGTTCGTTCATTCCAATGGTTCCAATTCCGTTTCTTCCAACGATTAGAATGTTTATGTTCCAATCCTCCCGTTTATCAGCACATTAAACTGGCAACTGACCACGTTAATGTCCTTATCAACGGTAGATTTGGAACAGAAACAATCTTTTTGTTCGAAGAAAGGGAACTGCATCCATTGGAACAATTTAATGAAATGCGCCCATAAGTGCTATAGTCACTGAATCTGATCTTTCCAAGATCAGATTTCAAGAATGCGTGTATTTGATCCCATCCACTGAATATACAGGTTTGTATATTGCTGTTGGTTTCAAAATATGAGCGAGTGTAACCTCTAAAAGTCAGCTACAAAATTTTTACGAATCCAATTCCGCCATATTGAAATCGCCATCTTAGATTTAGACGTTCTCGAATTCGCACTTCAGATTCGTGATCAGAGACCCCAAAAATCTCCGAGGTATGAGATTGGCATGAACTACTCAACTTTTTACGGATCTAATGCCGCCACATTGAAGCTGCCATCTTCGATTTAGGAACTCTCGAATGTGCATTTTTGATTCTTGATCAGCGCCCTAAAAAACCCCAGCGATAAGGAGTTTTTATAAGTGTACAACACAAACCCTAAGCTCTTATACATGCTGTGTCTGGGGTATGAGAGCTTATGTTTTGGCCTACTTATAAAAATTTGATCGGCTCGTCTGTCTGTTATGTAGTGGCCTTCAATCTAGATTCACGTGAAGTCTGTGGTTTTGGGAGCTTGGATTTCTCCTTAAAAACTGAATTCACTCGCCTGTCTGCTGTGTAATAGATATCGATCTAGCTGTGTGTGACTTATGTGAATTTAGGAGTTTGGGTTTTGGGTTACTCTTCCATAATAACTAACTCCGCTTGCATATCTGCTATGTAGGAGGCATCGGTCTACTTGTGCGTGGAGTACGTGGTTTTGAAGCTTTAGTTTCGGCTTAAAAACTCTACCCGCTTGCCTGTCTGCTGTATAAAGGATATCGATCGACCTGCTTGTGGGTTCTCTTCTTTTACAGATTTATTTAGTGGATTTCTTCAATTTGGACTTGAAATGACCTTAAGTATTAAGCAAACCACGAATTCAGATTCGAAGCCCTCAAAAGTCTACATATCTTCTTTTACAGATTTATTTAGTAGGTTTTTTCTCAATTAGATTTTGAACTGATGCTGAAATTACTTCTGGCTGACCTTGAGGAATTAAACAAATCATAAATTTGGATTCAGCCACTCCAAAAACATACATATCTTCTTTTTCAGATTTATTTAGTGGATTTTTCTCAATTTGACATTGTAATGACCATGAGATGACCTCTGGCTGACCTTAGGGGATTAAACAAACCACAAATTCGGATTCAGTCACCTCAAAAACCTACATATCTACTTCTTAAGATTTATTTAGTGAATTTTATTTCAGTTCACTTTGAAATGACCTTGAACCTGATGTGATAGAGGTTAGAGGATCTCGAATTTGGATTTAGGGCGTCAAATTATATATGAATAAAAAAAGTTGCTGATTTTTTGTAAACCTGTAGGAAAGTAATGAAAAAAAAAATGGTAAATTAAGAATATTTACTTTCAACTTAAATTTCATTGTAAGGACAAATATTAGTATAGTGGTTAGTATGAAAGTATATTTAGTAATGAATATTCCTTCCTGGAATTTTAGTTCAGGAAATATATTTTTTAAAGTGAAAATCTGTTTCTTCATACTAGAATAAGCGTTTTTCGGCAAAAAATTCACAAGCAGGACATGAAAACGTCTGAGAATCTGTTGTTTTAAGGATTTAACTTAGATTGAAATTATCATGGATTCTGCACTCACATTGCTCAGAGAGCGCACCAAATTTGGAAAATCTTATAAAATCGGGTTACTTTTTGTTTATATATGAAGAGAGTTTTTTATACAAAACATAAATCAAAGAAAATTCTTTTGCAATATTTCCGTCTCGCTATAACTCGAAACCGCAAATGCGTCTTTCATGCCAGAAAGCAATGTACATGATATCTGGTGGGTATAATTGTTTAATTTATTAGCAAATTGCTTCCTGCAACGAATGTTATAGATTTTTATTCCTATTTTTTGCTGACAGCATCTCAAACATCACAATTTTAAGGAAATGTATTTGAATTTAACAAAACAGCAAATGAATTTTATAAGTGAGCTAAACAAATTACTTTTTTTTACAAGTTGACTTCAAATAAAAAAATTATAATCACACTTCTTAAAAGTGGCAAAAATAATTTTTGTTCTCATCCTTTTCATATTTTGTAAAATAATATATTTCAATTCAATTCGTGGTGTAGAACACTATGGTCATATATTCACCTACACAAAAACAAATGGTCTAAAGCAATTTTACACTAACGATAATTAATAAATCTAAAGTCAACAATTTCCAATTAATTTTCATTTGCAAAAACTTTCCTCTAGCACGTATGTACGTCCCAATAGCTACAAATCACACGAAAAAAATCAACCACAATAACAGAACAGAAACATCGAACGTTTTCCAATAAAAATAATGGATAGCAACGGGTAAGCTGTGAGAGTTTTCGAGTGCTGGTCTTAAACAAATCGTTGAAACAGACCAAAGTTGTTTATCAGTGGTGGTGGTTTGCAATATAGTGTCTATATGTTCTAGATTTTAGTATATAAATTTAGTATTAAAAAGAAAAAAAGCTTTATCGTCTCTGAATGTAACCATGATTTTTAAAAATCGGTTTTACATTATTACTTTTACATTCCAATAAATAGTATTTATTTATTAAATAATCTTCAAGACAGTTATTCAATTTTGGAAATTGATTAACTGGTTCCTCTTTGATTGGTCAGTCAGTCAGGTTTTCTGGAAATTATGATGAAATATAGCATATTATTATCAATCAGTATCAACAATTTTTTATATTTTTACAACATATTGCGACGCTCATGAATTTGTTTACCATTTCACTTTTGTACTAGATGCCAATATATTATTGTCTTGGTAGTCTTGTTGTAGACATCCATTCTACATGGTACCATACCAAAATGTCTGACTTCAATATATTTTGCTATATAATCTTTCATTCCCAATGAATTTATCAAAAAGGAATTTTGATAAATTCATTCCGAACATGGCCATTTCTAGATATTCATAAAGATCTCCTGATTGCGTCCATTTTCACAGTTTCAGTTTCTGCCTTGTACTCTTCCCTGTTACAAAACCATAAAAGATAGTGCTCTTGATCAGAGTCTTATAGATGTTAAACTTCCTTCTGTTAGTTTTTCAGCTACTTCAAAGTATACTATTCAGACATCCAATAAGTTTTTTTAGTTTCTTTTGTAATGATGTTTTTTTATCAAAAGTTATTCCCAAATATTCGTAATAATGGACAGTCGAGATGCACTGTCTTCCATTCAGTTTCAGGTCATTCGACTCGTTCCTAATTCACAAAAATTGAAACTCTTCTGTAGTGACGGATAATCCCCATGTGATGAATTCCTTCATTAATTTTCACGTCAAGATTGCAGGTCGTCCCTGTCGTTAAGTATAACAACTTAACCACCGGCAAACTAAAATGTATATATGTAGATAATAATAAGCTCCACACTCATGCCGCATACCTTTCTTTTTTGGTTTAATAAGCCACACATATTTCCAAAAATATAGGAGAAAACAAAATCCATTTATGAACCGAAACTGTTTTGTGAGGTGTTGAGTAGTTATAAGGTTCTAGAAAGGATTCATACTCCAGTTTGTCTCCTCTTCTTTAACCTACTGTTTTAAGAACACTTTTTGAATAAATATATTATTTTTTTAACTTTCCTTGTAGTTTGCCCTTTTAAGAATCCATTTCACTGTTAAAAATTTCTCGACAAATATTATCGTCTGAGCAGCAATTGTCGCAAAATCCAACATAAAACAAGTAAGCTTCTTGTTTATTATATTATGACTATATGGTTAATATTTTCACACTCCTATAAGGTATTTGACAGGATAAGTCATGAAATATTGTTAATTGGGCCTTTTTTTTTTGTTTTTTTAGTGACAAAAATAATTACAGTACCAATTTAAAATTTGCTGTTATCATCGTTGGTTTTTATGATTGTTCCGAGTAGGTTCATTCATATTCAAGCTTAGAGTCGAACAATCTGAAATTGGGTTACCAATTTCTGCGAGATACTCACAGATGATTTTCACAGCATAGTAGCCCGCATTATCATGCATTAGCAAAACTTCCTTTGCAATTAGTGGAACATATGGTACGGCATATCCTGTAAATTTATTTCGTATATGTTTTCGCAGTTAATTTACTCAAACTTACTCTGAGCGACTTCGTAAACACAAGCATTGCTACACTATTATGGGATCACTTTCGAAATTTTCGGTGGGCCTTGTGTTTATTGGAAAATATCGCTCAGATATCGCTCAATGTCTTGTAAACGTCGATATAAGGTGTAAAGGGCTGTAGACTGAGAGAGAATGTAGACTGAGTTCTACAAAGTGTATTAATCCAACCATTCACATGCCAATAGATGTGGGTATTTTTGGTTTTAGCCAAGTCATTCTGACACTGTTTAGCAGTTTCGTGTCTCCGACGAAAGGCTTATGACTTCTAATAACGATGAGCTTGGGAGATAGTACACCTCAGATGCCTTGATTTTGGCCTTCTAGTAAAGCTGCCGGTTTCTTTAAAAATTGTTGCCTGAGTGATATTAATCGCTCCAGCTACGTAAGTATAATATTGCCTATTCTCGATTAAAGCAACGATTCTGGCCACTTGATTTGGGCCTAAATTAGTCATGGTGTTTTTGCTCATACTAATAAATAACAATAAACCTAGTATCATAAAAATTATTCATCCAGTCCTAAGTGTTGAATTTTATGTTTTTAAGATTTTATTTTGTAATATTACCTCTTTTTTATTTTGTAAATTTTTGTGCCGACTATATATTTCAAATATTATATATTTAAACAAAACTGATAACTATTATTATCTTATAATTTATGATTTACTTTATATATATATATATATATATATATATATATATATATATATATATATATATAGTTGATTCTGGCATCTGGATTGTCTCAATCATTGATGTCAATACAATACACTCCATTTAAATACAAAAATGTAAATATTAGACGATACCGTTATTGATAAAACTTATATTCTTACAAATCTAGGGCTATTATTGTTATATATATATATATATATATATATATATATATATATATATATATATATATATATATATATATATATATATATGTTATATCGTAGATTTTCACGGATGGTAGAATGAATAGTTTGGTTATTCCGGGTTTCAATCCGTTCGTTCAAAAAATCGTTTTCACGACGTTTCGCCAAAATCTCATTTGGCATTTTCAAGTGCGGTTCGCCTCGTTACTCGTTGAGAACTGATCAGTTCTGTTTCATTTCTAAGCGTTTTCCAAGGCTTGATTAGGATTAGATTTAAATTTTTTTTTTATAAATATTTTCTTATTTTAATTTGATGTTTTTTTTGGATTTGCAGATGTATTTCTTATTCATTGTAGCATTTGAGCATTTACCTGTTATAGATTTACAAGGAGAGGTCGCGACCTTGTCATCACCGATGTTGATGAGACCTAAGAATTATATCGACTAAGGTCATCTAAAGAAATCCCCAAAAGCGTACGAGCCATCGCTCATTTGATTTTTGTAAAAAAATTTTTAAAGTTGTACACGTTATACGCTGGCAAGTGCGATACCTCTTTAGAAATTCTCTTACATCAGCCGTCGTAGTGCAGATGGGTAAGCGCTTTGCCAGTGCTCCAAGAACTGAGGGTTCGATCCCCGTTAAATGCAAAATCTTTTTTTATCATTTCAAAAAATAACTATCATCAGTTTTTCCAATTATTAATTATTCCATATAGTTTTTACACACGAACATTTACATATATACTTAACGTGCTTTTTTTTTAATAGTTCTCTCGTTACCTCCATTTTTAGTTTCACAATTGTAGTAAAATTTTTTAAAACAGATTGTGTTAATTTTTAAGAAACAAACAATAAAAAATGAAACTTATTCAAAAAGCAGTAATGAATCAATCCCACAAACAATTATTTTTATTCGAAAAACAAAACCATTCAAAAGTGTAGGGAAATATTTTTTTCGTCATTTAATATGATTACTTATGTATGTATTTAAAAATACGTGTGTATAAACTACATGAAATAATTAATAATTAGAAAAACCGAGGATAATTATTTTTTGAAATGATGAAAAAAATTTTGCATCGAGCAGGGATCGAACCCTCAGTTTTCGGAGCACTGGTAAAGTGATAACCCATCGGCGCTACGGCAGCTGATGCGATAGAGCTTCTAATTTTCACAAAAATCAAATGAGCGATGGCACGAACGCCTTTGGGGATTTCTTTCAATGACCTTGGTCGGTATAATTCTTAAATCTCATCAAAATCGGTGATAACTAGGTAAATTTTTTAAAAATTTTCTATGATTATTATTGCTGTAGTTTTTCAACCTTAAAAATATATTTTTTAAAATATTGCATTTAAAAGAGCTATAGGAAAAATTATAAACATCTTTTCATGGTTTGTACCATCATAAAAAATGCAAATTTCAAGTATTTGCAGATAAACCTTGATGTATTATATTTAAATTAGATATTTCCTGTTAAGAGCGGGGTCCTAATTCTGCCTCTTTGCGTTAAGTTTTGTGTTTTCAATAAATTTAATATATGATTTACAAGCCAAACGGCTTCGCACTCCCTCCAGGGAATATTCATTCATACCAAGTACTCAAAGACACCAAAAGTATGAAGCTCTATGAGAACCCTTTCCATGTTATCGGGTCCTAGGTGACGTGGTCTGCTGTATTTCCTACGAACTTTCGGACGGTTCGCGCGGTTGCAAGGAGAACTGCTTTTCGCATCGGTTTATATAGATGCTCACTAAGGCCCAGTCCCTTGATGTTCTGCAGGAGGTTCTTTGGTATCACTCCAATTGTTGACAGTATTATGGGAATCGTTTGGACGCTATTCATTGCCCATTGTTTTCGGATTTGCACCTCCAGATCTCTGTATTTGGCGATCTTCTCGTTGTATTTTGGCCTTAGGTTGTTGTTGCTAGGTACAGCAATGTCGATTAGTGTAGTTTTTTATCTATTAGTATAATGTCTGGTCTATTATGAGCTACTGTCTGATCCGTCAGAACCGTTCGGTCCCAATATAACTCGAACTGGTTGTTCTCAAGAATCGGCTCCGGATTGTACTTGTAATAAGACACTTTTCCTACCTATAATAAGTTTAACTTTTCTGCTAATTCTTGGTGGAGTATCTTAGCGGCTGAGTCGTGTGTTTCCTTATACTCGGTTACGGCAAACGCTTGGCATCCTCCAGTTATATGCTGAATTGTCTCCGATGTTCGACAACCATATCTGCATTGATCATTTTTGATTGAGGGATCTTTAATGATGAACTTCCGATAGTTCTTCATCGGAATAACCTGTTCTTGAATTACTAACAAGAAGTCCTCCGTTTCCGGAAACATGTCCAGAAATCAACTAGTAGTTCGACGCTGAGTTGTCGGCATTGACCTCATTAGGATGCCGTCCATGAAGTGGTTTTTGTGGTCAAACTTGTAACTTCTCTTGGTCTGTTTGATGGTGAGAAGTAATATCTTGTTCCCTCAACGGTAGAGTAAATTTATTTATTATTATTATTACTATAGATTCACTGATACTTTCATTTACTTAAATGTTGGATTTTTTATATTTAGCGAATCTGAAAAAATAGTAGGAATTATGAGAAAATTATGAGTAGTTTAAATGCTTTTATGAATTTTGCACACGAAAAAAAGATATTTTGTGAGTACCTCCAAAAACAAAAAAAAACAAACACTTATCTATGTGTGAGACGTGGTATCAAAATACCTGTAACACTTTTTCATTTATGCCCCAGGTATACCTCAAGATATTGGTGAAATTTTTAGTGCTAAATAGTTTTATTATTTGATTAATTTGCAAAAACTTCTATTTATATTCCTAAACATTATTTTCTAGATTTGAATCCTGATTAAAAGGAATTTATATTCCTGAGTGCTAGTAATATTTCAACTTTCAAGGACGGAACCCTCCAACATTCTGGGAATATCCAGATGTCCTGTAACCTTTGTTAATTGGATAGTCCCTTGTAGTTAAATCGTTGAAAAAAGAAAATAATACAACGAAATAATAATAAAATTCTTTTTATTGAAAGTATAAATTCCATTTCATATTTATTTTGTCCGTTTTTCACTAAATTGTACACAGTACACGTTCACGGCGACAAAAACCCTATTATTCCCTATTCTGTGTTATTGAGTGCAGACTTTCGCACAAAGAAATCGTAGCTGCTTTGACGTTGTTTATCGCTTTGTGTTTCCAGAGACCGCTTTTTACGAATCGATTTTTTATGCTGAATTCTTTGCGGTAAATTCCTCATAAAAGTATTTTTTTAGAATGTCTTGAATGTCGAGAACTAAGTTAAATTTTGCATTTATCAAAGCGTTTTGAATACTTATAATAAGTGCTCTTATAGTAAGTATTATTAAATTGTATGTTTGGCAGCTAAAAGTACAAGTTTTTGTATCAAAAAGGGGAAAAATAGTATCCTTGCGTTAGCTATTTTATTTATTAATATGATTACTGATTTTAATAACATTTTAATTGTCTTAAAACTTCAAAATCATATAGATAATATACCTTTCATGGTCCAGATCAGATTATTTGTATAAGATCATATAGAAATATAGTTACATCAGTTATTAAAAAATTTTCAAACATATCGGCGTGAGAGGTAACCAACTATTGAAAATTGTAAAGGGCGTATGTACAATACTATCCGTGATAGTTGATGACAGTTGGTTATGTTCAGTAATTAACCAGAATCATTTCAAAAAGGTGAGAAGACTTTTCTTCAATTTTAGAAGCTTAGGTATTGATTATATAAAGGGTGTTTTTTATAGAGGTATAAAACTTTAAGTTGGCAACACTTTTTTAACTGGCGGCCATTTTGTCAGCTGTCAAGTGATTTATGTTTAGTTTGGTTTGGCATTTCAACATGAATAGACTGACGCCTGAACAACGCTTCCAAATTGTGCAAATTTATTTTGAAAATCATGGTTCTAGTCGAAATACGTATCTGCACTACGTCCATTTTACGGTCAACATAATCGTCCATCAGAGCAATTAATTCGATTAACTATGGAACGTTTTCGCACCACGTTTACTCTAAATGATAATACGCATCCACAGAGACGTCGTACAGTGCGTACAGAAGAAGTCATTGCTGCTGTAGAGCGTAGCGTAGAGGAAGACCCGAATCAGTCTATCCGCCATCGTGTAAAGAAATTGGATATGTGTCCATTCACTTTATGGAAGATTTTGCGGAAAGATCTTGGTTTGCGTGCTTATAAAATCCAATTCGTGCAAGAATTGAAGCCACACGATCACCTAGCAAGGCGTAGATTCGGTGAATGGGCCCAAAACAAGATTGCCGTTTATCCCGATTTTCATAAGCGAATTTTGTTTAGCGATGAAGCTCACTTTTGTTTGAATGGATACGTCAATAAACAAAACTGCTGTATTTGGAGTGATGATAATCCTCAAGTGTATGTTGAGATACCGTTACATCCAGAAAAACTGACTGTTTGGTGTGCTTTATGGGCTGGTGGAATCATTGGTCCGTACTTCTTTAAAAACGATGCTGGTCAGAACGTTACAGACAATGGTGACCGCTATAAAGCCATGATTACTGACTTTTTCGTTCATCAATTGAACAACCATGATGTGCAGGAGCTGTGGTTTCAACAAGACGGCGCAACATGTCACACAGCTCGTGCCACAATTGATTAAATTGAAGGAAACGTTTGGTAACCGCATAGTTTCACATTTCGGACCCGTGAATTGGCCTCCAAGTCTAGTTCTAGTTTGCATCGGACGGGTTCTTTTGAGGTTGTCATACATTTAGTTTTTTCGGCTGAGATAATCATATTATATTTTCTTCCCGTAAGATTAAAGGTATTTAACAATCTCTGGAGGTCGTCTTCATTTTCGGCACATATCACAGCGTCATCAGCGTAACAGAGAATTTTTATTTCTGTATCACCCATTTTATATCCTCTACCAAGTCGCACCTCCTTTATTATTTCGTCCATTATCATGTTAAACAACAAAGGACTAAGCGAGTCTCCCTGTCTAATACCGCTGTTGACTGGTATGGGTGTTGATAATTTACCGTTAGTGCGAATCTGAACTTTATTGTTTGCGTATATGTTTTCGATGGCTGATTTTTTAAATACTTTGGTCATTTTTCTTCAAAAAAGATACTCTTAATTTATTTCGATAAAACTGGCGGTTTTCAAGATAAATCGCTTTTTATACCAAACACTCAAAAGTTACTAATGCTTAACACAATTTTGATTAATTGGAAATGTGTGAATGAGAGTATTATAGTATTAGATACTTGTAACAATTTGAACACTAAACTAAAATATCTGATACTTTTTACCCAAGAAATACTGCACTTTCTAAGAATTATATTAAATGTGCAGTATACAGACTTTCCGTATGTGATAATTTCCATCCCAACAGCTATTAAAAATTTTTGTTTTCTTCAAAATTGTAAATGTACCTAATCCAACTAAAGTGGGATCTTGATATATTTAAGTACTTTTATATTAAATAAATCTTATCTTTTTTCGTGTAATTATTTAATAGTCTAAAATACGTTATTTTTTTCAGATTTATGGAACAGTCTTAATAATTAACCTGCTTTATCGAATACCTGCAGCAAAATGGACGACATAAACTTCGCGGCCCAATGTTTAGTACAACTTTCGAATAGTAGACATCACCTGAGCCTTCCTTTAGACTTGTCGTATAAGATTAAAGAAGACAGATCCCCGAAATCCAAAGAACCAGCCGTACTTGTTGAACACATTCCCCCTTTACCGGTTAAGTGCACGAATGACGACAAAATAAATAATTCGAAATCCTCTTCATACATGGTTGGCCGCATTCTAACAGACTTAACGAGAATTAAGCAGGAACCGGTCCCGGAAGTTCCTTCAGATACGGAAAATCATATTAACACACGCCAGAGCACCGAGAAACATAAAAACGACAATAAAGACACCAAAAAAACTGAGAAACAAATTTCTCTAAAACAAAATAAAAAAGAATCGGGGAAACACAATAAAAAAGTATCTGTTATGGCTTTGCATCTTAATCGAAGCAAGGTGGAGAAAAAATTAAATTCCAGGGACAAAATGTTTAGTTCGAAAAAGATTTCGGTGTCGCGGAATCAATCGAGTTCGCGATACGGGGTGCAGATAAGAAAAATACACAAGTGCTCGTATGAAGGCTGTTACAAAGCGTATGGGAAAAGTTCACATCTTAAAGCACATCTTAGGACACATACAGGTAAGATTAATTTTTTTTTTAGTAAAAAACAAATTCTTCACTAGGTTTTGAGGTATTAAAAAATGAGTTAACATAGGTGTTTAACAGGGACACACACTTCACGCCGCTGGGATCTATCAGGGCGTCTTTTGATTAGACAAACAAAAAAGACCACTATAAAAGGATGTACACTGAAGAATAAAATTAGGAGTGCGAGATCATAGTTTTAAATTTATTTTATGTAGATAAAGCATAATTGCATTATATACTTCTATTCTTTTTAACGCTAGAAGATTAAGGACATTAAAAGCACTCTCAACTTTACAAATGTTTAACAAAATTTCAAACAGCGTATTTATTTCATATTGGTATTTTCTACACTGTAGAATTATATGATCCATCTAATATGACAGACATCACAGTTTTCTGTCGGTAGGATATTAATTTTATGTAAATGAGCAGGATAACAGGCATGGCCAAATTTCATACGAATGATAGTTGTTATGTAGCGTCTTGAGACTGTTATATCTTTATGTCAGTATTTATTTGGTATATTATCACATATGAGTGAATATATTGTCGATGTGTTTCTACAAAAATTAGACCATCTTTTTTTCCATTTATGCTTTATTTTATGACTTAAACTATTATATGCACCAGAAAGAGTAAATTTATTGTTAAGACGAATGCCATTTAAAATGCTATCTTTAGCCAAAGTATCTACAATTTCATTATCCTTAAGTCCCGCATGAGCGCTTGTCCATATGAATGTGGTATGTTTACTGCGTAGCATAGATCTTCGCAATAATTTTCTGGTTTAACTTTATCCAAGGATTTAAGGACAGACAAAATAACATAATGCTGAAATTCACTATCCAAAACAACCTTCAGCGTTTCAGATATAGCTATCGCTTCACTCGTAAAAATGCTACAATCATCAATTATCTTTTATTTACGTTTAATGTTCATTTGGGGGATGAAAATTGCTGCCCCATTACCTTCTGATGTCTTAGAAGCATCTGTGTATATTAGTATACAGTCCTTGAGATAACAAAGTTCACTGTTTAAAATGTGTTTGTTGAGTAATCTGTTATCCGCGAATGGGGGAAATCGTATATCTATTCTGTAGATGCTACTATAATATTCATAGTCGGCAATGCTAGAAGAAGTGATATCATTTAGTATTTGGTTATAATTTCTGAATGCTTCATATAAGGGAGGCGAGTTTTTATGACACCAATAATTATTTGTTAGGTCAAATGTATTAAGTCTTGCTACATTTTGTAATAAATCGGTATCAAAATATTTATGTTTGAATAAAAATTTAGCGCTTAACATTTCTCTACGAAAACATAAGGGAGGCTCTAAAGCCTCAACCATAAATGCTTCTACTGAAGTAGAACACATTGCTTCTAAACAAATTCTTAGAGCCTTATATTGAACCTTTTGCAAATGAGTATTACGTACAGAACTATAAAGAATGCTTTCATAATCGAGGACAGATCTAATATATGTTTTGTAAAGAATTAATGCTGTTTGGACATCACAGCCCCACCATACTCTTGTAACAGTACGCAAAAAGTTGATGCCCTTATTACACCTAGTCACCAAGTGATTAATATGCTCTTTCCAGGTTAACTTTTTATTCAAAATAATGCCCAGATACCTAACTACAGTTTTGTTGGGTATAGTTAAATTCTGTAAATTTATGTTATCTATATTGGTTAGATTGTGTCGAGTGAATGTGCAAAAAGTGGATTTATTAGGAGAAACTTCAAAACCATTAACCCTAGACCAATTTAAGATTTTTCCTACTGCTTATGTGACATTTGAATACTGGTATTATATTTACTATGTTGTGTGTAGATACAAGAATCATCACTATATTGCACAATTCTAAAACCAGTTAGGTTGTGAACATTGGCTGTAAATAGATTAAAGAGCAAGGGACTGAGTACGGAACCCTGAGGCAAGCCAGAGGAAACAATTCTAGGACCTATTTTCTCATTAAAGTAATTTCTAGGATAAAGCCTCCTGTTATTGTACAAGTTAACAATTGAGCTGGCTATAATAGGAGGTATTCCAAAATTTCTCACCATTTTTCCTTATAAAATATTCAAATTTACAGAGTCATATGCACTTTCAATGTCAAGAAATTATATTTTGTTAAAACATTTTATTTTTAAATATAGGGTGATTCTCCGGGAATATAATCGATCGATTGTGGGAAACTTATAATTAGGAAGAATCTGAAAATTTGACAGTGTACTAACGTGCATGGGAGACAGCCGGCTAAAATATTTTCAAAATGGCGGCATCTCCGGTTATACCGGCAGCAGATGTCAACTTGCTTATTTTAAATGAAACATGCTATATATTATTGCATTTTTAATTTTTACGTAAAATTCTAAACATATTTCATGTATAATATTCTATACTTAAGACATGCCGTTTTATATATATATATATATATATATATATATATATATATATATATATATATATATATATATATATATATATATATATATATATATATATATATATATAAATTTCTATGTCAAAAATGACGTTTGCAGACCAAAACTTAACTATAAATTTTTCCTATAGGAAAGTTTTTGTTATTTAATTTGGGTTAGTTTTCTTGTGTTTTTTTTTTACCAATCTGTCGAACAAGCTGGATTCAGAAAACACTTTAGCACCACAGATCACCTACACACCATAAGAATACTAATTTAGAAGTGCACCGAATATAACGTACCGCTCCATATGGCTTTTGTAGATTTCCAGAAAGCATTCGACTGAGCAGTATTAGGCTCATTAGGAAACGCAAGAATCGATTCAAGATACATAAACATCATAAAGAACATATACGAAAATGCAACCGTTCAAATAAAAATAGACGATAAGACGAAAACGAACCCCATAAAACTACAAAGGGGAGTGAGACAAGGGGACACTATATCGCCAAAACTGTTCACCCTAGTCCTAGAGGACATGTTTAAGGAACTTAAATGGGGCATCAAGGGTATAAACATCGACGGAATATACTTGAACCATCTCAGATTTGCTGATGATATAATCTTAATAGTAAGTAATCTCCAAGAATTGAACGAAATGCTACAACAGCTAAATGACGTATCCACATCTGTAGGCCTTAAAATGAACTACAATAAAACAAAAATAATGAGCCACGAACAGGCCAACATAAAAATACAGAACCAGAGGATAGAAAACGTCGAACACTATGTATACTTGGGTCATGACATCAGACTAGGGAAATCAAACCAGGATGCTGAAATAAAAAGAACACAGCTGACATGGGCCGCTTTCGGTAAACTTGCATACATCTTGAAAAATAATTCAATTCCCATAAATCTAAAAAGAAAAGTATACAACACATGCATATTACCGGTGTGTACGTATGGATTAGAGACCAAGTCCCTCACCAAAAAGTCCGCTAAAAAATTAGAAACAGTCCAAAGAGCGATGGAAAGAAACATGCTTGGAATATCATTGAGAGACAGGATTAGAAACATCGAGATAAGACGCAGAACGAGAGTCAAAGACATCGTGAAGGAGGTTGCGAAGATGAAGTGGCGATGGGCTGGTCACATAGCCCGATATGAGGACAACAGATGGACACGAAGAATCCTGGAATGGAGACCGAGGGAGACAACAAGAAGCACGGGACGACTTCAGAAAAGATGGGTAGACGACATAAGGACAGTGGCGGGCAAACAGTGGATGAGATTAGCGAATAATAGAGAAAGATGGAAACCATTTAGAGAGATCTACATCCAGGAGTGGATGGATAGAGGTTGACAAAGAGAGAGAGAGAGAGAGAGAGTTTTCTTGTAGTACAAAGTGGTCACAAAAGAAGAATAAGAATTATATTTAAAAAATTGTTAAAAGTCTTTTTTTTCAAATAGTAAGGATCTATTTTTATAATTTTATCATATTAAGCATTAAAAATAAGGCTAACTTTGTATAAGGTTGTCTATTCCATAGGCGTTGCAAAAAAAACAATCGAACATTAGAGAATTTTTCGCCATTTGACATTCATTAATAATTATCATACCGAGACTATTAAATTACACACACGAAGATTATTTTAACTTATTTATTATTTATGGAGAATGTGATAGAGTTATTTCAAGAACATGAGGTACGTTCGCGATCCGATATTCGAAGAAACAGAAACCAACACACCAACTGTTAAAAAGATTATAAAAATCTTCAAGAACTTTGGATCTATAATAGCTAAAAGAAGTAAAAATAAACCAGTTGCTAATAAAATAAAGTTACAAAAATGATTTGAGTAAATGTTCAAATTGACGCCCTTAAACTTCCAAACATTTTTCGCACCTAAGCAGGAACTCTTCATGGGTGGCTCTTTTTATTGACTGAGGATTAAGTTCTTCAAATGCTATTCTGATGTTGCATGCAATGTTCCGTAGTGGTTAATGCGGTGTTGTTTATTTTTGGTTATCCCCTAAATAAAAAAAATCAAGTACTGTTAGATAAGGGGAGCGAGGTGATCTATTCTTGGCTATTCATTGATCATAAAACAAGTTTTGCAGATTATTGTTACCTAAATTACTATTATGTGGAAGCGCGCCATCATGCTGATAAAATAGATTTCTATGATCAGCCAGCGGCAAGTTATCTAAATAGTTCACTTCCAAATTTCTCAAGATGTCGAAGTAGCGCTCATCTATGAGTTAAAAAGCGTATTTTGTATCTAGAAGTCTTTAAAAATGGCTAACTTACCATTTAGATTTTCTTGGTAGAATTCTAGGGCGTCGTCTTATAGCACAATAAACCTTAAACTGCCAAGACTATTGAAAATTTAATTCTTTAAATGGATGTACCAGCATTTTCTTGTGATCGAAGTAAAATAAATTGACAGAACTCTACTCTTCGTGGAAAACCAGTGTCTTTTAAATGTTGTACTATGGCATATACATAGGGATGAAAATTGTGTTTCCATGAAATGCTTAAAACTGATGTTTGAGATAATCCAGTCTTTAATGCTACCTGCCTTGTAGGTCTTGTCGAATATGCGACAAAATATCCTAAAATTGTAGTTTCAATATTTTCGTTATTAACAACCGAATTTTCTTTTTGCTCTTATGGATCCAAAGATCTTGAAGTTTTCTATAGTCCTTTTACCAGTTGGTGATGTTGTTTCTGTTCCTACGGATATCGGATCGCGAATCTATCGCATGTTCTTGAATTAAAAATCACATTCTCCATAAATAAAAAATAAGTTTAAATAATCTTAATGCGAATAATTTGAATACGTCCAAAACGGTGAGACTTAAGTATAGAACATTATACGTAAAATATGTGTGGAATTTAACTTATAAATTAAAAATGCAATAATATATAGGATATTCCCTTTAAATAAGCAAGTTGACATCTAGTTCCGGTATAATCGGAAGTGCTGCCACGTTAATACACTGTCAAATTTTCAGTTTCTTCCTAATTATAGTTTTCCCACAATCGGTCGATAAATTTTCTGTAGAATCATCCCGTATTAATAATTATTTCTTCAAAAATCAGGGATATCCAGATTAATAACCTCGAATTTCCAACTCACATTACCAAAAAATGTATAACCTTTCAGTCTCAAGTTTGAATAAATTACAGACCTAAATTGTCATCAGTTCCCTAACTGTGGGGTTTACAAAATCAATAAATACTGACCAGCATACGGAAAAACAGAAAAATGAAAATGAATGCTTTCATGAAAGACTGGAAATTCAAATAAAGTTAGTGAAATAATATTTTAGATATTGGTGGCATTATTAGAATCATATTAACTATTGTTATTTAGCCTTATTGAAAAGCTACTAGTAAATGATAATGTTTTTCTAATTACTCAGAGGTTTGAAGGTGATTTATATTTGTTCCTCTTAACGACCAAATAAAGAAAAAACATTTATACCAAATTTTAAATTTCGATTAATTTAGTCATGAATATGATTTTTGCGAACCCAGTAAAAATTAAACGAGAATACGTAAAATTAAATAAATTTTTGCTGCAAAACTGACAAATATACAAATTCTTATATGAATGATATAAGTATCATTTCACAACAAGCCCATTTAATCTCTTAGATCTCCCGTCAAAAGTGTTCAACTCTATTAGTTTGAATAATTATTAACACGAAGAACAATCCAATCCAATTGACTGAATATATGACTGACTTTGAATTTTTATAGCTTAAGTTGTAATTAAATATATTGTTTGTCACTAAAACCGTATGGGGTTTTTTATATTTTATTTTCAATTTAAAGAGATTAAATTTAGCTATAAATGTTTCCATAGTGTAAAAATATTCCCATAAAAATAAAATATTTTCCTTATGTTGGAGCATCAATAATTTCTCAAAAACACACACAACCTAAAAGAACGTGAACCACATTTATTAATTTGCAGTGTTTATAATTTACTTGTTTATGATAACTATTTAGTTTTGGAAATAAATATAAGCTATATTATTTTTGAGTTATGACTAATATTAAGCTTCTTCTTCTTCTTCTTCTTCTTCTTCTTCTTCTTCTTCTTTCTAACACAGTTAACCATGCTAGTAGGCTATTGCCTGTTCATTGCTATCAGGTCTTCCCCGGAAGATGAGGTCCAGGATTCTCGCCATCGTTTTGGTGGTCTTCCCTGTGATCTTTTTCCTACTGGGTTATTCATTTTTGCGCTTTTAACGAGTCTACCGTCCTCCATTCTCCCTATATGTTTACTCCAGAATATTCGCCTTTGTCTAACCCATCTTCCTATGTCCTGTATCCCGCATTGTCGTCTGATATCTTCATTCGTATTTTGTCGTGTAGAGTTTTGCCTTGTATACTTCTTAATGTTTTCATTTCGACTGTTCTCATCATTTGTAGAGTTCTGCTTGTATCTGGTCTTGTTTCTGCCGCGTATGTTAGGATGGGTCTTAGAGTCGTTTTATATATCTTAGTTTTGCTTTCGATATTAAGGTATTCGTTCTTCCACACAATTTCGTTTAGGCATCCCGAAATTGAAGCCGCTTTCATCGTTTGCCCTCTTACTTCGTTAAAAAGGTTTCTATGGCACGTTATTTCTGCTCCCAGATATTTGAAGTGATTTACCTCTTCGATAATTTTGGAGTTGATTTCCAACTTGCACCGTATTGGTTCTTTGGATGTTACTAAGCATTTGATCTTCTCGGTGTTGATGAGCATATTTAATTCTTTCGCTTTAGTGTTAAAAGAGTGCAGTAGTTTTTGGAGATTATCTTCAGAGTCTGTAATAAGAACAGCATCGTCCGCATAGCAGACGGTATGGAAGAATGTGTTTCCCATTTTATATCCAGCTGTTCTGGGGAGATTTCCTATTATTTTATCCATTATTAGATTAAATATGAAGGGGCTGAGCGAATCGCCCTGTCTAATTCCTCTGTTTACATATATGTTTTCCGTTGTTATATGTCCTACTCTGATTTTTGTTTTGCACTGGATGTTAATATCGTATATTAGGTTAATTAGCCTATGGTTTAGACCTTTTGTTCTCATTATTTCTTTCGACGTTCTTTAAGCGTACTCTGTCAAAAGCCTTGGTCATATCGACTAATATTAAGCAAGAATCAAAAAGTAAAATTTTTTAATTTGGATAGATATGGGGTATCAGTAACTATGCCAGCTGCATGTAGTCGAGGGTGGACCGACAAAATGACAAAACATGCCGTAGCATGATTTTTTTTTATAGAAACTTTACCAATAATTCGTGCAGTGATTTCCACACTTTCAATACCTCAAAAGCATCAGATTTCTATAACTGAATTCAAGACTAATCAGAATATTTTTCTAATTCTTGATGTTCCACTAAACATGAGCTCTGGCAAAATTTATTCAAATAATTTTAAGGTAGTTCACTCGTGAAATGGCTTTTCTTAGAAATGTCATTGAATTTGGATATATAGTTTACAAAAGTGTCTTTTATTTAATTTAAAAAATACGAAATTTTTTAATCGTCTATGAGACAATATTAAAAATTAAAATATGCATAATTAACATGCTGGAGGTCACTACATATAACAAAATGCCAATAGATTTTATAATATCTCGGAAACAGTTTTTATCATGTTTTTTAAAAAGTAATGCAAGATAGACCCAAAAATTATGAATTTTTGAGAAAAATTCCGGACTTTTTTGACCGTTTTGTTTAGAAAATACAGATTTTTTAAATCAAAATAATTTGAAAATATCTGACGCGTAGTGGGGTACAGTGATCACAACTTGGCAACCTTGTTATCGTCATACGTAACGCGCGATAATTCAAACCTACGTTTGTTAGGTTAGTTTGTGAGTATCAATGTAATTAAGGTTAAGGAATTAAAAACAAATTATTTTTTGAATTTTCAGTTGTAACTTAATTAAATATATTAAAGAAAATAAAAAAAGTATTCTTTTGATGAAAATTGTTGATGGCCTTTAAAGTGAAATTGGAACCTTGGAAAATTGATATGGAGAACTTATAATTTAGAAAAATAAATACAAGAAAAATGAATTTCTTTAAGACTTTTGTATGAAATGAATAATTTATTTATTCATATAAATAATGATTAATTTGCATAGTTACTTATAACAACATGTCATATAAAATCAACCTTTAAATTAATTTTTATATCATAAGACATAAAGAAAAAATAAATTAGGCTATATTTTTATTTTTATTGAAATAATCATTAATTTTCTTTAGTATTCGAGAATCTTTGGTAATTCGTGGTTTACCGCTATTATTTGTCTTAGACAATAATTGCTTGATCCCTTCGGAACCTAATTCTATATGAGTATTTTTTAAATCTTCAAAAGTAATACATTCACCTGCAATTCTTTTTATGATCATATCAGATATAACACCTTTTAAAGGTTCTAAAGATGGCAATATAATTTTTTTCATGACAGACGCTTTTAAATACATTTCTCGATATTTTTATTTATTTTCTCAATGTGTTGGGATGTCAACATACCAAACTGTATAGGTATGAGACTCACACTATACGAACGTTACTATACACACGTTTACTCTATAGACCATTCAATATAGACATTTGCGGCGTTGCCAGATTTATTATATTTAAAGTTATTACTATATAAGAATGTGTCTGTATATTGAAAGTTAACGTGTGTTTGGTACAGTCTCGTACGAAAACAAAATTTTTTAGGCCTGAGAATCTTTAACTTTTGGTATTTACTTAAAGGTTATACTTTGTCTACCACTGTCGCGAGTGAATTACCTGAACATACTTTAAATCTGCTTTTCTTAATCTTTGTCTGACTGCTTTAGAACAAACATTAATTCAACTCACATGTAGTTGCCCATTTTTTAGATGCAAATCACTCACTTATTTCACTATAAAAGTCTTTATTCGTTTAAATTTGGCTATGAATTTGAATTAAACCTTTACCTTTTTTATAAAAAACATCACCTCAATAAGTTTACAGTCAATAATGGCAATAAAAAATACTCATTCGATATTTTCAATGTAAATACCTATACTAAGAAAAATTTATATATCTAACATCTTAAAATAATTAAAAAAAAAATAACAAGCTTTTCAATTTCAGCTAACTATGTAGGTAGTGCAGTTGTTTTGCTGCCAGTTGGTCTAAATGACAATTCTTGTTATTGCTTCAAAAGCTTATACGACTTTCAGGGATATAATACATATAAAATGATACGGATAAAAGGAAATTCCAGATTATTACTGTTAGAGCAGAATAATGGATTTTTCTTTATTCCATGACCATGGAATAAATATACTGACCAGCAAGAAAAGAGAAGCATTAGATATATATTTTTATTTTGTTGAGTCAGACATTTTTAGAAGTCGTTATTACATGGAACATTTCATTTTGTTTCAGTAATCATAACTTCTTTTCCCGAATTAATCAAAAATTAAATCAAAAATATTCTGGTAAAAATTATCCAGTAGGAACTTACGTTACCTTCTGTAATTATGTCTTTACATAAATGAAAAATAGGAATTTCTGATTCACCAACATGATCTAACTTTAAAATAGGTCTAATTTTAAAATAGGAATTTATTTATTTATTTATTTATTTTATTTATTTATTTATTCATTGTATCAATAACTTTTACAAAGCCAATCACAGATACAACTAAACTTAATATACTAAGACTACAATCTAAATTAGAACCTAAATAAAAAGGCACTACAATTGCCTACATAACTCATTTCTCACTTCCCTTCTAAACCTGTTACAACTTAGGTTAAAAATGTCAATGGCACCACAATATCTATTAAAATATGAACATAATCTTATTAATGGGGAATTTTTATACAGGTTAGTCCTAGGGGCATTAATACAAAATAAATTTCTGAATCTGGTGTTAACTCGGCCTATTTTAAATGGAAGCTGTTCTAAAAACTCTTTATCATCAATAGTGTTCCCAATCAATTTAAACAAAAACACAACACCCGCTTCAATACGGTATACCGAGAATGCCTTGTAATGTAAAAACTTTAAAAATCTCCGCTGAACCAGCTTTAAGCTGTAAATTTTATTTTCATACTGTGGATTCCAAATTACACAAGCATATTGAAGCTTAGCAAGCACCAATGATTTATACAACACAATCATTGTATTGATATTATTGAAATATTTACAGCTCTTAATAATTAAACCAAGAATTTTTACTGCACTTGTAGTTACATTATCAATGTGCCTGCCAAAATTCAACTTCGTATCTAAATAAACACCAAGATCCCTATGTAAATCAGTTCTTTTTACCGGCGTGTTATTTATACAATAATTAAAATGAATTATTTGCTTTTTACATGTAAAAGACATTACTACACATTTATTTATATTTACATTTAAATCATGTTCCTTACACCATCTCACAACCGCATTAAAATTCTCTTGCAGAGCCCTCGCATCTGACTCATCTCTAATAGCACGAAAAATTTTATAATCATCCGCATTGGCGAATTTTACATTCACACCTATGTTATTGATAACCAGTAAAAACAGAAGTGACCCAAGATTTGAACCCTGAGGCACTCCTGAGGTGGGTCCATAGCTTCGAGATTTATACCCCTTAAGTTCAACAAATAAAGTTCTATCATGCAAACAAGATATTAGCAATGAAACAATGTTTGGATCTACAGAAAAATCTTGGAGAGCAAGTACTATTTCACCAAAGTTCACTCTATCAAATGCCTTCTCCAAATCATTAAAAATTATATCAACCTGACATCCTTCCTGAATTAATTCCTGAACAAACTGAACAAAGTTTACTAAATTTGTAACGGTTGATCGATGTGGCAAGAAATTGATGATTAATTTAATTAATGAAGTTAATAATTCTTTTCTGTAGACTGTCAGAAAAAGGGCATATAGGATATATCCTTTCTGGTTCTCTCTTCAGACGAGAGCAATTACACAATGCTCTCATGATTAGAGTTGTAAAGAACCAAGTATAAATTCGCAGAAGACAAATTCCTGTTCTTAGATAGTTCGGAAAAATATATCTATCGATATCTGATGTCAAACAGTAAAATATCAACAAATGACATATATAGATACACCGGAAAACTTGGAAGTTTAAAAACTAATTAAAATATAAATATATATTTTATTTTACGTCCATTTAAGTGAATGTTAACAAATTAAAGTTTTTTAATATTGAACCACCATATCTTGCTTTTGTTATAATTTATTTTTACAAAAAAAGAACTAAACCTATTTCAAAATATTGCGCTAAAAATTAAAAATTAAATTATCAACTGTTTCAATTGCAGTTAATTTAATAATTGAAGATTTACATAGCACTTTTTGGAAGTCGGTGCAGAAGTAGCTGAAGGAGTTATTTTTAAATGAATTCTAGGGGTTTTTAACCAACTTCATTTTTATATCCTATCAGCAGTTACCCGTCGCGACTTCGCCTGTACCCAAAACCTCCGGGAATTTAAAGAAAAAAGGCCAATGGAATTTTATTGAATCCCATTTTTACGTGCCTTTTCGTACACACGTTTCATTGAAATACCCTTATTTTAATAGCTCAGTGCAAATATATCAGACATAATTAATTACCGCACGACATTTATCAGAAATGCAATACAACCAAAGTAATCTATTACAGTGTAAAATAATTGACAAAAATAATGCATCTTGAATTAACCTAATCGGATCATTCTAGCATGTATGTGAACAAATTAAAAATAGGCCAATATAGTCTAATTTGGATGATTGTTTTTGTCCACTAATGCGTAAAATATTGGCATTATAATGAATTATTCTAGCTTTTATCATCATCACTAATCATTAGCACAGCCACACAAAAAAAATTCTGGCTTGGGGTTCTGATTATGTCTATTATATGTTTTTGGGGATTCTAAATCCAAACAAGGAATCTATTAAACTTCATCCCGTCGGAGTTTTGCCATAACCTCAGAAAACCTCAAAATTATGACTATTAAGCATTATTAAGGTATTTTATTCCAAAACCAATGCTGTTAAACACACCATGACTCAAAGACCCCATAACCCAATAACCCCATGACTCCATAAGTTACTAAAATCATTACACTCATTCTCTCATAGTAGAGGAGACTGTTGTTGCCTCAATTCCTTTAAACTATGGTTGTTAAACTCCATGACCCAATAACCCCATAACTCCATGATTCTATGACTGTAAAACTTTGTTACTGAAATTATTGCACTCAATCTCTCAAAACGGAAGAACTTGTCATTGCCTTAATTTCTGCAAACCATGGCTGTTGAACTCCATGACCTCATAACTCCAATTTCAGTAATATGATTCTGGGGTTATAGAGTCATGGAGTTATGAAGTCATGAGTTTATAGGGTTATCGGGTAATGAGGCCTTTGGGTCATAGGGTTATTAGGGGTCTAACAGCCTTGGTTTTAGGTTAACAGCGTTCAATAATACTTCATAGTTTGAATTTCGGGATTTTTTAAAAGTTACTGGAAAATTCTGACGTGATGGGGTTTAGTGGACCGCAGATTCGAATTCAGCGACACCGAAAACATATGGTAGACAGTCAGAAATCCAGGCCAGTGTTCTAAGCAGAGCAGTGCACACCCAAACAGAAAATTCTTGACAGTGCTGTACAGGGTGAGTCAACGGTTGGATGAAGTAGGTTTGTGCCTTTTCGGTGAAATTAACAAAGAAACTATATTTATTGTTTGATACAGTTTATTTTTACGCAGATTTTAAAAATATTTAGGACTCTACAGGGTGAGCCAAAAAACTAGGACAGCATAAAGTTGTATTTTTTTAAATAGAACACCCTATATACGAATCGTATTTTCGATTTAGCTTATAATTTTAAATCTTTTTTATTAAGGGTTTACTATAACAAAACTTTATAGTTACTGAGATAATTAAGTTTAAAGAAAAAAAGTCACATTTTCAAGCATCAATTCAATCCTAAATAACGTTTTCAATTTTGTGACAAATATATTCAAATTTGGAATTTAGCAAGGCCAAGGACAAGTTAACATAATTTTTACCTAATATTTGCAATAAAAGCTACAGGGTGTTGAACACATCGGCTCAAATTTGAACAAGTTTAAATGAATAAATATCGTTTTTTTTAAATGGTACACCCTGTATATTTTCATGTTATTTAATAGAGTAATAAAAACCCTAAAAGTTTTGTTCAATATATCCTATACCTATTTATAATAGTTTTTGAGATATTTCAGTTTTTCTTATTTTCCATACTTTTTTACAGAAATAGTCTTCATTATCATAGTAGCCATGTAAAATAATAAAAAGAAACTACAGAAACAAACAGAATGTGGCTAAATATGATGAAATACATTATTCGTTATATTACAACGGCAATAGTTTAATTAAACATAATGTGAAAAAATTAACACAACAATAACGACAAGGCAAATACATATTTACTTTTATACTAAATTGAAACAAAAAAATTACCTATTAAATACTGAGATTAATTATTTCTTTTTAATAAGTGTTCGAATAAACGATCCTCTTGTGCAATGCACAAATTTAGTCTTTTTTGCAGATTTTCTCGGACCCTGGACAAAATTAGTGGCGTTATTGTACTACAGGTATCCCTAATCCTGTTTCGCATATCTTCCACTGTTGTTGGTGGATTAACATATACCTTATTTTTAATATAACCCCATAGGAAGAAATCTAATGGGGTGATGTCGCAAGACCTTGGTGGCCACTCAATGAAACCCCCACGTCCAATCCATTTTTGCGGATATCGTTGGTCCAAAACGCACGAACTTCACGATGGTAATGCGGAGGCGCACCATCGTGCTGGAACCACATACTGTCGAGCTCATCCCTATTGAGACCTTGAAGCAGTTGAGGTAGTTCTTCTTGTAGAAAGTTCAGGTAACTATGGCCATTTAGTGGTTCATTAAAAAAGTGGGGTCCAATAATTCGATTATGATGAATACCACACCAAACATTTAATGACCAGTGGTTTTGATGTTGCACCTCTCTAATCCAAAATAGGTTTTCTGTGGCATAATAATGCATGTTGCATCTATTTACGGCACCGTTACTTCTAAAAGTAGCTTCATCACTAAACATTACCTTGCATAATAAATTTGGATTTAATTGAATCTCCGCATTTATTGTACGACAAAAGTTTACACGACTTTCAAAATCCTGTCCATGCAATTCTTGGTGTAATTCCATGTGATATGGATGATACCTATATTTCTTGGTAGTACGATTAGCGGTGGATTGTGATGTTTCACATAATGCTGCTAACTGACGGCTACCAATATAAGGATTTTCCTGAACATTTAACAATACTTGTAGTTCTTTTTCTTCATTAGTTACTGGTTTGTTGACCACATTACGTTTTGGATAATCAACAATACCAGAAGAATCAAATCTTTGCATTAAGTTTTGAAAAGAAGGGGTATTAGGCTGGCGTCGATCAGGATACTTCATTTTGTAAATTCTTTGAGCAAGAAGGCAATTTTTTTGAGCCTCTCCTATTGTATAAATCATATCTATTAACTCATTATTTGGAAAATTCATTTTACAATATAAGATGAATGCAAAAAAAACTACACTACATAAAAACCAAAAGAAGCGATTGCGGTTATAAATTTGACACACAGAAAAATGTTCTTTTACATTGTTTTTGCCATGGCTACTATGATAATGAAGACTATTTCTGTAAAAAAGTATGGAAAATAAGAAAAACTGAAATATCTCAAAAACTATTATAAATAGGTATAGGATATATTGAACAAAACTTTTAGGGTTTTTATTACTCTATTAAATAACATGAAAATATACAGGGTGTACCATTTAAAAAAAACGATATTTATTCATTTAAACTTGTTCAAATTTGAGCCGATGTGTTCAACACCCTGTAGCTTTTATTGCAAATATTAGGTAAAAATTATGTTAACTTGTCCTTGGCCTTGCTAAATTCCAAATTTGAATATATTTGTCACAAAATTGAAAACGTTATTTAGGATTGAATTGATGTTTGAAAATGTGACTTTTTTTCTTTAAACTTAATTATCTCAGAAACTATAAAGTTTTGTTATAGTAAACCCTTAATAAAAAAGATTCAAAATTATAAGCTAAATCGAAAATACGATTCGTATATAGGGTGTTCTATTTAAAAAAATACAACTTTATGCTGTCCTAGTTTTTTGGCTCACCCTGTAGAGTCCTAAATATTTTTAAAATCTGCGTAAAAATAAACTGTATCAAACAATAAATATAGTTTCTTTGTTAAGTTTACCGAAAAGGCACAAACCTACTTCATCCAATCGTTGACTCACCCTGTTCATACCAAACAAAAAAAATTTTGGTGCTATTTTAAATCCGATCTGTTCATTGCTATGTAAGGTACGCGAAATATGGCAACAATGCATTTTAAGATTTTAGTCCCTGCCTTTTTAATAGAGTGGTAAAGTTTTAAATTATTTATAGTTGCATGAGATGTATATTCCTCCTCTTCGTCACTTTGGTGACAGGTATTAAATGAACTTTAGGTCTATTTGTTATAAAACTATAGCTTTTTTTAAAATGTTCTGGTAATATTTATTCTAATTAGGTAATGGAGTAATAAATTATATCAATTAATTTCGAAATATAATCAAATCAGCATGTTATATTAAATTTGTTTATTTAATTCATTAAATTATACACTAATAAATTTTGCTATGTTAATATTATTATAACAGAAATATTTTTTTTTTCAAATTTAATTATTTTTATTAAATTTAGTAAAAACAAAACATTTTACAAAAATATTTACGTAATGAGTTAAGTTGTTTTCAGGTTGCAGGATATATTTTCATTAACTACAAATTGTAAACATCTAAACGGACTAACGGAAATAAAATCCTATGCTCCTATAGTCGGCCTTACATAACAATTTCAAAAAGGTTGACGCCGAAAACAACAATGATCTTAAAAGGCTACCAACTAAAACACCCTTATCAATGTCGTCGAAATCAGAAGTAGAATTACTGAGCATAACTGCCTATACCCTACCCTAAATATTAATTTTCATAAATTTCGTGAAAGTTATTTATAACCTTAAGATATTCCGGGTCGGGATATTCGTGAGAGTCCGCCAAATGTCTCCCTTTAATTCAGAAGGATAAATCCTTTTGTACAGTAGAATATTTATCCAATGCAATTTTGGGGACCCCATTTGTAAATATGGAGTAAATATATAAGAAAATTGGGCGGTAGTGAGAAAGTCGGTCCCAATTTATCCTAATTTATAAATTTCTTGATATAAAAGTTGTCTTATTTTTATTAATACATTTTTTTTTTCATTTTAATGTTTCTATAGTAAAAAAATTTGAAGTTATAATCTTATCTACTCAATGTGTTAATAAAGTGGATTAAGTTATTTATGATGTTAATTTCCATTCTTTAAAAAATCCACAGTGCTTGAGTCAGCTAGTTTGTTGTCTTTGCAATTATAAATAGGCAAAATTTTAATGATATACTTGCTGTAGAATTCAAGACAGTCCTTCGCGAAGTTACTCCCACCTAAAGATTAAGTGAAGACGCCTTCTGTAGTTTAAAAGTGATAAATAGTATCTCCGGGAAGGCTTAGCCTCTACAGATAGATTCTTGTTTTAAGTTGTCCAAATAAAACACGAGCGATTTTTGTTTTAGTTAAACAGTGAAAGTCCTCTTGAATTGGAAAACAGTAAATGCTATAAGACGTAGGCATTGGGAGAAAAAATAGTTCGATATTTAATCGCATATATTCATAAGTGCTTAGCCATCAATCTTTAATTAAATTTGGAGTTTGATAAATAAGTTATTAACAGGTTGTACACCGAAGAAATCAAGAAATAGACGGGTTTTGTATTTCAGTGTATGTTTTATTAATATTGGCCAAGCGCTTTCGGTCTAACAGACCATCCTCAGGGCTCAGACCCTAGAAACAAGAGAATATGGTTAGCAAATAAGCTCACTCAGTACTCACCAACCATACTCACTCGTCAAAGGGCACACCTTAACCCTGCTAGTTTGAGAGCAGTCGCCAGCGTAGCCTCCACACAAAACAAAACGTATACAATTAAAAATTTTTTAAAAATTTTTTGTCACAAATTAAAATTAAAACTAAAACATTCAATACACTAGTACACTGATATTATTAAAACAATAAACCTTTTTAATAAAAACCCCAAAAGAGTGAGGTTATGCCACCCAGTCATAACATAGTATAGCAATAAAACTGTCCAAAAATTAAAATTATATACAAGTATGTGTAAGCTCAAGTAGAGATTTTCTGTATGAGTTTTATTTTAATTTCTTGTCAATTGTATTTCAAATCAATAATTCATTGACAATGAGCAAAAAGAGAAAAAAGGGCAGAAAGAAAGGGCAGTAAAAGTTTATTAATCTACAGCGTTACTGTTATCGGTCATTCTGTGATATATTTCGAACACTTGGGTTCAGTGGCATGAAATGATTTCCATTTTTGTAAAAAAGTAACAAATTATACGAACATAGGCGTAGTTGAAATTTGTTGAAATGTGTTAATTATTAATATATCTCAGAGTGCAAGGATAAATAAAATAATCGTTTCTGACACTTTTCCTGTACCATTCTGCACTTACTGCAGAAAATCTTTATCATAAAAATATCCGTAAATATTGATAAAAGCCTATTTTAACATAACAATTGACTGAGAATTTTTGCAGATTTTCAGCATGTAAACTGTACTTAGAGAAAATCTACAGAATTTTAAGCTGTAATTTTTATAGTAAAATGACTAAATTGAATATCCGGTATTAAAAAAACTATATTGACACTCCTACTTATAATGAATAATATTAATAATTTCGACACAAACTGGAGTTCTGGAGGAAAATAACTTTGTAGGATGATGAAGCAGCTGCATAGCAGGAACCCACGAATACAGAACCCGTAAACATAATTAATTTAAAAAACTAAAAACCCTGATAATAAATAATGTTTTTCCATTGATTTCTCATATATCTTGATATAAAGTGCTTTTTATGTTGCTTATTATTTACAAGAAGAACTTTTAAATTCGGCATTTAAAACATACCTTAACCAACATGATATAACCTAACCTAACCTAACCAAGGTTAACGCAGGTTAACACAAACTGCTTTCATTTTGTTGGGGTCTTGAATCCTTTTCATTTTCTACCGTTTTGGAATTTTTTACTTTGAGATTTCTTTCAGAGATCAGACTCGATCGCAATATTTCTCGCTCTTTGTATTTCCGGGATCAAAAATTGTGTTCTCATTTGAAAAAATGACCTCGACTTCGTAATGACCTTTATCGGATAAGGGAACGCCTACTTGTGTTGGTACCTCTCATTTGTACACTACTTCCTTCTGTTGATTTTTCTTGATTTCGCCTTTCATAATTTTGATAATAAAATTGTGTAGGCACTTGAATTGAATCGATTGAAGTCGAATCCAAGTATGTCACAAATGAGTAAGTGGGATGTTACTCTGTATGCGCAAACGCTTGGTTTCTTTGACCCAAAGGTCGTAAACCAGGGAATTGGCTTAAATGTGAAAAATTATTCAGGGGATTCACCGATGAAATCGTTGGTGTAACGTCGTAAAATGATTCGTTTTCGAAGTCGATGTTTACGCGTCTGCTGAGTCTATCGGTATTTGTGACAGGGTTATCCAAGTCTATGAGATTCCGCTGAATGTTGGTATTTTCATTGTGGTATTGTGATTGTTGTTGAAAGGAAAGGCATCCAGGGGGTGCCGGAGAGGACCAACCGTAACTTCCTGACCCAGGGAAAATCCAGGCCTCCTCACCTTTCTTGCTGTTATTTTGTGGCATTGTGTTTGGTTGAGTCATTTATGCCCTTAAATTTGGAAGAATATGAAGTTTGTTGTTGTTTGAGCCAAAAGTCAAACATGGGGACTTTATTTAAAACAAGACGCGTAGTGGAAGTAAGCCGAAGTGCTCTACGGGTCTTGTGTAATGAGATTGGGGGAGTCTAATTATTGGAAAATTAGAACTGTTTGTTGCAACTTGTTGAATGTAATTTTTTGGTGTTTGTTTGTAACAAGAAAGTCAATCTAAATTTGGTAAATTGTTTGTCTTTTTTATCGGAAAAGAATTTCGCAAATTTAAATTTTATTTCACGTTATGTATCCGAAATCCGGTTGCCTTCTCCGAAATTTCACGATATTTATTTCACGGTAGCTTGTGGGGACTTTGTGTTAATTTTTTCGCGCTCGAATTTTATTGTGCCAAAATTTTTCTAAGTATTTACCAATTTGGAAAAAATTCGTGCGGGACCAGCCTTAGAAAAGTGCTTTTCTAAGTATTTTTTGGTAGCTTTTATTATATGGGGGATGGTTCAAGGCTTATAACAAACGTTTAATGTCTATGGAGGGTGAGTTATATGGAACACTCTTTATTTGATGTTTTCGCGAACTTTATTACGGTGATCCGTAATTGCAACACCAGTTCGCGTATGCAATTACGAATAAAATCCGTCTTTCGAACTATAGTATATCGGGATCTGAGGTTTAGAAACCTATCTTACCTTTAAACCTGCAAATTAAATCAGCGGAACCCCGATATACCGCATTTATTCCGATTTCAGCAAAAGACAAAAATTTGAATTATTTTTAATATCTTCAGGCGCCCCATCCTTTGGCAATTTCCAAGGAAAAAGCTACCAGTGCCTCCAGGGGTCTCGGAGGTACTTTATTTTAGCTTATAATTAACACTATCCTTCAGCCACGCAGCCGTCTGATAAGATCGTCGGCGTTGTTTATTTTCTGGGCTGTTCAGCCTTCCTGAAGAAATATCTTCTTGAATTTGTCAAATATTTTCCCTCTAAAATACGAATTTCTTTTCAAAAAATACGAATTTCTTTTGAAAAAAAACGCAATATTTGACAAATTCTGACGTTTTTCTTCAAAACAGATGGCTGCTTTCTTCAAAACTGTTGTTTTCGTGAATTTCTTTATCTTCTAAGAGCATAAATAATTGGCAATGACGTTTTGGCTAACGATTGCTCAAAAAGTGGGGTTTACATAGTTTCTGAGAGCTTACTCTACTCTCTTGTGTGTAACCAATCGGAACAAAGCGAACTTTTGATTGGATACTTTTTCTGTTACGCTGGAACTATATAAGAAAATTGCATTGTGTGATTGCCGTCATTCTATCCGTCGGATCGAAACGAATCTTTCGGCATTCAATTAGATTTTTCATTATGCAACTTTTCATTCCATTGTAAATTTGTTTATCCGTGAGGGATATTTACAATGCCTTTAAGATCATAGTAAAGATCGTCTTCGGATAATCACGTTAAAACTCGAAACCCCTCGTTCTCTGGTATCCTTCCCCACGAAATTTTCGAGTTATCCAGCTATACCGGGGCTTTTGAAACACATCGGTGCATGATCATACTCCTAATCTTTGATGCTCTGCATCTCAAGTATCCGTGATTTTTAGAAACATTGCGGCTTTTGATCAGTATAATAAAAATTAACTTTTTGCAAAATTTCAGCAAATTCGACCAGAGCCGCATTTCCTTAAGGTGTGTTGGGGTTATTTCTATGGATTGTAACAAATTCACTGCCATAAGGAACATCAAGCTGGTAATTATATTTGGGAAAAGTCGGATAATTTTGTGCTGAATGGATGATTTTACATAATAATATGTGACATATACATAGAAAATAACAATGATCTCAATATGTTACCGTCTAAGTTACCCTTATCACTGTCGTTGAAATTAGGAACAGAATTGCTCAACATAACTCCCCATATCCAGCCCTAAATATTAATTTCCATAAACTTCATGAAAATGTATTTCTAATTCTAAAATATTCCGTGCTGTGATATTATGCGTGGGAGAGCGTCAAACGGCTCATTCTAATTCTGAAGAATAGATTCTTTTGGAAGTATACCTTGGGGAACTCGAAAATTGTGCGAGATAAAAAGTTAGTTAAATTTTGGTAAAGTTACATATAGGATATTTTAACTATGCTGCAATCAATACAATTTCAGAGATGATTTTAAATGCAAAAATATTAGATATTCTTTTTATAAATATTATCGTTTTTCTCTAAGGGAGGGTTTGAAATAAGATTAAATCAACACACATATATTTTTCGTTCAAATACTTAGTAATTTAGATTCTGTTGAAAGTTATTAAAAGGTAACTTTTTCATATTAAACAATAATAACGTTGAAACGGTTGGTTTGATAATGTTAGTCTTTGTATAGTTTCTGGAGAAACAATACAGGATGTCTTTAAAAAGTCTGTACAAAATGCTACCGAGGATAAAATATGAGGATCTAGTCTCATGTAGCATAGTCCAAAAATTGGTAGTTTCCGAAATACCGGGTGTGAAAATTATAATTTTTTAAAAATTATTGTAAGTATTTAAATTAATAACAGCTTGATTTGCTCTTAATTAGGTACATTTCAGAAGGTGCCACTTCTCCTTCATCTAAAGCTAAATAACTTTTTTGTGCTTTGGTATATTAGATTTTTAATTAAATATTTAAAAAAAAATGTTATTTCTAATATGTTTCGGTTCGAACAGTGAAAATTTTTATAATGCCTTGTAACGTTCTTATTTGAAAAGATATTACAACATTTTAAACGACTTATTTTTATAATATTTTAATACGAAGTGTGGTTAAAAAGTTATTTATCCTAGTTTAGTTATTTCAAACGGAACACCCTATATATTTTTAGAAGATAAGGTGGAATTTTTAATTATATCTATAACAATATACCACACTCTTGTTAAACTGAAAAGGCACGCTGGATTTTGCGATTTTTTCATTAATAAAAATTTTATAAAAAAATTGAACCGACTTCTAATAGTGCGCTAAAAAGTGAAAAATAACTATAAATATTTATATGAAATTGAACTTCTTAAAGTCGGCGCCAAACTAATACCTGACAAAATGTGATTTGTATAAACAGATTAAAAATACCTTATTTGTAATTGCTTTCTTACCAAAATTTGTATCTATTAGTAGTTATATGTTTAATTTGCAAATAATTTGGCGTCGACTTAAAAAAGTTCAATTTCATATAAAAAATTATAGTTATTTTAACTTTTTAGCGCACTTTTAGAAGTCGGTTCAATTTTTTTATAAAATTTTAATTTTTCTATTTTTAGTTTTAGAATTCATTATAATATCCATACATTAGTTGAACTACGTACTAATCGAGATTAGTGTACCTCGCAATGACTCCAAGGTAGCAAAAAGATACCCATTTTATCCAAAGTTGTAAATCACCCTAAAATGAACCACTAAAAATTCTTTGGTTCTTAGAGTTTTCCAAATACCAGTAAAATTGTGTCAAACAAATATTTAGTCTGTCATAGTAAATCCACTGTCTTGAATTTCAAATTAATTTTAGATTGGTAATATAGACCCCAAAACCTTCCAATATCGATGTTTAAACAACCTGAGATGTAAATTTCTTAGCTCGATATATTTTATACTGCATATTAAGCGTATACGTCTCAAGAACCTTACAATATCAATTTTCAATATTTAAAGAAACGGAGATGTAAATTTCTTAGCTCGATATGTTTTATACGCCTCAAGAAACCCACAATATTAATTTTAGACAAAATCGGAATATGTAAAATTTTCTGTCCCTCATATTGTATCTTATTAACTTAATAGTTGTACAAAATTAACTTCATATTCGTAATACACGACCCCGAAAACCCTCTAATATCTAGTTTGAAAAAATGCGAATAAGGTGAAATTTTCAACCCACCATATTGTATCCGCTATATTGAATTTCAAAAAAAAAATATTTTAAGTCTCAATCTAATCTAAATCTAAACCCTTCAAAGTCCCCTAGTACCAATTTTGGATGAAATCGGGAAATTTAAAATTTCTAGACTTATATTCGCTATTTACATCCTCAAAAACGATTCAGTCCCACTTTTGAACAAAATCGAAAAATGTAAAAGTTTTAGTCCGCTATCTTGGATTAGCCATATTGAATCCTGAATACATACTTTCAAATTCATAGTTTACACCCTCAAGAACCGCCTATATCAGTTTGGGAGAAAATCGAAAAATGTAAAATTTTTAGGACACCATATTGAATCTGCCGCATTGAGTTTTTCAAAAAATATTTTAAATTCATAATTAACACTAACAAAAGTACCCTAATACTGATTTTAGATAAAACCGGGAGATGTAGAATCTTTAATCCGCAATCTTGGATCCGCCATATTGAATTTTTTTAAAATAATTTCCGATTCCTTATGTGCGATCCTGAAAACTACCTCGTACCAATTTTGAAGAAAATCGGACAAAATTGATTTTTTCGTCCGCCATATTGGATCCGTCATATTTAATTTTTCAAAAATATTTTAGATCCATTATGTGCGACCCCGAAAACTCCCCCACACCAATTTTGGAGAAAATTAGACAAAATTAAATTTTTTTGTCCGCCATATTGGATCCGCCATATTAAATTTTTTAAAAAATAATTATGGAGAAAATCAGACAAAACTATTTTTTTTGTCCGCCATATTGTCAGCGCCATCTTGGATATTACAGCACCAATTTCGTTCAAGAAAATATGGGACCACCGCAGCAACTTCCTGTACATAACATAAAAATTTGTATTCAAATCGCTGCTGCCGTTCCGGAGTAATCGGTGTACATACATAAAAAAAAACATACATAGTCAACGAATTGAGAACTTCCTTCTTTTAGAAGTCGGTTAAATAAAATTTTTATAAAAAAATGAACCGATTTTTAAAAGTGCCTTAAATTTATTTCATTTAGAAATAATTTGGCGCCGACTTCAAAAACTTCAATTTCATATAAAAATTTCTAGTTATTTTTCACTTTTTAGCGCACTTTTAGAAGTCTGTTCAATTTTTTTATAAAAATTTAATTTTTCGATTTTTAGTTTTGAATTCATTATGATATTCATAAATTATTTGAACTAAGTGCTAATCGAGATTAGTGTACCTTGGAATGACTGCAAAGTGGCAAAAAGTACCCATTTTATCCATAATTGTAAATTACCCTAAAATGAACCACTAAAAATTCTTAGTTCTCCAAATACCAATGAAATTGTGTCAAATAAATATTTAGTCTGTCATAGTAAATTCACTATCTTAAATTTTTAGATTTAGATTGCTAATATAGGCCCCAAAATCTTCCAATATCGATATTTAAAGAATCTGAGACGTAAATTTCTTAGCCCGATATATTTTATATTGTATATTGAGTTTGTATACGCCCCAAGAACCCCACAATATCAGTTTTAGATAAAACCGGAAAATGTAAAATTTTAGTTCCTCATATTGTATCTTATCAACCTAATACTTGTAAAAAATTAACTTCATATTCGTAATACATCACCCCCAATCCCCTAATACCAAATCTGAAAAAGTGCGAATAAGGTAAAATTTTTAACCCACCATATTGGATTCGCCATATTGAATTTCAAAAAAATAATTTTCACGTCTTAATCTAATCTAAATCTAAATCCTTCAAAGCATCCTAGTACCAATATTAGATGAAATCCAGAAATTTAAAATTTCTAAACGGTCATATTGCATCTGACATATTAGATTTTTTAAAAATAATTTTATATTCGCTATTTACATCCTCAAAAACGATTCAATTCCACATTTCAACAAAATCAAAAAATGTTAAATTTTTAGTCAGCTATATTAGGTTTGCCATATTGAATCCAGAAAAAATACTATTAAATTCATAATTTACACTCTCAAGAACCCTCTATATCAGTTTTGGAGAAAATTGAAAAATGTAAAATTTTTAGGACACCATATTGAATCTGCCAGATTGAGTTTTCCAGAAAATATTCTAATTTCGTAATTAACACTAACAAAAATTTTCCAATACTGACTTTACACAAAATCGAGAGATGTAGAATCTTTAATCCTCCATCTTAGATCCGCCATATTTATTTTTTTTTAAATAATATCACATTCGTAATGTGCTATCATATTAATTGTGAAAAAAATCGTACAAAATTAATTTTTTATCCACCATATTAGATACGTTATATTGAATTTTTTAAAACTAATTTTAGATTCGTCATGTGTGACCCCGAAAACTCTTCCGTACCAATTTTGGTAAAAATTGGACAAAATAAATTTTTTGGTCCGCCATATTGAATTTTTTAAAAATAATTTCAGATTCGTTATGTGAGGCCCCGAAAACTCCTCCATACCAATTTTAGAGAAAATCAGACAAAATTTAATATTTTTGTCCGCCATATTGAATCCTCCATATTCAATTTTTTAAAAATTATTTTAGATTCGTCATGTGCGACCCCGAAAACTCCCCCATACAAATTTTAGAGAAAATCGGACAAAATTAATTTTTTTGGCCGCCATATTGTAAGCGTCATCTTGGATTTTACTGCACCAATTTCATCTAAAAAAATATGGGACCACCGCAGCAACTTCTTGAACATAACGTAAAAAATTTCATTCAAATCGGTGCAGCCGTTCCGGAGTAATCGGTGTACATACATTAAAAAAAAACAGTCGACAAATTGAGAACCTCCTTCTTTTAGAAGTCGGTTAAAAAGAGATCTTATCGAAAGCATACCTGATTTCAATCAGCGAGTTATTAATAAGTTTGCTAATCGTCACATGGATTTTCTTTATAAATAATTCACAGAGTAAGTTAAACGTGCATTGTGTTTCGACTGCTATATTTTCAGTATTCAGTCAACAGTTTAGGGATCACTTTAGGTATGATATACTAATTCAAACCGAAACTAGGATCTTCTCATATTAAGATATATTTGATTACTTAATGGGAAAAAATATTATATCTGTGTTATAA
Organism: Diaprepes abbreviatus; assembly: GCA_034092305.1. Taxonomy (NCBI): domain Eukaryota; kingdom Metazoa; phylum Arthropoda; class Insecta; order Coleoptera; family Curculionidae; genus Diaprepes; species Diaprepes abbreviatus. The sequence goes on along the minus strand of JASJET010000380.1, from coordinate 1,512,347 downwards.
AATCTATACCAATTGAAAATCTATAATTCTCATTACGTTCGAAAGCAACCGATAATTACCCATCTGGAAGATTCGTAGATCACCGCTTGTCACACCGCAAAGCACATGACAATCGAAAGCGGGTGGATGACCCTGACTTGTGCCCGTGCGAATTTAACCGTTTGGATTGTGAATATTTTGAAACCTTTCTTTTGGACTGATAATCTGGAGGCGACATTTACTTCTTGCGACAAATCCCAAGAAATTATAAATGGATTTCAATATAAATATTTTTAAAAAATATTTAATTAATTTAAATAATGGAAAACTAGTAAAATAATGTTTGGTACATTTGATCGTTTAGTGGTTTACATTTAAGAATCATAAAATGGCGAACAAAGGTACAATTGACGTTCTTTTAAAATTTGGAATACTGTGGAATTGCTTATATTAAATATATTGGCAATTTTTATCCTACTTGTTTTAGGAGATTCTTCTTTAAATTAAGAATTTAGAAATGTACCATTTTCTCGTAAACACTGATAAAGACAAGCAAATGTGTTATGATGAGGTAACTTACGTTTTGGGTATAATTCAGCATAAATCCGTTGAGCTTGTAATGTATTTCTAGCACGACCATAAACAAAATGTATATCTGACACTTAACCATATGTAACTCAGTAATTTTAACTATTTTTTTTTACTTCTCTACAATAAGAGTACATAAAATCAATCACACTTATCCACAGAAATTATAACACATTACAACAAAAAAACAATATGACAAATTAGGCGTGAACTTATTTGACAACAGCCTACTATATCTTTTCGTCACTTAATAAATTACCTTTACGGAACTTAATTTTGATGCATCTGAATATATTTTATTGTTTTGTGGAAAAACTACTGACTTTTAGAGGAAAACTTAAGAGACAAAAAAGTTTCAGAATAAAATGGGAGAGCTAACTCAATAATTAAATCGAGTCAGTGGTGCCCGAAAAAAAAGTTCGAGAGGATAAAATTTTACACACTCGGAAAAATTACCACTCTGTATATTATTTCACATAATAATAATTTTTTTATGAGAACTATAAAAAATGTTGTGTTCTAAATTTGACTTAATTAAATTTAAAAAAAAATTAAAAATAATAATAAAATTTAATACCCTGTATCTTCAAAACTAAGCTTTATCGGGATGTTTATATGAACTTTTATGCTTCAAACTAGCTCAAGAATAACTCTTTAAAATTTTCCGCACTTAATTATAAACACCCTGTATTTAATGACTTTTTTATAAACATAGGTAAAAAACTTCAAAATAGTTTTGGACAAAATTTAAAATTATATATATATATATATATATATATATATATATATATATATATATATATATATATATATATATATATATGTATATATATGTATATATATGTTTATGCGGCTTTTACGGATTCCTCCGTGTGAGATGCGATAGCAGTGGATATATCCATATTATGCCGTTGTAGTGCTGAAATCACATTCAGCAAACGTACAACTATATGCAACTCCGTGATAGATGAAGTAAAATACGAATAATAAATGCAAACTTCGTTTCATCATATCTTTCCGTGTTAGAGGTTGCACAGTTTGAATGAATTGCTGCAGAACACAATTCATCCTATTCCACCACCATCGAGATGATGGCCTACCTGTACCATCATACCGAGAAGAAAGTTAAAACCTACCCTCCTCGCCAGAGTGATACGGCAGAGGTACATGTTTCGTTTCTACTAGACTCATCAGGGTACCGACATGCATCTGTCTATGCAAAGGACAGATCGGGAGGAAGTATGCACGCGGCTTCGCTGACCTCCCGCCGGATGGCGTATATATGTTTATGCGTCTTTCACGAATTCCTCCATGTGAGATGCAAAAGCAGTGGATATATACACATTATGCTGTTGTAGTGCTGAAATCACATTCAGCAAATGTACAACTATATGCAACTCCTTGCATATTTCCTTCCTATCTGTCCTTTGCACAGACAGGTGCATGTCGGTACCCTGATGAGTCTAGTAGAGACGAAACATGTACTTCTGCCGTATCGCTGTGGCGGGGAGGGTAAGTTTTGACTTTCTTCATTTACTGTATATATATATATATATATATATATATATATATATATATATATATATATATATATATATATATATATATATATATATATATATATATTATGTCGTTCGTTATCTGGCAACATGGGGAAGAAAATCTCAAAAGTTTCCTGGAACACATAAACAGTATACATCCCAAAATTTAATTCACCATGGAGATAGAACAGGAAAGAGAACTACCGTTTCTGGATATCCTACTGAAAAGAAAAGAGGATGGCTTGCTTTCGCATACTGTCTACAGAAAGCCCACTCACATCAACAGGTACCTCAACGCCGATTCACATCACCACCCCGCCCAATTATTTGCAATAGTGAAATCATTTGCCTTTCGATCGCAGTCCCTTACAGATCCAGAAAATTATCACAAAGAGATGAACATACTGCAGGAAGCCCTAACAAAGAACGGTTATAAAAAAGAACATATAGACAAAGCTCTAAAAAACAAACACTTGGCCCCAAAAAACCGCGAAAACCAAGAGAATAGCTCCAAGGCTTTTGTTCCTTATGTAAGAGGCACCACAGACAAGATCGCAAGAATTCTCAGACGACACAACATTGAAACCATTTTCACCACGGACCGTAAAGTAAAAGATCTCTTGCCAATACCTAAAGAAAGAATCCCTCTAGAAAACCAGGGAGTGTACGAAATTCCATGCGGAGAGTGCAGCTCATCTTACATAGGCCTAACCAACCGTAAAATAAGCGCCAGAAGAGACGAACATATAAACGTTGTCAAGCAAAAAACAACTTATTCCTCTCTGGCCCAACACTGGTTAAACTCAGGACATAAGATAAATTTCTCGGGAACAAAAATGCTATCGAGATGTGAAAACCTGTCCACAAGAGTTATAAGGGAGGCTATTGAAATTGCAAAGAGGCCCAACAACTTAAATAGCAGAGATGATAGCCAACGTGTGCCTAATACTTGGAAAACTCTGCTTACAAAACATCAACCAGTACCACTTAGTAACGAAAGAGATTACAAGTCGGCAACGCAACCACAAACACTGGCAACAGAGCCGATGACGCGCAGCAGGTCTCGCCACCTGATGGTCCGGAACCATTCGGAAAACGAACTCGTCCGACGCGCACACGGTACCGACAACACCGGAGTCGCAGGCGTCAGTTCGCTCGGAGACGCCATACAGTGAGCTTTGAAAATGGTGAATGAGATTTCACCGAAACTTCAGCTGCCTTACAGTCCTGAGAGGGACTCAGCATATACACAGGATGCCCGAAAACCTTCGATTACATATATATATATATATATATATATATATATATATATATATATATATATATATATATATGCTACCTAATATTCAGTGTTAAATTTTACATTTAACACAGAATTTAAATTATTCAATTAAAGACCTAAAGTATATATTGCTTATTATAACGAAAGTAACCAAAATAACGATTCTAGAGTAACGAGTCCTACAGACAAAAGTAACGACTAGTTACAAGCCCTTAAAAGTAATTAAACTTTTGGCCATTCACAGAGGGCAGTAGTACTGCTATGCTGAGTGCTTTTCTGATATAACTTTATTTTTATTTAAGACATGCCTAGTTTGTAAATGCAACATTTAAAAAAAAAAGGTAATACTGGTCTGAAGTAGTTCATTTCTGAAGGATTATTTTAGGAATTGAAATTACTCTTGCCTTTTCCTAATATAATGTGACTGAAAAAGGAAATGTTTTTAATTTACTATTCAATTCATAATTTAAGCGAGAAACTTAGGAGTATACTAAGCATAAAACTTAAAAATATTTTACTAACTAATATACCTAATAACCGATAGAATGGTTTAAAAGTCCCTAACTTTCTATTCTCGAAAACTTTTACAGCGAGATTTCACTCATAGTTCAATTATGTGCATGATAAAGTCTAAACTGTGCACTAAAAGGATAAATTAAAATTATATTAAAATGAACATCGTGTGCTTTTAGTAGACTCAGCAAGGACGCAAAGTAGTTACCACTACAATTAAATCCGGCTTTGTTACTGAAAATTAGGACGATACAGTCGGTTTCTATTTTAATATCTATTCTCAATGAATTATTACAAAAATGGCAATGTTTTTATATTGATATAAAAGGGATTGTTATATGCAGGCTAAATATATCCTAAAATATTGTTAGATGGAAACTAACCAGGAAGGTACCCGAAGGGTCCAGCTTCGATTTTGATAAATCTATAGTGTGTTGTAGAAGACACGAAAATATACGACACATATTTTTTTTTTACGGATGAAATTCATTTGAAGGGGGTGTAAATCGCGCTTAGAGTTCACCTCCAAAAACAGTTTTTTGTAAATCAAGTTCTACTAAACATATCTTTACGAAATAAAGTGGAAATTACTTGTTTTTTGAACCGAAGTAAAATTTTGGTGTTTTTTATCTCCACGGATATGATTTTTTTATTTTTATAAGAGTAAACCTGCATTTCCTTCAAGTATTTCGATTCTCCAAATTATCAAATTAAACGGAATTTTTCGAAAATATTTTTTTTATGAATAATATAAGTTCTTAAAATTTACGTGTTTCAGAATTTTCGAAAATAATTAATAAAAGGAGGTAAATCACCGAGCAAGATCTATGGTAATCTAATTACCTAGACAATTTTTAAATAAATAACATTCCCAACTTAATAATAAAGTTTTAATTTTATAAAAAAAACGTAACTTATCAACCTATTCATATATTTGCTCCTATCAAATGAGTTCAGTACCAATTTAACTATCTGTGAGTACAATGTCTTAAATTTGAACTTATAATGTACCTATATTTTAATTGTTAATAGTTCTTTTATAATATATATTGTTATGACAGGTAAGATGAAAAAAATTATGGTATTTTTTAAGGATTTTTATATCTAATCAATCTTTGTATTCTTATTTAATTAATGTGATTTTATATGAAAAGAGGGTGGAAAAAAACCATAACCTCACAGAAAACAACTGTCTACTTAAAATCCCCATATCGTAAAATATCGGCAGGATACGTTTTGCTCTCGTTTCGTTACAGCTCCACTGATGACACCACCTCAATTCGTCAACTCTGTATTTTTTTTTTATGTATGTACACATAACTCCGGAACGGCTGCACCGATTTGAATGAAATTTTTTACGTTATATTCAGGAAGCTGCTGCGGTGGTTTTATATTTTTTTAGATGAAATTGGTGCATTAAAATTCAAGATGGCGCTTATAATATGGCGGCCAAAAAAGTGAATTTTGTCCAATTTTCTCCAAAATTGGTATGGAGGAATTTTCAGGATTGTACCCAACGAATCTGAAATTATTTTTAAAAAACTAAACATGGCGGATCTAATATGGCAGGCAAAAAAAAATTATTTTTGTCCGATATTCTTCAAAATTGGTACGGGGGAGTTATCGGGGTCGCATATTACGAATCTAAAATAATTCTTAAAAAATTCAATATGGCGGATCTAATATGGCGGATGAAAAAAATCAATTTTTTCCGATTTTCTCCAAAATTGGTACGGGGAAGTTTTCGGGGCCTTACATAACGAGTCTGAAATTATTTTTTAAAAATTCATTATGACGGATCCAATATGGCGGACAAAAAAATCAATTTTGTCCTATTTTCACCAAAATTGGTACGGGAGAGTTTTCGGGGTCACACATGACGAATCGAAAATTATTTAAAAAAAATGTAATATGGTGGATAAAACATTAATTTTGTCCGATTTTTTCCAAAATTGATATGATAGCACATTACGAATTTGATATTATTTTAAAAAATTAAATATGCCGGATCTAAGATGGAAGATTAAAGATTCTATATCTCTAGATTGTGTCTAAAGTCAGTATTGGGAGATTTTTGTTATTGTTTTGAAAAACTCAATCTGGTGGATTCAATATGATGTCCTAAAAATTTTACATTTTTGGACTTTCTCCAAAACTGATATAGAGGGTTCTTGAGGGTGTAAACTATGAATTTAATAGTTTTTTTCTGCATTCAATATGGCGAACGCAATATAGCTGACTAAAAATTTTACATTTTTCGATTTTGTTTAAATGTCGAACTGATTCGTTTTAGAGGATGTAAATAACGAATATAAAACTATTTTAAGAAAATATAGTATGTTAGGTGCAATATGACCGTTTGGAAATTTTAAATTTCTGGATTTCATCTAAAATTGGTATTAGAGGGCTTTGAAGGGTTTAGATTTAGATTTGATTAAGACGTTAAAATTATTTTTTTGAAAATCAATATAGCGGATCCAATATGGTAGGTTAAAGATTTTACCCAATTCGCATTTTTTCAGATTTGGTATTAGATGGTTGGAGGGTGGTGTATTACGAATATGAAGTTAATTTTTTACAACTATTAGGTTGATTAGATACAATATGAGAGACTGAAAATTTTACATTTTCCGGTTTTATTTAAAATTAATATTGCTGGGTTCTTGGGGCGTATACAAACTCAATATGCAATATAAAATATATCGGGCTAAGAAATTTACGTCTCAAATTCTTTAAATATCGATATTGGAAGGTTTTGGGGCCTATATTACTAATCTACAATTAATTTGAAATTTAAGATAGTGAATTTACAATGACAGACTAAATATTTGTTTGACACAATTTCATTGATATTTGGAGAACTCTAAGAATCAAAGAATTTTTAGTGGTTCATTTTAGGGTGATTTATACTAATCTCCATTAGTACTTATTCAGTGAAATAAATAACTACTGATATATACAAATTATGGTAAGAAAACAGTTAAAAATAAAGTATTTTTAATCTATTTATGCGAATCACGTTTTGTCAGATATTAGTGCGCCGTCTTCAAAAGTTTCAATTTCATATAAAAATTTATACTTATTTTTCACCTTTTAGTGCACTTTTAGAAGTCGGTTCAATTTGTTTATAAAAATTTTATTAATAATATCGTACCGTTCTGGGGTATATTTAAATGTTCGTTTGTACGACATCAAGTTCTGCGGGTAATATCCTGCCGATATTTTACGATACGGGGATTTTAAGTAGATAGTTTTTTGCTGTGCATTTTGCTCTCGGTTCGTTACAGCTCCATATATATATATATATATATATATATATATATATATATATATATATATATATATATATATATATATATATTTTAAGTAGATAGTTTTTTGCTGTGCATTTTGCTCTCGGTTCGTTACAGCTCCATATATATATATATATATATATATATATATATATATATATATATATATATATATATATATATAGACCGACAGTTTAACACATACTTACTGGATACCTTGCATATTTAAACAATAATGTATTAGAAAATAAAGCATTTCAAACTAACAGAAATTTTGTTATAACCAAAGAAAACCCGGTTTATATTCTGGAATTAATTTCGATATTACACAGGCTATAAAATTTAACGTATCCCTTTGGCCGTTTATCCAATTTTTAGTTTTTGTATTTGAAATGAACACTAAATCTTTGGAGAGCTTGTTGAACCGACCGACCGCCGTAGTGATAAATGGAAAATGGGAAACGTGGGAAACTCTATATTTATACGAGTCAAATTAAAACACATATTTTATTTAAAAAAACTTTTCGAATTTCGTAGCTAATAAATAAAAAGGTTTTTGATATTCTGGCCATGCAGCGAGTTAGTTAGGTTGGTATATGAGCAGTGCGTGTGCCAAAAAGATAATTTACAGTTTTGAATCGATAAAAAATATCTTCGTTGGAAAATACAAACTTTTGGTTTTTTTCGAACAAGGGCGTACCAATATTTGTTTTACTGATATATCGAAAAATGCTTTGACGTATGGACACTATTACAATGATACAGTTATAATACATGATAAGCCAACAATAGGCATTTTGACCGTTCTACATTCAGCTAGGAACAATTATAGTATCGTCAGGCCGGTTCGCCTGTATGTCACAGATTAGTCATCTTTTGCATGAACATTTTTATAAGCGTATTCTCTGTAATTAGCCTAAAAATAAGTTTGAAGCAATATTCCAAAAAAAAAAAAAAAACAATCTCCCTATACGAAAAGTAGGGAGTGGGATATTATTTAATTGGTCTTGAAAAATGCGATTAAATATGTTATATACCATTTTTTATTTAATCGCCTCATCCACACGCCTTTAAAATGGCTTTAGAAATACCCCTTCTTTTAACTTTACGACGGTCAATTTGAAAAATCTGAATAAATTTGGCATTACTGAAACTAAATATCATCTGTAACAATTGTTTATAATTATGACTAACTAGTTCTTTGTATGTGAGCCGACCGAAATGTGGTGTGTCACCCTATATAACTTTAATAAAATATCATTTGTTATCTGTTACTAGTGGCTGAATGATAAGACGAGCATCAAATATTCAAATTATATACCTATTATATGATAATTTGGATTGCATGTTTAAAACAAGGAAATATACATATAACAAACTCTGTTTCCCAGGAGCCGATTAGGGAACAATATATTGAGACGAGGAGCTTTTTCTTGCTAGCTCAACGGCTTTATATATATATATATATATATATATATATATATATATATATATATATATATATATAAATAAGTAGATAAGTTTTTGTCCGTGTAATTGAAAATAAACTTTATTTGCTTGCTTTATTTTGCTTTGAAACACGCTAAACGATGCTCTCATGGTGGGATCGTTTGGTGCGGCACGTGGCTTTGGCTGCTAAAATAAGTGGTAGGCTTGCTTACCAGTACCGAAAAAAATGCGACCCCTATCCTTTGGACAGCGCGTTTCGTGTACTCGATTTTACATATTTCCGTTTTAATTCACCGTCGCGCCACCATATGACGGTTCTTTTACAAACTTTGTTAATCTGTGTGGTTTTTGTATTATCAAGTGAATCATCGAGATGTCGCCTTTGTCATCTTATTTGCTGTGTTTTGATTATAAATTCAGCTTTATACGATGCAAAGGCGAGATGATGGTTTGTACCGACTGCGGTGGCCTGACGAGTCCCATATTAGGACGAAACAGCGCTGTCGCCATCTGTCGGACCCGGAATTTTTCCATATTTTGTAGTGCTCCGCACTTTTTAACACGAGAATCATGTTGATTGACAAATTTTCACGTCCGCTTCGCCAATATTTTATTCTATTTTATATATATATATATATATATATATATATATATATATATATATATATATATATATATATATATATATATATATATGTATATGTATATATCGGATGCCCCAGACCACCCGTCCACCCATTTTAAAATCTAGAGAAATGGTTTTTTTGAGGATTTCAAAAGCTATGAAGGGTATGCTCTTTCAATTGGTGGTACTTACAATTTCCGGTTCCGACCGGAAGTGAGTTTTTTGGACCGAAAGTGAGTTTTTTTAGGTTTTTTTAAAAGGAGCATATATATTTTTATAAGAGGTCAGATTCTATGCCATAAAAATATGAAACACTTGTTTAAAAAATTTTTTACGAAAACATCTTTCTTATTTAAATTTAAGTTCGCGTTCTGTTCACACAAAATCTCTTATGTACTTTGCTCCCAAATTTTTGGAAAGAAAGGTGTGATATTTAATAGTTCTATGTCATCTAAAAAGACAATGTCATTTTGAGGAGTCATAATCATATTTTTTCTGCAAACAAAATTTTCTAAGAACAAAATAACTTGTTTAAAGATAGGAATAGTAGATAATCACATTTTTACAGAAAACAAGA